>OU343221.1:29600919-29800477 GCA_910596185.1 Chrysanthemum makinoi | reverse complement strand
AACCTTAAAAACAACAATGTATCCAGTTTCACTAGTTGTCCACCGACACTTAGCAAATTTAAGTAAGGTCGTGAACAAGTAAAACATCATTAATATACTTGATACCTATTTCGCTTGACCTAATCTCGCTTTTCCTTCACTTGTACTATTGCTCCATTTCCAATTTTACTTGAGAATTTCCTCATAAAAGGCTAATGTCGACTTAAAATACTTAATCACCGGTCATATGATTAATACAACCTACTGCCAAGAAACCATGTGTCACTTTCAACGTGCTAGTCGGTTTAATAAAAAAGAAAACATTTTCACTTTCTCGTTTCTAAAAGTTTGCTTGTTGTTGGTTTTTCTTCTACAAAATTTTTCTAAATGACCAAATTGATCACAGTGAGTACATTTGTACTTATCTTTGTACCAACAATCTTTATCCTCATGATTGTCTTTCTTGCAAATGGAACACTTGTGAGAGTTTCCATCGCCAAATGATCTTTGTCGGCTGCTTTGGCCTCTAAAACTTCTCGTAGCTTTGTCCACGCCCACGCCTCTAAAATTTGGACGTCTCCTGATGAACTCCCTCTTCCATAATTTTGTGGTGGCTTCTTGTCGCTTTGCAGGCTGGATTGGAATGCACTTTCGATCGCCTTGCCGGAGTGGCGAGTCATACGTTGCTCATATGACTTGAGAGAACTTAGCAATTCTTGAATACCCAAAGTTTTAAGATCTTTGGTGTTTTCAATAATCGCTATAATTGATCAAATTTTTCGGGAATAGTGATGAGAATTTTCTCGACAATACGTTGGTCTTCAATTTCATCACCATAACTTTTCATCCTGACATCAAATCGGTTAATCTAGATGAATAGTCATTTAGTGACTCATTTTCTTTCATCTTCGTTCTCGTAATCTCGTTCGAGTTTGTAGCTTTATAGCTCTCACTTTGACGTCTCCTTTTGAAATTCTTTTGAGCACCTCCCAAGCTTCTTTTGTTTTTGGACGCATGATTTTCGGAAGATTGATGGTGTGACTTCACTGAATCATATACTTAAACGGGTGCATTTCGGCTTCTCTTTTGCTTAAAATCTTTCATCTGCTCTTCAGTTAATTTTTCCGTATCAACTGGTTCTTCAAATGTGTTTTTGACATCGTCAAACACATCTAAAGAATCAAATAGTGTCTCCATTTTGACACACCAATAATCATAATTTTCACCATCAAAAATTGGAACGACAACATGACTTAAATCAAAACCTTGTCGTCTTGCCATGACACCTTTATAAAAATGATAAGAACTCTTTTAACCCAAATGGATTCGAACAAGCTCTGATACCAATTTATGTTGGATATATGAGATGTTACTCTCACAAAAGTATTGCTCACAAAATATTAAAATTTATTTAGGAGACAAATTGGTAGTATTGAGATTAATACTCCAAAAATATAAAAACTTGAAACACTCTTTCTTTATGAAATATTTGGGAAGCTGGTACTTTTTCTATTACATTTGCTATTGCCTTTTATAGGCTCTATGTTGAAATACTATTATAATATGAAAAGGTCTACTAGCCGTAAAGCATAATTATTGTTTATCACATGTTGTTGTCCAGCTGTGTGTGAAGACCAAATTGCATTTTTCTTTTGACAAAGCAACATGTTTTTTTATTTACCCAACTATTCCTTTATCATCCTCAAATAGTTGGGCTTGACTTTTCTCATTTCTTTTCTTTTGATGTCGGCAAAAACTCATTAGTTCACAATGCTGACGTTGCATATATGAGTAAGAAAGATGGGTTTGTATCAGCAAGGCGAGAAAGAATCTTGAGGATTCAGACGACTCATAATCCGAGATTCTTGGGATTGCATAAAAAATATGGGTTGTGGAAGCATTCGAGCTTTTGAAAATATAGTATACCTCTTCAACTTTCTCATCCATAAAAATATACTATATTTTTCTACTTCCATTAAACAAAAGATCAATAAAAATGTAGTATACCTCTTCAATATGCTCATCCATTTTATTGATCTTTTGTTTCACGTGTTTTAGATCTTCTCGGTGTTTCACATCATGCCTTGCAAATTCCTTGAATTCATCCTAGCACCGATTAAGGGTGGTGTCTAGTTCCTAAATCAATGCAAATAAAGTTGAGTAGGCTTTCAATCCAAGTGTTTAGATGGATGTTTAAAGTGATTAAAGGGATTTTGAGTTGCAATAATCAGTTTTGAGTGTTCAAGAAATCAACTAATAAATTATAACATGTAACTGAAACTGATAGTTATAGAATTCCGAGATGCATGCATACCTTTATTGGGTTGTCTCATAGAATCCTCTCCATCACTATATATCTTTATAATTTACATCACAATAAACAAAGTGGCACATACCTTCTGAGGAGGTGTTTGGATTAGCTAATTCTCCGGGCTTAAGGGATTATCTGAAAATTATAATATTCAAAAGGTCACTTTCTTTGTCTTATGAGCTCATCAACTTTTGAGTTTATGGATTTTTTGAATCCATAAGCTCAACTTGATAAGCCCGTATGCTAGAAAAAGTATACCTTATAAAATTTTCCAAAATACAATTAAAGTCCACAAGTCCGGACTATAAGATAATCCAAAAACCCGCTGAAGTTAATCTAAAAGAGTCAATCCTATATTAATTCACAACTCTTTCACAAGAACTTATATAAACAAAAAGAAAAGTTAGACAAGAGTGTTAAAGAGAGTCCAACATGCAGGTGATTTGCTTCAAAAGTATAACTTACCAAGTAGAAGACTAACAACAGCTTTCCATTTAAGAAATGCTTCAAGTGAATGTCCCATCTGTAACACATTTAGGGTGTTTAAGTTCCAACATAAGATTATATTATTGAACACTATATACTGATAAAACCGTACCAGAAATGCAGCAAAAGCAAATTGCAGCTCTCCAAGAAGCAAATCTTCGTTTCCTCCATATTCTTTCATCAATATGTGTTCCAAAAGACTTGTCTGCATGGAATCCAATGTTATCAGCATTGGTAGAACTGTAAATCTAGACTAAAACTTAACTGAAAATATTCAAGGAAGTATACCTTGTCAAGATTCAAGGAAGTAAGGTTTTGCCCGGGAATTCCCTTTTGCTTGATCAGATGGGGAACTTTCGTGTAGTAACAACCTCTTTTATTTAGCTTCTCGTAAGATATTGGAACATTAGTATTTTTAATTGCGCAGACAAAGCTTTCTCCATTGCAGTTTCAGGGCCGTATCCAAGAATATCAGGTTCATGGATAACATTGATCTCTGCTCCAATAGGTTCTGCATGTAGACCAAACATTACATGTCATATATTTACACTATTTACTTCCATTTTGTGGGTCTCTTCTGCAACACATCTTTAATTGTCATAATATCAGAACCTATTGATGATCTATAAATTGAGTTTAAGTCGTAACTTGTAGCTAAAGTGATTTATTAACTGCATTTAGGAAATTCTTCGAACACTTGATATGTTTTTTTATGAATAGCTCAAACACTTAATATGTAATTTCTTCACGTAAAAAGCTATATTCCAATATAACAGATTTAAAAAAAAAAAGCATTCAGGACTTTCATCAAACCACTTTATAGTCTTTCTTTTCAAAGCCTTCTATCCAAAACCTGAAACTATACTAACAAATCTAATCCCTAATTCCTCATAAAAAACTAACTGGATAACCTAATTCAATTTAATCAGAACAAAAACTAAAAATAAAAAATTACCTTAGAAGAATGACAAGAAAATGAAGTTGATTGCGCTGTGATAAATCATTCTCTGATCATTTTGTGCGTGTTTAAACCATTTTAGATGTATGATTTTGAATCATGAATCAAAATAAAATGATTTGGGGATAATTTTTAGGTTAATTGATATGGTGCTGAAGATCAGGGATATGAATTGTGGGTGATAGCAGGCGTGAGATGTGCGTGTGTTACATAATGAATGTTTAGGTTAATTGATAGCTGAAGATCAGGGAAGAAGTTGGGGATGAGAATGGAGTGTGTTTTTGGTGGAAAGAGGTGAGAATGCGTGTGCTGAAGAAATAGGTGGCATTGCCAGCTAATTAATTTCTGCCAGCATGGCATTTAAGGGTGCTAAGTGGCATTAGTGACTTGGCATGTTCCACTATTATATATGTGGGGAGATATATGTTTGGCAAAACTAGCTGTAAGCTGCAAGCTGCAAAGCTGTTAACATGAGCTACAAATTATGAGGAAACAACTTGAACATGTGTCAAGAGGATTTGTTGATTAGCTAGGGATTATTTGAGTTTGTTACCAAAGTTGTCTCGACCAAAGATTCAATACCCACATTTGTGCCAGCATGATGCATGTACCAGATCGAAGATGCTTAGTCGGTCTCGAAAGTGTTCCTTCTAATTTTGTTGGACTCTTCCGTAGCAACAATTTTGGGAAAAAGATAGTTCGAGTTTGTGACGATTAAGCTAGTATACAAAACATTGGTACTCACTTAACTTCAACTTTGTACTAGGACGTGACATCCGCAACTCACATACTTCTTTGGTAGCGTCGTATGAGTTATTCTCTTGAACAAAATTAGTATCTAGCCAGTATTCTCTAACTTCTAAGTAATTAAAATCTTTGAATCAGTCTAGCCGGATAATCGTATTCGAGTTGGTTCTTTGGTTTTATACATAGCTTCGAGTTGGTTTTACAGATTCCCCAACCGTTCGTCGGCTTTTCATTTAGCTAGTTTTCACAACCCGATACTACAAAATCCATTTTAGGCTTAAACCTATGATTAAGGTTTAGGATTTGTGGATCTTCATTTACAGATAACAAGTAGTACCAAATATAAAAAAAGAGGCCGATTTGGCATGCCTGCTATATAGGTTCCAATGAGGCCTTTCTAAACAAAAGAAAGATAATCAAATTAAACCTAAAATGGTTTCTTTTGTATCTAATTTTGGCTTATGCATAAGAATCTTTCCTAAACAGTTTTGTCGAACGTCAAGTTTCTTAAACAAGTACGAAAATATAAAATATAAACATCTTTCATGACCGGTTACTTCACTAGTTCAACAGCTTGTGACACATCGATGGAAAGTAATTGTATTGAATTATTTATAAGTTCAAGTGTCGTTTATATATTTAAGCTTGACAAAGAAACAACAGAAACTTGTTTGTTGTGTCTTTGTTTAGCTTTTTTCCACTTTACTCTTTTTTATAACATAACATTGGATCATAATTTAACAGATTTTGTGTAGTTTCGGTTTCAATTAACTAGGATACAAGTTGCTACGTACTATTTTCTTAACAACAGAGCTATTTTCATTGTTATTTTCTTAACAACAGAGCTATTTTCAATTAACTAGGATACAAGTTGCTAGTACTATTTCATGCCTTTTAAAGGCTCATATGTTTTTGCAACTACAAGTTATATCCATTTTTTATCATTCACAGCTTGTTAACAGAGGTTACAAACAATTACATCTCCATAAA
Organism: Chrysanthemum makinoi; assembly: GCA_910596185.1. Classification (NCBI taxonomy): domain Eukaryota; kingdom Viridiplantae; phylum Streptophyta; class Magnoliopsida; order Asterales; family Asteraceae; genus Chrysanthemum; species Chrysanthemum makinoi. Next base: position 29,795,006 of record OU343221.1, on the reverse strand, counting down.
GGCTCAAATAGATGGTGCACCACAAGAGCGTGATTGCAAGCTCAAAGTGAAACGTTTTCCCTATTGGTTAAGCCCGGATCCAAAGATGTCATCATAAGAAACTTGTATGTGTCAATCGACCTGTGTGGTATCAAATGAAAACCCATAGTAGTTAGATACTTAGAGGAAATATAACGTTATAACGAGTAATGAAATATAACTACCAAAAACAAAACATTAGATTATACGATGCAGAAATTTAAAATACGGTCTTGGATTCTTGGAACTAGATTTTATGATCTTCATTTCCAGATAACAAATAGCACCAAAAGGCCAATTTGGCAAATCTGCTATATACTGGTTGGAGGCCTTTCTAGAGGTTTCTATATTGCTTAAAAATGTTGATCCGACTGAACCTAATAACCGACCTATAGGAGTGGGTTAACACGGTTACATATGCTTATTGGGTTCAACGTGTCACCCCGATAAACTCGATAGCTTAAAATGATCACGTTAGAGTTAGATTTTTATCACCTTATCGGGTTCGGTTCCAAATCGGTAACCTGAAACAAATAGGTTTTTATCAGTTTTTGAACTTATTGTTACATATTCATAACAATATATTAACCACTACATAACATAAACATCAATGTGCCTTGTAGAGGTTTAAGTGTCAATATAATTTGGCATACCTACTATATTGGTTGGAGGCCTTTGTAGAGGTTTCTATATGGCTTAAAATGATTATCTTATTTTTAAACAATATTAATGCCATTTACACCCTCCCATGTACCAAAACTCATTTTATTCATTATTATATTAACGGGTATAATCCCTTAAAAAAAAAAAAAAAAAGAAAAAAAAAGATGACCCAAATACATATATTAGTTAAAAAACATGTAGTGATAAAAGATAGTCAAATCAAATCTGGTGCTTAAAATATAAAACGTTAACTTTTTTAAAGTTTCCACATGGTTTTTAATCTACTTTGTGATCTTACGTTTCTTTAGTGTCGAGCATGAATTGTTAATTTATTTCAAAAGTTTGTCCACATTGATAGAATATAAAAGCAATGAACCGTTTATAACTTTATTTATCACCCATGCATTCAAGTCAATGTTAAAGACCTTGCAATAAAACTTATTGCATTGTGTTTGTTTTGGCTTTTTCTTATTCCTTACAATATTGAACAGTTTAAACTATTAATTTACATGGTATCAATTTAAGTTTTGTTATAATTTGTGGTATCACACTGTTATATAACTGGAACATTACGTGGTATTCAAGTCAATGTATTGAGAAAGTAAGAGGAGGGAAAACAAAGATTGTAAATCTGTTATTAAAGTGAAATGAACCAATACAAGCAGTATATATACTTACAATACTTTGACTATAAAAGTCAACTAACTATGCTAACTATACTAACTCTATTAAAACTACATAGACTTATTACAAAGCATACTTCTACAAGAAACTACAATCAGATAAACACTTGTGATGATGGAGATAGTTTGTTGAGAGCACAGTGTTGATCACTTTTGACTTGTGAGGAGCGGTAGCTCCATTACAATGCTAAAACATTACACACATAATGCGCAAATGACAAATCCATTTACAAACAAAAGCCAATGTGTAACGGTAGATATGCTAAAAGCGACCAAAAATTGTTTTGTTTCGGTTTTAATCAACTAGGATACAAGTTGCTAGTAAGTACTAGTTTTAAAACATTAGAGCTATCTTAATGGAGAGAGGTTTCATACCAAATTGGGTAGTATTTGGAGAGACTATTGCTATGCCCAATCAGTACTGGTGTATGTCGGTTTTATTAAATTAGATTCTTTGGAAAAAAACCTTTCTCGCCTCCATTTGATATCTCACAGATGACAGTCGAAAACTGCAGTTGCAGTATTGACGGGTTTGGAACTATATTATTGAAAAACTTTTTTGGGAAGTCAAACTTGGTTTCAAGGTATTTTCTAGTCACACATCAAGGATACCATTAATGATGATCGGGTCAGCCTGGAAGTTTCAGCTGACCATAATGAAGTCAACTTATTTGCATCATCTGAACACATGGAACGGGTTTTCGACTATGTAAATTGAATGTTTGTAGAAGTGTTCGTTTCCTGGCAGACATGTCTCTTGCTGAATAAAGCATTTGGAACTTAAAAGAAATGTCAACTGCTGATATATTTCTTCATGGTCCAAATGATGTTGACTTAAAAGAGCTTTTTGTTTGTCGAAAACGATTCTGGCAACATTTGTACAGTCATAGGCTCAACATGACTGGTCAAGATAATGAAAGTTAGGGTTGAGTAACATTTCTTACTCATGAAAAAGCTACAAAGTTTGATTAGTTTATAAACTGCAGACCAAGCATGATGTGTACAGACTGAGCTTTTTGTCGCTCTTGAAGAAGCGCTTCGTGAGATGTAGTTTTGATGGAGGTTTGCATTTGGAGGCGGCTAAAGTTTCGGAACACATTGACGAGAAGGTATTGCAAGCGTGTCAATCATGGCAGAAGATTAAATGTTAGCAACCGTTTCATAGCAGTGCCTTCTTACGAGAAGGTATTGCAAGGGTTCATTCTTTATTTAAAACACTGCAGCTTTGAAAAGGTGACAAGTTCTTTGTTGATAGAAACGGGAAGGCTGCTAAAATAATGGAAGAGCCAAGAAGACCATTAGAGCAGCTCATGAACGGTAGAGCTAAAATAATGCTAGGCTCGCTCCTTCAGTTTCCAGACTTGTCTTGATTAAGATCACAATAAGCTTGGCTTCTTTAATTTCATGGAAAAAGAATCCTGCTTTACAAACCAGAAATCGGCTTTTTTTTTAATCAAACATGACCTTATAAACCAATTTGGCATAACTGCTATATAGCTTAAAAATATTGATATTTTTGAAACAATGATAACGCAATCGAAACGCAGAAACTACCTACATTACAACAGAGAAATCTAATGGATGTTTGGTACGCATGAATGGAAAGCTGGGAAAGGAAAAGAGGTTGATTCTCATGTTTGTTTGACATAAGAATGTAAACAGGGAAATAAATTACCATTCTCATTCTCCCATTTTGTTTCTTAAAAAAAAGGAAGGAGAAAGGTGGAGAATGAGAATTTTAGAAGGGCTCTTTCTCTCTATCCATTCTTTAGTGAATGAAAAAATCACGGACAAAAATTCACGTTTTTTTTTTAAATTCGCTTTTTTTAATTCAACGCTTTTTGTAATTCGTTTCTTCGCTGCTCGCTTTATATACGCTTTCAACCTGCTGCTCGTTTTTCATACGCCTTGGCCCGTTTCATACGCTCGCCTGTTTTCATACGCTGGCCCATTTTCGCTTTTTTTATACGCTTTTGTCCGTTTTCATCAGTTTTCTTTCATTTCCGTCCATTTTCATACGCTTTTGTCCGTTTTCAGACGTGTTTTTACGCTTTCATAAAAAAATGTGAATAAAAAAGAAAGACGAAAAGACAAGAAAAAAACATGGACTTAAGTTTATCTATTAAATTTTAGATTAATCCCTACCATTAGATCAAACTAGATGGATGGTGAGGATTTGTCCCTTGGTAAGCAACAAAATAAGAGTAAGAATTTAAACTTTTCTCTACTTCGTAACATGTAAAAACCCTATAGCGTAAAAATTATACAAATATTGATGTGTATATACTAGTATTTGTAAATCGCGTTTTAATTGCTTATCCTCTACGTGTATATACTAGTTCGATCATGAATATTATATAAAGATCCATCTTTTATTAGTTGTGTTTAGTGTAATGTGTAAGTTGTAGAAATATGTTTTTTTGTCATTTTGTTTCATCGTAGAAGATATAATATATTTTTATATGACAAAAACTTGAATTATGTTTGCATAATTGTAATTATATGACCCGATAGGCCAATAATCAACGTAACTAAAAACTCGAAAATATATATATATATATATATATATATATATATATATATATATATATATATATATATATATATTATATATATATATATATAATAAACAAAGCTTTTTTGAAAATTTTAACACCTCATTAAAGCCATGCCGCATATATGCCGTGTCACAAATGTCAACTATTCCACCTCATACATATTATCTCGCCATTCGTCAACCATGTTTGATTTTTCACCCTTCTTCAATCCAATCGAAAATTATGCAACGTTTCCATCTATGATATCTATTAACATCCAATCAAATTGCTACAAGGTATGTTTACAATCATAATCTTAACATCAAATGACTTATTCAAGGTTTCCCCTTGATGGGTTGGGTTTTTTTTCAGGTACTCATGAAATGAATTATTCAATTTAGTGAATACTCGATTTCATTTTTATGGGTTCTCTTTGATTAGCGCTTTTTTTGGGTACTAATTGTCATTGATCGATCGATACTTTTTAGGGATCTCACAAATATGTTTTTGTGGGTTTTGATTGATTATTGGTAAGTTTTTAATCTCTCAAATATAAAACGATTTGAAACATATCTTCTTAACAACTCGTGATATTTGCCTTTCTTGGTGTTTACCATTGGATTTTAGTTGTTACTTTCTTGTGTTAATTGTGTTATGATATGCAACCGTGATGCTCTATGATTGAATAATTTTATTTGGAACCGTAAGACATGAACCACTATTATGATGTTGGTTGTTTCTTTACTGTGATAGTATATTTATGATCCAAAGATGTGTCTTCTTTATTTTTGAAAATAAAGACTTCTATCCATATCATTTTTTTTGGAACAATTTTAAGGTACATGTTTTTATATAAAGTTGTCCTCGTGAATTAAACATCTAACTTAAGTTATTCTTTTACATGTACTTACAAGGGAGTGAATGTCCATGATTCACTTTCTACAAGTTTCTCCAATACATCGATATGCATTATTATTTTATGTTCATGTAGCTTAAAAGAGCAGCCATATAATCATAGTATTCCTATGCTTTCTTTATTTAATTTAAGGAGTGTTTGGGATTGCTTATTTTTAGCTAACTAGGATAGATAATGTAATCCCGTTAATGTCGTTCCATTTACGAGTTAGGAGCTTATCCAACACAAAGATAAATGAATGCTAATTTTCAAGTAAAATGCTGTGACCCGACTAGATATAGTAAGCTTTGTCTAGAAGTCTTGTATAAAGCAACACATGTAAATATTTGTGATTTGTTTAGTTAAGTAGATGTATATATGGTATAAAATGTCACTTCACCAAAACAATTATTTGGTTCATATAGTTTTATAGCTTTTCAGAAGATGGCTAATGGAAATATACATAGGTTGTTTCTCGAAGTAGGAATGATGTCGTAGTATGTAATTTTATTTAGTTTCCAAGAAATAAAGTTGGTGATATTGATGTAAGTTTAAGTAGGTTGGTGTTTCATTGATGTAATTTTAAGTGATATTGATGTAAAGTAGATGTAATCCCGTCAATGTCGTTCCATTTACGAGTTAGGAGCGATTCCAACACAAAGATAAATGAATGCTAATTTTCAAGTAAAATGCTGTGACCCGACTAGATATAGTAAGCTTTGTCCAGAAGTCTTGTATAAAGCAACACATGTAATGGTCATATTTGTGATTTGTTTAGTTAAGTAGATGTATATATGGTATAAAATGTCACTCTTATTAAAACAACTATTTGGTTCATAGTTTTTTATAGCTTTTAAGTAAAGATGGCTAATGGAAATATACATGAGTTGTTTCGAAGTAGGAATGATGTAGTAGTATGTAATTTTATTTAGTTTCAAGAAATAAAAGTTGAAATTTGATATTAGTATGTATTTAAGTAGGTTGGTGTTTCATTGATGTAATTTTAAGTGATATTGATGTAAAGTTGGTGATATATGTAATTTTATTTGATGTTTTTTCGGGTAAGAATGATTTCGGTCGCTCTTTGCCTTCAAGAATTACAACTATAATCATTTACTCCAGTAAGTTAGTCTTGAAAGTATATTTGGTTTTTGAGACATTAAGTTGGTGTTTATGATATCATACCAAAGTGATCATAAGTAGATGTTTAAACTAATCATGTTGTGCTTCTAACTTGAATGCAAAGATACATTGTTATTATATAGATTGCAAAACTTTTGGTACTTTTAAAATGCAGATAATAGCAAAACTTTGTGAATGGCAATATTATTAACTATTTGACTCATAATAAAACTTTGACATGATCATGTTTAGATGGTTCAATATTATTAACGGCATACATATAGGCGAGGTCCCGAAACCATCAGAAGCGCATTTGTTCATCCAATAAGGCGGCAGATGGGAGTGATCTTTGTGGACTAGAGATGCAGAAGACGAGGTCATTCCTACTTGCAGGTATGGCATAACCTATAAATGCACATGTGATTGCTTATTAGCAAAGAGCCATTATGATGTTGACACTTAATATATGTTTACTTTCACCAGAGAATTAGGAATTGGGATCGTACCTTTTGGTCCACTAGGTAGTGGGTTCTTTGCATCAGGGCCAAAGGTGATGGACAACTTGGCGAATAACGACTATAGAAAGGTTTGTGCTTATAAAAGATTCCAATTCTATGTGAATTTGCAGTGTCTATAATTAATGTATATACAATTACAGAAACGGGTAATTTTATGCACGGGTTAACTGGGTCGAGTTGGACTTGTTCACTAGCCTACCAAAACTTTTTCTTTCATAATAGTAAATAGTGGACAATTAATGTATCATTGGTTTTAAATTAAAAAAGTTTGGACATTCTAACCTTCTGTAAGTTTTGTTCATCCTGATCATTCATTTTTCATCTTTGAGCGAGTAAGTGAAATGGTGAAAAATAAGGGATGCACCCCATCACATTTGGCAATGGCTTGGGTTCTGATGCAAGGAGAATGATGTTAGTCCTATCCCAGGTACAACCAAGATCCAAAACCCTGAAGAGAACCTTGGATCCCTTGGAGTTAAACATACGATTCAAGATATGGCGAGCTTGAATCGTGGCTTCAATATCTAAGGGTGCTTCCTCCATGTGTACAGGTTGACAAGTCCTTAAACCAAGGGGATGTGAGTTTGTATTTCAATATTCATGTAATGTGAACATTCTCCGTTTCAAGAATTTTCTTAAGCCAAGTTTTCCAGCTTCTGAAGTTAGCATGACTGATACTTATAAACAAAAAAAGATGTGTTTTTTACATTGCAGAAAAATGATACATGATTTAGTAAAACTACATTGCAGAAAAATGATATATGGTTTAGTAAAACTAAACAAAAACCTTCCAAAGCTGTATTTTAGTACCAAAAATATGTATTTATAATTAGTAGTCTTTATATACATAATTTACCAAAAATGATTACCACTCTTATGAGTTACAATTGAACGTTTTGGCCCAACATGTTTTGAGGAGATAAATCCATTTTCCAAATGTTTGTAGAATGTAACGCAAATATATAAGACTTAAAAAGTTACTGTGATAAAATAATACCGATTATATATTAATTCAAAACAGTTCAGTGATAGTTTATAAAATATGATAACCATATCATACCAACTAAAACAAAGATGGTAATCGTACATTGAGAAATATCAATGTGATGAAGCGAGACCAACAAGGTTATTTCAACACAAGGGCTCACCAAGACTACCTAAAGTGTCCAACAAGTCATTAAATATCTGGAATATCCTTCGACTCTTTCCTTATATTTTAACAGCTAAAATTATTAAAAAATAAAATAAAAAAAATCGCCAACCAACTCATACATTGATGTCTCTAAAGAGACTTAACTTGCATTCTAAGGGTGTAAGTGTGAACCAAACTCAGATTTGAGGGTCACAAATTATAGATCCATATGTAGTTATATACCATTGGACTTTGCAATGATAAAGTAATCACTGCACATACACAGAAATAGCATATGAACCAGGTAAACAAACTTCCATGTTCCATTTAACGGATATTAGTTCATTTTATGGGTCCAAAGAAAATAAGACTTGATCGTATATAAGTGATATATACACAATTTTTAGAATTCTTTTAACATATGTTGCATGCAAGGATCACCAATGCACGTACACATTTGAACCCTGTTTATCACGAAATGCTACATAAATTTTTTTTGCAAATTATGACTTATATTGATTTAGGATTAACAATTTTTTTACTTTATATATTTAAAGTGCTTATTTCAAATATTCTATAAGCCACCCGTGATTTATCACGGGTTTATAGGCTAGTAAATATATATATATATATATATATATATATATATATATATATATATATATATATATATATATATATATATATATATATATATTCATTCTTTTATGTACCAAACAAAGGAATTGATTCTTTAATCGATTCTGACACTATATTCTCTATTTTTGCCAAGGTTGCAAAAATCGCGAATCGTTGGTCGGGCGGTTGATCACCTTGTACCTTGTAATCGGTATAGGCGGGATTAATCGGTGATTAATCGGATTGGCATTTTTGGCATACTTTGGGTATTTCCGCCAAGTTTTGTGTATTTCTGGCAAGTTTTATGTATTTTCGGCAAGATGTTTTCTAAAAAACAACTTGTAATTGATTTAGACAGTTACTATAAGTGATCATAATAAGTTTACGGTGAGTTTTGAGTACTTCCGGTAAGATTTGTAGGTTTCTGGCAAGTTTGACCACCATTGACCGCCGTTGATCGCGGTTGACCTACTTGTTTGACCCAGTTACATAAATCGGCAAGGTTGGTGGCCTTGTAGCGCCAAGGCGGCGATTAATCGGCCTTGTAGACCTTTTTTTGCAACACTGATTTTTTGCCAAACACTAGAATCCATTCTCTTATATCAGACTCATTCTCTTTCTATGCAAATTCTTTCTCCAATGCATTTCCATTCTTTGTGATTCAGTCATACCAAACGAAAGTTATAACATGTAAGTGTTCCATTCTCGAAGACATAAGAAAGATGACCCACACATATATTTTTCCAAAAAACACTAAAGACAAAAGATATTCAAATCAAATCTGGTTCTTATATGTGAAACGTTAACTTTTTAAAGTTTTCTACATGGTTTTTAATCTAGTTTGTGATCATATCTGTCTTTTGTGTCAACATGAGTTGTTTGTTTATTTCAATAGCTTATCCCACATAGCTAGAAAATAAAAGTAATGAACTCTATATAAGTTCAAGTGTTATTTATGTTTTCAAGGTGGAGAGCACACGTAACAAAAACTTTCTTGTTGCGTTTGTTCTTCTTTAACTTTTTTTGTATGTTCCTTGAATAAAACTTTACATGTTCTTCAAGTGTTTCTCCTATTTTGTTGGAATTTTTTGTAGCCACAATTTTGGGAAAAGATAGTTATAGTTAATTTGTGACGATTATGCTAGTATACAAAACATAAGTAGTGTATGTATTTACTTAAAGTAGTTAATTTGTGACGATTACGTGACATTCACCATACATTAATTTATAGGGCATGTGATGCCCACACTCGCATACTTTTTCTTTGTAGCGCCCTCTGAGTTATATTCTCTTGAACAATTAGTATATATAGTGTTCTTTAACTTTCAAATAATAAACAACTTTGAGTCAGTCTAGTCGGATATTCATATTCGAGTTTGTTCTTTTGTTTTGTACGTTGCTACAGGTTGGTTTTTCAGATTCCCCAACCATTGGTCGGCCATACGACTGTTTTTCATTTAGCTCGTTTTCACAACATGACACTACAAAATGCCATTTTTGGCTTAAACCCATGAAAGGTCTAGGGATGCCTTTCTAGACACAAGAAAGATGACCCATACATATTAATATGTTTTCAAAACCACTTATGGTAAAGGATAATCTAATCAAACCTAATTGTATTTTTGAATCTGGTTTGGTTTTTCAGTATGCTATGAGAGTTTCTTACGCAATTGTGTCAAACAAGCACGTAAATGTAAAACATAATAACCCAATATCCTTACCAAAATTGACTCCCAATTTTTCTTGTTTTATGTTTACCAATATACAATGAGGGCAGGGGTTTCAAGCTTTACAGTAAGGTTACATGGTTTCATATTTGGTAAATTTTTGGTCTTATATGCTTCTTTGATGCTTTACATGATTTGTTAATTTTTTCAATTTTTGTCACACATTGACAGAAAGTAAAAGTAAATCAGCTCTTTATAAGTTCAGTAGTTATTTACTGATTAATTAGTGATTAACTTGTTGGAGTCAACAAAACTTGTTTGTTGTGTCTAACTTGTTTCATTGCTTTTTAACATATATAATCTCTTTTTGTTTAACTCCTTTTCATAACGTTCGGTCATACATTACACAAATAAAGATAAAAATTTGATTTGATATAATTGTTTAAAATAGTCGTAACTCATAATAACATGGCCTTTCTATAAAAGAAAATAGTATTAGCACGAAAACAAACTATTTAGATTGGGGCTTATGTACTTTGTTTCTAACGGGCTCAAATGATACCCAAGACTCAAAGAAAAACACAACGAACGTCTTATAATAATTTAACGCACTAAAACCAAATCAAAACCAAAACGATTTTACTTTATGCCCAAAAACAAGATACACATGCATGAAGCTCAAAACCAATTAGATTTTAGAAACCAAACCAAACGTTTTAAAGATGCAATATGCTAAAAAGGATCAAAATTTGTTTAGTTTTGGTTACGTATGTAGGTGTCCGGTTTCGTATCTAGCGTGTCCGAGCTGGGGTCTATTGCTGCTCGAATGATGATGACGATATTTATCGCTTCTCCATATGCTTTGAGTATCATCTATTCTAGTCGGGTTTTGATGTTAGTTGACACATATGATATCAATCAATCAAATGAAAATACCTAGTTGTTCTCGAAAAACTTCATAGATTTCTGCACACATTGCACCCTGAGAGTTCAGATCTTAACATCCATCATTATGGAATCACTAAAAGTATTTAAGCTTGCAACACTACCAAGTTAATTAAATACATGCCAAGTTTTCGATGAACTTAACGGTCATTGAGTTATCGATATCTTTGTATTACATTATTCGATTAAAAAAAATGACTATTTCAATAGCTTATCTCACATAGGTCCGTCCCTGTTCCATTCACGAAGACATAAGAAAGATGACCCACACATATATTTTTCCAAAAAACACTAAAGACAAAAGATATTCAAATCAAATCTGGTTCTTATATGTGAAACGTTAACTTTTTAAAGTTTTCTACATGGTTTTTAATCTAGTTTGTGATCATATCTGTCTTTTGTGTCAACATGAGTTGTTTGTTTATTTCAATAGCTTATCCCACATAGCTAGAAAATAAAAGTAATGAACTCTATATAAGTTCAAGTGTTATCTATGTTTTCAAAGTGGAGAGCACACGTAACAAAAATAATAAACAACTTATAGTGGTTTATTGCTAGATAGATTTGAAAAGATGATTGATGCATATGGTGTCGGGATAGTCGATTAGTAGTAGCCTCTGGGAAACGAAATTTGAGATGGATGATTATGTTGTCTCTCTAACATGGGGAGAATGTAGCGGTATCAAATAGGATTTTTCTTAGAAAGTTAGACCCAATAAGATTACCATTGTCAATTTGTCATACCAAGTTGGGTTTTAGCCTTTAGGTAAGCTCATTGACAACAATCTCAATCTACAAGTTCTATAATGATATCGTAGTATATGAACGGACAAGTTCATGAAAACGAGCAAACGTAAATATTGGTTGGGGAGAATGTAGCGTATCAAATAGGATTTTTCTTAGAAAGTTAGACCCAATGAGATTACCATTGTCAATTTGTCATACCAAGTTGGGTTTTAGCCTTTAGGTAAGCTCATTGACAACAATCTCAATCTACAAGTTCTATAATGATATCGTAGTATATGAACGGACAAGTTCATGAAAACGAGCAAACGTAAATATTGGTTGGAGGCCTTTGCAGAGGTTTCGATTTTACTTAAAATGTTGATCCTTCTATATGTTTTCAATTTTCAAACCATAATAATGCAATCCAAATGCAGAGAATACCTACATTACAACGAGATATTTTAATTTCATAATATGTACATTTTCCATTAATAAAACTATACGAAGCTTTGTGTTATATATTTGATTAATAAGGGGCAGAAGAAAGATAATCAAAACATTTATAACATCTTGGTACGAAAATGTAATAAAACAACATATTTACCAAAATCGGTTTCCTTTTTTCTTGTTTTATGTTTACCAATATATATGACGAAGGGAGGGGGTTTCAAGATTTTCAATTAAGGTTACATGGTAAGAATGATTTGTCAATCTATTTCAAGAGGTTGTCCCACATGGATAAAAAGTGAAAGTAATTAACTCTTTATAGCTTCAAGAGGCATTTGAAAGCTATTAAGTAGACCAAAAAGACTTCCGTAACAAAACAAGTTTGTTGTATATGTTTTTCTTTATGGCTACTTTTTTTTTCCTTTTTTTACTCAACTCTTTTTCCAGACACGGGTTTATAAATTACCAGAACCTATAACAAAAGTTAAATTGATACCATATAAAATAACACTTTAAAATGGTCTTAAAATCTGAAACCGAGTATAAAACAAGAACACAAGTCGTAATTCGTAAATAGGAAGTGTGGATTACAAGCTCAAAAACATTAAGTGTTGGAAAATTTAGTGCACTTGTGGGATTAGTTCACACCTTGAAATGGGTTAGGAGGTACGGAGTGTACACCCATAAGGTCCATGAACACCCTGACTCTAATAGTGGTTTGTATTGGTAGTGCTAGTAGAAAGTACTGCTGGTGAAAGTACTGCTTGAGGAAAGTACTGCTTGTGGAAAGTACTGCTTGTGATTTTCACTGATAAGCAGTGTTTCCACTGATAGGCAGTGTTTCCACTGATAGGCAGTGTTTCCACTGAAGTGGTGTATCCACTGCTAGTGCTATGAAAGTACTGATAAGCATTGCCTCCTGATAGGCGTATTTCCACCGCAAGTGAAAGTACTGCTAGTGGAAAGTACTGCTTATGGAAAGTACTGCTAAATGGCGGTTACAACTGCATTATGACCACGTTTAATTGGTCATGTAACCACTAACGGCTATAATGGGGATAATTATGAGGCTATTAATGGGCGATTAATACTCATAATTCCATTGGAATAACTCAAGAGTAACCTCCTATAAATAGGAGATCTGATAATGCATGAAGGACACACTGAAAACGTAAACACTTATTAGCGAAAGGGTTATAGAATTGTGCCTAATTCTCTAACGGCATTTGGTCTTATCCCAAGTAGATATTCGTGATACCCAGGCATTAGGGTCGAATAGTTTACTTTGGAAAGTGATCACGCGATTCCAAGTGATATCCGGTAACCACCTAGTGGTATTGCTACTGTCATTGATTGTCTTAACCCGTTCCGGGAGATACCCACCAACAATCAAAGTAAACTATTTTGTGATAATCAATGGCAAGTGCTGCAATGAAACACATGGCTTCAAACTTTGCTAAGCTGGACAAGTTTGAAGGGGTGGACTTTAGGAGGTGGCAGAAGAAGATGCACTTCTTGCTGTCAAGTATGAGTGTGGTGTATGTGCTAACCACACCCATTCCTGATGATGGTGATGATGCTACTGTGGAGCAGATCAGGAAAGGAGGAGCAAATGGAAGCATAAAGTTGGAAAGTTATGACCAAAAAATTATACAAAGGAAGCTCAAAAACCATTTAGAAACCAAAATCGGACGAAAATATCACGATCTAGTATGCTAAAAAAGATAAAAATTTGCTTAGCTTCGGTTTCGGTCAACTACAATACAAGTTGCTAATATTATTTTCAAAATAATAGAGCTAATTTAATTGTTACTTTTCTTCCCAATTTATTTTGCATTGTAATATAAAGGTTGTGATTTGGTAATTTTCTTCTACCAACATCACCATTAATTCAAAGGTACATATCTTTTTGCAACCTCAAGTTATACCGACTTTTTATAAACATCATATGGATTTATAGTTGTGGATCACATGGGTTTATCAGCAAAGTTTGTCTAAACGAAAGAGTGATTACTCAAACTCGTGCAAAGATGATGCATGTACTTGATCGAATATGCTCGGTCGGTCTCGAAAGTGTTCCTTCTACTTTTGTTGGACTATTTCTTAGCCACAATTTTGGAAAAAAGATAGTTCTTGTTTGTGACCATTATGCTAGTATGTGACATTCACCATAAATTACTTCATATAGGGCACATATGTGACGCCCAAAACTCACATACTTTTTCTTTGTAGCCTCGTATGAGTTATATATCTCTTGAACAAACTTAGTATATATTAACACCACATATGCATATGTGTGGTCAAAAGGTGTCATCATAAAAAACTTGTATGCGTTAGTCGACACGTATGATATGAATCGAATGAAAACCCATAGTAATTCTCAAAGTGCTTTGAAGATTACCACATACATTTGACAAGGAGAGGTTAGATCTTAACTCAATATAATGAGCATTATAGTCCTTGATTTATTGGTATCTTTGTGTTACATTATTTTATTAAAAAGAAATTTCTAAATCGAGAACTGCTTATTGTTGGATAAATTTGTGAAGGTGATCGATGCATATTGTGTTAGGAAAGTAGTTGCCTCTGGGAATCCTAAATTTGTAATGGATGGCCAACTTGGGGTTCAAGGTAAGCTCAGTTACAACAATCTCAATCAATAAGTTTTGCTGCTAAGGGTTCATGATGACATGCATATACGTAATACGAAAGGTACAAGTTATTACCAAGTTGCAAAGAATGACTTTTTTTGAGTTAATTTACCACGAAAGGGGACAAAATGAGTACGGTAGTAACTACGGTTACAAAGCTAGTGTGTGATCGAACATGATGAATGGTAATCAATCTTTCCGGTTATAGTTCCCATTGTCTTCAAAAAACTCAAATTTGCTCATTATCAAGGTTTTTTTTTTTTCTAGTTTTTTTTTTCACTCAATTCTTTTTTCTTAACAGCATGGAATCGTAAATTACCACAAGCTATAACTTAATTTGATATTACCCCTATAGAAACAACAGTTTAAAATGGCCATACAACATGAAAGGTTCTATAAAAGCTTGTTTATTGTGTACCTCGTTGTTTTCTTTTGTTTTGTTTCTTTTCTATTTTTTTTACTCAAATTTTTTTCTTCATCACATGGGGGTCATAAATTTTTTGTTGTTAACTTGTTATATACTCCTTTGATAAACATGCGAAGACATACATTTGGAGAGAAAAAAAAAAAAAACATTGATGAACATGAATTATTAATTTATTCCAACTGGTTATCCCACATTGATAGAAAAGAAAAGCAATGTACTCTATAAAAGTTCAAGTGTCATTCATAATGCAAACATGATAGACTAAGTACTAGAAAAACTTGTTTCTTCTTCTTTTCTCTCATGTTTTTACTATTTTTTCCTTCATACTGCAGTACGTAATAGACTAAGGGCCAACGGAGTGGAAGCGGGTAAGGGGGGCGGGTTGATGAACCCGATCGGCTACACCGTGCCGTGTAGGTCGGGTAAGGGGCTCGGTTTGATTTTGCGAGTTCTGAAGCCGATTGTGAACGTTGCAAAAAAGTGGATTTTATGTATTTAAAAAAAAAAATGGAATTCGGGTACTAGGGTACCACTCCCACTTGTTAGGGTAGTGTTAGGGTAGTATTGGGGTAGTTTTGAGTTGGAAGGTTTTTATTGGATAGAGGTGACGTGGCACCCTTAGGGTATTAGGGTTCAAAACTTCCACTCCCTCCACCCTAATAGGCAATGGTGAAAAGGCCTCTGTTTGGTTTTATAACTGGAATGACCACATCCCTTGATGAATCACTTTTCTTAATCCCCTTGATGAATCACTTTTCTTATAGAGCCATAAGTAATGCGGGTTTTAAGTAAGAGAAATGATAAGGATGACTAAAAAACATGCCAGATTTATAGGGAGATGATTTGTACACATTGTGTTTTGATTTACACACTCTAATGCGCAACCTGTTAAAGCACAATATATATATAGTACAACTGTTTAATGCACAGTTTTGAGTGTCCCAATCAATTTTTAGAGTGTACAAATCATTTCCCCTAATTATATGCCTAACACTATGTGGCAAGAGTTTATTGTTTGTAGCAGCCGGACCAACTTTTTCACAAAACAATAAACTCTTGCCACATAGTGTTACGCATATAATTAGACATGTTTTTTAGGCATTCCTATCATTTCTCAGTAAGTAACACGGGTTTTGATCTTCAAGATACGGTGGCAAATGTGGTGGTAAATGGATCGTGGGCATGGCCTACACCGTGGTTTAACTTGTTTCCCATTCTTAATCAGGTAATGGTGCCCACATTAAATAATGAGCATGTGGATACATTACATTGGAAAGTTCGGAATGTGTGGCATAGTGTTCGAGACCGTGGCAATGAAGTCGATTGGTTTCATTTAATTTGGTCGACATATAGTATTCCGAGGCATGGTATTCACATGTGGCTAGTGATGAGAAAACGTCTTTTAACACAAGATAGAATGAGGCAATGAGATGTCGGTAATGATATCGATTTAAACCTGCTTCATTGTCCACTATGTAAACCGCAACCCGGCTCTCATGATCATCTCTTCTTCGAGTGTGTCTTTGCATCGCAGGTGTGGAAAGATGTGGTTCATACGGCTGATATAAATTTCTCCTTGTCGAAGTGGGTGGATATTGCGGCATGGCTTCAACCTATTGCTAAACAAAACACTGTTACGAGTATTGTAGGTCGTCTCATTGTGGCGGCATCTTCATACTTTGTTTGGCAAGAGCGTAATAATAGAGTACATGGGAAAGGTGATAGAACCCCTCAGCATGTAGCAAAGATAGTGGTTGACATGGTTAGACTTAGAGTATGTTTGGCACGGAGCGGTATGAAGATGAGCGATGAGCGGTGAGTAATGAGCATTTTGATTTTTAATAGTCGTTTGGCATAGGAGCGGTGAGCTTTTTTATTTTTTTAGGAATGTTCAATTTTCCAATGCTTCTTTAAGAAGCTGTGAGCGGTGAGCTGCACAGCTCACAGCTCACAACTACTGCTCACTACTACTGCTCACAGCTACTTTTGCCAAACACACTCTAAGCTAGCCTCTATTCGCTTCAAAAAGAAGGCTTGGGTCGACAAAATGCAGAGTACTTGGAAGATTTCTAGTATAGCTAACGAAGATGGCTTGTTATCATGTATTATGAAGGGGCATCGATTAGTAGTGAATATTGTTATATGTCAACTAGATTATGGCTATAATTTGGTTGTTATACTTTGAGCATGTTCAAAGTATATAGTTTTATTTTTAGGTCGAAAGGGTGGCTCATTACCACCCTTCCATGTACCTAAACTCATTTTATTGAATTAATATATTTACCAGGTATAATTTCTTGACGAAAAAAAAAAATAAAAAAAAAAAAAAAAAAAAAAAAAAGAGATTACCCAAATACATATATTTTTGTTAAAAAATGCAGTGATAAAAGATAGTCAAATCCAATCTGATGCTTAAAATATAAAACGTTAACTTTTTAAAAGTTTCCACATGGTTATTTAACTACTTTGTGATCTTAGGCTTCTTTAGTGTCAAGCATGAATTGTTAATTTGTTTCAAAAGTTTTTCCCACATGGATAGAATGTAAAACTTGTTAATGGGGACTAAAAATAAGTACATAACCATAAAGGCTCAAATAGACGGTGCACCAAAAGAGAGTGAGTTTGAACTCAGAAGCGAACCGTTTTGCCTTTTGGTTAACTTGGAACCAAATATGTCATCATTAAAAACTTGTATGTGCTATTAAAAAATGGAGGGAAGAGGTGAACAACTAAAAGAATGAAACATTTTTGCTGGCTAAAATAGGGCTAATAACCTATTCAAGCATCATACTTGTCATAAATGTCAGTTCGACGTAGCGAACAAAAAAACTAGCTCTTCTAGACATTAAACTTGACATTATTGTCTTCTTTTGAGTATTATGACCATTTTACCCTTCCAAATTACATAAATGGTCCCTGTGGGTTTTTGAAAACTGCATCCATCGTCCCTGGGCTAAATTACATGAATGGTCCCTGTCGTTTGGAAAAAATTGCGTCCATCGTCCTTTTTCTTGGAATTTTTTTTTTCTGAGAAAAAAACCATTTACCCCCTTGATTTAATGTTTTGGCATTGAAATCGTGCGGTAGAAACATAATAAAATTAGACTAAAATAGGTTGTTCTCAAAACTTACTCTGAAGAGCCTGGCGATAAGCTTGAACCATACCCCTAGCCAAAATGCCACCGCCCAATACAAGTAGATTAGCAAGAATCCTAGCAGCCTGCACAACCATGCATTTCAAACCTCAGTTCAAATAGGTTATTATAATGATGGATCAAAATCATTACTATTTATCAGTGTTCTAAAAGGCGCGCCAAGGCGCCGCCAAGGCATCGCCAAGGCGCGAGGCGTGGCCTCGACGCCAAGAAATGGACCAAGGCGCGAGGTCAAGGCGTCGTGTGAAAAGGCGTGGGATAAGGAGCGAAAAGGCGTGAAAAGGCGCGCCTTTTGGTAAGGCGTGGCGCCATTTTTAGAAGCATTTAGTGGATTTACGGATTTGGACTTGAATTTCTAGTATTTAGGCTATTTCCTTCTTGGGCCTCGTAATTTTAAAACTTAATTCCTACTTGGGCCTCGTATTTTGGCATGGATATTTGGGATTTGGGCTTTTTTATTTGAAATTGCTCTTAAAAAATGATATAAAATTATAAATACATAAATCTGTAAATATTTTTTTGCCGCCTTATGCACGCCTTAAGAAACGCAAAGGCTCGTAAGGCTTGAGGCGTGACTATGCCGCCTTGCCACGCCTTACGCCTTTTAGAACATTGCTATTTATATACAATTGAAGATGCTCAATTGTAACAATGCATTTCACAGACAATAATAACTTGAACAAATGAGATATACAAAATCCCAGCTACTACACTTTTTATAAATAAAAGAAGAGTAAACTCCAAAATACATCCCTGTGGTTTGCCCCGTTTCGCACCATACATCCCTCAGCCAAAAGTTCAGACATATACATCACCCCGTTAGTAAACATTTGACTATATACATCCACAAGGACGAACGGTTGCAAAAGGGTCGTTAACTTGGACACGTGGCGATTAAGTGAGGGTAAGTTGGTCATTTTATCTCCCCCTTTTAACCTTCTTGTGATTGCTTTGTCTTATAGATATCAATCACTGAAAACCCTTGCAGTGAAGAGATCATCCAAATCCGGTCACCTTTTCCGGCCACATTTTCCGGCCAACCGCCGCCGGAATATTCGACCCATATACCAAAAGTTAGATCGAGAAAAGGTGATCATCATGAGCTAGGGCACGCTCGTTCAAGCCCTGCAACGCGCCCTAGATCTACGATCTTAGGGTCGGATTTTTAGGGTTTTCAGTCTTATTGGTCGTATACTGGTTTGGGTCGTTAGCTTATACAAGGGTGTGTGTTTGATTTGTGTTAGTTTTGCGCCCGGTTTAATTCTTATTGGTCGACCTACACCATGACCCAACTAAGGGCGCTTGGGGTTTGTTTATGTGTCACAGCAGCCCGACGAGGGTGTGTTTGTTTTGTGTGTCATAACCACCCCGAAGGGTGTTGCTTGGTTTGTGAAGCATAAGCTAATGACAGTAAAATGGAAACAAAATTATTCAAATATACATGCTCAATAAATATAGATGGATACATAAGCAGATAAACACTTAAGGAAGTAATTGTAGCAGTACATGTTACAGTTGGGTTACTTTTTTTCACAGCTAAGGTTTACTTTGTGGTTTGTACAAATGTGAATTTGTGTTTTTATGTTTGTGTGGATTTGTGTTTTTTGATTGTGTTTTTCATTTGGGATTTTTGATTTTGAGTGAGGTAGCAGGAAGAAGGTTAAAAGGGGGAGATAAAATGACCAACTTACCCTCACTTAACTGCCACGTGTCCAAGTTAACGACCCAGTTTTTGCACCGTTCGTCCTTGTGGATGTATATAGTCAAACGTTTACTAACGGGGTGATGTATATGTCTAAACTTTTGGCTGAGGGATGTATGGTGCGAAACGGGGCAAACCACAGGGATGTATTTTGGAGTTTACTCATAAAAGAATTTAGAAAGATGAAATTCATACCATAATAATAATAATAATTGTCCACCTGGCATTCCTCCAGCTCTTTCACTTGAAGTTGCTTTTTCTTCCTTTTTGGCCTTCTCATATGCAGCCTGTGCATAACACAACACAGCATCAGATTGCAGAAACTGGAAGAAGGTACCCAAAAATAACATCGAACAAACCATGTGAAGATCTCAGTCTGACCACAATCACAATCACAATCACAAAATCACAAGTTTTGTGATTGTGTTAAGGCGAATCACAATCACAAACGCAATCACAAAATCAGCCGTAACACACACTCTAAACACAACTACAGATCTAAGATCCAAAACACCCACTTCATAGCCGAAACAAATCAAACACAACTCTTAATCCGTTTACCACCACACAAATTAATTCGCTTCTAAATAAATTTGTTAATCGGTTTTAAAACAAAGAAAGTAATAGAAATGGATTTAGGTTTTTGACATACCCAAGCTGAAGGCGACGTATGTGACAACGGTGGTCGCGTCGGCCAGTGGATGAGTATAGAGGGTGGCGGCGCCGGAATGATGGTGTCCGGTTATATGGCGGCGACCAAAGAAGAGAGGAGGGTGTAGAGTGAGATCTGAGATGTGTGTGTTAAAATGAGTTAAAATGAGTTATTGGGTTATTTATATAGTTGGGACAAAGGATGCAATTTTTATAAACATAAGGGTAAAATGGTCATCACAAATTTATTTTACTCAATTGAAGACAAGAATGTCAAGTTTAATGTCTAGAAAAGCTATTTTTTTTGTTCGCTATGTCGAACAGACATTTGTGACAAGTATGATGTTTTAATAGGTTATTAGCCCTCTAAAATATGATAATTTCAAGATTTGGATACATCTTAAATGTATACCTAGTGGCCGCCATAAGTTACCTCAAATCATAGCTAAACTTAACTTGATACCTATAATTCTTTAGAACAAGACTTAAAAACAGCCGTAACATGTAAAATGTATATAAGAAGTATACAAGTTGTAAATATGAAGTTTGGATTACAAGCCCAAAAACACTCTAATAAACAACTGTACAAGAACAACTCCATATATAGTAAGTATATAAGTTGTAAATGTTCTAAGCCTCAAAACCGAGATACAAAGAAAACAAAACGAACATCATGCTAACAACCAACACCGAATATTTTCAATTTACTTGATCTTATGTTTCTGTAATGCCTAACATCAATTGTTTAATTAAATTAGAGCTTTGTCCCAAATAGATAGAAAGTGAAAGTAATGAACTCTTTATAAGTTTAACTATCATTCTTTGTGCCATCAAACAAGGAAAACATGCTAAAAGCTTGTTTGTTGTGTCTTTCTTGTGTTGTTTTTGTTTTTAGTTACTTTTCATTTTACTGCTTTTAGTTTGTTTTCATATAACTCTTTTTTCATAAATTGGGATCATAAATTACCAAAAAGATGTAACAAAACTTGAAATGATACCCTGAAAAAGAATAGTTCAAAATGATCATGGTAACATGTAAAATGGTAATATGTAGAAGTGAGTACGTAGCAAGAACATAAGTCGTAGATATGAAGTATGGATTACAGAGGCAAAAAATAAACCTTAATTAACAAGTTTGTTGGAATAATTGGGCTATGAACTTTGTTTTTCACAAGCGGACACTACAAAATGCCATTTTAAGCTTAAACCCATGGTTAAGGTCTAGGATTAACTTCATAAAAAGATGCATCCATCTCATTAATATTGTTCATTCACGTTTACAGCTCCATTAACTTTATTAGTAAGTTCTTTACAGCTCTATGCAGTTACCAATTTGATTTCCTGTTCAATTTAGAATTTTATGTTAACATTAAATGTGTTTTGGTCATCATTATCCAAAGAAACGTAACGTGTCGCTACATCATCAGATCGATTATTATGGGCCACCTCGTTACATATTATAAGTAGCAAAATTATTAGACTGATCACAATATAAGATTTTCGTAGTCCATTGACATCTTTCAATAAAAAAGAGTAGAGCGATCCACATGAACATCTTTCAATAGCATTGAGACTTAAAGGGCATTAACCTTTTCAATAACACGGGGAGAATATAGCATATCAAATGGATTTTTCGAAGAAATAGTACAAAGTTGGTATTTTAGTAAGCGCAATAACAACAATTTTAATCTACAAGTTTTGCAGCGAAAAGTTCTACAATGATATCGTAGTATATGAATTGACAAGTCATGACAACAGGCATATGTAGATATTGGTTGGAAGGCCTTTGTTGAGGTTTCTGTATTGTTTAAAATGTTGATATTTTTTTCAAGTTTGCAATTATCAAACCATAATAATCATCGTGAAAATCAACTCTCAATATTTCTTGTTTTATGTTTATCAATATATAATGAAGGGCTGGATTTCAAGATTTCCATTAAGGTTACATAGTTTTGAATCTGCTTGTGATATTATGTTTCTTAATTATCTTAGATGATTTGTTAATTTACTTCAAGAGCTTCTCCCACATGGATAGTAAGTAAAAGTAAAGAACTCTTTATAACTACAACTGTCATTCAAAATTTAATTATATCTGAAACACTGATAATAGAAACTTCTTTATTATCTCTGTTCTAGTTCCAATTTCTTTTCGTTTAAGGCTTAATTTATTTCTTGATAATATAGTGTCATGATACCTTCTATTTCTTTTCATCTTTTTTTTTTCTTCATAATATGAGGTCATAAATTACCACCAATTATAAGGAAACTTATTTTGATACCTATAAAATAGCATGTTCAGGGATGGAGCCAGCAACAAACATGACCGGGTGCACAAAATTTTTTTAACCGTAATATAATTGAGTTTAAGATGCTAACTAAATAAGACTAAAAACGCATTTCAATAGACCGGGGTCATTTTAGATATATTTGATAAAAATTGATGTTTTTTTTAAATTAACATTAAATCGAAAAAATTTATAGGTGTCACGGGCAACCACGGGACTCCCTAGCTCCGTCCTTGAGCATGTTAATATGGTCGTGAAAGGTGAATCGAGTATATAACAAAAAGGAAAATGATTCTCATATATAAAAGAATATCTAATGATAATATTAAGGCACATAGTCCTCACTACTCTTTCAAGATATGAAATCTAAAACCGAACATTTAAAGATAGAACATGCTAAAAAGGATCAAAATATGTTTAGTTCGGTTTCATTTAGCCACAATTGCTAACACTACTTTAAAAGTAATAGAAGTATTTTAGTTGTTATTTTCCATATGTATAATGAACGTGCGACACCGGATATATGTATTTATTTTATTATTTATGCTAGATGTCATACGCAAAAGTCACTATGAAGGTCTCTTAGCTACGGGTTACATGAGTTTATTACCAAAGTTGGTCTTGACGAAAGAGTCATTACTCACATAGGTGCAAGCATGATGCATGTACTAGATCTAAGATGCTTAGTCAGTTTCGAAAGTGTTCCTTCTATTTTTGTCGGACTCTTCCGTAGCAGAAATTTTGGGAAAAAGATAGTTTCGTGACAATTAAGCTAGTATACAAAACATTAGTACGTACTTAACTTCAACTTTGTACTAGGACGTGACATCCACAACTTAAATACTTCTTTTGTTGCATCAAATGAGTTATTCTCTTGAACTAAATTAGTATCTAGCTAGTATTCTTTTACTTCCAAGTAATTAAAAACTTTGAATCAGTCTAGCTGGTTAATCATATTATAATTGGTTCTTTGGTTTTGTACGCAGGGTAGCTTCAAGTTGGTTTTTCAGATTCACCAATCGTGCGTCAGCCATATGATTGTTTTTCATTTAGCTCATTTTCTCAACCCGACACTACAAATTATTATTTTAGGCTTAAACCTATGATTAAGTTCTAGGATTCTTGGAACTAGATTTGTTGATCTTCATTTGCAGATAACAAGTAGAACCAAATATAAAAAGGCCCGACATACCTGTGCGCTATATACGTTACAATGAGGCCTTTGTGGACAAAAGAAAAATGACCCAATAAAATCTTATTGTTTAAAAACACTTATGATAAAGAATAATCAAATTAAACCTTTTTTTTTTGTGTCACGGTTTTTTTTCACTCTGGTAGAATATATTACTCACAAAGTAATGAAGTGCCGGAAATATGGTTGAGCACCACATTGGCTATGACCAAAAACGCATCTATCCACTATATGAAAGAAAAAAATAAGCTTAAAAGTCTAGAATAAGTGTGCTAGGGAGTATCTAAAACAGAAAAAATGACTCCACCTTCGACTTCTTCTTAAATCTGCACGAGAGCAATTTGAGGCGAACCGTAGACATGATCAACTCAATAACTTGTTCCTTTGACCGCTTCCTCTTTTATAAAATGCAAATGATTCCGTTCTTGCCAAATAAAATAAGAACAAGCCGCAAACACAAGCTTACGAATCACACTTCTAACCGAACGTTTCTTGGATATGGGAATACGACAATTTACAATCGTATCCAAAGAGGACGAAACATTAGGCAAACCAGCATATACCTTTAAATAAGCCCAAACATGAGACGAGAAAACACAACGGGAAGAATGAGTGTTCATGAGAATCCGGTTGCATTTCACAAAGGGGGCATTGAAACAAGTTTAAGTTAGTATCGTCGTTAACATCCCATTGTCTCAATGCATCTTGGGTCTTTAACTTGCACTTAATAACCAACCATAAATGAAAAGCATGGCGAGGAATACAATGAGAAAACCAGACCAACTTATACCAATTGACCTCCTCTCCCCTCAGTTTTATGGTGTCCCATACAGTAGCAACCGAGTATTAAATGTTGTAATCCCCCTTTCCTGATTTCATTAATCTCATTCAAATATATACAAAGTGTATGTCGTATGCTACAAGACATATAGTGGGTTGGGCTAATAACTAATTTAATGACAATGGGCTACTTACAAACAATACTACTCGGCTAATACACCCCCTCAGTTTGAGCGGGAGGCCTTCGAACGTTCAAACTAGAGCGAAAATCCATAAACCACGCAGCCGGGAGTCCCTTTGTAAAAATATCAACATACTGAAAACGAGAAAGGACATGAAGCACACGAACCTGTCCCGAAGCAACATAGTCATGGACGAAATGAATATCAATCTCAATGTGTTTCGTACGTTGATGCTGAACAGGATTCGTCGATAAATATACGGCACTGACATTGTCACAATAGACAATAGTAGCTGTAGGTAAAGGGTGATGAAGCTCACGCAGCAGATTACGAATCCAAGCCGTCTCAGCTACCACATTAGCAACACCACGATACTCGGCCTCAGCACTGGACCGAGATAACGTCACCTGTCGTTTAGCAGACCACGACAACAAGTTATCACCAAGAAACACATAATAACCGGAAGTAGACCGGCGGGTAACCGGACAACCTGCCCAATCCACATATGTGTAAGCAATAAGCTAAGAAGCAGAAGAAACATGCAACTGAAGACCATGATCAAGAGTACCACGAATATAGCGTAATATACGCTTCAAAGCATGAAAATGTGTATCACGAGGGTCATGCATATACAAACAGATCTGCTGAACCGCCTTTGAAATATCCAGGCGTGTAAAGGTAAGATACTGAAGTGCACCAGCTAAACTCCGATATAAGGTGGGATCATCAAAAGGTGTACCATTAAGTCCAAGCTTGGACTTGGTATTAACAGGAGTGCGGCACGGATTAGACTTTTGCACATAACCTCTCTCAAGAATTTCCTCAGCAAACTTAGACTGTGATAAAAACATATCAGATGTGGTGCGCGTAGCAGAAATACCAAGAAAATAATTAAGAGGGCCAAGATCTGTCATTGCAAACTCACCATGAAGAGTAGTGATAACACGCTGTAAAAATGTATTAGAAGAAGCAGTCAAGATAATATCATCCACATACAGTAACAAGTAGGCCGTGTCAGATCCACGATGAAATACAAACAGTGACGCATCAGTTTTGCTATGCTGAAAACCAATGCTTGTAACAAATCCTGCAAACCGCTGAAACCAAGCTCTAGGGGCTTGTTTAAGCCCATACAATGATCGCTACAAATGCCAAACATAATCAGGATGAGCAGGATCAATAAACCCTGGTGGCTGATGCATGTAAACTGTCTCTGATAAGTAACCGTGAAGAAAAGCATTTTTCACGTCAAGCTGATGAATAGGCCAATCACGAAATACTGCTAAACTAAGGACTGTGCGAATAGTAGCTGGTTTGACCACAGGACTAAAAGTCTCGTCACAATCAATCCATTGCTGCTTACTACGACCATTTGCAACTAGTCGCGCCTTATACCTGCTTAAAGTACCATCTGCATGAAACTTATGCCTGAAAAGCCACATAGAATGAACAATATTCACATTAGCTGGACGGGGCACAAGTACCCACGTTCCGTTAGTAATTAAAGCATTATATTCATCCAACATAGCTTGCTTCCAATGAGGATCACGAAGAGCATGAATATGAGATCTCGGTAGTGGAGACACAGTAGTGACATGACAATTCATACGCTTAAGAGGTTTAGAAATGCCGGATTTAGCACGTGTGACCATAGGGTGAGTATTGGTGGTATTGGGCGGCTGGATGGGTTGTGTCAGAGTGAACAATGGTGTTTGAGGATCGGGTTGAGGAGTGGGTAAGGGTTGTGTTTGGGGAGGTGAAGTGGGTGTTTGTTGGGTATGGGGTGGTGTTGGAGGTGAAGCAGTTGGGTCATGAGGTGGCAGATTAGTTATGGGTGTCTCAGTGTTCACAGTAGGAATGGGGCGAATGGGTAAGGGGATAGTGTTTGTAGTGTTTAAGAAATCATAATGTGGGGATGTGTATTGGTGTAGGGATGCAAAGGGAAATACATCCTCATCAAAGCGAACATGACGAGAAAGTATTATTTTGTTGGAGGAGAGGTCAAGACACCTAAAACCTCGGTGATTGGCGGGGTACCCAAGAAACACGCAAGCAGTGGAGCGAGGTTGAAGTTTATGTGTGACGGTAATATATGGATAACAGAGGCACCCGAAGACACGTAAATTGTCATAATATGGGGGACAGTTATAAAGTTTAGTAAATGGTACCTCATTGTTGATGGCAGTGGATGGAATGATGTTTAAGAGATAAGCAGCCATGTTAAGTGCTTCCACCCAATAGGAGGGAGGTATGCTAGCTTGAAAAAGCAAAGTGCGTATAAGGTTGTTGAGAGTGCGTAACATTCGTTCAGATTTGCCATTTTGCTGGGATGTATGCGGGCAAGAAAACATAAATTGAATGCCGGTTGTGCGAAATAAATCATGAAAGCGGGTGTTGTCATATTCACCCCCATGATCACACTGCAAAGTCTTTATATCTACACCGAATTGTTTGTTCACATAAGCACGAAAAAGAAGAAAATTATCATACAAATCAGACTTTTTATGCAATGGATAAACCCAAACAAAATGCAAGAAATGATCCAAAAAAATAGCATAATATTTAATACCACTTTCACTCGGAATAGGAGATGTCCATACATCCGAGTGGACAATATCGAAAATAGATGCAACCATTGATGCCGAAGTACGAAAAGGGAGCTTTATTTGTTTGCCTAACTGACACGCATGACACAAATCAGACAACTTTGATTTATTACAAGAAATGAAATTACTAGACTCTAAACGACAAAGCACATCTTCACCGGGGTGCCCGAGGCGTCTGTGCCACGTAGTATGACTGAATGAAAGCAAAGCAAAAGGAGGATGCGTGGATGACTGTTGCGTAACCGGGTAAAGATCGCCCGTGCTATCACAACGGAGAAGAATTCTTCCCGTCTAATAATCCTTCACAGAAAAACCATAAGCGTCAAACTCAATGGAAACGTCATTATCACGCGTAAATTTACGAACAGAAATCAAATTTTTAATGATGTGTGGTGTGTCAAGTATGTTATTAATTTGTAATGGTTTATCGGAAGTGTACAACAAGCTATGTCCCGTACGTGTGACCGGTATAGACGCGCCGTTTCCCACATACATGGACGGATAAATGCAATTATTACTAACAAATGTGAGGATACCTGTGTTGTCAGCCAAGTGTGATGAAGCACCAGTATCCATGTTCCAAGCGAGATCTTGGAAGGCCATCGTCGGAAAAGCTGGAGGAAGTGTGGTGGCCTGCGATTGAATAGTACCGGGAACTGAGTATGCATACTGCCCGGGTAAGAAAGTACTACTACCTGGTTGTTGAAGCAGATTACTAGAAACAGGTTGAGCTAAGTAATGGGCCTGGTGTACGTTAGGAGCAGCTACCAAGAGGGCTTGAGGAGCCTGTTGGGCCTGAGCAGCGAGGTGGGCCTGTGGTGCATGTGGTACTAATGGAGACTGGGCCTGAGCAGCAAGGGAGGCATGTGGTGTATACGGTTGGGCCATTCGTGCATGATTCTGAAACACAGGTACCATACCAGGCGGACAAGGCCCAAAAGCAGTTTGGAAGTACATAAATGGGTTAACGCATCCCAGGCCTTGCATAGGAGATATATGATGAGCCACAACATGTGGAATTGAAGCTTGAGCAGGCTGGTGCAAACGTTGAGCATTAGTCTGGGGTACACGAGGAGTACTATAGGAGCCAGTAGATTTGTTATAGGAGCTTTCACCACTATTAGTCGAACGCGATTTTGAGTCAGTTGTGCCATGAGAAAACTTACACCGAGAGCCGTACGTACAAAAACCGCGCTGAAAATTTCGGCACAGTTCATGTTGCGAAGATGAACCATTTTTAGGCTCGTTAGTGTTCGTGGCAAGCAAAATAGTTGGTGAACTCGAAGTGAGACGAGTCGAGGAAAGAGCATTAGTGAGTTGCTTCATGTCATACTCTTCCAAAAGCACCATAGACCGGACTTTATCAAATTGGGAAGTTCGTCCCGATGACGAATGATGCGTGCGATATCCGGGAATTTAGCCCTAAGTCCATTGATAGCATAAGTTACGACACTCGAATCACTCACCGGGGAGTCAAGATTAGCAAGTTGATCGGCCTTGGATTTGATTTCTTGAAAGAAATCATTAACGGATAAATTACCAATCACCATGTTACGGATTTCATTGTCAAGTTGAATGACATGAGCCGCCTTGTTGTCATGAAAGAAGCTTCTTCCATACTTCATGAGCTGTAGCGCTATCGTCAAGAACCATATCAACCAACTTAGGGGAAATAGTGGAAGACATCCACATGACGACAAGAGAGTCATTGGTGTCATAAAACGGATCGGGTGGGGCAGAAGTTGTGGCTGTGGGTTTTTCAAGATGATGATAGACATCATAGGTCTTGCAAAAGCGCTTAAAGAGATTACTCCAGGAGGTATAGTTGAGTTTGTCTAGATCAAGGGGTGAGGGGATACACGCCTTGATGCTAGCGATTGAATAAGCTTTATCAATCGGTTGTTTGGGTGGTTGTGTGTCGCCAGTCATGATGCTATTACGATAACAAGCAAAGCGATGCAAGCAAATTAACTGTAAAGAAAATAGAGCAGCAGCAGCAGGTACAGAATGCGAAAAAAATAGGGTTAGAGAGGGGTAGGATCGTGAGGCTTTGATACCATATTAAATGTTGTAATCCCCCTTTCCTGATTTCATTAATCTCATTCAAATATATACAAAGTGTATGTCGTATGCTACAAGACATATAATGGGTTGGGCTAATAACTAATTTAATGACAATGGGCTACTTACAAACAATACTACTCGGCTAATACCGAGAAGTGTCTTTCCATGCCATTATGAGACCTCCACACCTAAATTGGTTTCTTTTCTATCTCCTTTTGAGCATGCATAAGAAACTTTCCTACACAGTGTTGTCGAACATTATGTTTCTTAAAAAATGTAAAATATATAACAACATCCTTAGGAAATAACTCCCAGCTAGTTCTTGTTGTTTTTGTTTACCAGTATTCTACGAAAGGCAGGGGGTTAAGTTTCAAACATTTCAATTAAGGTACATCGCTTTTAATTTACCTTGTGATCTTATGTTTGCTTAGTGTCTTTCATGAGTGGTTAATTTACTACTTCAACACTTTGTACCACATCGATGGAGAGTAAACTTAATGAATTCTTTATAACTTCAAGTATAATTTACATAATGTAATAATTTATATTCAATAACAAAAGTTGTTTGCTGTGTATTTTATGTTATTTTTTCCACTAACCAGGATACAAGTTGCTATTAATATCTGCTACTTATAATACACGGATAAATTTCAGACTTTCAGACTTGCAACGAATTGAGCATGAAATACAACACTTGAAAACACATCATTTTCAAACTTACAACCAAATAAGCGTAGTATATCACATATTAATGCACATATTAAAAAGACAAAACACACTTCAATGCTATTAATGTGGTCAATTAATACAGTTATTTTTACATAAGAAATACAAATTATCAAACATATTGTACAACCAACTTAAACACAATTCTTGCATTAAATGTCACTAATACAAATAATAAAGCACATTATACAAATATTCAAGCCCAAACGGGCAACGAGCCAAATGGGCTAGAGCCCGAATGGGCACGGGCCAAACGGGCTTGAGCCAAACGGACACGGGCCAAACGGGTTCATGTAATACGAATCGCTTTAAAAAACCCTAAAAAGACAATAAATTTCTTAGTTAAGAATAAAAGGATGTCACATGAAATTCTTGATATTTGTAAATTTATGAGCATAAAAAACTAAAATACATGATTCAGCGGAAAATTTTATTTCAGGGTACCCGCCGCTGCAACGCGCGGGTACTCTGCTAGTATTTTTGAAACAAGAGAGCAATTTCAATTGTTACATAGTATATCCAACCAGAATTCATACCTTTTCTTCTACATACATTACCATTTAAAGACTTTTATGTTTTTGTAACTAGAAGTTATATCCATTTTTGATCATTCACCACTTGTCAATTGGACTGTATGATATCAAAGGAAAATCCCTAGTAGTTAGATACTTATAGAGGAAATATAACTACCAATCACAATACATTGGGTTATACGATGCAACATATTAAACATACGGTCTTGGATTCTTGGAACTAGATTTGTTGATCTTCATTTACATAAAACAAATAGGACCAAAAGGCCAATTTGACATACCTACTATATTGGTTGGAGGCCTTTGTTGAGGTTTCTATATTGCTTAAAATGTTGATCTTTTCTTAAACAATAATAAAGCCATTACAACAAATATATTATCGTTTTATAACAAGTACGTGTTCCATTCATGAAAATATATTAAGCTTGTTGTTGACTTAATATATATTTGATTAGCATGTGAAGACATAAGAAAGATGACCCAAACACAAATATTTCCTACATGGTTTTCCATCTACTTTGTGATCTTATGTTTCTTTAGCCGTTTAGCGTCAACATGAATTGTTTATTTATTTCAATAGCTTATCCCACATAGGTAGAATGTAAAATTAAGGAACTCTATATAACTTAAAGTGTCATCCATATATTTGAAATGAAAATAAATGACGAAAATAAATGACGCAATAAAAAAATTGCTTGTTGCGTTTGTTCTTGTTTCAGTTTTTTTAATATGTTCCTTTCACAAAACTTTGATTGATTCCTTGTAAAAAAACAATTTAAATTGGTCGTAACATGCAAAATCGAGTTTATAACAACACAAGTTGAGATATGAAGTGTCGATTAAAAGCCAAAAAACATTAAGCGGTTTTTATAGCATGTTCCTTTCACAAAACTTTATTTGATTCCTTGTAAAATAACAACTTAAATTGGTCGTAGCATGCAAAACATTAAGCACAAAACGAACCTATCATTCTAATAGGCAAGTGTACAAGAACAAAATGCTACTTTTGGCTTAAACCCATGATTAAGGTCTAGGATTCTTGGAACTAGATTTGTTTATCTTTGTTGACATATAACAAAAATGGCTTATGATAGAGGATAATCAAATATTAAGTTTTTTAACAGGTACGAAAATTGAAAATATAAACAACATCGTTAAAAATGGACTCCCGTTTTTTCTTGTATCATGTTTAGCAATATATTAGAAGGGGCATAGATGTGAAACTTTTCAATTAAGGATAACTTAATCAAACCTAATTGTTCTTTTCTTTATGGTTTTCAGTATGTACAAGAGAGAGTTTTACACAGTTTTGTTAAACATTTTAGATTTAAAACAGGTATGTAAATGTAAAACATAACCCAACAATAAACATCCTTACCAAAATCGACTCCTAGTTTTTCTTGTTTTATATTTACCGATATACAACGTAGGGGTTTCAGTCTTTTCGGTAAGGTTACATGGTTTTCAATCTACTTGTGGTCTTATGTTTCTTTGATGCCTTACATGATTTTGTTAATTTATTTCAATTTTTATCCCACATTGATAAAAAAGTAAAAGTGATGATCTCTTTATTACTATAGCTCATATGCTAGGAAAAAAATAAATGGAAAATTGCATAAAAAAGGCATCATACTTGCCACTTATTGTGACACCAACATTTTTAGATCGTGCTATTGTGTGTACCGGTGACCTTTTTAACCTGTTAGAGCCTGTCAAGTTAACGACCGTTAATTTTTTTATTGCACCGTTAGTCCTTTTCGTCTGTTTTTAACGACCGTTATTATAATATTGCACCGTTAGTCCTTTTCGCCCGTTTTTTACACGTTTTCGTCCGTTTTTACACGGTTTCGTCCGTTTTTACACGTTTTCGCCCGTTTTTACACGTTTTTTTTATCGTTTTTGCACGGTTTCGTCCGTTTTTACACGTTTTAGTTCTTTTTTGCACGGTTTCGTCCGTTTTTACACATTTTCGTCCGTTTTTGCACCGTTAGTCCTTTTCGCCCGTTTTTTACACGTTTTCGTCCGTTTTTACACGGTTTCGTCCGTTTTTACACGTTTTTGTTCGTTTTTGCACGGTTTCGTCCGTTTTTACACGTTTTCGTTCGTTTTTGCACATTTTCGTCCGTTTTACGTTTTTAATTTTGCAGTTTAGTCGTTTTACCGCGTTTTCGTCCGTTTTTGCACAGTTTCATCCGTTTTTACACGTTTTCGTTTGTTTTTGCATGTTTTTACACGGTTTCATCCGTTTTTACACGTTTTTTAGTTTTTGCACGGTTTCGTCCGTTTTTACACGTTTTCGTCCGTTTTTACACGTTTTTTATTTTTGCACGGTTTCGGCTGTTTTTACACGTTTTCGTCCGTTTTACACGTTTTTTTCGTTTTCGTTTTCGTTTTTACACGTTTTCGTTTGTTTTACACGTTTTCGTCCGTTTTACACGTTTGTTAGTTTTGCACGGTTTCGTCCGTTTCACGTTTTCGTCCATTTTGCACAGTTTCGTCTGTTTTTACACGTTTTCATTTGTTTTTACACGTTTTCGTCCGTTTTACACGTTTTTACACGGTTTCGTCCGTTTTTGCACGTTTTCGTCCGTTTTTGCACGGTTTCGTCCGTTTTTACACGTTTTTACGTGTAAAACGGACGAAACCGCAAAAACTAAAGAAAAAACGTGTAAAACGGACGAAACCTTGCAAAAACGAACAAAAGTGTAAAACGGACGAAAACGTGTAAAAACTGACAAAAACGTCTAAAAATGGACGAAACCGTGCAAAAACTAAAAAACGTGTAAAAACGGACGAAACCGTTTAAAAACGTTCAAAAGCGAACGAAAACGTGTAAAAACGGACGAAACTGTGCAAAAACGGACGAAAGCGTGTGAAAACGGACGAAACCATGCAAAAACTAAAAAAAACGTGTAAAAACGGACGAAAACGTGTAAAAACGGACAAAACCGTGCAAAAACGAACAAAAACGTGTAAAAACGGACGAAAACGTGTAAAAACGAACGAAAACGTGTAAAAACGGACGAAACTGTGCAAAAACGGACGAAACGTGTAAAAACGGACGAAACCGTGCAAAAACTAAAAAAAAACGTGTAAAAACGGACGAAACCTTGCAAAAACGAACAAAAAGTGTAAAAACGGACGAAAACGTGTAAAAACTGACAAAAACGTCTAAAAATGGACGAAACCGTGCAAAAACTAAAAAACGTGTAAAAACGGACGAAACCGTTTAAAAACGTTCAAAAGCGAACGAAAACGTGTAAAAACGGACGAAACTGTGCAAAAACGGACGAAAGCGTGTGAAAACGGACGAAACCATGCAAAAACTAAAAAAAACGTGTAAAAACGGACGAAAACGTGTAAAAACGGACAAAACCGTGCAAAAACGAACAAAAATGTGTAAAAACGGACGAAAACGTGTAAAAACTAAAAAACGTGTAAAAACGGACGAAACTGTGCAAAAACGGACGAAAACGTGTAAAAACGGACGAAACCGTGCAAAAACTAAAAAATGTGACAAAAACGGACGAAAACGTGCAAAAACGTGTAAAAACGGACGAAACCGTGCAAAAACGAACAAAAACGTGTAAAAACGTACGAAAACGTGCAAAAACTAAAAAAAACGTGTTAAACGGACGAAACCGTTTAAAAACATGCAAAAACGAACGAAAACATGTAAAAATGGACGAAATTGTGCAATAACAAACGAAAACGTGTAAAAACGGACGAAACCGTGCAAAAACTAAAAAAACGTGTAAAAACGGACGAAAACGTGTAAGAACGAACGAAAACGTGTAAAAACGGACGACACTGTGCAAAAACGATCAAAAACGTGTAAAAACGGACGAAAACGTGTAAAAACGGACGAAACCGTGTAAAAACGGACGAAAACGTGTAAAAACGGGCGAAAAGGTCTAACGGTGCAAAAACGGTCAAAAACGTGTAAAAACGGACGAAAACGTGTAAAAACGGACGAAACCGTGCAAAAACGAACGAAAACGTGTAAAAACGAATGAAACCGTGTAAAAATGGACGAAGCCGTGTAAAAACGAACAAAACGGACGAAAAGGTGTAAAAAATGGGCGAAAAGGACTA
Organism: Chrysanthemum makinoi; assembly: GCA_910596185.1. Taxonomy (NCBI): domain Eukaryota; kingdom Viridiplantae; phylum Streptophyta; class Magnoliopsida; order Asterales; family Asteraceae; genus Chrysanthemum; species Chrysanthemum makinoi. Next base: position 29,759,986 of record OU343221.1, on the reverse strand, counting down.
ACGGTGCAATAAAAAAATTAACGGTCGTTAACTTGACCGGCTCTAACAGGTTAAACAGGTCACCGGTACACACAATATCACGATCTAAAAAGGTTGGTGTCACAATGATAAAAAAAATAGTTCGCTACACACAATGACAATAAGTGGCAAGTATGATGCCTTTTTATGCAATTTTCCCAAAAATAAATAAGTATGTAGACAAAACTAGTTTGTTGTGTGTCCTTTTCTATTTTTTTTTCACTTAATTTTGTTATTATGTTAAAGGTTTATTTTTTTGTCGTGAAATAAATGTTAACCTTACTATTATGGTTAATTTCAAGCGAGTGTTCATTTTCAAATTTCAATAAGCACTATAAAACTTGTTTTCAGAATAAAAGGTTTGCAATTTTGAAGTGAACAAGTATGCAGGAAATTATATGTTTTACAAATACGAATATTTGTTATTATTATTGAGAATTTTCGTACTTGGTTCAAATTATGTTCAAGATGGCTGAGTGGTGAGACAACCTAAGGTTTCAAAAGAGATCCGACTTCAAACATCGTTGGGTAAACATCTTAGAAAAAAATGTCGGAAACAACCACGAGAATAATGGTTAAACTGGGGACATGTAGTAGGGGTATCAAAAGGGTCGGATAGACTAGATTAGACCCGACCCAAACTTGACTACTGGTTTATAGGGATCAGTTAACACAATTACAAAAATGGTTATTGGGTCCAACCCGATAAACTCAATAGCTTAATAAAATCAGATTAGAGTTAGATTTTTGTCACCTTATCAGGCACGACTCCAACTTGCTAACACGAAATATATAGGTTTTCTTTAGCTTTGGACTTGTTTCGTATCATAAAATCAACCACTAGATAACACATCAACATAAAGAAGTGATTTACACACTCACACAATTTATTGAGACACTCAAATTTAGAGCGTCTTGATATTTATACCATCACATCACTTTTACTCTCATCAACATACCTTGCAAGTTAGAACAAAGGGAGGTGATTTTCACACTCCACAAAATAATTTGCATACTCTAGTTGTTTGTGTTATGACATTTATACAATTACATGGGTGAATATAACTAAAAGTAATGCAAAGACATAAATGTCAAAACACAAACAATATAAGTGTATAAATCATTTAATAGAATGTTCAAATCATCTCCTCAGAAAGATAATATAATTTTATGATAAAAAATAGTTTTATAATCGAGTAATGTATTAAAACCATGCCTACCAGTGACAACTCATATTAGGACGTGGAAACCACATAAGCAAAAGAATTGTGTGGACACTGGACAGTGAGTGGGTAGAAAAAAAACAAATTTGTACCCAAGGCATTTGGTTTTGTGTTATGTATGTTGCCCACCAACCTAGAAGTTGTGGGTTCAAGTTTGGAGACATTTGTGATATGTATTATGAGATTTGTGATGTGAAAAAAATTGCCGTTCTAAAAAAAAGAAAAAAAAATGCCTAACTTGGGTAAAAAAAGTTTGTTTGTGCTTTAGCGTTTGTAGCAAAAATCGCAGAACCCAAACCCGACCGAATCGAAAAAACGACTGAACCAAAGGACCAGTGGTCCGGTCTCGGTTCTAACTTTTTCCTTATTTTGGTTCCGGGTCGGTTCGGTCCTGGTCTTACGTAAAAACCGACCATTATGTTTGGACTGGTCCGAGGACCAGACCAAACACATTTGATCTGGTTCTCGGTCTGAGGTTTTGGCCTAAACCGGCCTCGGTCTATAAATGACCATTTATGGCTTAAGACAATAGAAAATAGATTGTTCTTGGAACTAAATTTGCCATTCTTTATTTACAGATAACAAATAGCACCAAAAGGCCAATTTGAAATACCTGTTATAATGCTTAAAAATGTTGATCATTTTTAAAAGGGCATTTTCATATTTACTCTTCAAAAGCATGAAAATTTCATATTTACTCAAATGATATTTTAAAGGCTTTGTAAACAATGCATTCAATGGTTGTAAAGATGCAATACGCGAAAAAAAGATTAAAATTAATTTGGTTATAGTTTTGTATCTTCCTTGTGCCACATCGATGAAAAGCAAATGTAAAGAATTGTTTATAAATTCAAGTGTCATTTGTACATTAATGTTGGAGGAAACTTACAACAAAAACTGGTTTGTTGTTTATTTCTTCGACTTTTTTTATGACTACATTGGGTTATAATTTAACAGAACTTGTTTTTTTCACTTTAACTTTTTTTATGACTACATTGGGTTATAATTTAACAGAACTTGTGTAGTTTCCGTTTCAGTTAACTAGGATACAAGTTGCTAGTACTATTTTTTAAACAACATGGCTATTTTGATCGTTATTTCTTCTACATACCTTTACCATACGTTTTTGCAACCACAAATTATATCCATTTTTTTTAACATTCACCACTTGTTAATAGAGGTTACCAACTGGCACATCACCATAAAGGCTCAAATAGACAGCACACCACAAGAACGTGATTTCTAGCTAAAAAAATGAATTGTTTTCCCTATTGGTTAAGCCTGAATCCAAAGATGTCATTATCAAAACTTGTATGTGTCAATCGACCCGTATGATATCAAATTTAAACCCCTAGTAGTTCTCAAAGAACTTCAGAGATTATTGCACACATTTTCATAATGTAAAATTTTCATTCAGCATTAATACATGGATTGACTATTAAGTGTTTAAGCATACAACATTACTAAGTAACTTTAATATGTTCAAAATGTCCAACAAAAAAAAATAAATAAATAAATAAAGGAACTTACAAAGTTTTCAATGAACATAATAGTCCTTGATTTAATGCTATCTTTGTATTACATTATTCGATTTAAACGAGATTTCTAGATCGGATACTGCTTATTGCTAGATAAATTTGTGCAGGTGATCGATCCATATGGTGTTGGAATCTTGAATACAAAATGGATGATTACGTTATTGGCGTTCTAACATGAAGAGAATATATCAAATGAAAGCAGCAATATCAAACATAAACTTGCATGGTAGAGTTGCTATATGTGGAGTTATGCTGGGAGACGAGCACAACCACATACATGCCACATGTTATCTTCAAGAGATTGACCATTAAGGGCTTTTTATCTCTCGATTATATGAGTTTGTATCCTGAATTTGGCACCACGACCATTCATCTCATTCGTACAGGAAAAATGCATGTACTTGAAGATGTCTCAGTCGGTTTGGAAAGAGTACTAGTTTCTTCAGCTTTTGTGGGGCTCTTTCGTGGATACAATGTAGGGAATAGGATAGTTCGAGTCTGCGATGATTAAAGGCAAGTATTCATGATTTGCCAGTTTAAATTTGTACGAGGCTCTTATGTCATGTGTGCACATTTGATCCTACACGCGATTATGTACTTTTATTACCCATGATGAATAACATTTTATATTTATTGATTGATCACTTGTATCTTATGTTTCCCATAATATGGATGAATACACTTACAAATATCAAAATTAGATTGTATCCTTCAAGTTCAGGAAAGACAGAAATATTTAGATTTTGATATGCCGTTTAGATCGCAACATCGATCTAAGTTTTTAATTTGATAGCATGTACGTGTTCTATCTATACTACATATAATGCACGAAGGCACCTCACTCTTAATTTTAAGACGTACAAGAAATTAAGCATGGTTTACAACACTTTAATGCACTCAATTTTCAGAATTACAACAACATAAGCATATTGTACAACAAAATAAAGCGTTGTGTCATTTTATCAAACAACATTAATGCTATTAAAAACACCCATTCACCAAAAATTACAACCGTTTAAGCACAATATACAATAGTTGCAACCAGATTTACAGCAAAATAAGCATAGTATACAACAAAATAATCATGATGTAATTTTCAGACTTACAACGTTAATGCTATTAAATTGGTCAATGTTATTAATGATTATAATGACTACTACTTACAACAAAAGAAACATAGTGTACAACACTTTAATGCACATTAATTTCAGACGTACAAGACAAAAAACATAGTGTTCAACAAAACACCACATTAATGCTATTTAATGTAGTCAATTATTTAACTGTCAATAAATACAATTAATACAGTTATTAGAACACCCCTTACAAAAGAAATACAAAGTATCAAACATATTGTATAACCAAATTAAACACAATTCTTGCATTAAATTTCACTACTAAAAATAATAAAGCACATTATACAAATATTCAAGCCCGAACGGGCAACGGGCCAAATGGGCTTGAGCCCGAACGGGCGCGGACCAAACGGGCTCGAGCCCGAGCAGACACGGGCCAACGGGTTCGAGCCCGAACGGGCACGGGCTATACGAAATTCTTGATATCCGTAAATTTATTGTTAAAAAGAATATAATAAACTAAAATACATTATTCATCGAAATTTTTTATTTCAGAGTATCCGCCACTGCAAGGCACGGGTACTAATTGAAATACAATAAGGTTGCTGTTGTATATTTGATTAATATGGAAATAGACTCCCATTTTTTATGGTTTATTGTTTACCGATATATATGACGAAGGACAGGCGTTTCAAGCTTTTCAATTAAAGTTATATGGTTTTCAATCTACTGTGATCTTATGTTTCTTTTGAATGTCAAACATGATTTGCTAATTTATTACAAGAGCTTTTGTCCCACATTGTTAGAAAGTAAAAGTAATGAACACTTTATAACCTCGAGTGTCAATAATAGGTTACATTGAAATGTGTAATCACAAACAAAACTTGTTTGTTGTGACGATTCTCGTTTCCATTTTGTATTTATTTTACAGTTACCTGTGTTAGTAGCATGTAAAAGTGTAAAACCTTGTGCTTATGAAAATCATCCTTATGGTTTGTTAAATGTGGCACTAATAATACTTGCCAGAAATTATTAACGGGATCAAATAATTTTTGAAATTTACTCTTGTTTTTTAGTGGGCTCAAATGGGTTAAAGCCTAAAAACCCGATACACAAAGAAAATACAACGAATACCTTAAATGTAATTAAACATGCCAGAACCAAATATTCTAAATTTATGACAAAAACATTTAGAAACTAAAACCAAACGTTCCCAAGTCCTGATGCTACCTTTCTTCCCTATTTAGTTTGTGACCATGGTCCTATGGTGGTTCAATTCCCAAAGTGTTTCCCTAAGAAAATCAAGCCTTTCATATGTGCTAACTATATTGGGGACAAAGTGGAGTTTATTCCTACTGTGGCTAGTGGATGGGGAATTGAGGTTAAAAGGTGCAAAATGTTCCAATTGGTAAAGAAAATGAAGAGTTTGAATAGTAAATTGAATAAGCTAAACTGGCAAAATGGTGATTTAAGTAAAAGAGTTGAGGTCTGCAGAGAGAAGTTGAAGAAGGCACAATTAGCTCTTGATACTAATCCTTATGACAGTGCTCTTAAACAGTGTGAATCAAATGCTTTCAAGGAGTATAATGATGCTATCATTGATGAAGAAAATCTGTTGTTTCAGAAGGCTAAAGTGGACTGGATTAGCATGGGTGACAGGAATAACAACTATTTTCATAAAGTTCTGAAGAGTAGGAAACAAAATAGTATAATTTTGAGTGTTCAGGATGGTATGGGAAATCATATGAAGGGAAGCAGATGGAGGATATGTTTGTAAATCATTTTTCAAATTTCCTTAATATAAGTAATAACATCAATGAGGAATGGGACTAAACTTCGTAATGTTGAAGCAGAGGGTATGATCAAGGAAGTAAGTGATGCTGAAATAAAGAATGCTATGTTTGGAATTGGGGACAAAAAAGCACTTGGTCGTGATGGTTATACTTCTGCCTTCTACAAAAGAGCATGGTCAATTATTGGTAAAGATGTGTGTGCTGCAGTTAGAGATTTTTTCTAATAAAGGAAAGTTATTGGGTGAAGTCAATGCCACATTCTCTGGTCCCTAAGGTGAGTAATCCCTGTCATGTTGTTGATTATAGACCAATTTCATGATGCAATGTGATCTATAAATGTATAAGTAAAATCCTCACTAAAATAATCAAGAGTGGTCTGCAAAACCTTGTTAATCTGAATCAAAGTGCATTTATTCAAGGTAGAGTAAGTCAGGACAACATTATTATCACTCAAGAACTCCTAAAAGGGTATGATAGGAAAAGTGGGCCTAGAAGATGTTGCTTAAAGATTGACATTGCTAAAGCATATGATACAGTGAATTGGAAATTCCTCAAAAAGATTCTGATTCACTTTGGGTTTCATGATAAAATGGTCAACTGGATTATGACATGTGTAACCACTGCAAAGTTCACTATTAACATTAATGGAGAAAGGAAAGGTTATTTCAAGAATGGTAGAGGTTTGAGACACGGTGATCCTATATCACCTTATCTGTTTACCTTCGTTATGGAAGTGCTTACTCTTCTTATGTCCAAGAATGTGCAACTTAAAGGTAAATTCAGATATCATGTGGGATGTAAAGATATGAAGTTGACACATCTTTGTTTTGCTGATGATCTCTTGGTGGTGTGTAAAGGAAATGTGGAATTAATAAAAAACTGTGAAAAAGGCCTTATTTGAGTTTAGTAGTATATCTGGTCTGCTTCCTAACATGAGTAAAAGCACCATCTTTTTTGGTAATGTCAAAACTGATGTGGCTAATGAAATCCTTCAGATTCTTCCCTTCACAGTTGGCAAGTTACCAGTCAAGTATTTGGGAGTTCCACTGATTTCCAGAAAACTTGGGGCTAAAGAATGCAAGAAGTTAATTGATAAAGTCAAGAACAAAGTTGATGATTGGAAGAATAAGTACCTTTCTTATGCTGGAAGATTACAACTTCTAGCATCTGTGTTGTCCTCTTTGAACACTTATTGGGTTGTTGTGTTCTTAATTCCTAAAATAGTTGTTAAAGATATTGATAGAGTATTAAAAGGATTCTTATGGTGTAAAGGGGAGTTGAGAAAAGGGAAGGCAAAAATTGCTTGGTCTTCTGTTTGCAGTCCTAAAAGTGAGGGTGGGTTGGGTCTGAGATTGCTGGGAACTTGGAATGAGGCTCTATTGATCAAAAATTTGTGGAGCATAGCTATTGGGAAAGAATCTCTTTGGGTGAAATGGGTCAATATTATGAAGCTAAAAGAGAAAAGTATTTGGGAGGTTCAAAAGAGGTATAATGATAGTTGGATTTGGAAGGCTATTCTTGATTTGAGAGAAAAAGTCAAAGATGATATTTGCATTGTAAATGGGCAAATAGTATGGAAGACTACTAATGGGAAGGAAATTGAGTATTCTACTAAAGCTTTGTTTGATGAAATAAGTCACCCAAGTAACACAGTTAATTGGCACAAAGTGGTTTGGTTCTCTCAAGGAAATCCTAGAATGGAATTCATTTTGTGGATGGCTATGAGGGGAAGATTGTAGACTCAAGATAAGATTAGTTTATGGAAGAATGACCATGCTATGAAATGTTCATTATGCAAGAAGGTTCCTGATTCCCATAATCACCTTTTCTTTGAGTGTGATTACTCAAAGAGTATTTGGAAAAGCCTCAAGCTGAAAATGAATCAAGGTGGGATGACTGATACATGGGATAGTATAGTTATTCAGTATGCTAATAGTCCATGTGATAACACAATTAAAAGTGTCCTTTCAAGGATTGTGCTAGCTACAGCAGTATATTACATTTGGAAGGAAAGGAATACTAGACTCTTTACTGATGAGAAAATGGAGGTGGATGTGTTGAGGAAGTTGATCATTGAGAAAGTCAAACTGCAATTAATTACTTTGAAAGTGAAAAAGTCAGCACAAGTTTTGAAGATTGCTAAAGATTGGGAAGTGGAATTGAGTATGGATGTGCAGAAAGCATAATAATGACAAAATGATGCTTGCTCTATTGATTGTCCAACTTAAAACTTATATGTTTTTGGGTTGGTCCTGAATGACATGGGTGTTTGTTTGGTGGTCATTTAGGAATGCAGAGGGCCTTGTAACTTGCCCTTGAGAACCTTTCTATGAATAGCAATTCTGTATTGGAATGGATGGGTAGTATCACTTCACTACTTGATTGGTTATGCATAGTCAAAGGCCCACTTAAGGTCATAAAGGAGGTTGCCTGCTACTTGGTGGAGTGCCAACCAGATAATGCCTGTTCTATAGCTTCTTAAGTCCATTGTGAGGATGTAGCTGCAATGGTCTTTAAGTTAGTTATGGAATGGGAAATGTAGTCTAGGTGGGATGTGTTGAGTTTATAAAATATATAACATACAATAAACAAGTAAAGATCAAGAGTACACAGCGGAAGACTTAAGATCATAACAAATAAATTAATTAACTGAAAGTATGCGTAACGTACCTCTTGCGAATGTCAAATCCCTCGAGCAAAGCAAAACAACCCTCGAGCAAAGCAAAACAAAGAAGTACTTATTGGTGTAAGAATAATGTCTTACAACCACGTTCTTGTACACACGAATTAACCAAACGAATCAAGCGATTGCTAGATCTAACACAAGTCCTCGTTTAAGCAAAACGAAACCGAACTCCCTTACAATTGGGGTGCTCGGCCGATTATAGGACAAAAGAGAGGATAGGAGAGATCTAGGGTTAATTCAATGCACAAAGATATGAATGAAACCCTAGAACCTAGCCTTGCTTATATAGTGAATGGAATTCTTGAAAAACAAGTTAGGGATTAGGCTTGGATAAGGCCCCTTGGCCGGCCATACTACAAGCCCAAACCCAAACCCATAAATTGTCCAAGTTTTCCATTTCTAGTCCTTCTCTTTTCCATTTAACGGTCGTTAGTCATTTTTCCGTTAAATACTTAACGATCGTTAACCGGACTTAATGTGCAATAATTAATCGTAAACATAAACATTAATTATTTACTTTAATTCTCATTCGCTAATGTGTGCAATCCCGTGGTCACGAGTTCGAATCCGGACATTCACATGTTTGTAAATATATACATTTCCAACAGCTCCCACTTGGATATGTTTACAAAACGTGAAATGATATTGGTTAGCGTCTAGCAACACGCCAATGCCCCCGGTACAACTCGTGTATGGTTTTCTGGAGAAAAACCAAGTTTGATGATTCATCATCATATTCATCCTTTTGTTTCTAATACCATGTTAATAAGAATATGGATCTCACTCATTTCTTAATTAACTATTCTGTTTCTCGCTTTATGTGATTAATTAAGATTACCAATTCTTCTGAACATATTCCAGAAGACCTTGGGCATGGCCATGCAAACATCTTAACAACCCTACGAGGGGCCCAGTAGTATTATACTTCAAAATAAATTTGAAGGAAACAAATCCCATTTTGACTACAAGCTGGATTCATAAATTTCGCAACACTTCTGAAAACAACCCTTATAACTACCAGTTAGCGTTAGATTGCTTCACAAAAATGCACTACATCCATGACATATCTCTTGTATCTCAAGTCAGAGGATAAATATCCATGATATACTTAATGACAAAGATCCATAAAGTATTATCATGCGGGTGGGATAAGTCCTATATTCAATTCATTGAATATTATCTGAAATTAGTCATGCTACGCATCAATATACTTTCAAGTATATTCTAACTAATACTCAGATTTGTCTTAATTCAATATCATTCCCATGTTATTGATTGACAATGGACTATTTAGAATAACTTAAGTTATTCAAGGATTTAAACATGCAAATATAGGACAACATCATAATAAATGAATAATAAACATAACAAAAATACTTTATTTCATTTCAATAATAATGTTTACAATATCCTTTTATCTAAAATACTTAGTCACAGATGGGCATGAAACTACTAGCTAAACGAAGTCCAAACTTATCGGACAAATGATTAAGTTTTTCACCAGGTAAGGCCTTCGTTAATGGATCTGCTAGGTTATCATCTGTGTGAACTTTGAGCAACTCAATTTCACCTATCTCGACTTGCTCTCGAACATAGTGATATTGTCTAGGATAGTGTCTGGTGCCCTTCATGACTCCAGGTTCATGGGCAAAAGTAATTGCAGCAGAATTGTCACAATATACTTTAATAGGATTTTCAATCGACGGCATAACACCAAGCCCCGAAACAAATTTCCTTATCCAAACAGCTTCCATGGCAGCCTCAGACGCCGCTATGTACTCACTTTCTGTAGCAGACATTGCAAGTGTTGTCTGTTTCTTACTCTTCCAATCCACAGCACCTCCATTGATGACAAATATGTAACCCGTCTGAGACTTCGTATCATCTTTGTCACACTTCCAGGATGCATCGCAGTAACCTGTAACAGACAGTTCTGCTTCTGGATTTCCTCCATACACTATGAACATATCTCTTGTAGCCCTAAGGTACTTGAGAATATGCTTAACAGCAGTCCAGTGAATTTCACCGGATTCTGTTGATACCGACTGGTCAAGTTTTGAGCAAACGCCACATCAGGCCTTGTGCATCGCACCGCGTACATGATAGATCCTACAGCCGAAGCATAAGGAACTTTCTTCATACGCGCCACCTCTGCAGGTGTTGAAGCACAGCCTTGGCTGCTCAAACCATGATTTACTTGCATTGGCAAAAATCCCTTCTTGGAATTTTGCATATTGAATCTCTTCAATATTTTGTCAATGTAAGCACTTTGGCTTAAACCAATTAGCCGCCTTGATCTATCCCGGTAGATCTTGATTCCAAGGATGTATGCTGCTTCCCCTAAGTCCTTCATCGAAAAACATTTACCAAGATAGGTTTTCACCTCTTTAGACTTGGTATATGATTTCCTATGATTAATATGTCATCGACATATAGAACAAGGAAAGTAACATGACTCCCACTAGCTTTGTGATATACACATGGCTCATCAAGATTCTGAGTAAATCCAAAACCTTTGATTTCTCCATCGAATCTTTTATTCCATTGCCTTGATGCTTGCTTCAGTCCATAAATGGACCTCTTAAGCTTGCATACACGGTTAGGAAATAATGGATTCACAAACCCTTCTGGCTGAGCCATATAGATGTCTTCATCTAGACGACCATTCAGAAAAGCAGTTTTGACATCCATTTGCCAAATCTCATAGTCATATTGTGCAGCTATAGCTATGAGAATCCTAATAGCTCTTATGTCCGCTACAGGAGAGAATGTCTCCTCGTAGTCAATGCCATAGGTTTGAGTAAAACCTTTAGCCACTAGGCGAGCCTTGTAGGTGTGTACATTGCCATCCATGTCAGTTTTCTTCTTGAAGATCCACTTACTTCCAACGATTTTCGCATTGGGAGGAAGGTCAACTTCAATCCAAACTTCATTATCTTTCATGGATTGCATTTCCCCATTCATAGAAATCTGCCATTTATCCTTTTCAGGATCAGCCATGGCAGCCTTATAGTTGGCAGGTTCATTAAGATCCCCAACCATATTTTCCTCCACCTCTACGTTAAGACATAGACGGTCAGGTGCACGTATAGTCCTTTCGACCTACGAATGGGAACAACTTCAGGAGGAGCACCTAAGCTTTCAGGTTCTTCTTGAAGTTGGCTAGTATTTTCAGAAGGTGTTGTATCTTCTTGATCATATTCCGGATCATATACTCTCCCACTGAGTTCTTGAGATATGAGATTCCTTTCAAGGAAATCTCCATACCTAGCCACAAAGACTTTATTCTCAACTGGGTAGTAAAAGTAGTAACCCATAGTTTCCTTAGGGTATCCTACAAAGATACACTTAACAGATCTGGCTTGGAGCTTATCGGGTGTGTCACGTTTAACAAACGCTTCACATCCCCAGACCTTTAACTAAGAAAAGTTGGGAGCTTTTCCATTCCATATTTCATATGAAGTTTTAACAACCTTCTTTGTTGGAACCATATTCAAAATGCGAATAGCAGTTTCAAGGGCATAATCCCAAAAGTAAAAGGTAGAGTCGTAAGTTCAAACATTGATCGTACCATGTCAAGTAAGGTACGATTTCTCCTTTCAGATACACCATTTTGTTGTGGAGTATAAGGAGATGTGAGTTGCTGGATAATTCCACACTCAGCTAAGTAATCTTTGAACTCTTGACTTACATACTCACCACCTCTATCGGATCGAAGAGATTTAATCTTCTTACCGAGTTGTAATTCTACTTCACTTTTGAAAACCTTAAATGTTTCAAAGACTTCATGTTTATGTTTAAGTAAATAAACATAACCATAACGACTGAAATCATCCGTAAAGGTTAAGAAGTAGACAGCACCACGTTTTGACACATGTCTAAGTGGACCACACACATCAGTGTGTATTAATCCAAGTAGATCAGAAGCCCTTTCCACTTGTGGTGAAAAAGGTTTCCTTGTCATCTTCCCAGCAATGCAAGATTCGCATTTGTCAAATGATTCATCATTGACCGTTTGTAAAAGCCCATCGTGTTGCAGCTTTTCTATGCGTTTCTTGCCAATATGGGAAAGGCGACAATGCCAAAGATAAGAAGAGTCACAGTTCAACTTGCTCTTCTTATTGCTAATGCTATACAACGAATTATTTTCATTGGATATACAACCATCCATATCAATTTCAAACACACCAAGAATAAGAATTGCATTAAAGTAAAAAACATTATTTAAAGAAACTGAAATTCCATAACTTGTAAAAGTGTGCACAAAACCAATATCTTTTAACAAAGAAACTGAAATAACACCCCTAACAATGGAGGGTGCATAATGACAATTATTTAGTTCTAAAATTAAGCCCGAAGGCAACACTAAATCAAAAGTCCCTATGGCTTCGACAGCTGCACGCTTTCCATTTCCAACGTACAAGTATCTTTCTCCACATGTCACTTCTTGCCCCTCTAAGTCACTGCGATGTATTACAGATGTGAGTACCACATCCTGTATCATATATCCAGGAGTTTTGCTTATGAGGAAAAGAAAATAATTCAAACATAAAAATACCTGATGAGCTAGGCACCATCTTATTTTTATTCGAAGGCACTCATTCAAATAAACTGGACAGTTCCGCTTCCAGTGACCCGGTGAGTTGCAGTGGTGGCAAGACAAATCCTTCTTAGGATTTTCCTTTTCTTTCCAGGGTTCTTCTTAGGAGCTGGTGGGATGACAACTTGCTTCCCCTTTCCTTTTCCTTTCCCTTTCTTATCGCTTGCGGCTTAGGCTTATTCACCCTACCACCCTGTATTGCGAGTACAGCAGGTGTAGGAGCCTTCTTTGGCAATCTCTTCTCGTAGTCTACAAGCATTGCATGTAACTCATTCACTGTCTTCCCTGTGCAATGCATGTTAAAATTTCGGACAAAATCACCAAACCGATCCTGATTAAGGGAGTGATTGATGAGGCCGACACATACATCATTCGAGTAACCACAGCCGAGCTTCTCCAATTGGTCCAAGTGATGTTTCATCTCTAGGACGTGGTCAGAGACAGATTTGCCAACCTCTTGCTTGCAGCTGTGAACCTTTTCAATAAGTTCATACAGTTCAGCTGTGGTGGCTTCTCAAACATACATTTGAGTTCATCTAGCATGCTCATAGGCGGATAGTGCTCAAATTGTTTTTGCAATTGAGCAGACATCCCCGAAAGCATTAGACACGCCACATCATTGTGCTTCCCATATTCAACACGACATGCCTCTTGTTCAAGAGCAGTTGCCGTGTTGGGAGGAGCATCAGGCAGAGGTGTAGTCAAAATTTCAACCCTTTTGGCAACACGAAGGATGATCCTAAGTGAACGATGCCAATCATTGAAATTAGGGCCGGTCAGCTTGTCCCTTCCAATCATATCTTTGAAAGCGGCACTCAGTAAGCTCATAGTGTTATCAGATTGAGCCATCTACAGAAAAAGTTCAAAAACCATAATTAGTATTTTGATAATTTTCCTTTTCAATAAACAATTAAATACCCAAGGTTCATATTCATATAACCAATTAATATTTATTGAAAACTAGGATCCAAATTGTCATAATTTCATTACGTCAGTTGATCTGCTAGTAATGAACCTTATACAAAATGGTAGAGCATTTGCTCAATTGCCAATTTCAATTGCAATTCCTAGATTTATGGGATTTACATATAGCCAATATCAATCGCCATGTAATCATGTTTTATCCCATCTTATGCCTTGAGTTTCCAGTTCTCACTGCCTAACTCAATTAAGTTGTCCAACTTAAGAAACTGCAAAATCGTCCATGCCCGTTCTCACGACACGTGGACATTTTACACTTCGATTAAGATCTAAGTCACGTTCTCACGCAAATAGAAAGTAATCTTAGGTGTTTCCGTTTTGTTGGATGGCATATAACTTAAATTAAAGGGTAATAGTTTTGATGTTAAATCAAATATGTACAAAGATGTCATGCATTCATCTTTGTAGCATAGTTTTTATTAAAACATTTATATCTTATTTTAATGTATAAGCCTTTCATCATCAAACTTTAATTGAGGTATTGGGTTCACCAATCAAGGAATTTAGTGTTAATTATCATCCATTATACCGTACTTTTGCATAAGTGTAAACACTTAGTGTTTCGGATAATTACCACCGAAGTGGCGCATGGAATTAAACTAATTCGCCCTTAAGATGAGCTTGCACATTTAATGGCTTACTAAGTAGCTCCACTCGAACTTACAGGGGGCAGAGGACTGCACGCTAAAGCACAACCTTAAACATCCTTTCAGTGTGACTGTGCGCACTTCTTTAAACCCCTTTTAGTAGTTCATTCTCATGGGTGAGCCGTTCAGACCATTTGTACCAAAGTCATCAATCAATTAAACGATTATGATTACTAGTCTTAAAATTACATGTTTCACCATTGTTTAGGTCAGTTTATTTTTCTTGTAAAAATACCCTTGTTACACATAACAAACAAGCAAGTATTTATAAAAAATAAACAAATAAACAATGAATGCATAACAAGTAAAAGTCATGCATATCAAATAGCCACATGCAAACGGTTTGATAAATCCTATTAATAACCAATTCTAGATTTGACAATATGCATATATTTAATTAAGACTTTCACCCGTTTTCATCTATGTACAAGGTGAACCACATGCATCGATTCATCGATTGCGCAAGTCAAAATTAAATACATACCACATAGCACATAATTGATTAAATTAATAATTATTGAGGTCTTCCCCAATTTTAGATCTATCAAAAATTAGTGTATATCACTTAAACATGAAAGACATAAAATAAAGCAAATCCATGATAAAACATGCAGATAATTATCATGGATATAAAATTACACTTAACAATTAATGCAATTAATCAAAGTTACACATATACACATAAAGTTGCATGCATCTTAGGGTTTCTAATCCAATTAAAACAATAGTTTACAAAACCCTAATTAGGGCACCAAAAAACGCCCCCCCTCAAAATTAGGGTTTAGGTTTTGCAAACCCTAGATCTAAGCATACAAATAATAACACATTCATGTTTATTTTAATTATGTGTTTCAGTAATTAATTACTTGTTATACAAGGCTCATGATGCCACTGTTGAGTTTATAAAATATATAACATACAATAAACAAGTAAACATCAAGAGTACACAGCGGAAGACTTAAGATCATAACAAATAAATTAATTAACTGAAAGTATGCGTAACGTACCTCTTGCGAATGTCAAATCCCTCGAGCAAAGCAAAACAACCCTCGAGCAAAGCAAAACAACCCTCGAGTAAAGCAAAACAAAGAAGTACTTATTGGTGTAAGAATAATGTCTTACAACCACGTTCTTGTACACACGAATTAACCAAACGAATCAAGCGATTGCTAGATCTAACACAAGTCCTCGTTTAAGCAAAACGAAACCGAACTCCTTTACAATTGGGGTGCTCGGCCGATTATAGGACAAAAGAGAGGATAGGAGAGATCTAGGGTTAATTCAATGCACAAAGATATGAATGAAACCCTAGAACCTACCCTTGCTTATATAGTGAATGGAATTCTTGAAAAACAAGTTAGGGATTAGGCTTGGATAAGGCCCCTTGGCCGGCCATACTACAATCCCAAACCCAAACCCATAAATTTTCCAAGTTTTCCATTTCTAGTCCTTCTCTTTTCCATTTAACGGTCGTTAGTCATTTTTCCGTTAAATACTTAACGATCGTTAACCGGACTTAATGTGCAATAATTAATCGTAAACATAAACATTAATTATTAACTTTAATTCTCATTCGCTAATGTGTGCAATCCCGTGGTCACGAGTTCGAATCCGGACATTCACATGTTTGTAAATATATACATTTCCAACAGGATGTATCCTTGGGTAAGTCCAGTCATATGAGTGATGCCAGTTTTGGAAATGTAGCACTTTGGCTGTGGATCCCCAATGAAACAGGAGTTTTACACACTCTCTTGGTGAAGCCTTCTACAAGAGCTTCTAATTGTGCTAGTATGGGTTACTGGTGCAGTTAGGTAGGGTGTTTGTAAGTAGGAAATGTAGTCAAGGTGTGTGGTTTCTCCATGGTTGCCTAGGGCTAGTATATTAGTTCACTGCTAATATGCTAGACTAGAAGAATGGTGAATGTATATAGCTAGTATTCTGTTATAGCTTTGTTGTTGTTCTCTGATTTCAGTCTCAATGGTTTATGTCCATTTGATGGCTTTTGAATTGGTTGTAAGTGTTATAAGCATGTTTATGTTATAATAAAAATCATTCACCTTTTCAGAGAAAAAAAAAACGTAAAACTTTATGCCCGAAGCACAAAACCAATTAGAAACCCAAACTGAACGTGTTAACTATCCAATATTCTGAAAACGATCATAATTTGTTTATTTCGGTTTCAATTAATAACGATAGAAGTTATTATAGATAATTTCAAAATAATAGTGCTATTTTGATTGTTAGTATTAACCAAATTTGTCTTATACCATATTTATAAGGTGGTGATTTGGTACTTTTAATTTCTTCTTCTTCCTAAGTTACCGTTCAAAGGTTCATATCTTTATGCAACTTCATGTTATATCGATTTATAGTCATTCAACACTTGTTAATGGATACTACAAACAAGTACATAACCATAAAGGCTCAAATAGACGGTGAACCAAAAGAGAGTGAGTTTTAGCTCAGCGGTGAACCGTTCTGCCTATTGGTTAAACCCGAAACCAAAGATGCCATCATCAAAAACGTGTATGTGCTATTCAAAAATGGAGGAAAAAGGTAAACAACTCGAAGCATGAGACACTTTTTGCTTGCTAAAACATAATAATTTCAAGATTCGGATAGATCTTAAATGTATACCTAGTGGCCACCTCAAGTTACCTAATTTATAGCAAAACTTAACTTGATACCTTTAATTCTTTAAAGCAAGACTTTAAAATGGTCGTAACATGTAAAACCCGAGATACAAAGAAAACAATACGAACTGTACAGGAACAACTCCGTATATAGCAAGTATACAAGCTGTAAATGTTCTAAGCCTCAAAACCTAAGATACAAAGAAAACAATACGAACTTAATGCTAACATCCAACACCGAATGTTTTCAATCTACTTGCTCTTATTTTTCTTTAATGTCTAACATCATTTGTTTCATTAAATTATGTGCTTGTCCCACATAGATATATAGGTAGTAAAAGTAATGAAGTCTTTATAAGTTCAACTGTCATTTTTTGTATCAATAATGCAAACAAAATATGATAAAAGCTTGTTTGTTGTGTTTTCTTGTCTTATTTTTGTTTTTAGTTACTTTTCATTTAACTCTGTTTATGCTTTTAGTTTCATTTCATACAAGTCTTTTCTCATAAAATCGGGTCATAAATTACCACAAAAATTGTAACAAAGTGATACCCTGTAAAAGAAAAGTTCAAAATGATCACGGTAATATGTAGAACTGAGTATGTAGCAGGAACACAAGTCGTAGAGATGAAGTGTGGATCACAAGCGCAAAAAACAAACCTTAATAAACAAGTTTGTTGGTATAATTGGGCTACGTACTCGTTACAAGAATGGGTGCCCATTTATTCTTGTATCATGTTTACCAATATATTAGGCAGGGGTTAAGTTTCAAGCTTTTCCATTAAGGTTCCTTGGTTTTAATTTACTTAGTGATCTTATGTTTCCTTAGTGTCTTTTATGAGTGGTTTATTTTACTACTTCAACATGTTGTCCCACATCAACGGAAACTAAACATAATGAATTATTTCAATTCACATGTTAAATAAAGAACGAATGCACAACCGTATGGTTTGCCATACGACTGTTTTTCATTGAGCTCGTTTTCACAACCGGACACTACAAAATGCCATTTGTGGCTTAAACCCATGATTAAGGTATAGGATTCTTGTTACACGAGTGGAGGCCTTTTTGTTGATAGAAGAAAGATGACCAAAAAATATATAAATTATCTTATTAAACACTGATTTTTTAAATCAAAACAACACCGCTACGAAAACGAACTCCCATTTTTTCTTGTACATGCTCACAAGTATGTCAGGAAGGGCTTAGATTTGAAGCTTTTCAATTAAGGCTACATGGTCTAGATTCTACTTGTGGTGTTATGTTTCCTTGATGTCTAATAACATGATTTGTTAAATTATTTCAAAATCTTGCCCCACATAGACAGAAAGTAAAAACAATTAACTCTTAATAAGTTTAAGAGTCATTTATTAGTTAAAGTAAGCTTTTGAATCTTGTTTTTAGGGTGAGTTTTCTTACTTTCTTGTTTATCAGAGTCATGCTACTTGCATTTAATTTTAAAAAGATCACTTATCTTGATAAAAAGATTCATCCAACTCATTAATATTATTCATTAACGTTTACAACTTCAGTAACTTGATTTTTTTTATGGGCAAATGATAAAAAAATGCATCGAACTTGACACTTTTTATGATTGTGTGTAGCCAACTATTTTTTTTCTTATTGTGTATACTGAACTTTTAAAATTCGATTATTGTGTGTATTTTGTGACCATTTTACCCTTAAAATTTTCAAATTTCAAAGGGTAAAATAGTCATTTTACATGGCAGAATAGTCACAAAATACACATAATGGTCGAAATTTAAAAGTTCAGTAAATAGAATAAGAAAAAAAATAGTTGGCTACACACAATCACATAAAGTGTGAAGTTCGAAGCATCTTTTTGTTTTTTGCCTTTTTTTTATCGGCAATATTTTATTGAAAAAGCTAGCAAGAAGCTACACAAAAGAAGGATTACATAGAAGAGATAGCGTTTGATGGGTCTTTTAACCACGCTAACCAAATTACAATAACCTTCCTACATCTATTATTCACACATAGCCAAGTTTGAGAGACAATATTGTCCAAGATCAAACCTTTTATTAGGCATCTTCACATAAAACAGAATCGCATTCCTATAATTCCATGTATGCCACCACAAGGAAAAGGAAGTAGCTTCGAACGCCAACCTTTGTAAGTTGTTGAATTGCAACCCATTGATTTTTGGTTCAATTTAGGATTGTATGTTAATGTTAAACGTGTTTTGGTCATCATCATGTTAATCATCAAACTACCACAAATCCTCCTCCAAAGAAATGTAAAGTGTCGCCACATCATCTGATCGATTATCATGGCCACCTCGTTACATATTATAAATGGCAAAATTATTAGACTGGTCACAATGTAAGATTTTCGTACTCCATTGACATCTCTCAATAAAAAAATAGTAGAGTGATCCACATGAACATCTTTCAATAGCATAGTGACTTAGATGGCATTAACCTTTTCCATAACACGGGGAGAATATAGCATATCAAAAGGATTTTTCGAGGAAATAGTACAAAGTTGGTATTTTAAATAAGCTCATTTACAACAATATATCTTAATCTACAAGTTTTGCTGTGAAATGTTCTATAATGATGTCGAAGTATATGAATTGACAAGTCATGACAATGGGCATATGAAAATATTTTAAGTTTGCAATTATCAAACCATAATAATGATCATGAAAATCGACTGATTATTTCATGTTTTTATGTTTACCAAGATATGATGAAGGGCTGGATTTGAAGATTCTCATTAACGTTACATGGTTTTAAATATGCTTGTGATATTAAGTTTCATAGTTGTGTTAATTAGATGATTTCTTAATTACTTCAAGAGCTTGTCCCACATGGATGATAGCGTGACAAATCACCCTTTATTTCTTTTCACTTATTTTTTTTTCCTTCAAAATATGGGGTCATAAGAAACTTTTTTACACAGCTTTCTCGAACATTAAATTTCTTAAACAAGTACGAAAATATAAAATATAAATAACATTCTTATCACAATCGACTCCCGAATATTTGTTTCTTGTTTCTTGTCACTCTTCACGTCCTCGCTTTTTATTCGATTTCTTCATAAGATAGGGTGATAAATTACCTTCAATTTCTTTTCACTTATATTTTTTTTCATAATATGGAGTCATGAGTATAGATCTAGTGACAAGAATTATTGAAATGAGAAAAGTAAAAAAAATTTGTAACCACATATTTTAAATAAGGAAATAGAAATAATAGGGAGATGCATATATTTTTATGAGTGCATCAAATATTTGTGGTTGTGATTTTTTCTCATTTTTCTCATCTTATTTATATTTCTCATTTGATTCTTTCTCATAGAGTCATAAGAAACTTTTTTACACAGCTTTGTCAAATATTAAGTTTCTTAAACAAGTACGAAAATGTAAAATATAAACAACATCCTTGCCAAAATCGACTCCCAAATATTTGTTGTTTTTGTGAAAAATAGGTGGATATATTGCAAGGGTAGTAATGTAAATTACTTTTATCTTCGGTGGATTTATAGAATTTGTTGCTTTTGTGAAAACTAATGGGCTTGGACTACAAAACATAATGAGTAGTCCATGTATCGAATAATTAACATCTACTAACACTTTTAACTTATATCCAAAAACATGATGCACAAATGACAGATCTATTAACAAACAAAAGCCGAATTGTTAACGATATACTAAAAATGACCAAAATTTCTTACGTTTCGGTTTCAGTTAAGTAGGATACAAGTCGCTAATACGGTATTTAAAACAATGGAGCTATATTATTTGTTATTTTACAAGGTTTGTCCTGTATTGTAGTTCAAAGGTGGTGATTTCATGCCTTTTCTGCTACACACATTACCATTTATAGACAGGATCGGGTAGTATTTGGAGAAATTATTTCTATGCGCAATCCAATTAAATGTGATTCACATATTAACTTCAACTGTCATTCACATCTAACCATAACAGGTGCAAATGCAACAAAACTAACTTGTTGCATTGTCCTTGTGCTTTTTTTTCTAAGCATTTTCACTCAACTATTTTTTGTATTATGTGCATGTTACCATTCACTATTCAAAGGACCATATCTTTTTGCAGCCCCAAGTTATACCCATTTTTTATGGACGTCATATGGATTTTAGTTGTGGATCACATGAGTTTATTATCAAAGTTTGTCTCAACGAAAGTGTAATTACTCACACTCGTGCAAGGATGATGCGTGTACTTGATCGAACATGCTCAGTCGGTCTCGAAAGTGTTCCTTCTACTTTTGTTGGACTCTTTCTTAGCCACAATTTTGCGAAAAAGATGGTTCTAGTTTGTGACTATTATACTGTTTGTATTTACTTAACTTTAACTTTGTCGACGTGAAATACTGACATTCACCATACATTACTTCATAGGGCATATATGTGACGCCCACAACTCAAATACTTTTTCTTTGTAGCCTCGTATGATCAGATATTGGACTCGACAAAAACTTTTCTGTTGTGTCTAACTTGTTTGATTTCTTTTTCTTTATATATATTATTTCTTTTTATTTAACTCTTTTTCATGATATGTGTCATAAATTACACAAATAAATAAAAATTATGATTTATACAGTGTTACTGTATAAGACATAGTAAATGTTGACCGTGGATCACAAGCCCAAAAACATTAAGCACAAAAAACAAACCTTAAAAAAGGTTATTAGGAAAAATTGGGGCTTATGTACTTTATTTAATCATAGGCTCAAATGTTTTAAGCCTAGACGTTATTAAACCAAAACCAAACGTTTTAAATTAATGCCCAAAAACAAGATACAAGTGAAGCACAAAGCCATTTAGAAACCAGACCAAACGTTTTAAAGATGGAATATTCAAAAAAAGGATTAAAATTAATTTAGTTTTAGTTTTGTATCTGCCTTGTCCCACATCGATGAATAGTAATTGTAAAGGATTATTTATAAATTCAAGTGTCATTCATACATTAAAGTTGTTAAAAATGAATAACAAAAACTTGTTTGTTGTTTATTTCTTCAATTTTTTTTATGACTTAACATTGGGTTATAATTAATTTAACACAACGTGTGTAGTTTCCGTTTACAAGTTGCAAGTACTATTTTTTAAACAACATAGCTATTTTGTTAATTATTTCGTCTACATACCTTTGCCATATGTTTTTGCAACCACAAATTATATCCATTTTTGATCATGCACCACTTGTTAGTAGAGGTAACCAATAGGTACATCACCATAAAGGCTCAAATAGACGGCACACCACAAGAGCGTGATTTCTAGCTCAAAAATGAATTGTTTTCCCTATTGGTTAAGCCTGAATCCAAAGATGTCATCATCAGAAACTTTTATGTATCAATCGACCCTAGTAGTTCTCAAAGAACTTCACAGACTACTACTACACACATTTTCATAATGTACATTTTTCATTTAGCATTAATACACGGATTGACTATTAAGTATTTAAGTGTTTAAGCATATACATTACTAAGTGATTTGAATATGTTAAAAAATTATTTTAAAAAAATTGAAAAAAAAAAAAAAAAAAAAAAAAAAAATTACAAAGTTTTCAATGAACATAATAGTCCATGATTTAATGCTATCTATGTATTACATTATTCAATTTAAAAGAGATTTCTAGATTGGATACTGCTTGTTGCTAGATAAATTTGTGTAGGTGATAGATGGATATGGTTTCGGGATATTAATAGCCTCTAGGTATCCTGAATACGAAATGGATGACTATGTTATTGGCATTCTAACATGAAGAGAATATAGCATATGGGAGAAGCAATATCAAACATAAACTTGCATGCTAGAGTTGCGGTCTGAGTGATGCTGGGAGACGAGCAAAACCACATATATGCTAAATGTTATCTTCAAGAGATTGACCATTAAGGGCTTTTTATCTCTCGATTATATGAGTTTGTATCCTGAATTTGTCACCACGACCATTCATCTTATTCGTACAGGAAAAAGGCATGTACTTTTTTTTGGGTAAAGAGTTACCCCTGTCGGTTTTGGAAAAAGTACAAGTTTCTTCAGCTTTTTGGAATAGGATAGTTTGAGTCTGCGATGATTAAAGGCAAATATTCATGCTTTTTCAGTTTAAATTTGTTCAAGGCTCTTACGTCATGGGTACATATTTGATCCTCACATGATTATGTTCTTTTATTACCCATGATGAATAACATTTATTATATTTATTGATTGATCACTTGTATCTTATGTTTGCCATAATATGAATGAATACACTTACAAATATCAAATACGTTGGTATATGTTTCTCATTATCAAATTAGATTGTATCCTTCAAGTTCAAGAAAGACAAAACCATCGGTTGAGTTAAGCAAGACTATGACGGCTCATCTCCATAAACAAAATATTTAGATTTTGATAAGCCATCTAGATCTGAACATCGATCCGAGTCTATTGTTACTTGGGTTCGATATGAGTTTTTAATTTGATAGCATGTGTGTGTTCTATTAATAGAAATACAATAAGGGTGTTGTTATATATTTTTTTTAATTAGTATGGGAACAGACTCCAGTTTTTTCTGGTTTTATGTTTACCGATATATATGAGGAAAGGCAGGCGTTTCAAGCTTTTCAATTAATGTTATCTGGTTTTCAAGAGCTTTTGTCCCACATTGTTAGAAAGTGAAAGTAGTGAACGCTTTATAAGCTTGAGTGACAAAATGGAGTTTAACGGGAGTTAGAAGGCAGGACAAAACTTGTTTGTTGTGTCAATTCTCATTTCCATATTTTTTTATTTATTTTACCTGTTAACTCTTTTCTAATTTTCACTTAACTCTTTTTTAGTATCATTTAAAACCTTGGGCTTATGTATTTGTTTCTTGAGTAAACTGCAAAAATCATCCTTATGGTTTTTTAAATGTGGCACTAATAATACTTGCCATAAACAATTAGCAAGAATCATCTCTAAGAAGCTAAATGTCTAGCAAAAATTATGCTTATTAAAGACGATTTACGCGGAAAAAAGTTTAGCACAAAGTTTTGCAAAGATCATCCTTCAAGGTTGTAAAGTGTTAGACATTTTACCTCTCAGAGATAATACCTGACATCACTAGGGATTATTGGTGCCAAATTTGACAATCCACAAAAATAGTTTTTGAAGTTTACTCTTGTTTCTTAGTCCGCTCAAATGGGTTAAGCCTAAAAACTCTGAGACACCAAGAAAATACAACGAATATCTTACGAGTAATTAAACATGCCAGAACGAAATATTTTAACTTTATGACAAAAACATGTAGAAACCAAAACCAATCGTTTTAACTTTATGCTCGACGCACAAAATCATTTAGAAACCAAAACCGAACGTGCTAACTATCCAATATTCGGAAAACAATTATAATTTGTTTAGGTTCGGTTTCAATTAACAATGGTAGAAGTTACTAGTGATAATTTCAAAATAATAGAGCTATTTTGATTATAGTATCTACCAAATTTGTCTTGTACCGTATTTAAAAGGGGGTGATTTGGTACCTTTAATTTTCTCTTCTTCCAAAGTCGCCGTTCAAAGGTTCATATCTTTATGCAACTTCATGTTATATCGATTCTTAGTCATTCAACACTTGTTAATTGAGACTACAAACAAGTACATAACTATAAAGGCTCAAATCAACGGTGTATCAAAAGAGAGTGAGTTTGAGCTCAGAAGTTAACTGTTTTTCCTATTGGTTAAGCCTGGAACCAAAGATGTCATCATCAAAAACTTGTATGTGCTATTCATAAATGGAGGAAAGAGGTGAACAACTCCAAGCATGAGACATTTTTTGCCGGCTAATATATGATAATTTCAAGATTTGGATAGATCTTAAATGTATACCTAGTGGCCACCCCCAAGTTACCTTAAATCATAGCGAAACATAACTAGTTAACTTGATACCTATAATCATTTAAAACAGGACATTAAAATGGCCGTAACATGTAAAATGTATATAAGAAGTATACAAGTTGTAAATATGAAGCGGGGATTACAAGCCCGAAAACATTCAAATTAACAATTGTACATGAACAACTGCGTACATAACAAGTATACAAGTTGTAAGCCTCAAAAACCCGAGACACAAAGAAAACGAAACGAAAGTCATGCTAACCAACACCGAATGTTTGCAATTCTCAAACCACAATCCATATAAATGATCCATCCATAAAAATGTATACAGTTTTGTCAAACAGGTATGTAAATGTAGTATATAAAACAACATCCTTACCAAAATCGACTCCTATTCTTTATTGTATTCTGTTTACTAGTATTCGATGAAGGGTAGGGGTTACATGGTTTTCAATCTACTCGATCTTATGTTACTTTAATGTCTAACATAATTTGTTTGATTAGATTAAGAGCTTGTCCCACATGGATGGAGAGTAAAAGTAGTGAACTCTTTATAACTTCAAGTATAATGTTTTAATATAATGGCATATATATTGCAACAAAACTTGTTTGTTGTATATTTCTGTGTCATTTTTGTTTTTTACTTTCTTTTCATTTAAATGTGTATTTTTTTTCTTCATTTAACTCTTTTTTCTTAAAATGGGATCATAAATTACCACCAAAAATTATAACAACTTAAATTGATAACATATAATATAACAGTTTATAAGGATGGTAACATTTAAAACTGTAAATAAGTCGTGGATTTGAAGTGTGGATTACAAGCGCAGAAAAAAAAAAACTTAAATAAACGAGTTTGTGGTAATTAAAGGTCTAAGTCTAAAACCCCAGTACACAAGAACGATATGAACGTGTCATTAGTTCAACAAACTTAAACGAAACCAAAACCGAACGTTCTAACGTTATACTACGTAAAAACGTGATACACATGATGCACAAAACCATTTAGAAACTAAAACTGAACATGCTAACCATCAAATATGCTAAAAGTGGTCAAAATTTGTTTAGTTTATGTTTCAATTAACTACAATACAAGTTGCTAATACTAATTTTTAAACTACTAAAGCTATTTTAGTTGTTATTTAGATTTGTCTTATATCGTAGGTAAAAGTTGATGACTTGATACCTTTTATTCTATCTTTTTGCAACTTCAAGTTAAACCCATTTTTGTCTATTTCGGATTTTTGAGCTTATGGTAGATTTGCAAATTTGAATTAGCTAGGACCGCGACACCCAGTGCCATCTTGTGGTTTTCGGTAACAACAAAAAAGCCTTATTATATTTGTAAGCTAAAGTGAAATTTCTTATAAAAATTAATTATACGACTCATATATGTTTAAAATTATACGTATTTATAGATTTGCCATTTAAACTTGAAAATGTCCCTCGTGAGAAGCAAGGCAACACCAGAACTCGCATTCGTGCAAGGATGATGCATGTACCTGATCGAAGATGCTAGGTCGGCCGTGAAAGTGTTCCTTGTTGGATTCTCACGTTGCCAAAATTTTGGGAAAAGAGATAGTTCAATATATGTGACATCCACCATACATTACTTTATAGGGCAACATATGTGACGTCCACAACTCAAATACTTCTATTCGTAGCATCATATTCGTAGTTCTCTTGTACACGATTAGTATCTAGTATTCCTAAACATCCAAATAATTAACAATGCTAATCATATTCGAGTTGGTTCTTTGGTTTTTTAGGTAGCTTCGAGTAGGTTTTTAAGATTCCCCAACTGTTGGTTGGACATACGACCTTTTTTCATTTAGCTCGTTTTCACAACGTGACTCTACAAAATGCCATGTTAGGCTTAAACCCGTGATTAAGGATTCTTTGAACAAGATTTGTTAATCTTTGTTAACATATAACAAGTAGCACCGAATATAAAAAAGCCAATTTGGGATACCTGCTATATTGGTTAAACCAGTGCAGGCCTTTGTAGATAGAAGAAAGATGACCCAGACATAGATAATTTTTCCTTTTTAAACACTGATTATAAAATCAAACAAATCTAAATATGAAGAGTGGATTACAAGCCCAAAAACATTAAGCACAAAAAAATCTTGCACTTATAAACTTTGTTTATGAATGGGCTCAAATGATTTAAACATAAAAACCCGAGACTCAAATAAAACACAATGAATGCCTAAACAATTCGATATGCCAAAAACATGCGTGAAGCACAAAAATAATAGAGTTATTTTGATTGTTATTTTCTACCATATTTTCATGGTATTTTAGTTAAAAGGTGGTGATTTGGTGCATTTTTTTTCTGCCTAAATCATCATTCAAGCTTCACATCTTTTTTGCAACTTCTAAGCTATATTGATTTTTAGTCATTCAACGCGTGGTGATGGAGGTTATAAACAAGTACATAACCATAAAGGCTCAAATAGACAATGCACCACAAGAGAATGATTTCGAGCTCAAAAGTGAACGGTTTTCCCTACTTGGTAAGCCTGGGTCTAAAGGTGTCATCATGAAAAACTTGTATGTGTCGGTCGACAGGTATAGTATACTTATAAATGAAACTAATGATAAACGATAATCAGATCAAATCTAAATTGTTTATCTGTACGTGGTTTGAATATATGCAATAAGAAATTCCGTACATGGTTTTGTCAAACATTAAGTTTTCATACATGTACGTAAATGTAAAACATAAACCAACATCCTTATCAAAACCGACTTCTTTGCTTGTTCTATGTTTGCTGGCATATAACAAAACGTCAGCCTTTTCAAGCTTTTCAATTAAGGTTATACGGTTTTCAATCTACCTGTGATCTTACTTTTCTTTGATGTTCAACATGATACGTTAATTTATTTCAAGTGCTTGTTAAAGTAGTGAGCATCTTAAAAGCTTGAGTATCACAAGTTTAATTGGAACAAGAATTACACAACAAAACTTGTTTGTCCTGTAAATATATATATATTCATTCTTTTATGTACCAATCAAAGGAATTGATTATTTAATCGATTCTGACACTCTATTATCTATTTTTGCCAAACACTAGAATCAATTCTCTTATATCAGACTCATTCTCTTTCTATGTCATTTCATTCTCCAATGCATTTCCATTCTTTGTGATTCAGTCGTACCAAACGTCCCAGATTGTGAAAACGAGCTAAATGAAAAACAGTCATATGGTCGACGAGGCGACGAATGTTGGGGAATCTGAAAAAACCAAATTGAAGCTACGTACAAAACCAATGAACCAACTCGAATATAATTATCCGGCTAGAAAGATTCAAAGTTGTTAATTACTTGGAAGTAAAAGAATACCAGATACTAATTTTGTTCACTAAAATAACTCATACGATGCTACCAAAAAAAAAAAAAAAAAAGTGGACGTCACATATATGGCTTCTTTTTTTTTTAACGGGGTCACATATGTGCCTTATAAAGTAATCTATAGTGAATGTCATGTCCTGGCTAGTCCAAAGTTGAAGTTAAGTTACACATGCATGTTTTGTGGACTAACTTAATCCTCATAAGCTTAGATTAACCTTTTTCCCCAAATTTAGGCAACGAAAGAGTCCAACAAAGGTAGAAGGAACACTTTCGAGACCGATTGAACATGTTCGATCAAGTAGATGCATAATCCTTGAATGAATATGAGTAATGACTCTTCCATCGAGACAAACATTGCTGATAAACTCATGTAATCCACAACTACAAAACCTTAATTGTGACTCTTTTGTGACATCTGGCATAAATATATGTATCCTGTATCGCACGTTCCTAATACATATGTAGTATTATGAAGTGATCCTACAGTTTGCAACTCTGCTATAAGTTCAAAAATCCATATAACTTTTAAAAAAATAGTCGGTGTAACTTGAGGTTGCAAAAAGATATGAAATGGTACCAAATCACAACCTTTCAACTACAATGCAAAATAAATTTTGGTAGAAAAGTAACAATTAAATTGGCTTTATTATTTTGAAAAGAGTATTAGCAACTTGTATTGTAGATGATTGAAACCGAAGCTAAGCAAACTTTGATCATTTTTAGCATACTGGATGGTGATTATCACGTTCGGTTTTGGTTTCTAAATGGTTTTTTTGTTTTATTTGTTTCATATTTTTCGGCATGAAATTCAAATGTAAGATTTTGATTTCTACATGATTTTGTGCTTCATTTTTTGGGCATAATAACCGCTCGGTTTTGGTTTCGTTCGGTTTTAGTATTATGAATTATTAAGATGTTTGTTTCGCCTTTATTGTGTTTCGGGTTTTTAGACTTAGACCATTTGAGCCCATGATGAAAAAAAAAAAATGCATTTTTGTGTTCTTGTTATATACTCGGCTTTGCATGATATGACCATTTTATGTTGTTACTTGGCATGGTTTCAATTAAAGTTTTGTTAAAGGAACAAATTAAAAAACCCGAAATTGAGACAAATGCAACAAGCGTATATTTGTCGCATCGAGTTAAATCGAGTTTGAACCGCACATTTGGTTGCTCGTACTAATTTTTTTTAGTATTTTTTTTGTCAGCAAGAGGTAACAAGAGGCATTCAGACACCCCTCTCAAGTCTAGACCATTAAGATCT
Source organism: Chrysanthemum makinoi (assembly GCA_910596185.1). Lineage (NCBI taxonomy): Eukaryota > Viridiplantae > Streptophyta > Magnoliopsida > Asterales > Asteraceae > Chrysanthemum > Chrysanthemum makinoi. The sequence continues at coordinate 29,730,327 of OU343221.1, read as the reverse complement.
TACTGCCTCTGAACACGTCTTAACGAAAAAAAAAACGAACGATCTAAACGACCAAAATGTCTGACCGCGTCTAAACGGTTCAGATTAAGAAGCTGTTAAGAGCCTTTTTATGAAAAACAAACACCACCTTAGTCTTTTTGGCATAGACCATTTGAGCCCATGAAGACAGAAAGTACATGATCCAAACTTCATATCTCAACATATGTTCTTGTTATATACTCGGCTTTGCATGATATGACCATTTTATGTCGTTATTTGACATGGTTTCAATTAAAGTTTTGTTAAAGGAACAAATTAAAAAACCCGAAATTGAGACAAACGCAACAAGCGTATATTTGTCGCATCAGATTAAGAGACTGTTAAGAGCATTTTTATGAAAAAGAAACACCACCTTAGTCTTTTTGGCTTATACCATTTAAGCCCACGAAGACAGAAAGTACATAATCCAAACTTCATATCTCAACATATGTTCTTGTCATATACTCGGCTTTGCATGATATGACCATTTTATGTTGTTTTTTGAACGGTTCAGATTAAGAGGCTGTTAAAAGCCTTTTTATGAAAAACAAACACCACCTTAGTCTTTTTGGCTTAGACCATTTGAGCCCATGAAGACAAAAAGTACATGATCCAAACTTCATATCTCAACATATGTTCTTGTCATATACTCGGCTGGCAAAAGTTCAATATAGAACCAAAATTTACCATAGATCCAATCAACCAATAATAGCCATTCATTTTTTTATTATGATAAACTTTCACCCTTTTTTTAAAAATTAAATATCTCGCAAACCGTTAATCGTTACGCGATAAAAATTATACCATCGTGACGAGAATTAAATTATCTTTCTATAGATATGCACTACTATATATTTTTAACAACTTTTTTTTTTCAAAATTTCGGTCAACAAAAATCATATATGATTTGTGAAAATCATATATGATTCGATTTTTACTAATCACATATGATTTTTGAGAATCATATATGATTGTAAAAATCATATATGATTCGTAAAATCGAATCATACATGATTTTTAAAATCATATATGATTCGTAAAAATCATATATGATTTTTTCGGACGAATTTTGAAAAAAATGTTTGTTGAAAATATTTAAAAGTGCATATCTGTAGAAAGATAATTTAATTCTCGTCACGATGGTGTATTTTTTATATTTTGAAGATTTACCGTTTGTAAGATATGTTGTTTTTAAAAAAAAAAGTGGAAAATGATTTTGTATTAATTTAGATAAAAAATGGAGGGTTATGATTGATTCATTTGTTCTATGACAAATATGAGTTCTATATTGATCTCAACTCATACTCGGCTTTGCATGATATAACCATTTTATGTTGTTATTTGACATGGTTTCAATTAAAGTTTTGTTAAAGGAACAAATTAAAAAAACCCAAAATTGAGACAAACGCAACAAGCGTATATTTGTCGCATCGAGTTTAAAATATAGATGACATTTGAGCTTATAAAGAGTGCATCACTTCTACTTTCTATCTATGTGGGACTAATATAATGAATCATCTTGACATTAGAATTTCAAGATCAAAAAGTACCAGATTTGATTCTAATATCTTTTGTCATTAGTATTTTTTTTAAACATATGTATTTGGGTCATCTTTCTTATGTATTCACATGTTAATAAAATATATAACAAGTCAACAACAAGCTTTTTATATTTACATGAATGAAACACGTATAAAACGAAAATCTCTTTGTAATGGCATTATATTGTTTTAAAAAAGGATAATTTCGTATTTCACTCTCTTTTCAACATTAATTTCAAATATACCTAATGTACAACCGTCAAATGCATTGTTTACAAAGCCTTTAAAGTATTATTTGAATAAATATGAAATTTTCATGCTTTTAATAGATAGATATGAAAATGCCCGTTTAAAAAAGATCAACATTTTTAAGCATTATAACAGGTATGTCAGATTGGCCTTTTGGTGCTATTTGTTATCTGTAAATAAAGAACAACAAATTTAGTTCCAAGAACAATCTATTTTCTATTATCTTAAGCCATAAATGGTTATTTATAGGTGTGAGCATCAGGCTAAGACCGGATCAGACGGAGCCTGGTTTAGCCCAAAACCCCAGACCGAGAACCGGACTGAAACATTTGGTCTGGTCTGGTTCTTCGATCGGTCCGGTCCAAAAAGACTAATGATTGGTTTTTACGTAAGACCAAGACCGAACCGACCCGGAACCAAGTGGCTTGTAGACCATGTAACCTACTGCGTTCTCGACTTTTAATTTTGAAAGAAGAGAAAAGAAGTGGGATGAAAACGAAAAAAATTTGTGTTCCCAAGTTTTTTTAGGAGAGAAGAGAGAAGAAGAGGAGAGGAATTTTGGTTATATTTCTCTCCAAAACTTTCTTCCCAAAAGTGGATGATTTGGAAGGAAAGTATGTATGGAAACTTTTCAATTAAACAATGACTTAAATGCCTAGAATAAAACATAAATCTTGTATCTAACAAAAGGTTAAATTGTAAAATAATCAGTTTTCTCTTCTTTTCTCTTTCGACTCGGGAACACGACTTAAAAAAGTAAATTACATTACTCTCCTCTTCTTTTCTATCCAATTTTGTCTCTTCTCTTCTTTTCTTTCATCTTAAAACTCAGGAACAGATTCTGAAAAGCTTAAAATCCTTGCCCATCCTAATATATTCATAAACGTAATACAAGAAAAAATGGGAGTAGATTTTTGTAAAGAAGTTTTAAATTCTACGTTTTCGTACCTGCTAAAAGACCTTAATGTTTGACAAAACTATGCAAGAAGTTTCTCTACGCAAACTGAAAACAAGATACAAAAGAATAATCCAGATCTGTTTTTATTTTATAGTCAGTGTCTAAAAAGAGAAAATTACATAAATCACAAGGGGTGACTCAAAGGTAATAATAATAGCCTTCCAAAGAGGAGGTCAAGGGTTGGAATTGAACGGGGAGAAATTTAATTCCTTTGTGGCCACGGAGGTTCACCTGCGTTGACTTCGGGCTATCCAAAAGGGTAGTCACTCTGGGATTAGTCGGCTCGCAATGTCGGATCGAAAATAGGTAACCTAGGAAAAAGAGAAAATTACATATGTTCGGGTCATCTTTCTTATGTCTACAAGGGCCTCCATTTATGTAACCAAATATAGCAGGTATGCCAAATTGTCATTTTTATATTTGGTGCTAATTGTTATCTGTAAATGAAGATAATTACTGGAAAGTTAAGAATATTAAAAAAAAAGTGCTAGCATCTTGTATTGTAGTTAATTGAAAACAAAACAAAATAAATTTTGATCCTTTTTAGCATATTGAATCGTTAACACGTTCCGTTTTGCTTTCTTAATAGTTTTGTGGTTCATGTGTTATGTGTATCATGTTTTTGGGCATAAAGTTAAAACATCCGGTTCTCGTTTGGTTTTACTATGTTAAATTATTATAAGACGGTCGTCTTCTTTTTTCTTTGTGTCTTGGGTTTTTAGGCTTAGACCATTTGAGCCCATAATTTAAGAAAGAAATTAAATAAGCACAATTTTTTTTTTTTTTTTTCCTTAAAGGTAAATTTATTAAGGAATGCACCCAAAAAGGCACATGAAACAACAAACACCAAGCACAAAACCACAAAACTGTTAGGACACATCCCTAACTAGCAAGTTTTGGCTAAACGCACATGGCCTTGAACAACAAAACATCCACCATACAAAACTGGAATACAAACTACAAAAATGAAAACAAAACAAAACAATACTAGGAACCAAAATACATATAGAAAAAAGATAGCAACAGAAGAGACCATGTGTTCAAGACAGTATACTTCTGAATCATTGGGACATAAAGAGACCAATCTAAATGCCCCAAACCATCACAATACACTGCCCTAATCCACAAGCCTGAAATCTGAGTATAGATCCCACATAAGCCAAGAGCATAAGATATCTTCATACAATCATCCTTAGAGGCAGAGAAAGTTAGGCAGAAGCATGCTAAAACCTTTGAGCCAACAATCCATATCAACCAATACGTTTACCTGTACACTTGTTTGTGAGAATACTAGGCTCGTCTTTTGTGCTTAATTGGGCTTCTAATCCACACTTCATATTTACTACTTGCAATCTTGTTTTATACTCGGTTTTAGAGGTTACGACCATTGTAAAGTTTTATTTGTAAGGTATCGATTTAAGTTTTGTTATAGTTTCTAGTAATTTAGGACCTCATGTTATGAAAAAGGAGTTAAGTGAAAAGGAACACGAAATTATGAAAACAGAGTTAATTGAAAAGATTAGAAGAAAGAAAAATGTTATGAAATATGAGTTAAGTGAAAAGAATAGAAATAAAATATAGAAAAAAAAAAAAAAAAAATCTAAATACACCTTGTAAGAACTAAGTTTTTGTTACAACATGCATTCAATTGTTTAAGCAATGAATGACACTTGAAGTTATAAAATGTTCGTTACTTTTAGTTTCTATCTATGCGGGATGTGATAAGCTATTGACACTAAAGAAACATACAATCACAAAGTAGAATGAAAACCATGTAGAAAACTAATTTTTTAAAAAAAAGAAAAAAAAAAAAAAGTTAACGTTTCACATTTAAGTACCATATTTGATTTGAATATCTTTTGTCACGAGTGTTCTTTTTGTATAAATATTTGTGTTTGAGTCATCTTTCTTTTGTCTTCACATGTTAATCAAATATATAACAAGTTAACAACAAGCTTCTTCTAATTTGATGAATGGAACACGTACATGTTATAAAATGAAAATATCTCTATTGTAATGTACTGTAGGTAGGTTCTGCATTTCGATTGCATTATTATTGTTCAAAAAATGTCAACATTTTAAGCAATATAAACCTCTAGAAAGGCCTCCAACCAATATACAACAGGTTTGCCAAATTGGCATTTTGGTGTTATTTGTTACATGTAAATCAAGATCAATAAATTTAGAGTTCCACGAATCCTAGACCATATGTTAAATTTGTTGCATCGGAATAATCTAATGTTTTGGTGTTATTTGTTACTTGTTACTTGTAAATCAAGATCAATAAATTTAGAGTTCCACGAATCCTAGACCATATGTTAAATTTGTTGCATCGGAATAATCTAATGTTTTGTGTTTGGTAGTTATATTCATTTGATATCATACGGGTCAATTGACACATACAAGTTTCAGATAATGACATTTTTGGATCCGGGCTTAACCAATAGGGAAACGGTTCACTTTTGAGGAAAGAGTTAAGTGAAAAGAAATCGGAAAAAAATCCAGAAACAAAGAATATGCAACAAGTTTTTGTTGCAATATTTGTGTCTAATGGAATAAATACTTAAATAACACTTGAATTTATAAAGAGTTCATTACATTTACTTTCTATCCATGTGGGATAAACTTTTGAAATAAGTTAACAAATCATCTTGACACTAGAAATATACAATGAGATCACAAAGTAGATTGAAAACTACTTAGGAAACTATTAAAAGTTAATGTTTTAGAATTAAGTACCAGACTTTGTCAATTCAAATAGAAAAAAAGATCAACATTCTAAGCAATTGAGGTATTTGTTAAGCTTGTATGTGGGTTTATGAGCTTATTGGATTTCGGCTTATATTTTATAAGCCTAAATTTCTGGCTTATTTTGAAATTTATGGGCTTATATAAGTTTATCATATCGTAATAAACTTATATACGCCCACAAATATGAAAATAAGTCGAAAAATTGAAGCTTATGAAATATAAGCTGAAAAACAGATAAGCTCATAAACTACATATAAGCATAAACAAACACCCCCATAAAAACCTCTGCAAATGTCTTCAACCAATATTTCCATATGCCCGTTGTACGATCAGGCTTTCATTTTTTCTTTTTCTTTTTTATTAAATCGAATAATGTAATGCAAAGATATCAATAACTATTTTTTTTGGTTAAATCAAATGTAATACAAAGATATCGATAACTCAATGACCGTTAAGTTCACCGAAAACTTTGCAAGTATTTAAATAACTTGGTAATGTCGCAAGCTTAAATACTTTTAGCCAATCTATTTATTAATGATAAATTAAATTACATACACTATACTAATTAAGTTAAGATCTAAACTCTCAAGGTGCAATGTGTGCAAAAATCTATGAAGTTTTTCGAGAACGACTAGGTGTTTTCATTTGATTGATTGATATTATATGTGTCGACTAACATCAAAATCCAACTTGAACAGATGACACTCGAAAGCATATGAAAAAGCGATAAATATCGCCATCATCATTCGAGCATCAATTGACCCCAATCTAAAATGGATTGTTTTTCGTGCTAATACTATTTTCTTATGAAAAGGCCGTGTTACGAGTTACGACTATTTTAAACAATTGTTTAATAGGGTATTAAATTGTTATTTTTTATCTTTATTTGTGTAATGTATGATCGAACGTTATGAAAAGGAGTTAAACAAAAAGAAATTATATATCTCAAAAAGCAATGAAACAAGTTATACACAACGCACAAGTTTTGTTGACTTCAACAGGTTAATTACTCATTAATCAATAAATGTATACTTAACTTATAAAGAGCTGATTTACTTTTACTTTCTGTCAATGTGACACAAAAATTGAAATAAATTAACAAATCATGTAAGGCACAAAAGAAGCATAAGACTAAAAATTTACAAAATATGAAACCCATGTAACCTTACTGAAAAGCTTGAAACCCCTGCCCTCGTTATTGGTAAACATAAAACAAGAAAAATTGGGAGTCGATTTTGGTAAGGATATTGAGTTATGTTTTACATTTACGTACTTGTTTTACAAAACTGTTTAAGAAACTCTCATAGCATACTGAAAACCCAAACCAGATACAAACGTACAACTAGGTTTGATTAGATTATCCTTTACCATAAGTGTCTTTGAAAACATATAAATATGTTTGGGTCATCTTTCTTGTGTCTAGAAAGGCCACCATTCGTGTAAATGAAGGTCAACAAATCTAGTTCCAAGAATCCTAGACCTTAATAATGGGTTTAAGCCTAAATAGCATTTTGTAGTGTCAGGTTGTGAAAACGAGCTAAATAAAAAACGATTGTATGTCCGACAATGGCTGGGGAATCAAAAAAACCAAATCGAAGCTACGTACAAAACAAAAGAACCAACTCGAATATGAATATCTGACTAGAATGACTCAAAGTTATTTATCATTTGGAAGTTAAAGAATACTATATATTCTAATTGTTCAAGACTGGGGGGACTTGATGACGTATAGTAGATATAACATGCCCACTAGAGCCAATACACACTATACGCATACTGTGCTCAAGACCAATAACTATAAAACAACTATAAACCCGGGCCTACAGTAAGCCCAATGACGAAATTGGTCATGGTCCAGACCTCAAGACGCACGTAAGATATGCGGCAGGCTGAACTATCAGCCGTTAAAGATATCTTACGTCTGCATCAGCGATGGACACGGAACCCTGTCCGCCAAGTGTCCGGCTCGGGCGACTAACCACTACATGCGAGAATCTATGAAACCCTAGCGGTAAACCTCGCCTATAAAAGGGGCTCTAATCCCCATATAAGGTATAACTTTCTCTCTCATAATTACGCACACATACTCTTATTTCCCTCTCAAGAATGCGTACTTACTCTCACGCCGGAGTCTAATCGTGGGGTCCGTCCCCATGGTAAAACTAACGGTTTACCATTCTTGTGCAGGGATATCATTCAAACTACTTGGATTAGTATAAGGTTAGCCCGTTATAAGCTTGTTGGCCCAGTCTGGCAGGCTGTATTCATACCCATTACAGCTTGTCGCACATTTTGTAGTAACACATGCTACTATGCAAAGGATGTGTGCTCATGTGTATTGGAAGAAAATGAAGAAACAAGTCAAGGAATTTGTGAGACAATGTGATGTGTATCAAAGGTTCAAGCCTGAGCTAGTTGCCTACCCCGGGTTACTACAACCTTTGCCTATCCTTGAAACTGTTTGGCCAGATATATCAATGGATTTCATTGATGGTCTACCAATATCAAAAGGAAGGATAACCATTATGGTCATTGTGGACAGACTAAGCAAGTATAGCCATTTTATAGCCCTAAAGCATCCTTACTGTAACACCCCCAAAAATTACTCAGCGGAAGCATACAGGTATTGGGGTGCTACTAAATTGGTATCACAACATAAGCATAGAACAAATGAATTTTTCATAAATAAAATCTTATTCATTTCTTAAAAACAATGTTTACATTTTTGATTTGGTGCGGAAAATGGCCCATTATAAAAAGGTGTGGTCCCAATATATAAATCAGAGTCGACTATGACCATGCCATGCCTTTGCCTTGCGCCTCCAAAGATAATTTATCACCTCAAAACCTGAAAATACATGCTAAAAAGTGTCAACACTAGGTTGGTGAGTTCATAGGTTTAAGTAAAAGTAGTGTAATGTAAAAGAAGTATTTATCAAAAGAATTTAGTAATCGTTGCATCTTTTGTAATATCATAAAAATAATACCATTGTCTAATCCACAATGTTTTGAAAGAAATCAGATCATCGTGTAACCCACAATGTCTTGAAAGTGAAAATTTGTCTTTTAATAAATGTAATAATGAACCACAAGATTTTGTAAGGTGTGACCAATGTAACCCAATGGCACGAAATAAAGTATTATACGGTCTAAGCTCATGACACCGAAACGTTAACGTAGTAATGAATGCCCGAATACAAGTGTATAACCCGCACACTTGTGACTTACTCAAATAATATGCGTCCGTCCGACTCGTACTAATGGTCAGTAGAGCTTATCCTACTATGGACGGGGGTGTCAACCCCAATAGATCTATTCATAGCATTTGCGCTTACTCACAAAAGAGTAACTAACGGTTCATGATAATGGGCGTAGTAATAGTAATTGGGTTATTGGGACTTAGACCAGTATGCAACAGAAATTTTGTACTTGCGTTCAAGAGAAAATAATTAAGTATGCAACAAGTGAAATAAATAGTGTATTCGAGAAATCAAACAAGTATTTAAGTAAATGAAGTAATGTTTTAAATAAGCAAGTATTGTATTCAAGTAAAACAATTATTGGATTTAAGTAAAAACAAGCATGTATTCTCCCCCAAAAGTATTTGAAAACAAGTAAAATAGGGGCTATGAAACTCACCTTGGCCATGTGCAATATGAAGGCTAAAAGGGAATTAAGTCAAGGAGTGATAGTGCACGGCTCCGACACGCAACCTAATTAATACGGCAATTTAGTCTTCACTCATGTTTAAGACTCGATAAAGTTTAATTAATTGTATAAATTTTAAATGTTTATGTTGTTGTTGTTGTTGCTTATGTGGCATTGTTTATCTTAAAATCATTTACAAAATTTGGATGGATTTCGGCTTATGAAGGAGGACATGGAAGGAATCTCATGGAATAGATTTTGACTTTGGTTAATGGTGACCAAATGAGATTTCTTGGAAGGGTACACTTAGAAAAGATATCAAGGATAGACAAGACTTCGGTTTGATGATGATGTACGAAAGATAATACGTATAATGTGAGACGTCGATGCGAACGAAAGAAATATACATATTAAGTTATATATAAGTTCATGACATCTAGTATAAATATATTTATGTTGAAACAAAATTAAATATAAATTAAATTGGGGTATCGATTTCGTAGAAAATAGAAGGTAGAATTTTATAAACATATGTCATGATCAACATATTTTGAAAGTTCTAAACATGATCTCGTCTCTTATATATATAATAGAAAAGTATACGTTTTCAAGATATAAAATCCATTATTAATTTGTAGAATAGAAATATGTTGTTAGAAAATTTGGTGTGAACCGAGTATATATTTCCTATTTATTTGGGTTGACGAAATGTCATAATTTGTATATCGAGTTCATGTTCCGATTTAATTATTGAAAATGTATATTTACGTGTTTATACATCCTATTGTTTAAATGTGTGATTAGATTTGATAACCCAGAAATAACTTGCTTTAATTAGTTCCTCCCTTTAATTTTAAATGTCGATGCAATATGTATGTCGTGTGGAAGTTGAATGGGTCGAGCACATATGGCAATGACCAGACGAAGTGGAATTTCAAGTCGTAAGATATGTCGGGAAAACTTGAGACGATTCACGCCGTCCGCACTCCCTGGTGGCTGCAGATAACCAATTGGATCTTAAAACGCCAACTGGGCTTCGGCCCAACATAACACACACAATCTTAATAATACTTGGTGGGCTTCTTGGTCCAACTGAGGAAAGCAAACACACTCTTTTTGCTGTGGGCTTTGAGGTCCAATGCATTTTAACAAAAAAAAAACAAAGGTAAATGTAATTCTGGTGTTGGAGTAGTTTTTGACGCAAAGGAGGAGTGGCCAATCCTCAAGCACACAACGAGACTTAACACTTCACGAAACGAGACTTTTACGAATACTTCATGACCAGGTCATGGTCTAATACTAAACCGATTAGGAAATACCCTCGGGGTGTTTTCCTTGGCTTGAAGTAAAACAGCAATTGCAACCGTGTGGGACTTGTTAACACAACAAAACCAGGCTAGAAAACATAACCTCAAAGGCGCATGGAGTCTTAGCTCGAGTCTCGTCTCGTACTAGTCTGGTACTACCCAACTAGATCTGGAACTCGACACTAGCTACAAGCTACGCGTGTTTTGAGGGGTATGAGACAACATGAAAACCACTATCAAGTGGAGGTTTTATCACAAACGAGTAAGATGGAAAGATTAAGCCGAGGATACTAACTAGCCGAAAGACAAGTTTTTAAGTTTTAATTCCCGTTTCTTTTACCACACGGATTTAACAACAACAACAATTCGACACACCATTTTAACTAATCATATCACTACTAACTCTTTAATCAAATTCAATTTTTGCTAATATTCAACAATATGACTTCAAATCCATTACTAACATAAAAATTTATTTATAATTCAAATATTTTAACTGAGATTACAATTTAACAAGAAGACAATTGAATATCCTTACATGGGATTTTCGTGGGTCGAACTAGATGAACACCGAAAAATCTACGAGCTCAATTGGAAGAGGCTAGGATGAATTAGAACAATTAACTTCTTGGAATATCTTCCCTATGCATCAAATAACAAAACCCCTCTATCGATTTTCAAAGCCCCTTTGTTTTGAGAAACCCTAATTATTAAGAACCCTAGTTTTTGTGAGTGAGATTGTGAGAAGTTTTTGTGAACCCTCCGTGGATATCGTCCATATGAAAGAAAACAAAGAGGAAACTTTGACCATCTCTTTCTTGTATTGTCTCGAGAAGAGGCCTCCCTTTGGCTAAGCCCGCTGTCCATCGTGGTCTTCAAGGTCACGTGATGTTGTTTTGGGAGGAGACAATCATAGAAGTGGAAAGTGAAAGAGGTAGGCTCTCTTGGTTGAAGAAGAAAGCATCCATTTTTGTGTTTGTCTTTCTGGATTAAGTCGACAAGGAGAGAGAGAGGGAGACAGATAAACGTGGGAGGGAGGGTGAGAGATAAGAGTTATCTCTTTTGTTTTATTATGCAATTAGTATAATCGGTACCCCGTGTTCTGTCGAATCCTCGAACAAACGTACCTTCTTGGTACCCGAAAGATATAGAAATTATATTTTTGGAAACGATTTCTTAGACGTAATAATAGGACATTATTATTTCATTGAAATTTGATTATTATTGTTTGCCGTTATTAATTTGGTGTCGTATGCGTCGGTGCGTGACTTTCGAATTCACGAGATAAACTTTCGTTTTCTTTCGTAAATTATTAGCGATTGATGAAAAGTGTATTTTTCTCTTATCTCAGTATTTATTTTTTAGTCTTGTATGCTGCACTACGATATCGGAATAACTAATGGATTAAGCTTGTGTATAGTTAGATTTTAACTGGGACAATAATATATTTCACATATATTTAGTGTGCAAGTATTGTATGTGCGGTGTCATATTTCTAAAGAAATGAAATGACCTCTCGTTTTAAAATTTTAGATATTGGCATTTTGTCAGAAAATAATTGATTTGAATTTTCTGACGTGATAAATATTATTAAAATAATCCGAAATTTTACGGGTTGTTATATTCTACCCACCTTACAGGAGATCCGTCCCGGATCTCAGTTTGCGTTACCCGATAGGGTGTCGGGAACGAGGTGATGGTATTAGGGACAAGTGTTGAGGGGTGTAAGGTGTGGGGTAGGAGTGACTATAACATAACCCGATTGTGATATGGAATTATAAAGTTTATGATTAGGAAGTAGTATGACGCCAGTGAGTGACTTATGATTAAGGAATATTGTGACACTAGTGAGTGGTTTATGATAGGGTGATGCCAGTGAGTGGTTTATGACTAAGGAATGCCAGTGAGTAACTTGTGATTAAGGGATGCCAGTGAGTGACTTGTGATTAAGGGATGCCAGTGAGTGACTTGTGATTGTGTGACGCCAATGTGTAGCTTTAGTGTAACGCCAATGTGTGACTTATTGAAATGTTACATGTTTATCAGAATATTATCATTTTCTCACTTGACATAAGGCTATTATAACTATCCTAAGTACTGAAAAATTCACCTCTGAGTCGGACATAGGTGATCAGGCTATGTCCCACTGTCCCTGGTTGAATATAGGTGATCAGTCTATATTCACCCGAGGTTCAATGAATTTTGAAATACTTAGCTTAGTTACGCTAGTAATATGTCACAATACTTTTAAAGGTTGTCATGAAGGATTAGAACAGTTATTCTCTTTATGTGAGGGAAAAGGTGTAGTGCTGTGATACGCAAGTATATGTATAGGAAAAATGATTATAACCTATAATGAAACTAGGTGAGCAGTGATAAAACATGTATCTTATCAAGTATGATCTCAACAGGATCATAAGTGAGGCATCAGCTTGGCAGGCAGGCACGTGTCGATCATAGGGTTTAGTTTTTGTAAAAGTGGTTATAGTCTAGGTTTTAAAATATACCCAGTTCTCTATAACCTAGGCTCGGATGCCAATCTGTAACACCCCCAAAAATTACTCAGCGGAAGCATACAGGTATTGGGGTGCTACTAAATTGGTATCACAACATAAGCATAGAACAAATGAATTTTTCATAAATAAAATCTTATTCATTTCTTAAAAACAATGTTTACATTTTTGATTTGGTGCGGAAAATGGCCCATTATAAAAAGGTGTGGTCCCAATATATAAATCAGAGTCGACTATGACCATGTCATGCCTTTGCCTTGCGCCTCCAAAGATAAGTTATCACCTCAAAACCTGAAAATACATGCTAAAAAGTGTCAACACTAGGTTGGTGAGTTCATAGGTTTAAGTAAAAGTAGTGTAATGTAAAAGAAGTATTTATCAAAAGAATTTAGTAATCGTTGCATCTTTTGTAATATCATAAAAATAATACCATTGTCTAATCCACAATGTTTTGAAAGAAATCAGATCATCGTGTAACCCACAATGTCTTGAAAGTGAAAATTTGTCTTTTAATAAATGTAATAATGAACCACAAGATTTTGTAAGGTGTGACCAATGTAACCCAATGGCACGAAATAAAGTATTATACGGTCTAAGCTCATGACACCGAAACGTTAACATAGTAATGAATGCCCGAATACAAGTGTATAACCCGCACACTTGTGACTTACTCAAATAATATGCGTCCGTCCGACTCGTACTAATGGTCAGTAGAGCTTATCCTACTATGGACGGGGGTGTCAACCCCAATAGATCTATTCATAGCATTTGCGCTTACTCACAAAAGAGTAACTAACGGTTCATGATAATGGGCGTAGTAATAGTAATTGGGTTATTGGGACTTAGACCAGTATGCAACAGAAATTTTGTACTTGCGTTCAAGAGAAAATAATTAAGTATGCAACGAGTGAAATAAATAGTGTATTCGAGAAATCAAACAAGTATTTAAATAAAGGAAGTAATGTTTTAAGTAAGCAAGTATTGTATTCAAGTAAAACAATTATTGGATTTAAGTAAAAACAAGCATGTATTCTCCCCCAAAAGTATTTGAAAACAAGTAAAATAGGGGCTATGAAACTCACCTTTGCCATGTGCAATATGAAGTCTAAAGGGAATTAAATCAAGGAGTGATAGTGCACGGCTCCGACACGCAACCTAATTAATACGGCAATTTAGTCTTCACTCATGTTTAAGACTCGATAAAGTTTAATTAATTGTATAAATTTTAAATGTTTATGTTGTTGTTGTTGTTGCTTATGTGGCATTGTTTATCTTAAAATCATTTACAAAATTTGGATGGATTTCGGCTTATGAAGGAGGACATGGAAGGAATCTCATGGAATAGATTTTGACTTTGGTTAATGGTGACCAAATGAGATTTCTTGGAAGGGTACACTTAGAAAAGATATCAAGGATAGACAAGACTTCGGTTTGATGATGATGTACGAAAGATAATACGTATAATGTGAGACGTCGATGCGAACGAAAGAAATATACATATTAAGTTATATATAAGTTCATGACATCTAGTATAAATATATTTATGTTGAAACAAAATTAAATCTAAATTAAATTGGGGTATCGATTTCGTAGAAAATAGAAGGTAGAATTTTATAAACATATGTCATGATCAACATATTTTGAAAGTTCTAAACATGATCTCGTCTCTTATATATATAATAGAAAAGTATACGTTTTCAAGATATAATATCCATTATTAATTTGTAGAATAGAAATATGTTGTTAGAAAATTTGGTGTGAACCGAGTATATATTTCCTATTTATTTGGGTTGACGAAATGTCATAATTTGTATATCGAGTTCATGTTCCGATTTAATAATTGAAAATGTATATTTACGTGTTTATACATCCTATTGTTTAAATGTGTGATTAGATTTGATAACCCAGAAATAACTTGCTTTAATTAGTTCCTCCCTTTAATTTTAAATGTCGATGCAATATGTATGTCGTGTGGAAGTTGAATGGGTCGAGCACATATGGCAATGACGAGACGAAGTGGAATTTCAAGTCGTAAGATATGTCGGGAAAACTTGAGACGATTCACGCCGTCCGCACTCCCTGGTGGCTGCAGATAACCAATTGGATCTTAAAACGCCAACTGGGCTTCGGCCCAACATAACACACACAATCTTAATAATACTTGGTGGGCTTCTTGGTCCAACTGAGGAAAGCTAACACACTCTTTTTGCTGTGGGCTTTGAGGTCCAATGCATTTTAACAAAAAAAAAACAAAGGTAAATGTAATTCTGGTGTTGGAGTAGTTTTTGACCTTAAAGGAGGAGTGGCCAATCCTCAAGCACACAACGAGACTTAACACTTCACGAAACGAGACTTTTACGAATACTTCATGACCAGGTCATGGTCTAATACTAAACCGATAAGGAAATACCCTCGGGGTGTTTTCCTTGGCTTGAAGTAAAACAACAATTGCAACCGTGTGGGACTTGTTAACACAACAAAACCAGGCTAGAAAACATAACCTCAAAGGCGCATGGAGTCTTAGCTCGAGTCTCGTCTCGTACTAGTCTGGTACTACCCAACTAGATCTGGAACTCGACACTAGCTACAAGCTACGTGTGTTTTGAGGGGGGTATGAGACAACATGAAAACCACTATCAAGTGGAGGTTTTATCACAAACGAGTAAGATGGAAAGATTAAGCCGAGGATACTAACTAGCCGAAAGACAAGTTTTTAAGTTTTAATTCCCGTTTCTTTTACCACACGGATTTAACAACAACAACAATTCGACACACCATTTTAACTAATCATATCACTACTAACTCTTTAATCAAATTCAATTTTTGCCAATATTCAACAATATGACTTCAAATCCATTACTAACATAAAAATTTATTTATAATTCAAATATTTTAACTGAGATTACAATTTAACAAGAAGACAATTGAATATCCTTACATGGGATTTTCGTGGGTCGAACTAGATGAACACCGAAAAATCTACGAGCTCAATTGGAAGAGGCTAGGATGAATTAGAACAATTAACTTCTTGGAATATCTTCCCTATGCATCAAATAACAAAACCCCTCTATCGATTTTCAAAGCCCCTTTGTTTTGAGAAACCCTAATTATTAAGAACCCTAGTTTTTGTGAGTGAGATTGTGAGAAGTTTTTGTGAACCCTCCTGTGGATATGCGTCCATATGAAAGAAAACAAAGAGGAAACTTTGACCATCTCTTTCTTGTATTGTCTCGAGAAGAGGCCTCCCTTTGGCTAAGCCCGCTGTCCATCGTGGTCTTCAAGGTCACGTGATGTTGTTTTGGGAGGAGACAATCATAGAAGTGGAAAGTGAAAGAGGTAGGCTCTCTTGGTTGAAGAAGAAAGCATCCATTTTTGTGTTTGTCTTTCTGGATTAAGTCGACAAGGAGAGAGAGAGGGAGACAGATAAACGTGGGAGGGAGGGTGAGAGATAAGAGTTATCTCTTTTGTTTTATTATGCAATTAGTATAATCGGTACCCGTGTTCGTCGAATCCTCGAGTAAACGTACCTTCCCGATATCCGAAAGATATAGAAATTATATTTTTGGAAACGATTTCTTAAACGTAATAATAGGACATTATTATTTCATTGAAATTTGATTATAATTGTTTGCCGTTATTAATTTAGTGTCGGTATGCGTGCGGTGCCGTGACTTTCTGAATTCACGAGATAAACTTTCGTTTTCTTTCGTAAATTATTAGCGATTGATGAAAAGTGTATTTTTCTCTTATCTCAGTATTTATTTTTTTAGTCTTGTATGCTGCTGCACTACAGTATGCGGAATAACTAATGGATTAAGCTTGTGTATAGTTAGATTTTAACTGGGGCAATAATATATTTCACATATATTTAGTGTGCAAGTATTGTATGTGCGGTGTCATATTTCTAAAGGAATGAAATGACCTCTCGTTTTAAAATTTTAGATATTGGCATTTTGTCAGAAAATAATTGATTTGAATTTTCTGACGTGATAAATATTATTAAAATAATCCGAAATTTTACGGGTTGTTATACTTACACAGCCACACAAATAGCCCAAGTGTTCCTGGATACCATCTATAGACTGCATGGGTTACCCAAAGTCATTGTCATTGATAGAGATGCAAAATTTATGAGCAAGTTCTGGAAGGAGTTGTTTGTTGTTATACAAGTCAAGTTACATACTTCAACAGCCTATCATCCCCAAAGTTATGGACAAACTGAAGTGGTAAACAGAAGTTTAGAATGCTACCTGAGGTGCATATGTGGAGATAAACCAAAGGAGTGGACTACTTGGTTACCTCTAACTGAATATTGGTACAACACCTCATACCACGCCACTATTAAAACTACACCTTATCAAATTGTCTATGGTAAAGCACCATCGGCTCACATTGCTTATACAAAAGGGGATAACAAGGTGGACATGGTGGATAGAACTTTGGAAGCAAGATAAGAGACAATTAAGCTACTTAAGTTCCACATGAAACGAACTCAGGAAATGATGAAAGAGGTAGCTGATAAGTACATAAATGATAGAGAGTTTTTTTATTATCAAAGATTGGGTTTATCTGAAACTGCAACCACACAGAGAATCTACAATAAGGCCAAGCAGGAATCATAATTTATCAGCAAAGTATTATGGCCCCTTCCAAGTCATACAGAAGATTGGGAAAGTAGCTTACAAACTGCAACTACTAGGATATGCTCAGATTCACCCAGTGTTTCATATATCACAGTTAAAAAGGTACAAAGGAGAGACTCCCCAAGAGCGTGGAAAAATTCCACAACTGAACAATGATGGTTTAGTTGCAGAAGAGCCTTTTGCTATTCTAGACAGAAAACTTGCTAAGAAAAGGAATGCAGTAGTGGTATATGTGTTAGTACATTGGACAAATGGAGCAGTTGCAGATGCCACATGGGAATTATATGATGATATTTCTACTAAGTTTTCACAGTTTGATATGGACGCTTAAGTAGTTGCTTGAGGACAATCAACATTTGAAGAATTGATATGTGCTCAAGTTCAAAAGTAAAATAAAGTCAAGATGCAAAGTCAAAGATGAAAAAGTCAAACATCTACTATCTAACTGATTTTCCCGCCCATTTAATTTTACCCATTTTCCTGTATAAAGTCACTACTTGTAATCATTTAGAACTTTATCTATTGAGTTGTAATTCTCTCTTCATGTAAAAACCTCCATCATTTCAATAACAAATCAATTTTTTTTTTAAATTCGTGATTCTATTCTTATTTGTCGGAATTGCCTATTGTCTTGAAGGTACTACTTCATTTCCTTGTGATTTCTAGTGGTGCACAACATCACCATCATCATTCGAGCAACAACAGACCCTACTCTAGATACGAAACCAAAACTAAACAAAATTTCATCCTTTTTTGAATATTGCATCTTTAAAACGTTCGGTTTGGATTCTAAACCAATTATTCATGTAAACTTGTTCTTCGTGCTTAATGTTTTTTGGCTTGTAATCCACGCTCCATATTTACTCAGCCTTACATGTTACAACTATTTTTTTTTTAATGTTACGACTTTTTAAACAGTTATGAAAAGGAGTTAAACAAAAATAAACTGTATAAAAAGATATAATAAAACAAGCTAGACACAATTGGGGTGTTCATCGGTTGAGTTATCGGGTTGTTCGATTTATTTGATTCGATTAGTTCGGTTATTTTTTTTTGGTAAAACTGTAAACCGAACCGAACCAAAAACCGTATTGGAATTCGGTTTGGTTTTCGAGTTGACCCGAATAACCCGGATACACCATTCATATTTTTTTTAATTTAATTAAATAGATTTATTTTTTAAAATTTAATTATATTAGGATAAAATTTTAATGGTCTTTGTGTACATTTAAATATATAAAAATATATACATTTATATAAAGTTAGTTTTCAGTTCAGATAACAAAGACCATATCCAAACCGAAAACCGAATTTTTAGTTTAGTTCGGTTTTGACAAATTAGGTTCAGTTATAAGTTCCCCAAATCATGCACACCCCTAGACACTACACACAACTATTTTTGAGTCTAAACCATGTAATTTGTAGTCCATGAATGGCCCTTGAATTTTTTTTTTTTGAACGGCAAATGGCCCTTGAAATTATAATGAGCTCATCACTTTTACTTTCTACCGTGGGACAAGTAATTGAAATTAATTACCGAAAAAAGCTTGAAACCCTTGTCCTTCGTTGTACATCATTAAACATAAAACAACAAAAATTGGGAGTAGATTTTTGGTAAGGATGCTGGCATATTTTTTGCATTTAGGTACCTGTTTAGAAACTAGAATGTTTGACAAAATCGTGTAAGAGACTCTTATGCATACTGAAAACTAAAACTAGATACAAAAGTACAATCAGGTTTGATTGGATTATCGTTACCATAAGTGTTTCTAAACACATATTATATATTTTTGTGTCATCTTTCCTGTGTCTAGAAAGACCACCATTAGTGTAAATGAAGGTCAACTAATCTAGTTCCAAGAATCCTAAACCTTAATAACGGGTTTTAGCCTAAAAATGGCATTTTGTAGTGTGAGGTTGTGAGAACGAGCTAAATGAAAACAGTCATATGGCCGAGGAACGTTGGGGGATCTGAAAAACCGAACCGAAGCTACGTGAAAAACCAAAGAACCAACTCGAATATGATTATCCGTCTAGACTGATTCAAAGTTGTTAATTACCTAAAGTTAAAGAACACGAGATACTAATTTTTCTCACAAAAATAACTCATACGACGCTACAAAAAAAGGTATTTGAATTGTGGACGCCACATATATGCCCTATAAATTAATGTATGGTTAATGTCACGTCTTAGTACAAAGTTGAAGTGATGCATCCATGTTTAGTATGCTAGCGTCACAAACTTGAACTATCTTTTCCCCAAAATTGCGTCCATGAAAGAGTCAGTAAAAGTTCCGCAATCTATGGTTGTTGCTTCACTCGAACTCTATCCCATACCCTACTCGATGCTGAAGCTAATCCGCCATTCAGAACCCAAAAAGAAAGCCGGGCGCTTGGGAAGGAACACTCTCGCATCTTCATGAATGTGAGTAATGACTCTTTCGTCGAGACAAACTTTGGCAATAAACTCATGTAATCCACAGCTAAAAAACTTTAATTATGACTCTTTTGTAACATATAGCATAAATATATGTTTACGGTGTTGCACGTTCTTAATACATATGCAGTATTATGAAGTGATCCTACAATTTGCAACTTTGCCGTAAGTTCAAAAATGCATATAACATCTATAAAAAAATGGGTATAACTTGAGGTTGCAAAAAGATATAAACCTTATGAATGGTGATGTGGTAGAAGAAACACTACCACATCACCATTCATAAGGTTTATATTGTAGTTAATTGAAACTAAAGCTAAACAAATTTTGATCATTTTTGGCACATTGATCGTGATAAATCATATCCGGTTTTGGTTTATAAATGGTTTATTTGCTTCATTTGTATCATATTTTTGGGCTTAACTTTCAAACATTAGGTTTTGATTTCTACATGTTTTTGTGCTTCCATTTTTGGGCATTATAAACGTCTAGTTTTGTTTTGGTTTGGTTTTAGTATTGTGATTTTTTTTGAATGGCGACGTATTATTAAAAAGAAACTAGCAATGAGCTAGCAACTACAAAGGCGATTTCAGTCAGTCAGTCCAACTAATACATTTTTTGCTTCTAAACTTATAACCAAAAAAAAAAGGAATAAAGACGAATAGAATATAAAATATCACATATCCTCATAACTTGAGACTTGAAAGTGATATTATTCTTTAAACGCCAAATGGTCCAACATGATGCCGCCAAAATGATATAGGCTCGGTCATTCTCGTCTTTTGGAGCTTGAGACGCCAAAAACCAAGAATCCCAATCGTTGCAAGAAGCCAACGCCGGGAACTTTAAGTCACACCAACCACAGACTAACCACCAAATATTAGAAGCAGTAGCACATGAAAAGAAAACATTAGAATTCGACTCAGCAAATCCATTGCAAACCGGGCACATAATAGACTCGCTTTCTAAACCCCTAGAGGAGAGGTTTAGACGATGAGGGAGCTTGTCAGGTTAACTTTCCGCGGGAGAACCTTAAACCACCTCGTGCATAATAAAGATGAAGGGAGCATGCATTCATCTAAAAAATTTCGGGCAACACTAACTGAGAAGATGTTATCCGAGGAGAGGGTAAAGACGAGAGAATCACGGTCGACAATAGTATCCAAATAACAGATTTCAATCAATTGAAATCAGCTTGTGTTCTTCCAGAAATCATAGGCCTACTCCAATCCCACGACCAAGAGCCGTTTGCAATGCGATTACTAAGACATTCGTCTTGTCTTCTTTGTGTCTCGAGTTTTTAGGCTTACACCATTTGAGCTCATGAAGAAAGAAAGTGCATAAGCACAATTATTCGTGTACCTTATTAGAATAGTTCATTTTTTGTGCTTAATGTTTTCGGGCTTGTAATCCACACTTCATATCTACGACTTGTGTTCTTGTTATATAACAGTTTGATAACACAAATTATAACAAAACTTAAATTGATACCATGTAAAATAATGATCGTAACATGTAGATGATAATAAAAAGAGTTAAAGTGAAAAGGAACAGAAAAAAATAGATCATGATAAAAAGAGATAAGTGAAAAGGAAAAGAAAAAAACCAAGAAAGTGACAATCCAACAAGTTGGTTTTTGTTGGATCATTACTTCTCTTCTTAACAAATAAATGACATCCGAACTTATAAAGAGCTCACTACTTTTACTTTCTTTCTATGTGGGATAAGCTATTAAAACAAATAAACAATTCATGTTGACACTAAAAAAACATAAGATCATAAAGTAGATTGAAAACCAGGACTGAATTTACAAACACTTATCCAAGCATTCATTTTGTAGCCACTTTCAATCACGTCCAGGAGACCAAGACTGAATTTACAAACTTGGAAACCCGTTCCGTGTGTTCACATGATGCAAATAAGTTGACTTCATTACGGTCAACAGAAACTTGCAGCCTGACCCGATCATAATACTTTATGTGTGACACAAAATACCTTGAAACCAAGTTTGACTTCCCATAAAACCGTGTCAATAATATAGTTCCAAACCCATTAACACCTTTAACTGCAGTTTTTGACTCTGTCGATATGTGAGATGTCAAATGGAGGCGGAGAAAGATTTTCCAAAAAGAATGTAACTCAATAAGAGCGATAGACGCTATGTATTGATTGGGTATAACAATTAAAAATAGCTTAGCAACTTGTATCCTAGTTGATTGAAACCGAAACAAAAAAAGTTTTGGTCCTTTCCAGATATCGTATCGTTAACACATTTTGATCGTTCATTTGAATAATAGGTCCGCTTTTTGTGCTTGTAATCCACACTTCATATTGACCACGTGTTATGGAAATGGAAAATGCACGTTAAGTCATTCTGCTATTGAAAGATGTTCATGTGGATCACCCTACTCTTTTTTTATTTAAGCAAGTCAATGGACTACGAAAATAATACACTGTGATCAATCTACTAAATTTTTCGCTATTTATAATGTATAATGAAGCTAGGTGGCCTGCAATTATCTTTGGATGATGGTTTGTGGTAGTTTGATGATGATGACCAACTAAAAAGAAACTAAAGAGGCGACAAACATTTGACAGAAAATAAATTATGTAGAGTTGTTGTGAACGTTAATGGATAATATTAATGAGATGGATGCATCCTTTTATCAAGCTAAGTGATTTTTTTTTTAAATTAAATGCAACTAAAATGACTTGGATAAACAAAAAAATTTAAAGAAGTCACTTATATAAGTCTTTATTTTTTTATTTTTTTCATCAATAGCATAAGATTTGAGGGTGCATAAAAGCGTTGTGAAAAAGTAGTCAGGTGAAACGAAAATAAAAACAATAGAAATTAACTGGAAAAAAAAATCAAAGGAACTCACCTAACAAACAAGATTTAGATTTTGCTAGATGAATTTTTTGATTTTAACTAATGAATGACTCTTGAACTTATAAAGAATTCATTTTTTCTAACTATGTGGGACAAACTAATAAAGTAAATTAACAAATCATGTAAGACATTAAGGAAATATAGGATCAAAAGTTGATTAATTGTAGACCATGTAACCTTAATTGAAAAGCTTAAAATCCATGCTTATCCTAATATATTGATACATATAATACAAGTATTTGAGTTGTGGACGTCACTTATATTCCTCTTAGAAGTAATGTAAGGTGGATGTCACGTTCTAGTACAAACTAATGTTTTGTATACTAGCTTAATCGTCACAAACATGAACTATCTTTTCACAAAAATCTGGCTACCAAAGAGTCCAACAAAATTAGAAGGAACACTTTGGAGACCGACTGAGCATCTTCGATGAACTACGCACATTGTCCTTGCACGAATGTGAATAATGACTCTTTCATCGAGACAAACTTTGGTAATAAACTCATGTAATCCGTAGCTAAAAACCATAATAGTGACTCTTTGTGCATGACATCTAGTACATATAGTATAATGAAATGATCCCACAATTTTCAACTCTACCCCAAGTTCAAAAATCCATATAAAGTTTATCGAAAACAAAGATTGGTATAACTTGAAGTTGCAAAAATATATGAACCTTTGAATGATGATGTAGGTACAAGAAACGGTGCCAAATCACAACCTTTTAACTACAATGCAAAATGAAATTGGGTATAAAAGTAAAATTAAATTAGCTCTAATATTTTATAAAGTATTAACAACTTGTATTGTAGTTGATTGAAATGAAAGGTAAGCAAATTTGATCATTTTTAGCATACTGGATCGTGATAATCACGTCCGGTTTTGGTTACTAATTTTTGTGCTTCATTTGTATTATGTTTTTGGACATAACTTTCAAACGTTACCTTTTGATTTCTACATTTTTTTCTTTTGAACGACAAAATTTATAATCTACACCACCTATCTCACAAATTATATCTCATATGTTTCAAACAAGACTTGAACAAACAACATCTAGTTGATGGACTACTCACATACCCGTGGGCCAAAAGGCCTTTGGTTTTGTGTTTCCATTTTTTGGGCCATAATAAACGTCCGGTTTGGTTTGGTTTTAGTAGTTTGAATTATTAAAACGTTCGTTTTGTCTTCTTTGTATCTCGGGTTTTTAGGCTTATACCATTTGAGCCCATGAAGAAAGAAAGTACATAAGCACAATTTTTATTTAGACTAAACCCTAATTGATTTTAATCGATTAGAGTTTAACATTTTCGTAAATATTGGTTCTCGATTAATTGGTGTGATGAGTGATGGTACGGGAGGGGTGGAACTACAATCATTACTGAACTCGCTCAACGATAAGATTGAGAATCTTGAAGGTAATATGGCTGGAAAAATAGGGAATGAAGATCATATGGTACATGAATCAACAAGAGAGACTAATGTTGGCCAACAAAAGTCTTTTGCTAAGGCCTCATCTCAGCCTGCAAAAGGGTGGCAGGATGACGAGATTCATGCAATGCACAATGGTGAGCGATTTCAAAAACCTTCATTTCCATTTGTGGTTAATGGGACAAATCAGGTTCGCTATAATCATAAAGTCAATTTTAGGGCTATGGTGAATCATGAAAAGTCGATAATTCTGATTTTGTGCTTCCCATTGCTGCGGTCCATGCAATGAAACATAAGTTTGATAATTACTTGTTGGTTTTTTCGTTGGTAAAAGAGTGGCATTCCCATTAGTAAAGAACTATGTAACGAATACATGGACTAAATTTGGTTTTGAGAAGATAATGAGTGATGATGATGGGGTATTTTACTTCAAGTTTGCATCGCTCAAGGGTTTGGAACAGGTCCTCGAACAGGGCCCTTGGATAATAAGAAATGTTCCTTTGATTTTGACAAAATGGACACCCAATATGTCGTTAGCTAAAGATCAAGTCACTAAAGTTCCTGTTCGGGTTAAATTCCACAAAGTACATGTTGTGGCTTACTCTGAAGATGGTTTGAGTCTTCTTGCGACTCAAGTTGGGAATCCCATAATGTTAGACGCTTTTACTAGTACTATGTGCGTGGAAGCATGGGGACGAATAGGGTTTGCTAGGGCGCTGATTGAAGTTAGTGTGGACAAAGACCTCAAACAGGAGGTTATTATGGCAATACCAAATGTTGATGATGAGGGAGCGACACATACGTTGGTGATACGAACCTATCCCATACTAGGCTCGTATCGATGTTCATAAGTCCAAATGTAGAACTCACTCAAAAAGCTAGCTTGATGAGGAGGGGACACTTAGACATTATAAACCACCGCCCAATCCCATACTTGGGCGATGTGGAATTGTTATTAGTAAGATGTGGTTACACAAATGATTACAAGAGTTAAGAGAGAAAGTTTGTAACCGAAAATCAAGAATGAATTATTATACAAGTGAAGAGTTATTTAAGTAGAAGAGAAGAGTAACAGCTTTTGGCGCCAAACTGGAACTATTATGAAACTTGTCATCTTTAGTCCTCTGACTTTTAGTAATTGTCACAACTGGTCCTTGTTAGCTTTGACTTGTAACAATCCCTGTCCCTTCAAACAATGCTTGTCCTCAAGCTTGGGTTTCAAACTCTGGATACCTCTGTAACAAGTCATTAAGATTCTCCCAAGTAGCATCTTCATCTGTGTGATTTGACCATTTGACCAATGCATATACCACTCTGTATTGATTTTAGCTAGTTTTCTGTCC
Source organism: Chrysanthemum makinoi (assembly GCA_910596185.1). NCBI lineage: Eukaryota > Viridiplantae > Streptophyta > Magnoliopsida > Asterales > Asteraceae > Chrysanthemum > Chrysanthemum makinoi. The sequence continues at coordinate 29,704,598 of OU343221.1, read as the reverse complement.
AATATAGCAATAGGCTCAGCTGCAAGTAGGCCATTTGGACCACAATGAGGTAGCATTCCCATTTTGTTGTCACTTACTTTACACAATTTTAACTGTGAGACATGGAAAACTGGATGAACTTGACTTGTAACAGGCAAGTCTAACTTGTAAGCAACTGCACCAATCTTTTCAATGATCATGAAAGGCCCATAGTACTTTGATGACAGTTTGTGTTGATGTTCTTTTCTTATGGTAACTTGTCTATGAGGTTGGAGCTTCAAATACACCCACATTCCAACTTCTAATACTCTATCACTTCTATGTTTGTTAGCTTGATTGACCATTCTATCTTGTGCCCTCTGTAAATGAAACTTTAACATCTCAGTAAGAACTTTCTCTAGCATGCATTGTCCTATCAACTGCCTCCACTGTGCTATCTCCAGGTACATAAGGAACATGGGTTGGTGGCTTTTGACCATAGACTGCTTCATAGGGAGTTGTGTTGATGGCTGAGTGGAAGTTAGTGTTGTACCAAAACTCAGCCATAGGTAACCAAGCAGCCCACTCTTTTGGCCTTTCACCACCATACATCTAAGATAACACTCCAAACACTTGTTCACAATCTCGGTCGACCATCAGTTTGAGGATGGTAGGTCAGATAGTTTAAGTTGCACTTTCAAGGTTTTGAACATTGATTGCCAGAAATGACTTAAGAAAATTTTGTCTCTGTCACTAACAATTGATTCAGGTAGCCCATGTAGTCTGTACACATGATCAAGGAACAACCGAGCTCTTGTCTGGCAAGAAAAGGGTGTTGCATAGCAATGAAATGAGCCTGTTTGGACAATCTATTTACCACCACCAATATGACTGCTTTTACCCGTGAACTAGGCAATTTCTCAGTGAAATCCATGGAGATTGAAGACCAAATCTTTTCTGGTATAGGTAGGGGTTGTAGAAGACCAGGATAAGCTGCCAAATTAGGTTTCTCCATTTGACACACATCACATTCCCTTACAAACTGCTTGACCATCTTATGCATACCCTTCCAATAGAACATACTTTTGAGCTCGCAGAGTCACCGTAGTACCCGAATGTCCTCCCACAAAGATCTGAATGATAGTACTGAATAATGATTTTCCTTAACTGCATATCATCTCCTACCACTAACTTCTCTTTCCTTCTCAACAGTCCATCTACCATAGTAAATTTGTTTTTGTTATAAGTAGTGCTTTGTATTTGTTGAATAACATTATTTTGCCCCACATCCTTCTCCCAACTATTCTTGACTTGTTGCAATAGATCAGAAGCAATAGAAGTGAGAACAACAACATTGAGCTCAACTCCACTTGATACCCTTGACAAGGCATCTGCCACCACATTTTCAGACCCACTTTTATAAGAGATTTCATAGTCAAACCCCAACAGTTTAGGTAGCCATTTAACTTGGAAAGGAGTTGTCAACCTTTGTCCCAACAGGTATTTTAAGCTAAAATGGTCTGTTTTTATTTTGAAATGTCTATCAAGTAGATAACCCCTCCATTTTTCTATGGCCATCGAATCGCTAGGAACTCCTTTTCATAGGTTGAGAGGGCTTGGTGTTTAGTTGACAAAGTTTTGCTCAGAAATGCAATTGGGTGCCCTTCTTGTTGTAAAACTGCCCCAATTCCTACCCTGAAGCATCGGTTTCCACAGAAAAAACCTTGTTGAAATTTGGCATAGCTAACACTGGTGCTTGTACCATTGCTTCTTTAAGTGCCTCAAAAGCTTCTTGTGCAGTTGCATTCCACTGAAAAGCATTCTTTTTGAGTAATACAGTCAATGGTTTGCTCACACTTGCATAATTCTTGATAAACTTCCTATAATAACCAGTTAGCCCAAGAAAACCTCTGAGTTGCTTGACATTTGTTGGACCAGGCCATTCTTGCATAGCTTTTATCTTACTAGGATCAGTTGCCACCCCCTTATCAGATATAATGTGTCCCAAATACTCAACACTTGAAGTAGCAAAAACACACTTAGACTCCTTAGCAAACAAAGAATTATCCATCATGACTTGCAGAACTTGTTTCAAATGGTTGAGATGAGATTCCAAGCTATCATTGTATACTAGTATATCATCAAAGAAAACTAACACAAACTTCCTGAGAAACTTCTTGAACACTGAATTCATCAAAGATTGGAAGGTTGATGGAGCATTGGTGAGGCCAAAAGGCATCACTAGAAATTCATAGTGCCCTTCATGTGTTCTAAATGCTGTCTTATACACATCATTTTCATGCATTCTAATTTGATGATACCCTGATCTTAGATCCAGCTTTGAGAAAAACTTTGACCCTTGCAGGTCATCAATTAATTCCTCTACCACTGGTATTGGAAACTTATCTTTAACTGTGGACTTATTGAGCTGTCTGTAGTCCACACACATCCTCCAAGAACCATCTTTCTTTTTAACCATAACTATAGGAGATGAAAAAGGACTTTGACTGTTTCTAATCACTCCTGAATCCAACAACTCTTTTACCATAGCTTCAATTGCATCTTTCTGTTGTGGATGGTGTTTATAAAGCCTTATATTGACAGGTGAAGTATTTGGCATAAGGGGAATAGTATGGTCATGGGTTCTTTTTGGTGGTAATTCTTTGGGTACCTCAAAAACTCGCCTAAATTCTTCAAGAACACATTTCAACTCTTTGTTATCACCCAACTCAGATTCCATTTTCAACAAAGTAGCATAGTAATCACAAACAGCTATAGCAGACAACTCAGCTGTTACCACCTTACTACCATGTTTTTGCTTACCCTGCATCCACTTGAGAGTGGTTTGTTGAGTCCCTCTTAACACAATCTTTCTTTCCTTGTAGGTGTATTCCATGATCAAGTTCATAAAGTGATATCTAACCCACCCCAAAGTAGACAACCATTGAATTCCAAGTACGATCTCACACCAACCCAATGGCAAAATTAACACATCAGAAGTGTAGGAAACACCTTGAAATTCCCAAGTAAAATTCTTACACTCATATAAGCTGTTCATCACATTACCATTTGCTACTGAAACTTCTAAAGGACATATTCTTGTCAATTTACACCCCAATTTTTTAGCAGTACTTAGATCTAGAAAATTATGGGTGCTTCCTGAGTCAACCAAAACATGCAACATATTCTTTCTTACATAGCCTCTAACCCTCATTGTTCTATAAGTGTTCACACCATTTAATGCATTCAAAGAAATGAGTGGAGGTTCATCAATTAAGCTAGTGTAAGAACTCACAACTCCTTCCTCAGTCAACAGCAAATCTTCATCCTCACTTTCTACTTCATCACCCACCACTTCTAAAGAGTACAACTGACCACGCACTTATAGCCGTGTATATTTTTATCACAATAGAAACAGAGGTGTTTGGCTCTCTTTTCCTCTAATTCTTGTGGTGTCAACCTCTTAAACTGTCTGTTTGGCACAGGCTTAATATTACTCACAGGCACAACTTGATTACTCCTATAACTGCTATTCACATTCCTGTTATTACTACCATTTATCACATTATGCCTAGGAGTACTCAACAATGGTGCACTTCTACTTTTAGTCACAGAAATATTAGCTTCTTGCAATTTTGCCAAGTTAAACACATCGCTTAAAGTAGTAGGTGTAAACATCCTAACTACATATGCAATCTCATCTTTTAAACCACCAATAGACAAACTAATGTATACTTTTCGGCAATTCAACTTTATTCAACAAGATTTCAAATGAATCTTGGTATACCTGTACACTAGAAGTCTGTTTGAGATTCTTAAGTTCCATTATGGATCTTCAAAACCGACTCAAACCTTTTCCTCACATGAGTCTCATACATATTCCAAGTCATCACCTCTCCAAACTTCTTCATAAAATGAGTATGCCAAACAAGGGCCTTTCCAAACACATGCATAGAAACCAACCTAATCTTTTGTTCATCACTCACAATCTGATCCATATCAAAGAACATCTGCACTCTATACAACCACCCTTGAACATCATCTCCATCAAACTTAGGGAACTTGATCTTGGAAAACCTTCCATATTGTCCCCCATTTTGACCATTGTGTTGCATAGTTTGACTTCCAAGAATCTCCCTCCTTTGACTTGTGCCTTCATCCCCATTCAGTCTTTGTTGTATGAGCCTCATATCAAGATTAAGTGCAGCCACAGCCCCCACTAATGTTGCCAATTGACTAGCAATACTTTCTAGTGAGTGTACCCCAGTATTAGTGCTTTCTTGGCGAAAGCACCATTAACAAAGACCTTGTGTCTACCATGTTCTTTCTCTGTTTATAACCACCACTGATTCAATTACACCAGGACAACAAACCACCACACAGATCCTAACTACCGTATTTTGGAAATGGAAACGGACAGTTAATCAAGACGTATTTGTGATTGGACAGATGGTCTAGTTTGACCGGAGTTTATGTATGTGTGGTGGGTGATCAAAAGATCAAGATCTTCAATCGGTGTAACTGAATGCTAACGATATTACTGAATCCTAACAGATTTCAGCCATTAATGGTGGTCAAGGATCGCTCTGATACCAATTGTACGAACCTATCACATACTAGGCTCGTATCGATGTTCATAAGTCCAAATGTAGAACTCACTCAAAAAGCTAGCTTGATGAGGAGGGGATACTTAGACATTATAAACCACCGCCCAATCCCATACTTGGGCGATGTGGGATCGTAACAGTTGGATAACATCCGAGTTGAATATGAATGGAAGCCACCCACTTGTGTAGACTGCCATGTATTTGGTCATACGCCTTAACAATGCCCGGAACGTACTCCTGAGGTAGTGACTCCGGCTGTTGAGGTGCAAGACGATGGTTTTACTGTGGTGGCTAAAAGAAAAAAAATGGAAGAATATTGGTAAGAATCAGAAAGAGACTTTTACGAGGGTTAAAGTGAATCCTAAAAAGAAGAAATTTATGTAGCAACCTGTTAAGAAGACACGACCAGAAGGTGATAAGGCAATTACGATGAATTCCAGTGGTAAGAGTAGCAATGGTCTTAAGTTGAAGAACCTCTTTGAGACGTTGGACGAAATTACTACTATTGTGGATTCTAGTGGGGTGAAAGGGCAACATAATAATGTTGGAGAATTTAAAATGCAAGATAAGAGGTATAATGATGATTCGGAAAGTGAGGTTGAAGAGATTGTTGGTGAAGATAATCCATACAAGTCAAAACCAAAGGAGGCAAGCACTTCCTATGATGATGTTTCTAATGTTTAGTGTGGCTGTGGTATGTGCTAAAAACTATAAAATAAAAATTACTTACAATATAACCGTAATTTAAAAATTATAGTGATATAATTTAGACGTAATTAAAAATTTTAGGTATTTTTATACTACATTGAGAAATCAATTTTTGGCGCCGCTGCCGGGGAGGTTGTGTCACGACAATATCGTTTGAGGTTTGACGATTAGTGACTCGAGATCCTTCATTCGTGAAGTTACTATTTTTCTATAAAATAAAAAAAAAGTAAAAAATATTTTCCTTTTTCTTTTGTATATATATATATCAGATTAAAAATACAAAAAGATTTTCTCTTGTGTTTTTACTAATAAATAGAAGACACCAATCATATAACATTCTCAACGGAGGTGTTATCATTAATAAGTTCCCGAACTAAAGATCAAAAACTTGCCTTTGACGGCCTGACATTAAATTGCGGCTGTAAAGAAGCGGGTTTTTAATAAGCTTCGCGCTGACCTAAAAAAAGCTTCTCCGCTCGCTTGTGCGTTTGTCTTATAGAGGTGATTTATTCACTTGGGATTATTGGTTAAGTTCACTGTGTTTTCGAATACCGTTTGTTTTAATTGCCCTGGTTTTTGAAAGTGCATGCGCACTCGTTCTAATAACTACAGACCGATACGTGAAGCCGCTACAATTCCGCGAAGGCGAAATAGACGTGCTCCCTTAGTCGAACCCGAGATTCGAACTAATCAAACCCCGCCCATCATCGAAATGGCGGAGGACAACCGATCTATGCTAGAGCAACTCCAAGCACCCACCGAGGGTTATGGAGAAGCCATCGTCGTCCCGCCAATCGTTGCCGATAACTTTGAGCTTAAACACGGATTGATAAATTTGGTTTCGTCAAGCCAATTTTACGGATTCGAGAGAGACGATCCTCACTCTCATATCCGACGATTCAACAAGCTCACGTCTACGATCAAGTACCGTAACGTTCTGGAAGAGGCTATCAAGCTACTACTCTTCCCATTTTCACTCGAGGGGCCGCCCGATTTGGCTCAAAAACTACCCCCTCAATCGATAACCACATGGGAGAATTTAGTATCAAAATTCGTGAACGAATTCTTCCCACCGTCTAAAACAACAAGCCTTAAAATTGAAATAACAAAATTCACACAAAGATTTGATGAATCATTTAGTGAGGCATGGGACAGATTCAAAGATTTGCTTAGGCAATGTCCCCATCATGGTTTTTCTGAGTTGCACCAACTTGATACGTTTTATAACGGTTTAAATGAGAATGATCAAGACTCTCTCAATGCCGCCGCGGGTGGTAATTTGTTGACCCGATCAACGAGAGATGCCTTGTCGATTATTGAGAACAAATCTAAAGTTCGTACCTCACGTAGCAAATCGGTTGCTGCCCGAGTGAATGGTACACCATCGTCCTCGTCTCACGGAAATACGTCTAGCACCGATGCTAAGATTGATAAGCTTACGGATATGATCCTGGCTTTGGTTAAGAGTAATTCTTGTCCACCCGCTCAAGTCAAAGCGGTGGAAACGACTTGTACTACTTGTGGTGGCCCGCATGCCTACTACAATTGTACCGCCACCGATGGACATCCTTTCGATGCTAATGCCGTAACCGGAGGTAACCAATACCGTTCTCAAGTTGAACCGAATCCTCGTGTTAGTAATCAAATGGTACCTCCGGGATTTTCTCCATCGAACAATCAAAATCGTTTTAATCAGAATCAAGTTCGTGGACCAAATGTTCAAAACCAATTCAAAGCTCCACCAAATCAATACCCAAACCAAGGAGTTAACTACAATCAAGGATATCAAAACCCAAGCTATCAAGCTTCACCTTTGCCTTCAAATGAATTCACAACTTATGTTCAGAACACCAATTCTACCATCCACACTATGCAAAATCAGATTACAAGTTTGAGGAACTAGTTTCAATCTTCGTTAACTAGACAAAGCAATGAGTTTAGGAATGAGATTCGACTTCAGAACAACAAATTGGAGACTTCACGAATAAACTTGAAAATATGTTGCATGCTGTTTTGTGCCAAGTGAGTCAACCCTCGAGTTTCGGTTCTCTCCCAAGTAACACGATTCCAAACCCGAAGGGAGAAATGAAATCCGTAACCATTCGAGATGATGGGCCCTCGATGACTACTTCCTCTCCGGTGAGGAATGTAGCACGAGAGACCGAGGTGACAAAGGACCCGGTAATTCCTCTTGATAATGGAAAAGCCAACTACGTCCAACCTCTGGTTGCCCAAGTTCCTTCTATCTCCGTCATAACACCAAGTTCTAATCTTACACCGTGCAAATCTGTTCAATCACGATTAGACAAAATGAAAGTTGTTTCTGGAACAAAGTTTAAACTTACGACTGATATGATCAAAGCTGTTGACATGATTTATGAAAAGAAATTGGAACAAATTTCAGAGATTTCACTTGAGCCTACACCGTTTAATTCTTCCTCAAACCAAGCTCCCGAGAAGCTTGGTGATCCCGGGAAATTTCTCCTTCCTTGCTCTTTAAATGATACTGAGGAATGTAATGCCTTGACCGATTCAGGTGCAAGCATAAGTCTCATGCCTCTTGCGATATATCATAAGCTTGGATTGAAGACTCTTATACCGACTTGTATGACTATCGAATTAGCTAATCGAACAATTGCTCACACGGTTGGTGTAGTCAACGATGTTATGGTACAAGTGGATAAATTCCATTTTCCCGTGGATTTCGCCGTCATTGATATCGAGGTCGACGCCCGAGTCCCTCTCACTCTTGGAAGACCATTCTTGAGAACCGCAAAAGTCCTTGTGGATCATTACCAAGGAACGTTAACGATCAGAAAAGGAAATGATAAGATTGTGTTTTATGCCGAACAAACGTCAAAACCTCCACCCGATGATCATTCGATTCATAGCATCGGTGTGATTGATTTCTCTGAAGAAAGTGGCAATCCCACTGTATCGTCTAATCCGATTATGACCGACTCTTTCCCGTCTCTCACTACGGAAAGTGACCCTACTTGGGAAGAGATCGAGGCCTTTCTTAATGATGATTCAATCCCTGTTGAGATTGATGATGCTACTTTTGACCCGGAGGGGGACATTCTTTTTCTTGAAAAATTGTTATATGACGAGCCATCTTCTTACCCCCCTCCGGATGATCCGGATGATGTGAAGAAAGTTGAACCTATAGTGGTGGAAACTGCTAGCTCTAAGAGCACACCACTTGTCCCACCTCCAATTTCTAAGAAAATCACCCTTCCTTTGAGTGGCAATCCCACTCCTTTTTCTGAAATCATGGAACCTTCTTTTGAGACATCTCTCAATCCAGAATCTTTTAAGACATTCACGAATCCCTTGTTCGAATTTGATTCTGAATATACTCAAAATTTTGAAAATCAACTCTTTGACGAAGAAAGTGAGGAGTTCACCGATGAACTTGCTCCTACTTACTCGATTTTCTCTGAGGATAAAGAAGAATACGATGATCCGTTTTTTCCAAAGAAAGATAAGGAAGTGAAGTTGTCGACAGATGAACTTATTGATCCCGAGGTCCAATATTATTTTTTAGCCGAGAGTGAATCCTCTCCTCGTGAGGATTTTCACATAGATGACACTTTGATCTCCTTCCTCTCCGAAGACAAGATTTTCAACCCCGGGATACACATTGATAAGTTTTATGCTAAAAATGTCATTCGAGATAAGGATCCTCCCTTGGATGCCTTCGTTGATGAGCCTTTGAGTAACACCTTTCTGTACCATGAGCTCCCGACTTCTTTGGAGTATTCTCTTATTGATCCTTCATCCCTTCGTCCGCCCGCAAAACCACCGGATGATGGATCAATCTTTCATATGCCTTATGTGAGTTTGGGAGGAATCATTCGTTATGTGCTTGAGCCCGACATTTTCTTTCCCTCCCAAACCACCCAGTCTCATTCTTTCGGGAATGAGGACACCGTTTGTGACCCTGGTATCTCTACCACTTTCTTCCCCAAGGACAAATGAATTGGGACGAGTCAGCTAGCGACTCGTTTAAGAAAAATAGTAGCGCTTCGTGGGAGGCACCCCATGCTTATCCATCTATCTTCTTTCTATTTTCTAATAAGTGACGCGAAGGGGTCCGCCTCTTCGATTTCTCGTGTTTGGTTGTTTGTGATGTTGTGTTTAGGATGTTCCCGATATGAAGACTCTCGTGCTCGAAGTTTGTTATTTTCTCTACTCGAGTTTCATGATCGATGCTGATGGAAATCCGATATCCTAATCTTATCGACTAACGTTTATCTTCTAGCATACTTTATTAACGGCTTTTAGATTTTCGTGATACCCTTGTTTTAAACATTGAGGACAATGTTTCGTTCTCGTCTGGGGTAGGGTAATCTTCGATTTGATTTGACCGCACTTGCTTTATTTTTGTCGTATACTCTCGCAACCCCGTTTTTCCTTAGAAAATGAAAAATTGTGCAAAAATGAGCAAAATTTAAAAATTTTTGTAAGCTTTTGTTAAGTCTTTTTGATTGAAAAGTCGACTAGTCTCTTAGATCAGAAGCTATAAAATGCGAATTCTAGCTCACAAGGCCAAGATTTTGCAAGTTTCCCTGAGTGACTTTAAATATGCATAACTTTATTTCATTAGACGAAGCATTTGCTAAGTTAATATATGTTTTGACACCTTGATTGACTTTCCGCTGGTGAGAGTAGGAATAGAATTCTGACTTGACCGGGCGTGTTGAGCCCTAGCTTGTTCCCTTAACCATAGGTAATCTAAAATTATCGGCTAAGCATCTGCGGATCTCATTATTTGGGATTTTAAATTTGCAGAGATCGAGAAATGATAGAGTTACTTATGAGTTTAGATGCTAAGCGTGGAGTAGTTGGTTCTCTTTAGAGCCCATCGAAGGTACTTATGGCTTTTTGTTCCCACAAAATTGTTTCACCCCATATCTGTCTAAATAATTAGAGATGTTGAGTTTTTGGCGATAGTTAGTTCTTTATCTTCTTAAAAGAATCTTTGTTTTAAAAATTGGGTACACATCAAGGATCCGTAATAAATAATTGAGTAATAAGTGATATGTGAAATGTAATAAGTAAAGTTGTGAGTCAAGGTGTCGAGATCGGACTCTTGGATCTTTAGCCAGGATTGAGTGAGGTCTTAGCCTAGCCAGCCGGGATCCTCATTTCATGAAGCCTATAGTCTTGGAATTACCCCGTGAAGCTCCGTGGTTCATAGCTCATACAAGTAAAAGTATAAGTAAAGAAAAAAAAAAAAAAAAATTGTGTTGAAAAATGAAAAAGTCAAAAGTATAAGTGAATAAAAATTCCTTGATGTGGACCTCATTTTTACGACAATGGTTCTTGAGGGAAGGCGGATAACTAATTATCGACTTAGCTTTATATCTTTATCGGAATAAAAGTTATCGAAACGAGAATTTCAAGAAATTCATTTCTCACAAAAATAAAAAAATCTAGAGGAAATAGGAAAATGGGAACAAAAGGTATTTACACAAGTAACTTCCATGGGTAGTGTTAGCATCTAGAGTCATTCTTAACAATGATTTCGATTTTACGCTTAGTTTGGGACTTGTGAAAAATCAGGGACGATGTATTCTATCCTTATGGTCACTTCACGCTGTGTTGTGTTTTCTACTCCGTGATCCTAACGTGTCGTTTGAAAAATGTTTGAGTTATTAATCGACATGAAAGTTCAACAAACCGTCATTCATAATCGGAATGTGCTTAACCATAATACCTATACATGTGATATTAAAAGGTAAACGGGGCATTTTTAGAATTAAGGCTTTCTTAATCTCTTTTGAGGAGCATTGACTACTTCTTCTCTAATTGGTTTGTCTGAACTGTTTGAAGTTTCTTACGGTTAGTCATTCACAAGTGGCTAGCTTGTGTGAGATAACTTGATGGTTTGGACATATCAATGGTTTAGTAGAAAGAGATTGAAATCCTTGGTTTTAGAAGCGTGAGTTGATTGCATTGCGTGAGGACACGCAATAGTCTCGTCGGGGTATTTTGGTATGTGCTAAAACACATACCTTTCCTTTATCAAAACTGACCCAAAATAACCAAGAAAGAGCCGTTTATTGCTAATATTTGTGGTTTTCTTGAGTTTGTGCTTGTGCAGTACGGATATGTAAAAACACGCAAAAAGGAACCAAATCAGACGTAAATCTGAGCACGAGAGATTAAGAGAGCTTAAGCTAAGCCGGAAGGTCAGAATTATGCATTTATGAAGATTTCTAATCTCTGAGGATGATTTGTGAAGATTTGATCAAAGTTTGAAGAAATGTCAGAAATAGTCCCTGAACTTTCAGCAAATGACAGAAAACACCCTCAAGCTTCAAAAGTTGCACATTCAATCCCTGGTCTATTGAAGATTGTCAAAGATGGTCCTTGAAGGATATTTTCAGATTCACATGTTTGGTCCTTGGAATTTCAACTTTTACATATTTGGTCCTTAGTATACATGCTAGTCCAATACATAATCCAAATCCAATATCCACTTAACACAAGTCACGGCCCAATCCTAAACACCCTCTACCCGGCCCAATCTCCTACCCAATCAATACCCGGTTTAATTACACCACACCCGGTTATCACAACCCATTCACCCGAAATACTACCCGAGTCAACCCAAGGACCCGGTCAACTAAATTTGATTAATAATATTATAAACCAAACGCGCCCAAACAACACCCCTGCCCTTCTTCCCCAACCAAACACACCCGTACACCACCAATTACCAATCCCCAAACACCAACCTCGTACTAAGAATCTATTGCATCTTCTAGACCCAGCTGACATGTCAGGATAAGGTGCCACATGGACAAATGGCACAACATTATTGGCCGAAACACCTCATTGATTGATTTGGAGCAATTTGATTGGTGCAAGTGACAAGGATTGAATGAGTGGCTCAAAATAGCTTCTAGGCCTTTCTGATGAAGAATCCAAGACCTCCTCACAGCTATATAAGGACACCTTTGGCTCACACTAGAATTCGTGCAATCCTTTAATTTCATTTAGCTTATTGTTATTGTTTTCAGTAGTTTTAAATTGTTTTCTTAAAGCCTTTCTTGTAATTTCATTTTCATTGTAATCCTATTTCAGTTTTAATAAAAAGTTCCAAGCTTCTTCATTTTATCTTGCAAATCTTATTTAAAGTGATCAATAAGCATTATTTGAATAATGGAGTAGGTTCATCTTAGCTTATCATAGCTTTTGTGAGCTTATATTGCACCCTCATTCATTTACATTCACAAAATATTCAAGTCAACGAAAGTCAACTGTGGTGGTGATCTTGGTTTAAATGGTTTTGGTTTGATTATGATGGGTTGATTTAATGTTTGATGGGTTAGGTTAGTGGTCCTTTTGCTGGTTTGCAAGCCATAGTGGCTAGGATTCTTGTAAGTGCTAATTTTCATTTCATATCTAGCTTATAAGTAGTAGCAGTTAGCATTTCTCATAGATCTGTTTTAGTAGTGATTCTTGCTGTCATTTTAGCTTTGTCTTGATGCATTTGATCTGTTTTGATGTGAAAATGAGCTTGTCTTATTGATTTGGATAGAGTTGTTTGCATAATAGTTACATAAAGGAGTGTTTGGTTTATTGCTAAAAACTGTGATTGAGGTTTAAATATAAGAGTAGCTCACTGGTTTAGGTCTCATGGTTGTTTAAGTTCATACATGTCCTTGTTTTGTAGCAAATTGCATCAAAAGTCAAAAATTTATAGTGACTGATCTTAATCATCTAATCTGTTAAAATCAGTTAAACATAATCATTCATATAGGTCTAAAACTTGATAAACTAGCTTGCTTAAAGTGAATTTCATCATTTTATATCATTGTCAGTCCTACATTTGATCTTGAAACTCAAATAAGTCAAACTTCATAACTGATTTTCAAAGTCAAAACTTATGTCAAAGAGCAGTTTTCTCAGATCTTGCAGCAGTTGCACTGGGTTCAATAAAGCCTGTTAGGGTCTCATTTTTGGTCTATAATCAGTTTGCTGGGTGGTCTATAAGACCTCATATCTGTTTTTAGCTAAAGCTCTCTGGATAAGCTGGTGTATAAGCTCAAACACAAGGCCTGTTCATTGTTATGCTGTCTTAATCAGCTAGCTTAAAAATCTTGTGAATCTGCTTATTTAATGTTAGGAGTAGCAGTAGTTAGCTTATTTAGAATGGTCAGAGTATAGTTTAGCTTGTGTAGAAGTTTGGTGGCTTAATTTGTAGTTTAGCTTATTTTAAAAGTGCTTATTTAGATTCAAATAACACTGCAGCTCTGATTTCTTACACATAATCATCATATTTGACATTTTTCCTAGGACCAGAATAGCATAGTAGCAGTAGTTAGCTTATTTAGAATGGTCATAGTATAGTTTAGCTTGTGTAGAAGTTTGGTGGCTTAATTTGTAGTTTAGCTTATTTTAAAAGTGCTTATTTAGATTCAAATAACACTGCAGCTCTGATTTCTTACACATAATCATCATATTTGACATTTTTCCTAGGACCAGAATAGCATTTTAGAATTTTCCTGAATTTTTCATTAATTTTTGTCACTGTTTGCTATTTTTCTAGATTTAAAATAGTTTTTAATCACTTTTAATTAGCTTTAATTTCAATTAATTAAGAAAAAGTTCAAAAAAAATAATTTTTCAATTTTCTCAGTTTAATAAAAATATAAAAAGCATAAAAAAGATTTTTTCATATTTTTCCCCTTTTATTTGGTATTTTTCACAATTTAAATTAGATTAAAATAGTTTTAAATTAGTAGAAAATAGAAAATTAATCTGAAAAATAAAAAAATAGTTTTGAAAAGTCTCTTATGATATTCTAGATTTTATAAAAATAGTTTCATATTTTTCTCCTTAAATTTTATAATTTTTAGTATTTTAATTTAGTTTAAATAGTTAAAAATTAGTTTTTAATTTAAATAAAATCCAGAAAAATCCAAAAAAATAGTTTTAATTCTAAATTAGTTTTTAAAATATCATTTCTAGAATAAAAGTAATTTTAGGTATTTTTAGGATATAATTTAGACGTAGTTGCATTTTTAATTACGTTTGTTAATTACGTTTTAGTTATATTCGCACTTAGGATTTCCCGTAAAATAGATTCCCTTAATTACTTTCCATATTCCCGTAGTTTAATAATCAAAACCAAACAAATCAAAACATCGAGCATTAAATTCCAAACCAAGAACGACGTTGGCAATTCACGCCTCGTTGGGAAAACGATTCGGGTTGTCTAATCCGTATACACAATCACACACGGGATTTGATTTATTATTCTTTTTCCTAAAGGAATTTGAATCTATCTTCGTGATTATTTTTGATATCGATATTGAGGTTTTTATCCATACACATAACCCCTAAGCCTTCATTATCAAAGAATCAGTGTCCGAGCCGTTTTAAGTTTCTTACGGTTAGTCATTCACAAGTGGCTAGCTTGTGTGAGTAAGCTTGACGTTGCTTTGGTTATTGAATCAGGCTGCATGGAATGTTCGGGGTCTTAACTGAGCCCCTAAGCAATCAGAGGTTCGCTAAGTTGTACACGAAAATCAACTTAGTGTTTGTGCCATTTTAGAATCCCATGTTGATCTTTCGTCTTTATCCAAGATCTGTTCTAAAGTGTTTCGGTGTTGGGATAGGACTTCGAATGAGGGCTTATGCCCTCGTGGATGTCGAATCATTGTGGGTTGGAATGTGGATATTGTTCATGTCATGGTCATTGCTCAATCTCCTCAGGCCCTCCATATCAAAATTGTTCACAAGGCATCAAATAAAACCATTTTTTGCTCATTCATATATGCAGGTAACACGCAAGCTGAGAGGAGGATTCTATGGACGGAGCTTGGAGGTCATAAAGATGTGGTTCGTGGGTTTCCTTGGATCTTAATGGGCAATTTTAATGTTGCTTTAAATATGGAGGATACTTATTCGGGTTCATCTGGTATGAGCTCAGCCATGTGTGAGTTCAAATATTGCGTCTCTGAAATTGAAGTTATGGGCGTCACTAGCTCGGGACTTCATTACATGTGAACTCAAAAACCTAAAGGTGGTGGTGGGATACTTAGGAAGCTGGATCGCATTATGTCTAATGAGGAGTTTATAGACACGTTTCCTGGAGCTTATGGTTTGTTTCTGTTGAGTTTATAATATATAAAACATACAATAAACATATAGACATCAAGAGTACACAGCGGAAGACTTAAAGATCATAACAAATAAATTAATTAACTGAAAGTATGCGTAACGTACCTCTTGCGAATGTCAAATCCCTCGAGCTAAGTAAAACAACCCTCGAGCAAAGCAAAATAAAGAAGTACTTATTGGTGTAAGAATAATGTCTTACAACCACGTTCTTGTACACACGAATTAACCAAACGAATCAAGCGATTGCTAGATCTAACACAAGTCCTCGTTTAAGAAAAACGAAACCGAACTCCCTTACAAATGGGGTGCTCGGCCGATTATAGGACAAAAGAGAGGAGAGGAGAGATCTAGGGTTAATTCAATGCACAAGTGTATGAAACCCTAGAACCTAACCCTCTTTATATACTAGTAGGTAAACTTAGGGAACAAGTTTATGAATTAGGCTTTAGAAGGCCCCTATGGCCGGCCATGAAGACAAGCCCAAAGCCAAACCCATAACTTTTCCAAGTTTTCCATTTCTAGTCCTTTCTCTTTTCATTTAACGGTCGTTAGTCATTTTTCCATTAAATACTTAACGATCGTTAACCGGACTTAATGTGCAATAATTAATCGTAAACATAAACATTAATTATTAACTTTAATTCTCATTCGCAAATGTGTGCAATCCCGTGGTCACGAGTTCGAATCTGGACATTCACATGTTTGTAAATATATACATTTCCAACAACTCCCACTTGGATATGTTTACAAAACGTGAAATGACATTGGTTAGCGTCTAGCAACACGCCAATGCCCCCGGTACAACTCGTGTATGGTTTTCTGGAGAAAAAACCAAGTTTGATGATTCATCATCATATTCATCCTTTTGTTTCTAATACCATGTTAATAAGAATATGGATCTCACTCATTTCTTAATTAACTATTCTGTTTCTCGCTTATATGATTTATTAAGATTACCAATTCTTCTAAACAGAAGACCTTGGGTATGGCCATACAAACATCTTAACAATCCTATGAGGGGCCCAAAGAAGATTATACTTCAAAATAAATTTGAATGAAACAAATCCCATTTTGACTACAAGCAGGATTCATAAATTTCGCAACACTTCGGAAAACAACCCTTATAACTACCGTTACGTGTAGCTAGATTGCTTCACAACAATGCACTACATCCATGACATATCTCTTGTATCTCAAGTCAGAGGATAAATATCCATGATATACTTAATGACAAAGATCCATAAAGTATCATCATGTGGGTGGGATAAGTCCTATATTCAATTCATTGAATATCATCTCAAATTAGTCATGCTACGCATCAATATACTTTCAAGTATATTCTAACTAATACTCAGATTTGTCTTAATTCAATATCATTCCCATGTTATTGATCGACAATGGACTATTTAGAATAACTTAAGTTATTCAAGGATTTAAACATGCAAATATAGGATAACATCATAATAAATGAACAATAAACATAACAAAATATTTTATTTCATTTCAATAACAATGTTTAGAATATCCTTTTATCCAAATACTAAATAGATCAATGCATGATAATTCTTAGTTAATGAATTTTGCCACAAGTCATGCAACTCATACTTGTTGACAAGGCATAATTTCAACTAACTTTGATCTATAGGAATTTTGAGAATACTTATTTCAAAAATTCAATAAGTGAATTTCTTGTATGTGTTTACACATATCTTGATATTGTCATATCATTCCATAAGGTGCGTGATAACCTGAACCACCCTTTTATGACAATCATCTTTCAAAACTTTAAAGTTTTAAAGTATTCTTTATTCTTTAATGTATAATGCAACTATGCTCTTAGTTGAGCATAACTAGTCAACATAGTCATCATCAAGGATACCATGACTAGAATTGAGTGTCATCTCAATTATACCAGCATCATTGTGTACAACAATATGCTCTTTAAATATTCGTAAACTTTTGAACAGTTCTAGTGTAATGTTGGTGCCTACCAAAACTCAAGTTTGTTGGCAATGACAATTATGAACTAATTGTCATACAATCATCCATAGAATCTAGGAGCATCTCCAGATTGTGGAATGTGATTCTAAATCCAAACATATTCCTTTAAAATATTTATTACACTAACAACTTTCAATATTGTCAAATCATCTTGTAATCAAGCATGACACAACAACTTTATACACAACATGATGAATCTTTAAGTTAAACTTTAAGATCTCATCTATCTTGTCAAAGATATGTATTCATCATGTTCTATTTGACTCATTTATTTACCGCATATGTTTATAATAATAAACATATATTCCAAAGTTGTATATATTATTTCCAAATCTTACAAACGAAGTTTCATTCCCAACTAAAACTTAATTTAAATGGAATGTAGTTGCCCATACAACATATAAGATTTAAGAAAAAATAAATAATACTTCCACTAGCTTTCAGGAATACTTATGAGCAAATCTTATTTTAATTATTAAATCAAACATGGATTTAATATTAAACATAAGAAACATCTCCTAGATGCTTGCATATATCCATTCATGGATTCTTGCAGTTTGTACATATCCAAGGATTATTTGAATTCATAAAACATCTTTGTATTACTCATCGTCCTCGCAAAAGTAATTTCACAACAAAGAGTTATGACATTCATTGTCAAAATTTCATATCAATAAAACTAAGTATGACAATTATAATCTTTATACTTCTATTTAATGTATATAGGAAAGAATATTCAATCATAGTTAATTGCTTAAGTATGATTGATATTATTATCACTAGACATACATTAAATACATGTACAATATTGTCCATATGATTTCTACAAAAAGATTTAAACCACTAGGGTTTCCATCCTTTGAAGAAACTCATTTTCATTATTAAGATAAACCAAGTATCTAAAGTTGATTATCTTTATGGACAGCATCTCTACATTCATAGTATGATTGATTTTCCACAATTCAACATTTGGTAAATTTATCATTATGATTAACAGGCTTACCATGATCCTGTAACTCATATTCCTCAGCATATTAAATATCTGAGATATCCTTACGGATCTATGAATGACAATTCCATCATATTAAGGTCTATCATTTTCATGTTTAGCCTCATCATGATATTTGCTAGTGCATTTTAGAAGATTATGTATTTTGTAATTCAATCTTTCAAGATCTAAACAAAACTCCCACTTGACTTTAAAAAATTTTAAGATTACCTTTAAATAGTTTAGCAAGTAGAGCAACAATACATTGTTCTCTTTTGGGATATTACAAAAAATATTGACAGTTCCTAACATTAGTTTGTTACAACTCACTCTATAAGTAGTTTAACAAATTGAGAACTTCATTTATAAGACTTAATGTGATTCATCACATTCCATAAACAAATGGTGTCTTATTAATCTTCTAGGTTGGAGTCTTATTGAGTATATTCAATCTATACTCAATCTACTAACCTTGATAACTTTTGGAAGAAACTATAGTTATCTTGAATCAAATAATGCCAACAGATTTTGATTCTTCTAACATAACATACCATAAAACTATGGTATTTCCTTAGAATTAATATTGTAAGAAAATCTAACAATATTTTAGATAACCATCTACTCTTTTGGCTTACCTATTTACCAACAAAGTAAAACTTAAGGGTACAATAGAATTACCAAGTCAATTGCATGTATTATAACACAAATATTTTTGACCAAGTCAAAAGACATATTAGTTATAATTCCACTATACGTTATAAGTCATTGATCAACTCATTGACTTCATGCATATGTCTTAAAACATAGCAAGTTAACGTCTTACTTTATATTGTAAGTCTTTAAAAGACTTCATGTTTGTGACTTTACAAAATCATAAACATTTATAATTAAAGTAATTATGAACACCACCTTAGGTTTCAAGTTAATATTTACTACATATATTTAAGTCATTCAACGAATACTTAAATTCAAAGTAGTATTAGATTACTTCATTTAATTATGTCATTCCATGAAATGTTCCATGTAAGAAACTGCAGAATCATCCATGCTCGTTCTCACGACACGTGGATATTTTACCTTGGGCTACAATCTAGTTCACGTTCTCACGTAACATAAATTGTAACTACAAGTGTTTCTTAAATATTGAATGACATAAATATTTAAAATAAAGTAGTCTTTGTTATCATCTTGACACATGTTCTGAATAGGGCAATCATACATATATAAATGTATACTTCCTATTAAATCATATTAATATGTGTTGTACCTTGCACACAATAAGATTTCTCCCACTTGTGCATGGAACAAAATCATGTAGCATATAAACAACACGATACACGTTCGTTTATTTGATTAATATGATTTGTGTCATAGATATAACAAGTAGATGTAGAACTATATTGTTTAGTAAGGAAACGCATTACCCACTATCCTTAAAACATAAGTGTCTACAATTGGAAAGTAATTATCTTTGAAGATAATCTGGTTACTACACAGGAAATAAGGCTTGTAGCTCCATCGAATTAGAAATCAATAAAACAACTTCTTATTCAAGAATGCAACACAAATGCTCCCACTGAATCTAACAACATTGTAAGTGTTGCATAACCAATGAAAACAACTTGCTTGCTTTTTACTTTCCTACACCTTTAAAGAACCATACGTAATCATTACTAGGATACTAAAAGGTGTATTCTACTCTATGAATAATGGAATATCCATCAATGTTATTAACTCGAAAAATTTGGTATGCAATTTCTTCCTTAATAGGCCTACCATCCCCATATTGGTATGTAGTACCTTTAAAGGCTAAAGCAAAACAACTAGATAAAAATATGCTAGTTTGCCTTTTACCAATTTTTGCGGTAATTAATCTAGCTTCTAATCTAGTAACTCATATACATGTTTTCCAGTTAACCAACATTCATGTTGTTACAAAGGATTCATTCACCAAATGAGGGTAATGAAATATTTATGGAAAATAAGATGTGCAATTCATTGCTAAGAGTTACATTAAAATTTAGACAATTCAAATGTTCCTATTATACTTTTCTCATTCATGAAAAGGAATAGGATTGAGTCTCATGCTTCTCTCATGAAAAAGAGACTTCAATTCGTTTGTCTTATCAGTAAATTATTCTCGATCAAACATTTGTTTGAAAGCTAGAATGGATCAATTTACTAATCAAAGACTAAACCACGTTTACGGTTAAATGTTGCATTTATACATTCAAAAGAATTACAAAATTCAATTTTAGTATTTTCGATAATTAACCTTTTCAATAAACAATTAAATACCCAAGGTTCATATTCATATAACCAATTAATTATTATTGAAAACTAGGATCCAAATTGTCATAATTTCATCACGTCAGTTGATCTGCTAGTAATGAACCTTATACAAAATGGTAGAGCTTTTGCTCAATTTCCAATTTCAATTGCAATTCCTAGATTTATGGGATTTACATATAGCCAATATCAATTGCCATGTAAACATGTTTTATCCTATCTTATGCCTTGAGTTGCTAGTTCTCACTGCCTAACTCAATTAAGTTGTCCAACTTAAGAAACTGCAAAATCGTCCATGCCCGCTCTCACGACACGTGGACATTTTACCCTTTGATTACGATCTAAGTCACGATCTCACGCAAATAAAAAGTAATCTTAGGTGTTTCCGTTTCGTTGGATGGCATATAACTTAAATTAAAGGGTAATAGTTTTGATGTCAAATCAAATATGTACAAAGATGTCATGCATTCATCTTCGTAGCATAGTTTTTATTAAAACATTTATATCTTGTTTTAATGTATAAGCTTTTCATCATCAAACTTTAATTGAGGTGTTGGGTTCACCAATCAAGGAATTTAGAGTTAATTATCATCCATTATACCGTACTTTTGCATAAGTGTAAACACTTAGTGTTTCGGATAATTACCACCGGAGTGGCGCATGGAATTAAAACTAATTCGCCCTTAAGATGAGCTTGCACATTTAATGGCTTACTAAGTAGCTCCACTCGAACTTACAGGGGAGAGGACTGTGCACGCTAAAGCACAACCTTAGACATCCTTTCAGTGTGACTGTGCGCACTTCTTTAAACCCTTTTATTAGTTCATTCTCATGGGTGAGCCGTTCGCACCATTTGTACCAAAGTCATCAATCAATTAAACGATTATGATTACTAGTCTTAAAATACATGTTTCACCATTGTTTAGGTCGGTTTATTTTTCTTGTAAAAATACCCTTGTTACACATAACAAACAAGCAAGTATTTATAAAAATAAACAAATAAACAATGAATGCATAACAAATAAAAGTCATGCATATCAAATAGCCACATGCAAACGGTTTTGATAAATCCTATTAATAACCAATTCTAGATTTGACAATATGCATATATTTAATTAAGACTTTCACCCGTTTTCATATATGTACAAGGTGAACCACATGCATCGATTCATCGATTGCGCAAGTCAAAATTAAATACATACCACATAGCACATAATTGATTAAATTAATAATTTATTGAGGTCTTCCCCAATTTTAGATCTATCAAAAATTAGTGTATATCACTTAAACAAGAAAGACATACAATAAAAGCAGATCCATGATAAAACATGCAGATAATTATCATGGACATAAAATTACACTTAACAATTAATGCAATTAAATCAAAGTTACGCATATACACATAAAGTTGCAATAGTTTACAAAACCCTAATTAGGGCACCATAAAAAAACGCCCCCCCCCCCCTCAAAATTAGGGTTTAGGTTTTGCAAACCCTAGATCTAAGCATACAAATAATAACACATTCATGTTTATTTTAATTATGTGTTTCAATAATTAATTACTTGTTATACAAGGCTCGTGATGCCACTTTGTTGAGTTTATAATATAGAAAACATACAATAAACATATAGACATCAAGAGTACACAAATGGAAGACTTAAAGATTATAACAAATAAATTAATTAACTGAAAGTATGCGTAACGTACCTCTTGCGAATGTCAAATCCCTCGAGCTAAGCAAAACAACCCTCGAGCAAAGCAAAACAAAGAAGTACTTATTGGTGTAAGAATAATGTCTTACAACCACGTTCTTGTACACACGAATTAACCAAACGAATCAAGCGATTGCTAGATCTAACACAAGTCCTCGTTTAATCAAAACGAAACCGAACTCCCTTACAAATGGGGTGCTCGGCCGATTATAGGACAAAAGAGAGGAGATGAGAGATCTAGGGTTAATTCAATGCACAAGTGTATGAAACCCTAGAACCTAACCCTCTTTATATACTAGTAGGTAAACTTAGGGAACAAGTTTATGAATTAGGCTTTAGAAGGCCCCTATGGCCGGCCATGAAGACAAGCCCAAAGCCAAACCCATAAATTTTCCAAGTTTTCCATTTCTAGTCCTTTCTCTTTTCATTTAACGGTCGTTAGTCATTTTTCCGTTAAATACTTAACGATCGTTAACCGGACTTAATGTGCAATAATTAATCGTAAACATAAACATTAATTATTAACTTTAATTCTCATTCGCTAATGTGTGCAATCCCGTGGTCACGAGTTCGAATCCGGACATTCACATGTTTGTAAATATATACATTTCCAACAGTTTCAGCCGTATAGAAATTCAGACCACTCACCGGCTATTTTGAAGATCCCAACTCTCAATGCATCCAAGCCTAAACCGTTCAAGTTCAAAAATTTTCTTGCTTATAAAAGAAACTTTTTGGAGCTGGTGGATATCATTTGGACAAGGCATGTGGATGGTCATAACATGTTTAAAGTTGTGTCTAAACTGAAATCGTTGAAAAAACCTATACGAAAGCTTTTGCATGACCAAGGTAATCTTCATGAAAAAGTGGATAAGCTGAAAATGGAACTTGACACAGTTCAAAAGGCGTTGGATTCCAATCCTTAGGATCCGTTGCTTAGGGAAGAGGAAGGTGTTTATGTCCAAGCTTTTAATGAGGCGAAACTCGATGAGGAGAGGTTCCTGAAACAAAAGGCTAAAGTGGAGTGGCTTGCTGCTGGTGACTCTAACTCAGCATATTTCCACAAATCTATTAAAGATAGGAATCAAAGAAGCAGAATTAACCTTATTATGACCTCGGACAACGATGAGATTTCGGGTAATCTGGTGACGGATGTCTTTGTGTCCCATTATGAGCAATTCTTAGGTACTTCAATGGAGTGCAACCATTTGAACATGGAGGGCCTATTTTCCAAGACTGTTCCTATGAATATTGCTTCTAATATGGCCCGCCCTATTACAAATGAAGAAATCCAAGCGGCTATGATTGATATTGGAGATGACAAGGCTTCGGGTCCAGACGGATATACATCGGTTTTCTTTAAGAAGGCTTGGAATATCATAGGTTCTTATATTTGTAATGCGGTGCAAGATTTTTTCAACAATGGTTCTCAGGGAGATTAATCATACATTCTTAGCGCTTCTTCCCAAAGTTGTTAGTCCTCTTAGAGTGAATGATTATCGTCCTATTTCGTGTTGCAATGTTATATACAAATGCATTAGTAAAATTCTTACTAACCGTGTTATTGAAGGGATTAAAGAGGTGGTTAGTGATAACCAATCTGCATTTATTTCGGGTCGACGCATCTCGGATAATATCCTTATTACACAAGAACTCATGCATAGCTATCACAAGAAGAAAGGCCCTCCTCGCTGTGCTTTTAAAATTGATATTCAAAAAGCGTATGACACAATGCATTGGCGGTTTTTGGAGCATATTCTGGTTCGATTTGGTTTTCATAGTACTATGGTGAGGTGGATCATGACTTGTGTCTCCTCTACTTCCTTCTCCCTTAGTATTAATGGAAATATACATGGCTATTTTAAAGGGAAGAGGGGTTTACGGCAGGGTGACCCTCTGTCCCCTACTTGTTTACAGTGGTTATGGAGATCTTGACACTTATCCTTAAAAGAAGAGTCTGGTTATCGGACTCATTCAGATTTCATCGGTATTGTGAGGGGATCCAACTTATCAATGTTTGTTTTTCGGATGACCTGTTCATTTTTGCTAGGGGACGTGGAGTCAACTTGAGTTATCATGGATGCTCTGGAGGAATTTAAGATGACATCGAGGCTGGTGCCTAGCTTACCTAAAATCACGGCCTACCTTTGCAATGTTGGTATTCATACTAAGAACGCTATTCTTAATATTATGCCATTCTCTGAAGGCGAGCTTCCAGTTAATTATCTAGGGGTTCCTCTCATATCGTCAAGGCTGTTAATTAGAGATTGTAAGGTTCTTGTTGAAAAGGCGAAGAATAGAATTGGTGACTGGAAGAATAAGTCTCTTTCATTTGTTGGTCGTTTACAATTATGTAAATCGGTTGTCTCATCTATGCATATTTACTGGGCTTCAGTGCTTATTATTCCTCAAGGTATTATTGATGATATACATCAACTTATTCGAGGCTTTTTATGGTGTAACGGTGAGTCTATTCGTGGAAAAGCAAAAGTTTCATGGAACGAGATTTGTCTCCCTAAATGGGAAGGGGGCTTGGACTTCGCAACCTTGATATTTTTAACTATGCTCTAATGACTACCCACATCTGAACATAGTCTCATCTAAAGAGTCTCTATGGGTGAGTTGGATTCACACGTACAAGCTGCGAGGTCGAACCTTTTGGGACGTTCCTGCGAAGAATAATATGAGTTAGGGTTGGCGTAAATTACTCCAGCTCAGGGAGGTTGTAAAACCATTCTTTCGGGTGAAATTGGGAAATGGTTTATCTACTTCACTTTGGTATGATCATTGGTCCTTTTCTTGCCCACTTATAAACTTTCTTAGTCCCCGAGACATCACTAGGGAGGGTTTCCATCTTCAAAACAAAGTGCCTGATTTGATTGTAAGTGGAGCTTGGGTGTGGCCTCAATCATGGCTACATAAGGCCCCGGATATTGGCAATATTGTGGTTCCTGCCCTTAACGGTTTACAAACTGATGTGAGACAATGGCGTGATCTTAATGGTAAGTTATCTTCCTTTTCAGTTGCAAATGCGTGGGAAGCCATTCGACCCCGTGGTAATCAGGTTGATTGGTTTCGGATTGTTTGGTTTTTGCACAATATTCCTCGTCATGCTTTCCACTTATGGTTGGTTATGAGGAATGGTCTAAAAACTCATGATATAATGAAGCAATGGGATGTCGGGAAAACTACTGATCTAAACTTGCTTCGGTGTACTCTTTGTAATGCGCAACTGGACTCTCACACGCACCTATTCTTTGAGTATGCGTTTGCAGCTAAGGTTTGGAAGTGTGTGAGAGGTCTAGCTGATATGGACATGGCGCCCCCCGTCATGCATGATATTATTCTTTATTTACAGCCTATGGGTAATAAGAGGACGGCTAGATGCATTTTTGGTAAGCTTATTGTTGCTGCTACACCGTACTTCATATGGATTGAGCGTAAGAATAGAACGTTCAAAAATGTTAGAAAATCCACGGAAGAGATTCGAGACATCATCATGGTGAATGTTCGCTTAAAACTTCTCTCTCTTCGTTTTAAGAATACGGATTCGGTGAATCAGTTGATTAGCCGCTGGAAGATGCCGAAGAACTTTTGTATCTATGGTTGATTCTTCTATGTTCACTTTTCTTTCGGATGACCGTGGATTGGGAGCATGGAATATGCGCGTTTTCTAGAAGAGTTGGAGGATATCCAATAGGTTAGGCCTTTTCTATTTGTACGCATATAGTTAGCCTTATTGCTAGAACTATTGTTTCTGGCATGTCACAAATGTCTTTAGAGAAGTTCAAGCTATGCTTGAGGTAAATGTGGTACTTCAGCCACATTCCATTGTACTCAAACGTTTGTTGTGATTAATACAATTTACCGGGGTAACCCTTTACCCAAAAAAAAATGTTCGTGTACACTTGCTTATTACAATTATATGTTCGTTTTGTACTTAATGTTTTTGGGCTTGTAGTCCACACTTCATCTACAACTTGTGTTCTTGTTATAAAATAGTTTGATACCACAAATTATAACAAAACTTAAATTGATACCATGTAAAATAATGATTGTAACATGCAGGTCATGAAAAAAATGAGTTAAGTGAAAAGGAAGGAAAAAAATCCGAAACAAAGAGGATGCAACAAGTTTTGTTGCATCGCCTATACCTACAGCTTAAACATATGAATAACACTTGAAGTTATAAATAGTTCCTTGCTTTTACTTTCCATCTATATGGGGCAAGTTCTTAAAAAAAAACTAACAAATCCTTTTGACACTAAAGAAACATAAGATAAGAAAATAGATTGAAAACCATGTAGAAAACTATAAAAAAGTAATTAAAGTTTTATATTTGATTTGAATATCTTTTGTCATTAGTATTATTTATTTATTTATTATTATTATTTTAATAATATATATGTATTTGGGTCATCTTTCTTATGTCTTCAAATAAGAACAAGCTTCTTATATTTTCATGGATGGAACATGTACATGCATGCTATAAAACAAAAATATCTCACCCAAATTTACTATTGTTTAAATAGTTATGTTTAAAAAATATCAACATTTTTAAGCAATATAGTTAGTATACTTGAAATAAAGAAACATTTTGTCACAAACGATTAAAAATCGTCCTCATATGCACAAACAAACTTTTTTTTGACCTAAAGCAATTTCCTTTTTACCCACTTACTTTCCACGCAATTCTTTTGTTTATGTGGTAGGTACAGTTTTAATACGTAAATGGATTATAAAACCATTTTTGGTCATGAATCTATATTGACACTTAATACATGTAATAATATATTATTGTTCTAACTTGCAAGGCATGTTGATGCTGATGTTATGTAGTGGTTAATTTTTTGATTTTATGCATATGAACAACAAGTTCAAAAACTGATTAAAACCTATATATTGCGAGTTAGCGAGCTGGAACTTAACCCGATAAGATGACAAAAATCTAACTCTAACCCAATCTTATTAAGCTATCGAGTTTATGGGGGGACCCGTTGGACCCAATAAGCATCTGTAACCATGTTCACCCATCCCTATAAGCCGGTTATCAGGTTTTGGTCAGGTTTAGTCAGGTCTACCCTACCCTTTTGATAGAAAAGGAACAATTAAATTAGCTGTATTATTTTGGAAAGAGTATCATCTACTTGTATTGTAGTTGAGTGAAACTGAAGCTAGACAAATGTTGATTGTTTTTAGCATATCATATCTTTGACACATTCAGCTTGATTTGTAAATGGCTTTCTCATTTGTGCTTCATGTGTATCATGTTTTTGGGCATAAAGTAAAAACGTTAGGTTTTGGTTTGGTTTTAGTATGTTGAATTGTTAAGTCGTTCGTTTTGTTCTATTTGTGTGTTTCAGGTTTTTAGGCTTAGACCATTTTAGCCCATTAAGAAGCAAAGTACAAAAGGCCAGTTATTCTTGTAAACTTGCTTATTAAGGTTCGTTCTTTGGCGCTTAATGTTTTTGAGATTGTAATCCACATTTCATATTTACGAATTATGACTTGTATTTTTGTTTTATACTCGGGTTAAGATGTTAAGACCATTTTAAAGTGTTATTTTATATGGTATCAATTTAACTATTGTTATAGTTTCTTGTAATTTATAAATCCGTGTTCTTGAAAAAGAGTTAAGTGAGAAGAAAAAAAATCCGAAACACAGAAACACAACAAACTTGTTTTTGTTGGTCCTTGTTTTTGTTTTCCTTATTAGCTTATAGCCACCTGAAGCTATAAAGAGTTCGTAACTTTCACTTTCCATCCATGTGGGACAAACTCTTGAAATAGATTGACAAATCATTCTCAGTTTCTCACCATGTAACTTTAATAAACCCCCACCCTTCGTAAAGATGTTGTTTTATTACATTTTCGTACCATTTCAAAAACTTGGTATTTGACTTTATGCATACTGAAAACTAGATACAAAGGAACAATTTAGATTTGATCAGATTATCTCTTGTCTTCAGTGTTTCAAAAAATATGTTATATGTGTTTGGATCATCTTTCTTCTGCCCCCGTATTAATCAAATATATAACATCAAGCTTTGTATATTTTTAAAGGTGTTTCGGGTTTAGTTCCAAGTATTCCCAAAAGCACTATTTTTCTATGTAATGTTTCTGATCATGTGAGAACATCCATTCATCAACTCATGCCATTCGAAGAAGGTATTCTTCCTATTAAGTACCTTGGTGTTCCACAAGTTTCTTCACAACTTTTATATAAAGATTGCAAGATTCTTGTTGAAAAAGTTCGTAAAAGAATAGGAGATTGGAAGAATAAATGGCTTTCTTTTGCGGGAAGGCGTCAACTTATTATTTCGGTTTTATCTTCTATGCACATTTATTGGGCATCCGCTTTTATTCTTCCTATGGGTATTATCGATCACATTGAACAAATGATGTGTGGTTTCTTATGGTGCCAAGGTGACATGAAGCGTGGTAAATCTAAAGTATCTTGGGAAGACGTTTTTCTCCCGAAGCACGAAGGTGATCTTGGTATTCGTAGATGGAAGAATTTTAATGTTGTTTTGATGTCTACTCACGTTTGGAATATTGTAACTCGCAAGGAGTCCTTGTGGGTGAAGTGGATACATGCTTATAAGTTGAAGACGAGGAGCTTTTGGGACGTGAAAATGGCTTCAAACGTGAGTTGGGGATGGAGGAAATTGCTTCAAATTCGAAGTATCCTTCGCCCTCACTTTAGGCATGAGCTTGGGAATGGGCGGCGTCACTTGGTTTGATACATGGGATACTCAATGTCCTCTTATGAACCATTTATCATATCGGGCGGTTACAGAAAGGTTTTGATATGCAAGAATGTGTTGATGACATTATTTCGATGGAGAATGGCGTATTAAGGCATGGGCATAACAACTACCCGGCGCTAAGTCTTATAAATGTTCATATTCTTAATGCCCAACAGGTGGATAAATTACAATGGAAAGCATATGATGGTTCTTTTAAAGATTTTTCTAGCCGAGAAGTATGGTTTGCAATCCGAGAACGTGGACGTGAAACGGAATGGTATCATCTAGTATGGTCACCATATGGCATTCCAAGACATGCTATCCATTTATGGCTAGTGATGAGAAAGAGATTAAAAACGCAAGATCGACTTCGACAATGGGACGTAGGAAATGATGTTGATTTGAGCTTACTTCGGTGCCCTTTATGCAAATCTCAACAAGAGTCACACGAGCACTTGTTTTTCGAATGCTCATACTCATCTAGTGTTTGGCAGAATGTGTTGAATGTGGCTGGTATATCAGGAGTGTCTTCTCAATGGGAGGATATAATGTTGTGGCTTCTTCCTTTATCTAAAAGTAAAACAGTAACAAGTATTGTTGGTCGATTAATCGTGGCAGCAACTTCATACTTTCTATGGCGTGAACGAAATGATAGAATACATGGAAAAGGTGACAAGAAAGTGGAGCAAGTGTCAAAGTGTGTTGCGGAGTAAGACTAAAACTAGCATCTATCAAGTTTAAGAAGAATGCTAGAGTTGGCAACCTTATGGAGACATGGAAGTTGTGTGGAGCTAATGAGAACTTATTAAGTTCGAGTCATATACTAGAGTTTTTGTATTCCATTGTTATCTATTTAAAACATCTAGTATAGTTTTCATGGTAGTCGTGTTTTTGAGTGTTTCAAAGCACGTAGTTAGCGTCTTCTAAGAGTAGTTCATAGCTACTCTTTCTTGTACGTACATTACAATTTATTTTTATAAATTCACCGGGTATAATCCCATTACCCAAAAAAAATGTATATCAATTTAAAATATCTCGTTGTAGCGTAGGTATTCTCTGCATTTGGATTGCATTATTATGGTTTGAAAATTGCAAACCTTAAAAAAGATCAACATGTATTCGTCCATTTTGTTATGTTTTTACATGTATTCATCCGTTTTTATACGTTTTCGTCTGTATTCATATGTTTTCTCTGTTTTTATACGTAAGAAAAATTATAAAAGCGGACAAAACCATATGAAAATGGTCGGAATCGTATAAAGATGTGAGAAACCAGACGGAAATGTATGATAATGGAAAAAAAGTATAAAAATGAATGAAAAACGATATAAACGGATAAAACGCATAAAACGAAAAGAAAACATATAATAAAACGAATATAAAAACGTATTAGAACGGACGAAAACATATAAAGACGGAGGGAAACATACAAAAACGGATGAAACGTATAAAAATGGACGAACACGTAAGAAAACGTATAAAAACGGACGAAAATATATAAAAATAGACGGAATCGTATAAAAACGCTAGAAAACAGAAGGAAACGTATAAAACGGATGAAAGCGTATAAAAATAAATGAAAACGTAAAAAGCGGACTAAAATGTATTAAAAACGGACGAAAAAATATAATAATGGACGGAAGCGTATAAAAACGTAAGAAAACATATGAAAATGTATAAAAACGGACGACAACGTATAAAATCGGACGAAACGTATAAAAACGGATAAAAACGTATAAAAATGGATGAATGCGTATCAAAACAGATGAAAATTTATAAAAAAGCTTAACAAAAAAATTTAAGGACTAAATTCGTTATACCCCAGAAGCATATATTTTGTGCTTCATTTGTATTATGTTTTTGGGCATAAGTTTCAAACGTTGGGTTTTGATTTCTACAAGGTTTTGTGATTCATTTTTTTGGGCATAATAAACGTCCGTTTTGGTTTGGTTTGATTTTACTATTGTGAATTATTAGGATGCCGGTTTTGTCTTCTTTGTGCCTCAGGTTTTTAGGCTTTGAACGGCTGAGCTCATGAAGAAAGAAAGTGCGTAAGCACAATTGGCCGTGTACACTTGCTTATTAATAGGTTTGTTTTTTGTGCTTAACATTTTTGTTCTTGTAATCCACACTTAATATCTATGAATTGTATTCTTTTTATCTACTAAGAGTTTGATACCACAATTTATAATCAAACTTATATTGATACCATGTAAAATAATGATTGTAACAAGCAGATCATGAAAAAAAGAGTTGAGTGAAAAGGATTTGAAAAAAAAATAACCAAAGGACAATCTAACAAGTTAGTTTTTGTTATCTATGTGGGATCGGATAAGTTATTGACACTAAAGAAACATAAGATCACAAAGTAGATTGAAAACCATGCGGGAAAGTATATATAAAAAGTTAGCGCTTTACACTTAGGACTTTTGAGTACCAAATTTAGTTTGAATAACTCTTATCATTAGTGTTATTTTATTTAAATAAAATATGTTGTTTGGGTCATCATCTTTCTTATGTCTTCACATGTTAATCAAATATATAACAAGTTAACAACAAGCTTCTTATATTTTCAAGAAGGGAACACGTACGTTTTCATAAAAAGATCAATATTGCAGGTATGCCAAATTATATTGACACGTAAAACATGTACTCCCTCCGTCCCAAAATTATTGTCCCATATTGACTTTTTTAGTCTTTCTTCTTCAACTTTGAACATAATTATTTTTGTTTGTGTTATATAATATTTGATGAAAAATATATGAATATATTAGGTTTTAAATGTATTTTCCTTTGATATAATTTTCATCAAGTACTATATAACACAAATAAATATATTAATGGTCAAAGTTGAACAAGAAAGACCGGTCAAAGTCAAAGGGGACAATAAAAATGGGACGGAGGTAGTAATAACATACTATTGTTCTAGCTTGCAAGGCATGTTGATGGTTATGATATGTAGTGGTTAATTTGTTGATTTTATGAATATGAAACAACAAGTTCAAAAACTAATAAGAACCTATTTATTTCTCGTTAGCGAGTTGGAAATAAACCCTATAAGCTGACAAGATAGTCATCCTTTATAAATTTAGTATTCCCAAAGGCAACTACTTTACCTACACAATATGCATCGATCACCAATTTATCCAATAATAAGCAGTTTTTGATTTAGAAATCTCTTTTATATTGAATTATATAATACAAAGATACCAGCAAATCACCGAGTTAAGATCTAACCTCTCCTGGTGAAATGTGTGCAGTAATCTCCAAAGCTCTTTGAGAATTACTACGGGTTTTCATTCGATTGATATCATACGTGTCGACTAACACATTCAAGTTTTTGATAATGACATCTTTAGATCCGGGCTTAACAAATTGGGAAAAATGTTCACTTTCTAGCTCGAAATCACTCTCTTGTGGTACACTGTCTCTTTGAGCTTTTATGGCTATGTACTTGTTTATAACCTCCATTAACAAGTGTTGAATGACTAAATATGGATATAATTTAGAAGTTGCAAAAAGAAAAGAAAAAA
This sequence comes from Chrysanthemum makinoi, assembly GCA_910596185.1. NCBI lineage: Eukaryota > Viridiplantae > Streptophyta > Magnoliopsida > Asterales > Asteraceae > Chrysanthemum > Chrysanthemum makinoi. Next base: position 29,671,912 of record OU343221.1, on the reverse strand, counting down.
ATATGAGCCTTTGAATAATGATCTAGGTAGAAGACAATGCACCAAATCACTACCGTTTAACTACAATACCAGGAAAATATGGTAGAAAATAATAATCAAAATAGCTCAATTATTATAAAAATAGTATTAGCAGCTCATTTTATAGTGAATTAAAATAAACTTAACAGATTTTGATCGTTTTTAGCACATCGGATAGTTAAAAGGTTCGGTTTTGGTTTCTAAATAGTTTTGTGTTGCGTTCGTTTTGTTTTCTTTGAGTCTTGGGTTTTTAAGTTTAAACCATTTGAGACCATTCATAAACAAAGTATGTAAGTGCAAGATTTTTTTTGCGTGCTTAATGTTTTGGGCTTGTAATCCACACTTCACATTTACGACTTGTGTTCTTGTTATATACTCAATTTTAATTACATGTTACTAAATAAGATTACGGAAAAAGTGAAAAAGAAAATATAAAAAAAGAAACAAGAATTAACACAACAACAATCAAGTTTTGTTGTGCTACGTTCTCTAGCTGCTTAACCATAATGTTGATACTCGAGCTTATAAAGCGTTCATAACCTTTACTTTCTAACAATGTGGGACAAAAGCTATTGTAATAAATTAACAAATCATGTTTTCTTAAGAATAACTAGCAAATCATGTTAGACGTTAAAGAAACATAAGATCAAATGTAGATTGAAAACCGTATAACCTTAATTGAAAAGCTCAAAACGCTTCGCCTTCGTCATATATATTGGGAATCATGGGTTTATGTTTACGTTTTATATGTGTTTGAATCATCTTTCTTTCGTTGTAATGTAGGTATTCTCTGCATTCGGATTGCATTATTATGGTTAGAAAATTGCAAACATTAGAAAAGATTAAAATCATAAGTAATACTTACATAAAAACCCAACTTGGTATGACAACGGTAATGTTGTTTGCTTAAACACACCCTTACACCATACTAAATTGAGATATGATTGGGATGACTAAATGTATGCCTAATTTTATGCCTAAAATTGTTCGACATTTACTTATTGGTTTGTTTAACCGTGGGTCTTTCATCTGCAACCAACAGGATGCTGCCACCTAGTTTTAAGCCCAAAAGTAGGCATACATTTTAGTCACCCCAATCATTTCTCTACTAAATTAAGAGCTAACCTCTCCGGGTGCAATGTGTGCAGAAATCTATGAAGTTTCTCGAGAAATACTAGGTGTTTTCATTTAAATGATCACTACACTAAATAGCTCTATCATTTTAAATGAAACTAAAATTAAACATATTTGGATCCTTTTTAGCATATTCTATCTTTAAAATGTTCGGTTTGGGTTTCTAGATGGTTGTGTGCTTAATTTCAATCATGTTTTATTGGGCATAATGTTGAAATGTTCGGTTTTGTTGTGGTTTTTTTTAGTATGTTGAATACTTGAATTATTAAGACGTTCGTTTAGTTTTCTTTGTGTCCTGTGTTTCGGCTTAGACCATTTTAGTCTATTAAGAAGCAAAGTACATAAGCCCAATTATTCCTCTTAACTTGTTTATTAAGGTTCTTTTTTGCGCTTAATGTATTTGGGCTTGCAATCCAAACTTAATAGTTACGACTTAGGCTGTGCGTAATAGTGAGCGTGGTCATCACTAGTGCCAACTCAGCTTTCTCTCACTACAACATTTTTAATGACCCTGCTTAAAAACATACCCACTTAAAAACAAGTGTAATAAAGCGATCCGTGAAAAAAACTCCTCGAAAGCAAATATTGCCTACAAAAACAATTAAATAACAACACTCACATACAAAAAAAAAAAAAGGAAGGACCGTCGAGTATACAACCGAGTTATACGTACTATTTTTCGAACATGACCAGGTCCTTGTAATGGAAGGGATGCGTTCTATGGGGCGACCGACCATGCAAACGACTATCCATTATGAATGGTCTAAAGAGATGGCTAGTCAACAAAATCTCTTGACACATGTTCATTTTGTTTCTTTGCTCATTATTTTTACCAATGATTTTTCTATAGGTATCAAATTAATTTTCGTTATAATGATGGTTATGACCCCTTATTATGAAGAAACAAATAAGTGAAAAGAAATACAATGTAATTTATGACCCAATACACAATAAACAAAGCCTTTATAAATCCTTTCATGTTTGTTATGATTTGTGGTAATTTACGATCCAATGTTGTAAAGAAAAAATCATAGAGTGAAAATAGACAGAAAAAGAAAACTCGAAACACACAGACAAGAAATTAGTTTTTGTAAAGAATTCATTACTTTCACTTTCTATCAATGTAACCATATGATCACAGAAAAAGAAAACTCTGAAACACACAGACAAGAGACAAGCTTTTGAAAAAAATTAATAAATCATGTTAGACATTAAAGAAACATATGATCACAAGTAAGAGTGTAAACCATGTAACCTAAATTGAAAAGCACGTAACCCTTGCCCTTCGTCGTATAATGGGAGTCGATTTTGGTAAGGATGTAGTTTTATATTTTACATTTTCGTACCTGTTTGACAAAATTGTGTAGGAAAGTTTCTTATGCATACTGAAAACCAGATACAAAAGAAACCAATATCGGTTTGATTTGATTATCCTTTATCATAAGTGTTTTTGAACAACAAGATTATATACGATTGAGTCATCTTTCTTCTTTCTATAAATTAAGGCCTCCTTATATAGCAGGCATGCCAAATTGGTATTTTTTATATTTGGTGCTACTTGTTATATGTCAACAAAGATCAACAAATCTAGTTCCAAGAATCCTAGACCTTAACCATGGGTTTAAGTCTAAAATAGCATTTTCTAGTACATAATAAGCACAATTGTTCTTGTACACTTGCTTATTAGAATAATAGGTTCATTTTTTGTGCTTACGGTTATTTGCTTCACTTCATGTCTTAATTTGTGTTCTTGTTGTATACTCGGTTTTGCATGTTACGACCAATTTAAGCTATTATTTTACAAGGAATCAAATCAAGTTTTTTTAAAGGAACGTGCTGTTATTTTACAAGGAATCAAATAAAGTTTTGTTAGAGGAACATATTAAAAAAAACCACGAAAAAAGTACAAACGCAACAAGCAAGTTTTTATTATGTTGTATCCATCGGTTTAAATATATGGATAACAGTTTAAATGGTAAAGATGTTATGAAAAAGAGTTACGTGAAAAAGAACTCAGGAAAAAACAAAAAATCAAAAAACAAAAACAAAGTTAGTACACACGCATTAAATCTCTTTTAATGCCATGTTACTTACTTGGCTTAACAATTCAAATGACTCTTGAAGCTTTAAAGAGTTCATTATTTTTAGACTAAAATACACCGTTGGTCCCTAAACTTTGCAAAACGCTTCGTGATGGGACAAAACTCGGTCTTTTCATCGCCTACCTGTGCATTTTTTTGCTACATATTCGTGTCTTAGAATAAAAGATATACATATCATGTTTATGATATAACATATGTGCAAACCGGGTTATATTTTAGCAAATTTACCGTCTTGGTGACCAAGACAAGCTTATGCTATAAATGAAACTCACCCTCATTCAGTTTTGACAGATCAAAATAACAAAACTCTTATACAAACGATTTTCAGCAATCCTTCAGTAAAAAACACGCATCGCTTCTGTGATCTTTCATGCAAGTTTTGTCAGGTCCGGCTGTACAACAACTTTGGACGTTGTACCCTGGGAAACAGACGACGAATCTGTTTTAAGAGAATCATGTTAAACACGAGCCTCGTACCACGATCTTTACTGCTTTCGTTTAATTTTCGTTGAATAGTGTCTGTCTTCTGCTTCTACTCCATTCTGTCTGTTATTTAATTTTATGTCATTTACTTTCTGTTATTATTATTTATAATCTGATTTACGAATAAAAGTGTACATGTTTCCCTACAAAACTACGCATGAAACTGTAATAAGTTTTTTTACATATTAATCAAATATATAAGAAGTTAACAACTAGATTCTTATATTTTCATAAAAGAGGACACATACATGTTATAAATTAATATATATCTGTTGTAATGTAGATAATTTATGAATTTTAATTGCATTATTATTTTCAAAAAAAAAGATCAATATTTTAAGCAATATAGAAATGTCTACAAAGGCCTCCAACCAGTATAAAGCAGGTTTGCCAAATTGGCCTTTTGGTGCTATATGTTATCTATAAATGAAGATCAACAAATCTAGTTCCAAGAATCCTATATCGTATGTTAAATTTGTTGTATCGGTATAACCTAATGTTGTTTGGTATTTACATTTCATTATTTGATATGATGTTATATTTCCTCTAAGTCTCTAACTACTAGGGGTTTTCATTTGATACCATACAGGTCGATTGACATATACAAGCCGATGATGATGACATCTTTGGATATGTGCATAATCAATAAGGAAAATGGTCCATTTTTTAGCTTGAGATAACGTCTTGTGGTGTGCCGTCTATTTGAGCCTTTATGGTGACGTACTTGTTTGTAACCTCTAAAAATTGATATAACTTGTAGTTGCAAAAAAATATGAGCCTTTAACTGGTAAATGCATGTAGAACAAAAGGCATGAAATCTGGTAGAAAATACCAATAGAAATAGCTCTGTTGTTTAAAAAAATAGTAGTAGCTTGTATCCTAGTTAATTGAAAAAAAATAGTAGGGTTTGATCAGTTGAAAAACTAATCTCTTTTGGACACAAAAGTCAAGAATTGGATCCTCACTCTCTGCAAAATGACTAAAGGTCCTTTGTAAACAACCTTTGTACCTTCGAGTAGGAGTAAGGCTTTCTACATCTCACTTTTTTCTATACCTCGTGAAAGATGGGATTGAGTAACGTGAAGTCAAGTATCCTACTTAATTGAAACCGAAATTACACAAGTTATGTTAAATTATGACCCAATCTATACTACATTATAAAGCATTTAGACCTTTCAAAAATGAAAGTATTACAATATTACGCCAACACACTTACTTAATATAGAAAATTTAAGGTGAATGTCTAATTAATTACACTATTAAAACACCCCTAAATGAAAAATAAAAGTTATTAAGCTTATTATACAAACCGATCGATATAACACAAAACGTACTCTCATTTTCAATATAAAGATATTATTAAATCAATACAGTTTCAAAATCCATACCAAATTACAATGTTCAAAAAATACTATTAAATCGTTTGAGTATCTCGAGAACCAACATTTACGCCTTTTAATTTTTTTTATAATACTTACCGTAAAAAACTAAAAATTTTGTTTTATAAAAAGCATACGATTCAAAGGTACAAAGTGATAAGTGTTAACTTTTTTATTTTAGATTTATATATAATAATAACTATACTTTTCAAAGTTACCCCACATGATTTCTTAAACATTTAGGATTTATTTATTTATTTACTTATTTATTTATTTAAACTACTATTTTACTTATATCTTTTACATGTGTGGGATAAATATAATAACATTGTTAATAATTCAAATAAGTGCCAAAAAAAACTTATAAGATGTATTTTTGGAGAATTAAATTTTCTTAACAAGATGCAAGTGATTTTTAAAATTCGTTTTGGCGTTTTTTTTTTAAATAATTTGCGACTATGGGCCATTGTCAGCTACTTCAACCTCATACCTTAATAATATACCAGCTACCGATTTTGTTTTCCCCAACGTTACGTGAATAATCTACTATTGTTATATGAGTTAACTTGTTATTGCTTAAAATTATTCAAAACTTAAATTGAAGTCATTCGTAAAACTATTGTATTTTAGAATATAGAATTGAAAAATAATTCTCGTTAAAAATTGTTTACGTTGTTATCCATCGGTGCAATACGCGGGTACCCCACTAGTGGTATAAAAAGAGTTAAGTGAAAAAAAGATAAAGAAATGCACAACAACTAAGTTTTGTTGTATAACTCAAAACTTTAAATGTGTAAATGAAACTTGAAGTTATAAATAATTCATTATTTTGGTTTCCATTGATGTGGGACAAGATGTTGCAGTAGTAAAATAAACCACTCATGAAAGACACTAAGGAAACATAAGATCACTAAGTAAAATTAAAAACCATGTGACCTTAATTGAAAAGCTTGAAACTTAACCCGTGCCTTTCGTAGTCTCGTAGTAAACAAAAACAACAAAAATTGGCCGTCGATTTTGGTAAGGATGTTGTTTATATTTTACATTTTCGTACTTGTAAAAGAAACTTAATGTTCGACAAAACTGTGTAGGAAAGTTTATTATGGCCCCATATTTTGAAGACAAAAAAAGTGAAAAGAAATAAAAGGTTAGTGACAAGAAACAAGTTTTGTTATTAGTGTTCTCTTCTTAACTCTGTTTTGTGAATGACACTTGAACCATGAAGATTGAAGAGTTCATTACTTTTACTTTCCATCCATGTGGGACAAGTTCTTGAAGTAAATTAAGAAATCATCTAAGACAATTAAGAAACATAATATCACAAGCAGATTCAAAACTATGTAACTTTAATGAAAATCTTGAAATCCAGCCTTTCATCATATATTGGTAAACATAAAACAAGAAATATTGAGAGTCGATTTTTATGATGATTATTATGGTTTGAGAATTGAAAACTTGAAAAAAAGATCAGTATTTTAAACAATACAGAAACCTCAACAAAGGCCTTCCAACCAATATCTACATATGCCCGTTGTCATGACTTGTCAATTCATATACTACGATACCATTATAGAACATTTCGCAGCAAAACTTGAAGATTTAGATATATTGTTGTCAATGAGCTTGCCTAAAATACCAACTTGGTAGGACAATGGTAATCGCATGTTAGAAAGCCAACAACATGGTCATCCATCTCAATTTCAGTTTCTCATAGGATACTACTAATCTACTATCTCGACACCTTATGCATCGATCACCTAATCAAATTTATATAGCAATAAGCACTGTCCGATCTAGATTCTTCTTTTTTGTTAAATCGAATAATGTAATACAAAGATACCAATAAGTCATCGGCCTTTACATTCACTGAAAACTTTAAGTATTTATAATCACTTGGTAATGTTGTATGCTTAGACACTTTTAGTCAATCCATGTATTAATGTTGGATGAAATATAATACAATATACTAAATTAAGATCTAACCTCTCCGGATGCAATGTGTGCAGTAATCTATGAAATATAATACACTATACTAAATCACGATCTTGTGGTGCACTGTCTGTTTGAGCCTTTAAGGTGATGTACTTGTTTGTAACATCTATTTGAGCCTTTATAGTTATGTACTTGTTTGTAACCTCCAATATTAACAAGTGTTGAATGATTAAAAATCGGTATAACGTTTATCACAAAAATTATCGGTACAACTTGAAATTGCCTATGAATGATGATGTGGGTAGAAGAAAAGGTATCAAATCACAACCTTTTAACTACAGTGCAAGACAAATTTAGTTGAAAAATAACAACTAAAATAGCTCTGTTATTTTAAACATATGTATTGTAGTTAGCTAAAAATGAAACTAAACAAGCCTTGATCGTTTTAGCATATGCGCGTTCGGTTTTGGTTAAAGTTAAAACACTCATTTTGTTATCTTGGGTTTTTAGGCTTAAATCATTTGAGCCCATTAAGAAACAAAGTGCACAAACCCAATAATTCCAATAAGCTTCACTATTAAGGGTTGTTCTTTGTTCGATTTTGGGCTTGAAAATTGTAATCCACACGTCATATTTATGACTTGTGCTCTAGTTACCAACCATTTTAAACTATTATTTTACAATGTATGAATATAAGTTCTGTAACAATTTGCGGTAATTTATGACCCCATGTTATGAAAAAGAACTAAATGAAAAGAAACTATAAAAAAAATCAGACAAGATAAGCCCAGACAATCAAATTTTTGTCAGAAACATATCATATCAAATTTAACATTAAAATTACACTTCAAGTTATAAAGATTTCATTACTTTTGCTTTTAATGGAGTTATCAACACTATCAAGACACAAGTCAAAGATGGTCTTAAAGATACAGTCAAGCAACCAAGCATCAAAGCTAATACAAGAATCATCTCCACAGTTATCTCATCCAACTATCTTCATCACCATAGATGATTAGTTGATTGTAGCAACATGTAGTTTACATTCTTAGTTAATAGTCAACGATAGTCAACTGTAGTTTCAAGTTAGTTAGTTTCCCGCCTTTTCTATTTCTATATAAGTACTGATGTAGTCTTCATTTTCTCATTCAAGTAATGGAATAATCATTTCCACTTCATCTTGTTTGCTCTCACTTTCTCAATATGGTATCAGAGCCAAATGGCTCCAACAAACCTCTAACAACCCATAACTAACTTCCAACAAACTTCTAACAAACTCCGATCATCTTCTCCGGCATACTCACCAGATTCTGATCAATTTTCTGATCAGTTCATAGCATTTCATCCAACAATTCACTATCCAACATCAACAAAACACCATGAGTACTTCAGATAACTCAAACACAAACAGACCACTACAACAAACACCATTGATGACGTCACTTCCCCAAATCATCCTCTATACTTACATCAACATGATCATCCTGGTCTAATTCTCATCTCTAAGAAACTCACAGGATCTGATAACTATGGATCTTGGAAGAGATCCATGATGATTGCTCTTAATGCAAGAAACAAACTCAAGATTGTCACTAGTGAATATGAAGAACCAAGAATTGATTCAGAGATCAGACCAATTTGGGAGAGAACAAATTATATGATTATATCATGGATCTTGAACACCATTGATGAACAAATAGGCAATTCTTTGAACTATGTGAATCTGCTTGTGATCTATGGAAGGAACTACAAGAGCATTACTCTCAACTTGATGGACACAGAGTTTATCAACTCACTCATGATTTGGTTCAGTTGAAGCAAAACAACACTGCAATTGAAATCAACTATCACAAGTTGAAGGGCCTTTGGGATGAGTATGATTCACTGGAAGCACCATATCTCTGCCTTTGTGCATGCAGTTGTGAGAATGGAAGGATCAATGGTGAGAGAGATCAAAGAAAACGATTAATTCAGTTTTTGATGGGTCTGGATGAATGCTATGCTAATGTCAGGGGCCAAATTCTCTTAATGAATCCTATGCCAACTGTTGCTAAAGCATATAGTATGATTAGACAAGAGGAGAAGCAAAGAGAAGGTAACACCATCAAAGTCCCATCTGCAGTTGCATTATCTGCACACACTAACAATTCCAAGAACAACACTTACACTAGTAACACAAAGTATGGGAGAAACTATGGCTTTGGTGACACATCAGCAAGAAATCACAATTCAAGAGATACAGTACCAAGAAGAAGTAACTTCAAGAAAGATTATGTCGCAATTGTGGAAAAGAAGGTCACCAAAAGGAAGAATGCTATCAGTTGGTTGGATATCCAGTTGGGCATCCATTGCATGGGAAGTTCAAACCTCCAATCCAAACACCCAGGAATGATTACTCAGGGAATAGAATAGTAAACATGGCAACTGTACAAGGATCAAATGCTGAAGTGACAAGTGGTTCAGGACAAAATGATGTTGCAATGAGTGCTAGAATGGATCAACTTCAGAATCAGTTGAATCAGATGATGCTCATGTTACGAAACAACAAGGAGACAACTGGTATGCTATTTTTTACCACAGAAGGTACTCCAAGACTCATTGCTACTCATACCACTTTGTCATACAAATTAATTGCTTCAAATATCAGTGCTAAAACTCATAAAATCATTGCATCTATCCTGATTAGGCAAAGGTATCTTTGGGTTGTAGACAGTGGTGCAACAGATCATGTCTGCATTTCACTAACCCTTATGCATAATGTTCAAATCTGCACACAATCCATATATGTCACCTTACCAAATGGTCAAAACACAACAGTTACCCAATTTGGATCAGTGCACATTAATTCTTCCATCACACTACACAATGTACTTTACATCCCATCATTCTCCTACAACCTGTTATCTGTAAGCAAATTAGGCACACACATTCCTCTATCTGTGCTATTCACACGAATTGCCTGTTACTTCCAGGACCATCACAAGAGAATTGCCCATGGCAACCTTTACAATGGACTCTACATCATTCAACAAGAACCTAAAGCAACTCCCTCCACAATACTCACAGTCAACACCAACAACATGGATCTTTGGCACTCAAGACTTGGGCATCCCTCACTATCTGTTTTACAACAAATAAAGTCAATCTCTGTTTCAAAGAATTGTACTGTACATAACTGTAATGTTTGCCCTCTTTCAAAACAATGTGCTTTACCATGTCCTCAAAGTGATTCACAAGAAAAATCTATGTTTGAACTAATTCATGTTGATGTTTGGGGACCATACCAACGCCCCACAATGGATAAATGTAGATATTTCCTCACAATTGTGGATGATTTTTCAAGGGCAACCTGGACTTATCTGTTACCAAGCAAACACCACACCATCTCAAACATAAAAATGTTTCATGCTTACATTCAAAATCATTTTCAAACTTCCATCAAAACAATCAGAAGTGACAATGGAACAGAGTTCATTAACCAGTCCTTAAGTGATTTCTTCGAAACCAATGGCATCTTACATCAAACCACTTGTCCATACACTCCACAACAAAATTCCAGAGCAGAAAGGAAACATAAACACCTATTAGAGGTAGCAAGAGCCATAAGATTTCAAGCAAACTTTCCAATTCACTTTTGGGGATACTGTCTTTTAGTAGCAACCTATCTCATTAATAGATTACCTTGTAAACCTTTGAACAACAAGAGTCCATATGAAATTTTATCAAACACCACCTTCACTATATCATTTTAGAATTCTAGGTTGTCAAGCTTATGCACATCAACACACCACAAACAAATTTGAGGCTAGATCCATACCATGCATCCATATTGGCTATCCCACAACACAAAAAGGTTGTCTTCTATACAATCCTAAGACACACAAAACCATTGTGAGCAGGCATGTAAGATTTCATGAACAAATCTTTCCTTTCAACATCAAACCAACACAATCCTCACCAAATCAAACTCCATTATCAACATCAGAACCTTAAAACAACTCATCACCCACTAATATCACACCATTATTTCCCATACCAAGCCCATCCACTGAAATACACCTCAACAATACACAACCCACAACACATCCTTCACCATCATCAACCATTCCACCAGAGTTAAGCACTTATCCATCACCCACATCTTCTAATTCACCAACACACAATCACACAGAATCATCTCCATCTCAGTCATCTACACATGTCACACCACCAATTGTCACAAATCCATCTGAATTCACATCCAACTTATCTTCACAAACACCAGTACCATCACCATCTATTCCAACTGATACATCTTCCATGCCATCACCATCATCACTACCACCAATTAGGAAGTCTACTAGAACAACCAAAATACCATCAAAACTCAAGGATTTTCAAATCAATATACCCAAAAAGAATCACACTTTTAACACTATCATCAAATTCCACCATTCAAAATATCTAAATTATCATAATATTACATCACTCAAACACAGACATTTCATAAACACAATCAACCATACCTAATAACCAAAATACTACACCCAAGCTTCCAAAGACTTAAGATGGGTAGATGCTATGAATAAAGAGTTACAAGCACTTGATTCTAATCACACATGGGTGGTCACTTCTCTTCCACCAAACAAGTTACCCATTGGGTGTAAATGGGTATTCAAGATCAAGTATAGATCAGATGGCACAATTGAAAGGATTAAAGCAAGATTAATGGCAAAAGGATTCACCCAACAAGAAGGTATAGACTACACAGAGACATTTGCACCAGTGGCTAAAATGGTAACTGTTAGAACTCTGCTGGTCACTGTTGTTCATCACAACTGGTATATTGCTCAATTAGACATCAACAATGCTTTTTTTCATGGAGATTTAGAAGAGGAAGTGTACATGACTCTACCCCAGGGATACAAGTATGATACATCCATTCCAAATCATGTTTTCAAGTTACAAAAGTCTCTTTATGGCCTCAAGCAAGCAAATACACAATGGTTTACTAAGCTCGCTACTTTCTTACTTGACAAAGGCTTCACTCAGAGTTATGCAGATACTTCATTACTTACCTACAGAAAGGGACAAGATTACTTAGCCCTAGTGATCTATGTTGATGACATTCTTCTCACATGAAACAATCTTTCTCTCATCAATCATATCAAGCAGCAACTGGATACAACATTCAGCATCAAGGATCTAGGTAGTCTCAACTACTATTTGGGTATAGAGTTCATGAGAAACTCAAAAGGCATCACCATGACACAAAGAAAATATGCCCTTGAGCTCCTTCAAAGTACAGATGTTTTGGATCTCAAACCTACCCATATCCCAATCAATCCAATTGCCAAGCTCAATGACACAGATGGAGAACCTCTCTCTGATCCCTCACAATACAGAGCTCTAGTAGGCAAGCTTCTCTACCTCACTCTCACCAGACCTGATTTATCTTATGCTGCTCATGCCTTAATTCAATTCAGTCACAATCCAAGGACAACACACTGGAAGGCTTTGATCAAAGTTCTCAGATACATCAAATTATGTCCAGGACAAGGCTTGTTTTTCCAGCTAACAACAATTTACAGCTTAAGGCCTATTGTGATAGTGATTGGGCAATTTTTCCCAACTCAAGAAGGTCAACCACTGGATTTTGTGTCTTCCTTGGTTCCTGTCTCATTTCCTGGCAATCTAAGAAACAAACAGTGGTTTCAAGATCCTCAACAGAAGCTGAGTATAGAGCCCTTGCAGATTGCACATGTGAAATTACTTGGTTACTTAGCCTGCTCAAGGACTTTCAAATAACAACACCAACCCCTATCTCCATCTTCTGTGACAATCAATCCTCAATAGCTTTAGCAGCCAATCCAGTTCAACATGCCAGAACAAAACACATTGAGATTGATTGCCACTTTGTTAGAGACAAGATCAAAGTAGGGGTCATTCTTCCCATTTTTACTCCCTCACACACTCAAATTGCAGATGTGCTGACAAAAGAACTTAGCAGATCTCCATTCCATAATTGTGTTTCCAAGTTTGGCATGTGTGATCCATATACACTGCCAACTTGCAGGGGGGAGGTAATGGAGTTATCAACACTATCAAGACACAAGTCAAAGATGGTCTTAAAGATACAGTCAAGCAACCAAGCATCAAAGCTAATACAAGAATCATCTCCACAGTTATCTCATCCAACTATCTTCATCACCATAGATGCTTAGTTGATTGTAGCAACATGTAGTTTACATTCTTAGTTAATAGTCAACGATAGTCAACTGTAGTTTCAAGTTAGTTAGTTTCCCGCCTTTTCTATTTTTGTATAAGTATTGATGTAGTCTTCATTTTCTCATTCAAGTAATGGAATAATCATTTCCACTTCATCTTGTTTGCTCTCACTTTGTCAATAGCTTTCTATCTATGTGGGACAAGCTATTGAAATTAAAAACAAATTAATTGAAAAGCTTGGAACCCTGCCCTTTGTCATACATTGGTAGACATAAAACAAGAAAAAATGGGTGTTGATTTTGTTGCACCATCAGAAAGGATCCCATAAATTGCAACGCTACCATAAGTTCATTTTTTAATATTAAAAAAGCCAATTTCTGTTTTATAAAACAATATTCATTTTCTTTGAATTTAAAGAAGCCAAGCTTATTGTGTGATCTTAATCAGTAAAGATCCTTTTATTCATGAGCTGCTCTAATGGTTTTCTCGGCTCTGCCATTATTTTAGCAGCCTTGGCAGACATCTTGATATGACTGACACTCTTACAATACTTTCTCATCAATTTGTTCCAAAGCTATAGGCCGCCTCCATATGCACACCTCCATCAAAAAGCTCAGTCTATACACGTCATGCTTGGTCTGTAGTTTATAAAGTTCCATTCATTTGTCACATTTGAAAGAAACCCTCAAAACTAATCCGACTTTGTAGCTTTTCCAGAGTAAGAAATGTTACCAACCCAACCCCATTTTTCATTATCTTGACCAATCCCATTGAGCCTGTAGACTACACAAATGTTGCCAGATGCTTGTTTCTCCAAAACAGACCCAAATGCTCTTTTTTGTCAACATCATTTGGACCATGAAGAAATATATCAACTGGTAGACACTTCTTTTCGAGTTCCAAATGCTTTATATCAGCACAAATACAAAAAAGAGCTATATGTGGGGAGAAATGTCAGCAAGGAAACAAACACTTCTCCGAACATCCATTTAGTAGTCAATTTACATACTCGCAAATAACATTTAAAATAGCTCTACTGTTTTAAAAATTGTTTAGCAACTTGTATCCTAGTTAATTGAAATCTTTTTTTGCATATCGTATCGTTAACACATTCGGATTTTTTTTGTAAATGGATTTGTCATTTGTGCATCATGTGTATCATGTTTTTTGGTATAAAGTTAAAACATTCGGTTTTAGTTTGGTTTTAGTATGTTGAATTATTAAGTTGTTCATTTGGTTATTTGGGTCTCGGGTTTTTAGGCTTAAATCATTTGAGTCCATTAAGAAAGAAAGTACATAAGCGCAATAATAGGTTGTATTGGTTGTTTTGTTTGTAGCTAGAGCTGTTATCGTTTGTGGCATGTCACAAACGTATCGTTTGAGCGTTGCTTGGGGTTAATGTGGTATTTCAGCCATATTCCATTGTATTTCAAATTTTTGTGATTAATACACTTTATCGGGGTAACCCTTTACCCAAAATATAATAGGTTCGTTTTTTGTGCTTGTAATCCACACCTCATATCGATGACTTGTGTTCTAGTTATATAACAGTTTGATACCACAAATTATAACAAAACTTAAACTCATACCATGTAAAATAACAATTTAAAATGGTCATAACATGCAGATCATGAGAAAAGATTTAAGTGAAAAGGAAGAAAACAAAAAGTTCTGAACAAAGATATTGCAACAAGTTTTGTTGCAACACTATCTTCAGACCTTGACATATGAATGACAGTTGAAGTTATAAAGAATTCACTACTTTTACTCTCTATCCATGTGGGATAAACTATTAAAATGGATTAACAAATCATTACACTAAAGAAACATAAGATCACAATGTAGATTAAAACCATGTAGGAAACTATAAAAAGTTAACGTTTCACACTTAAGTACCATATTGCATTTGAATATCTTTTATCATTAGGGTTTTTTTCAAAGTCTATCCCTTCCTCTTGTCTGTATCCTTTGGCCACAAGACGAGCTTTGTTGCGAATTACAGTCATCTCTTCATCCCTTTTGTTCTTCCATAACCATTTGAGATCAATGACGCGAATGTCAATTGGTCTTGGAACCATATCCCAAGAGTCATGTAGACGGTATTGGAGAAGTTCCTCCTGCATCGCTTCTATCCATGCGGGTTCTGCCATTACCTCGCGAATGTTCTTTGGCTCTATATTGCTAATTGATCAAAGGTAAATGCATAAGTCGCAATCGGTGGCAAGTTGGCGTCTCGTCTGAATTGGCCTTGAAGGTTCACCAATAACTTGTTCAATTGAGTGGTCTTTTGTCCACTTCAGAGTAGAAGGATACCGTTGGTTAAACGTATGCGAGTTAGATGGTTCTCGCAAGCTTGAGGATGATTCAGCTGATTCCGTAGCAAACGGGTTTTCAAACAAGTCGTCATCTAACGTTGCATCGTTTTGGTTTTGGTTTTGCTCATCAACTGCTGGTAGAACGGGTGCAATAACTGTAGTAGATGTAGATGATGTAGATGGAGTTGGTGCATTGGTTTCTTCCGTTGTAGATGCATCTTCTGTTGGTGATGGTGGAAGATTTTTAGCGGGTGCAGCGGAATGATGGTTTGATGTATTTGTCGAAGTTCCACCATAGTATTCATCGAACATTAACTCGAAGAAATTCTCCCATTCTTGTTCTTTAGGATTGTCAAACGAAGTTGATTGAGCTCTTTGAGGTACGAGTCCTGAACTGATGTGTCCAGAAGTCTGCTGGTTTAGTGCGGGTTCTAGAGCGAGTCTCTCATAAGCCATTTTTGAAAGTTCATCAAATTTCACATTCATCATCTCCATGATCCTCCTAATCCTTCTGTTATACACCCGGAATGCCCTCGAGTTATTTGAATATCCAATGAAGATTCCAATATCACCTTTAGCTTTCAATTTACCTAGATCTTCTCTCATGCGTTGTCGGATAGCACAAAGCGCCAAACACGTGAAAGTAAGAGATATCAGGGTTTCTGTTGTTCACAAGCTCATACGGGGTTTTATTGAATCTAGGATGGATTAGGGATCGGTTACGAGTGAAACAAGCAAAGGCAACAGCCATCAGCCCATAGAAATAACGGTGCACTAGAATAGATTAGCATTGTGCGAGAAGCTTCCACAAGAGTTCTATTTCTTCTTTCAACTACCCCATTCTGCTGTGGAGTTCTAACAACTGATGTTTGATGTGTGATTCCAACATCTTCAAAATAAGCTCTTAACTCTTGATTAGTGAATTATGTGCCGTTGTGCCATTCTTACAACCCTTACTGGAGTTTGTAGAAGTACTTGAATACGTTTCAGAAAGGTGATGATGATACCTGGTGCTTCGTCTTTTGACCTCAGAAACTTAACCCATGTATATCTTGAATAATCATCGACGATAACAAGAATATACTTTTTCCCATTAATGCTTTTAACTCTCATTGGGCCACATAAGTCCATGTGCAACATATGCAACTTTGCTTCCGAACTAGGTACGGATTTGGGTTTATATGATGCTCTTTTTCTTTTACCTTGTTCGCATGATGGACATAAGTGATCCTTGGTGTATTTGAACTTTGGAAGTCCGTTGACGATGTTGTCTTTGGCAAGATTGTTGATGGTGTCAAAATTGAGATGGGATAACCGTCTGTGCCACAACCAGGACTGTGTTCCAGATGCTCGTGTCATAAGACATATTGGTGATGAAGAGGCCATTTGATTGATGTCGATAGCATACAAGTTTGTATCACGATTCCCAGATAAGAGATTAGTGCCATCCAAGTTTCTAACGAAGCAAGCATTTTTCCTAAAAGCAACCTCTAAATCTGCATCACAGAATCGCCTTGGCGAAAACAAATTGTGTCACAACCCTTCGACATAGTAAACCCAAGTGATCAAATAATTTCCAAAAGGTAGATCTCCATAACCCATGATAGCTGCTACATGATCATTTCCGAAACGTACGGTTCCCATGAATTTCAGACGAAATTGATCGCCAGCTTCAGATTCCCATTCATGTGCTTGGAGCAACCCGAGTCGACGATCCAAAGACATATTTCGATAACCCGCCGAATGAGAAAAGAATATTGTGGATACCGTTTTGATTTTGGTTCCTTTGGGTTAGAGGTAAAATCCTTATCACACGCAGAGAGGTTTTCTACAGGGAATTCTGGTTTATCACTCATTGTACCATTCTGGAGTGTGAAAGTTCTACCTGTGGGTTTCCAAATATCATCCCTATAGTATACACTATAGTTCTGTCCAGAGTGTAAAGCCTAAGTTTTGCAACTAGTCTTCCTACTCGTTTAGCATAAGATCTTTTTGGGACGTTCTTCTTAACAGGCTTATCATTCACATTCTTAGAAACACAATCATCTTGATCATTAATTAAAGATTTCTTGCAAGTTAAACAAAGAGATTCAACACATTCATTAGACTTAGCAAGTTTCATAGGTTCAGACATTCAGGATGAAATGTCTTTCTTATTCAAAAGCGGTAAATTCCTAGGGTGTTCTTCTACTTTCTTCTCTTTATTCAAGATACTACTCCTAGAGGCAGTCGAGACTCTATTGTTCCTTGTATTGCTCTTAGGCTTTAGTCTGCTGCTCCTAGAGGTGCTTTCTAGTCCTGTAGAAGGTAAGTCACACGCATTAGGATTCACATTTTTATCAAGGGAGGTGGTTTTAATTTGTCCTAGTCTCTTTAAAGTTCTTTTCTAAACTTATGTCATTTGTTCCATATGTTTTAGATGTGGAGGCAGACGCATTAGTGGTACTCATCTTAAAAAGTCCAGGTGCTAAAACTTTTGGTTTCTCGATAAACCATTGTTAGGCGATTGATACCAATTGTAGGACCTTACTTTTATCAACCTTATCACAAACCCAACACAAACACAAGTATAACCACGTAAACCAAACACACTTTATGCGTATAAAGAAAGAAACAAAGATGAGAAAGGTGGTGACTTGATGTTATATGGATCGTGTATGTGAAGATAAAGATGAAAACAATAGATGTTTTATTTCAAAGGAAAAACACACACACACATTCAAGCACACACCTCAAATGACTCATTTGAGGTGTATTTATACTATCTTACAACTTACCCTAATGGGCTTGGCATGGGCCGTGGATATGGGTTGGATTGGATTGGGTTACATGAACTTATACAAGGCTAGCTTAACTAAACGTCTAACCATTTAGCTTAGCCCAATCCACGAGCCCGTTGACTATTCTAGCACGATATCTAACACACGTTACAAAGTTCCTAAGTGTGAATGACCATCACTTCTAATAAAAACTATTAAGGCTAACAATCTCCCCCTAAGGGGTGGTCATTCAAAAGATGCTCCACTTGATAAGATATTTACTTTCCTTGAGCTTGAACTTTACGTGTAGATATAGAATAGTCTCGATTCTTTGTTCCTTCATGCTTTGTGATCTATTAAAGTGGTTGTCTGCCATTGTCAACTTCGTTGGTTTGGTGTCTCCACGTCTTTCTCCACCATGCTCTCACTTCTATTTGTCTTTTGGTTACCAATGATGTAGTTCTCGAGTCTTTAAACTTTGTAGATTCTTTGACATTGACGAAGAATCATCTTTAACTTTGTGTAGCCTTTGATTATGATGAGAACTTTCATGTGTTTTTGGTATGAGCATGTGTAGAGTCTGCACGATCAATCCGCTCCGGAGCTTCCATAAGAAGAAAACATAAAACAGGTTAGAAATAAGCGGATTCCGGCACTTACAAGTTTGAATTTCCAGGGTGTTAACAGCATAGTGTGAAAACATGTCTCTAATTCTCACAAGGGCCGTTCCTGAACTGGAGTCCCACAAGTGAGATAACACGATATACCGAAGTACACCTACAGTTCAGATGAGTCGCTGAGGTACACCGAAGCATCACCCCATGACTATAGACCGTTTGAGACACACTAAGCGTAATCCACGGAGAATTACCGAAGTGACCTGCTGTCAGGGCTGCTTGATGTTGACCCTGGCAGGAATTTCCATTCAATCACTGAGGATTACAGTTGTAACTCTCCTCATAAATGTTCTGGCAGATTGCTAAGATCTGCGTAGGACTCTAGAATATATCACTTGTGCCCTTAATGATGAACAACAAGCGATGAAATGTCATGTGTTCCTATGAGATCTTTTGATGAATCTCGTGGCTCTAGACTCAATAGTGCATTTTGGTTTTCCTGAGCGGAGACTAGGGAGAGGGTCTCCTTCTTCAATATCAACGATCTCTAAGAGAAAGTCGATAGATTATGTAGGGTTCCCTGTGAGAATGAAACAAATCCCTTTTGAGAGGAATTGAGTGGCTAGAAGGTTTAGTGAAGTGCGTCACTGGGTCCATGACGTCTTTGTCTTCAATACCAGTGTCATCTAGTGACAACCAGTGGCAAATGAATTGAGCCCGGTTTCTGCCCTAAGGTTGAATATGGAGGGCTATTTCTTTTCACCCTTTCTATTACTTTTCTTTTTAATCCTTCAACCCCTTCTTTCTCCTTTCTCACATTACTCCTTTTTTCAATCATTCCTAAGGACTTCTAATACTAACTATTTGAGATGTCCTTGGGTAGATCCCTCCGGCTCTGGCGGATCATAGGACGGATTTCCTATCCTTAGTCACCTTATAACTCCATGACTGTCCCATGTTGCCATAAAACCATTTTTCTTGAAAATCTCACAGAGTGTTTATGATAGAAAACATGTTTGAGACACTCCTTGAGTTTTATATTTTCATAAACACTCCCCCTTCACATGTGCTTATAAATTTTGACAGAAATCTGCACATAGAGGGTAGAGTTCGCACTTTTTGAATTGATCGGCTCATGATAGACAATTCCCCACGAGACACGGTTACGTTGCCTAGTTAAAGAGTTCCATTGTCAGTTTTTAGGTGACAACTAGCTCTAATAACTAACTTGAAGTTGTAAACACTCCTTGAAAAGGAGGTTAGACCCATGAAGGTGCATATCTATCACAAGTTTCTCGAGATGGTACATATACTGACTTTGATTCCCGTCAATTCATTGGTTTCGTCTGAGTCGAGCTCATTATGAGATTCAAACACCGATTTTGATCAGATTTTAATCACGTCTCCTCCCCCTCAAAAATAGCATATCTATGATGTTTTTGAAACAAAATGATTAAAAGATATGTTTTTCGAAAAGCATTGGGAGAGAAACTGATTTAGCATGAATTTTGGAACAATTTTGCTTTTATACTCCCCCTTTAATAAAGCATAATCAATTAAAGGGTTTCAGAGGGAGTTATCTTGAGCACAAAATATTTTGAAAGATTTTGAAAATCTTTTTGAACAATCTTGAAAAGGTGCTCAAGATGATGATGATTTTCTCACCATTTTAAATGTAGTGCCTCAAGCGTACACTTGATTTTTTCTTTTAAAAGCACGAGTTTTGATTTGAAAATAATCAAAAGTCATCATTATGGTCCGGGTTTCGTACTGAAGTATACGAAAGCCATAGATTAAGAAGTTTTGAGAAACGACATGTTTTGAAAAACATATAAAAGAACTCTCGCTCAAGCATCTGTACATACCCGTATCATTGTTGAATGACATTTCTAGAAACGTACAGAATATCGATTATACAAGAGACATGTCGTGAGAAGAATATTTTTGGATTTTTGATTTTATATTGTTTTTGTATTTTTTTTTGAAAGTTTTATATTTTTATATTTTGCTTTTGTTGGTTTTTCAAATTTTGTATTTTGTTTTTCAAAAATATTTACAGCGAAGCTTTTTGGAAAATCATTTTCAAGAAGATTCGAGAAGACGTTCTAACTCCTCAGGGGTTAGGCTTCGCATTCCAAGTCGTCGAACTAAATCGTCAAACCTTTCTTTTGGAAGGGCTTTAGTAAATAGATCGGCGAGTTGGTAATCTGTCTTCACGAAGAATAATTCAACAGTACCATTTTCGACATACTCTTTGATGAAGTGATAGCGGACTCGGATATGCTTAGTCTTTGAGTGATGAACAGGATTGCATGATATGGCTATGGAACTTTTCGAGTCACAATACATAGGTATTTTACCGAAAGTAAAGCCATAATCTGTGAGTTGTGTTCTCATCCATAGAACTTGAGCACAACACGCAGATAGAGACACATACTCTCAGCCGGTTGAAAGTGCAGTGCAATCTTGTTTCTTTGAAGACCAGCTTACTAACTTTTCACCAAAAATTGTGCTCCTCCGGATGTACTTTTTCTGTAACTTGATCACTGCGTGGTCCGCATCTGTAAAGGCAATTAGATCAAATCCAGATTCCTTCGGATACCAAAGTCCCATGTGAATGGATGTCTTCAGGTACCGAAAGATCCTTTTAACCTCTTTCAGGTGCAGTTCGGTAGGCTTTGCATGAAACCGTGCTAATAAGCAAACAGCAAAATGAATATCTGGTCGACTAGCAGTGAGGTACATGAGAGAACCAATCATGCTCCGATATTTCTTCGGATCAATAGGTTTCCCAAACAAATCGGCTCCAATTTTTGGTGAAGTTACCATTGGTGTTCGACCGAGTCACAATTGTTCATACCATGATTTTTCAAAATCTCAGTTGTGTATTTAGCTTGATTTATAAAAATTCCACGAGGGATTGATGTATTTGTAAACCAAGAAAGAATTTTAGTTCCCCATCATGGACATTTCAAATTTACTTTTCATGAGATTTTCAAAATGTTTTGAAAGATTCGGATTAGTGGACCCAAAGATGATGTCGTCCACGTAAATCTGAACAATCAAAATGTCGTTTTTGCATTTTTGTGTAAACAAGGTAGGATCAACTGTTCCTTTGGTGAAATTGTTTTGGATCAGGAAAGAGGACAGTTCGTCATACCACGCTCTCGGAGCTTGTTTCAATCCATAGATTGCCTTTTTGAGTTTGTAGACGTAGTCTAGATGTTCCATGTCTACGAAGCCTTCTGGATGACTCACGTACACTTCTTCTTTCAGAGTTCCATTCAAGAACGCGGTCTTAATGTCCATCGGATAAACCGTGATGTTTTTGTGAGCGCTAGGCTAAGAAAATCCTGACTGCTTCTAGTCTAGCTACCGGCGAATGACTCTTCAAAGTCTATCCCTTCCTCTTGTCTGTATCCTTTGGCCACAAGACGAGCTTTGTTGCGAATTACAGTCATCTCTTCATCCCTTTTGTTCTTCCATAACCATTTGAGATCAATGACGCGAATGTCAATTGGTCTTGGAACCATATCCCAAGAGTCATGTAGACGGTATTGGAGAAGTTCCTCCTGCATCGCTTCTATCCATGCGGGTTCTGCCATTGCCTCGCGAATGTTCTTTGGCTCTATATTGCTAATTGATCAAAGGTAAATGCATAAGTCGCAATCGGTGGCAAGTTGGCGTCTCGTCTGAATTGGCCTTGAAGGTTCACCAATAACTTGTTCAATTGAGTGGTCTTTTGTCCACTTCAGAGTAGAAGGATACCGTTGGTTAAACGTATGCGAGTTAGATGGTTCTCATAAGCTTGAGGATGATTCAGCTGATTCCGTAGCAAACGGGTTTTCAAATAAGTCTTCATCTAACGTTGCATCGTTTTGGTTTGGGTTTTGCTCATCAACTGCTGGTAGAACGGGTGCAATAACTGTAGTAGATGTAGATGATGTAGATGGAGTTGGTGCATTGGTTTCGACCGTTGTAGATGCATCTTCTTGGTGATGGTGGAAGATTTTTAGCGGGTGCAGCGGAATGATGGTTTGATGTATTTGTCGAAGTTCCACCATAGTATTCATCGAACATTAACTCGAAGAAATTCTCCCATTCTTGTTCTTTAGGATTGTCAAACGAAGTTGATTGAGCTCTTTGAGGTACGAGTCCTGAACTGATGTGTCCAGAAGTCTGCTGGTTTAGTGCGGGTTCTAGAGCGAGTCTCTCATAAGCCATTTTTGAAAGTTCATCAAATTTCACATTCATCATCTCCATGATCCTCCTAATCCTTCTGTTATACACCCGGAATGCCCTCGAGTTATTTGAATATCCAATGAAGATTCCAATATCACCTTTAGCTTTCAATTTACCTAGATCTTCTCTGTCGTTCGTAGGATAGCACAAAGCGCCAAACACGTGAAAGTAAGAGATATCCGGTTTTCTGTTGTTCACAAGCTCATACGGGGTTTTATTGAATCTAGGATGGATTAGGGATCGGTTCTGAGTGAAACAAGCGGGCAACAAGCTCAGCCCATAGAAATAACGGTGCACTAGAATAGATTAGCATTGTGCGAGAAGCTTCCACAAGAGTTCTATTTCTTCTTTCAACTACCCCATTCTGCTGTGGAGTTCTAACAACTGATGTTTGATGTGTGATTCCAACATCTTCAAAATAAGCTCTTAACTCCTGATTAGTGAATTATGTGCGTTGTTCCGTTCTTACAACCCTACACTTGGAGTTTGAAGAAGTAATTGAATACGTTTTAGAAAGGTGATGATGATGCCTGGTGCTTCGTCTTTTGACCTCGAAACTTAAACCCATGTATATCTTGATTAATCATCGACGATAACAAGAATATACTTTTTCCCATTAATGCTTTTAACTCTCATTGGGCCACATAAGTCCATGTGCAACATATGCAACTTTGCTTCCGAACTAGGTACGGATTTGGGTTTATATGATGCTCTTTTTCTTTTACCTTGTTCGCATGATGGACATAAGTGATCCTTGGTGTATTTGAACTTTGGAAGTCCGCTGACGATGTTGTCTTTGGCAAGATTGTTGATGGTGTCAAAATTGAGATGGGATAACCGTCTGTGCCACAACCAGGACTGTGTTCCAGATGCTCGTGTCATAAGACATATTGGTGATGAAGAGGCCATTTGATTGATGTCGATAGCATACAAGTTTGTATCACGATTCCCAGATAAGAGATTAGTGCCATCCAAGTTTCTAACGAAGCAAGCATTTTTCCTAAAAGCAACCTCTAAATCTGCATCACAGAACTGCCCAACTGAAAACAAATTGTGTCCCAATCCTTCGACATAGTAAACCCGAGTGATCAAATAATTTCCAAAAGGTAGATCTCCATAACCCATGATAGCTGCTACATGATCATTTCCGAAACGCACGGTTCCCATGAATTTCAGACGAAATTGATCGCAGCTTGATTCCGGTCATGTGCTTGGAGTAACCCGAGTCGACGATCCAAAGACATATTTCGATAACCTGCCAAGAATGAAAAAGAATATTGTGAAAACCGTTTTGATTTTGGTTCCTTTGGGTTAGAGGTAAAATCCTTATCACACGCAGAGAGGTTTTCTACAGGGAATTCTGGTTTATCACTCATTGTACCATTCTGGAGGGTGAAAGTTCTACCTGTGGGTTTCCAAATATCATCCCTATAGTATACACTATAGTTCCCGTCAGTAGTGTAAAGCCTAAGTTTTGCAACTAGTCTTCCTACTCGTTTAGCGTAAGATCTTTTTGGGACGTTCTTCTTAACAGGCTTATCATTCACATTCTTAGAAACACAATCATCTTGAACATTAATTAAAGATTTCTTGCAAGTTAAACAAAGAGATTCAACACATTCATTAGACTTAGCAAGTTTCATAGGTTCAGGACATTCAGATGAAATGTCTTTCTTATTCAAAAGCGGTAAATTCCTAGGGTGTTCTTCTACTTTCTTCTCTTTATTCAAGCTACTACTCCTAGAGGCAATCGAGACTCTATTGTTCCTTGTATTGCTCTTAGGCTTTAGTCTGCTACTCCTAGAGGTGCTTTCTAGTCCTGTAGAAGGTAAGTCACACGCATTAGGATTCACATTTTTATCAAGGGAGGTGGTTTCAGCTGTCCTAGTCTCTTTAGAGTGCTTTTCTAAACTTATGTCATTTGTTCCATATGTTTTAGATGTGGAGGCAGACGCATTAGTGGTACTCATCTTAAAAAGTCCAGGTGCTAAAACTTTTGGTTTCTCGATAAACCATTGTTAGGCGATTGATACCAATTGTAGGACCTTACTTTTATCAACCTTATCACAAACCCAACACAAACACAAGTATAACCACGTAAACCAAACACACTTTATGCGTATAAAGAAAGAAACAAAGATGAGAAAGGTGGTGACTTGATGTTATATGGATCGTGTATGTGAAGATAAAGATGAAAACAATAGATGTTTTTATTTCAAAGGAAAACACACACACACATTCAGCACACACCTCCAAATGACTCATTTGAGGTGTATTTATACTATCTTACAAATTACCCTAATGGGCTTGGCATGGGCCGTGGATATGGGTTGGATTGGATTGGGTTACATGAACTTATACAAGGCTAGCTTAACTAAACGTCTAACCATTTAGCTTAGCCCAATCCACGAGCCCGTTGACTATTCTAACACGATATCTAACACACGTTACAAAGTTCCTAAGTGTGAATGACCATCACTTCTAATAAAAACTATCAAGGCTAACAGGTTTTTATTTGATATCACACGGTGACATGGGTGGATTGACACGTACAAGGTTCTGATGATGACATATTTGGATCCGGTCTTAACCAATAGGGAAAATGGTTCACTTTGAGCTTGAAATCACGCTTTTGTGGCGTACCGTCTATTTGAGCATTTACGGTGATGTACTTGTAAGTAAACTCTATTAACATAAGTTGAAGAAAATGCACGAAATCCTGTAGAAAAACATATGACCAAATATTAAAGGTGTTAAGAATGTCAAATGAAGTACCCAATGGGTGGATTGACACGTACAAGGTTCTGATGATGACATATTTGGATCCGGTCTTAACCAATAGGGAAAATTGTTAGGAATTAGAAATTCCATAGTGAAGAGTCGGTCACCCCATATATAATTTAGCATAAGTTAGCTCGTAGACATTACATTATTTACTAGTTATTTAGTTAGTTATTTAGTTTAGAGCAACACCGTGGAGGAAGGACGGGTCTTTACCCACTGTATGCCTGATCCACAGTCCGATAGGAGGACGTAGTATTTGTAACTATAAATACCCTCTACCTCCCAAGGTAGAGGGTTGGACCTTTCATTCATCTTAATCTAACCTTCTATGTTTTCTTTCACTTTCTCTTTCTAGAAAGGCTCCCACTTTCTCTCTCTAAAACCACTAAACAATTCGACCCATATTAATGTTTGTTATGTGTTTATGAAATCCAATATGTTACAATTGGTATCAAGAGCCATGGTTAGATCATCTCTTACATATCTTTGGATTTCTAGTGGTTTTAGGTGGTTTTTGAGTTTGAGAAAGTTTAGTGGTTTTGCATCATTTGGTTGATTTCTAGTGTTAAAGTTTGGATTTTGATTGTACTTTTGTGTTTAAGATCATCATAAGTGTTTAGGTTTTGATTTGGAAGGCTTGAATCATAGTGGTTGGGTTGTTTTTGGATTGGAAAGTGGTGCTTTTGAATATGTTCTTCGTAGAGACTTGTTGTTATATTTCTTCGTAGAGACTTTTGGTTATGTTCTTCGTAGAGACTTGCTTTGTTATGTTTTTGTAGAGACTTGTGGTTATGTCCAGATTCAATGTATCTGTCTAGAGACTTGTAGCCTATTTTGAGTAGAGACTTGGTAGAGACTTGGCGTAGAGACTTGGCGTAGAGACTTGGCGCCTATTTTCGTAGAGACTTGGCGTAGAGACTTGGCGTAGAGACTTGGCGTAGAGACTTGACGTAGAGACTTGGCGTAGAGACTTGGCGCCTATTTTCATAGAGACTTGGCGTAGAGACTTGTCTTTACAATTTCTAGCAACTTGTCTCTGTTGTTACTAGCGAGTTGTTCTTTAGCGACTTGGCCACTTAGCGAGTTGCTCTTTAGCGACTTGGTTCATAGCGACTTGTGTTTAGCGACTTGGTTCATAGCGACTTGTGTGTAGCGACTTGCTTCATAGCGACTTGTGTGTAGCGACTTAGTTCATAGCGAGTTGTCTCTAGCGACTTGAGCATCTAGCGACTTGTAACTAGCGAGTTGTCTTTTCCCGACAAAACTTCAAACGGCTATAACTTTTGATCCGTAACTCCGTTTTCAGCATTCTACCCATCAAAATCGACCCCTAGAGACGAGGAGAATGGCACGCCTAATGAACTAAAGGCCTAAATTCGCTCTGAACAGAAGTCATCAATTAACATTCCATTGGTCATTGCTTAACGGTTTTGGTCTTGATTTTAGTAAAATCCCGCGAAAGATTCTATTTCTCGGTTTAAATCATAGACTTGTAAAATCCCGTGCATTCTACCACATCATGTCTTACTTTACTGACCCAGTAATTTCAGAAGTACTTAAATTTTATGATGCTGTGGAAAACAATGATAATGTTTGCTACACTTAACGGTTACTGATGATGGAATCAATCAATGATGATTTGAGTTCTTCATGCTCGGAGTCCAATGAGAAAGATTTGCACCTATTCAGGCTACAGAATGCCATGCAAAAGGAAAGCAGCATTGAACCTTATCAACAACTTCACTCTCACCTCATGTTACTTCTACCCACATCAATGGAACGAACATGTATTGCCCTCTTCCGTCAGGACTTATCCACATTAACAGGGAACTTCTGCTTGTTAAACCTAGAGCGATTGGAGCTACAACTTGACAAAGAGAAGGTTCATAAGGATAGTTCCAGCGCTGCACTTCAAGTGATCTACAAACACTTTCAGTCATTCATTAGAAGGGAATTCACATCTGATTATGATCAAGACATGACTGAAATGTCCTTCAAGAGACACACTGGAATGGAAATTAGCGTGTTCACAGAGACACTTATCCATCTCATGGATAATGTGGAGAAGTATATTGAGGAAGTTACTCAGAAAGATGAAAAAGTGGATGAGAGTCTGGTGCAGTTGAGAGATATTTGTGATGAGTTGGGTAATGTATCGAAGGTCGGGTGTTCTTTGAATCATATCGAAACAACAAGAATGATGTAACCAGCTGTTCAGTAACTCTTGCACACAAGAAGTGGATGATGTGATCAGAAAGGCGAATGAATCTCGGGTACAATCAATAAATTGTTGTGTTGAGACCGGTATGGCACGGATGTTGGATCATTGACATTGAATACAGAGGCTCAGAGACGGATAAGCTTGAAACACCAGTGCGATTCAGGTGACTCTTGTTACACATGATGTGGATCAGATATCGACCGAAATTGAACAGAGTCATGTAATGAGGTACCCTTTATTGTTCAACACAATGCATCTGCTAAAGTACTTAAACAAACTGATCATGATCTTTGAACATGACTTTGATAAATGTTCTGGTCGAGGCTGAGTCTGAGATTAAGTGTTTCAAAACAAAAGATATGGTTGATAAAAGGCTTTTGATGAACTTTCAAACAAATTCTCAAATCTTGAAAAACATTGCATTTCACTTGAAATTGCGATACAGAGTAAAGAAGAAAGTTTTCAACTTAACAAACCATGTAAAAATCCGAAACTTCCTGAATTCCGTGAACTTTTTGAAATTAACACTTTGAAAGCTCAGCTTCAAGACAAAGACTCAACCATTTACAATCTGAAGAAACATATTTCTGTCTTGAATGTGAAAAGTAATTTAGTCATGAATACACAAGACATTGATGCTACTATAACAAGAAATAATGAATTGTCAATTTATGTGGCTAAATTACTAAAGGAAAATGAGTCTTTGAGAAAGCATCACATAGAACTAAGTGACTCTGTCAAAGAAGCTAGAACTAAGTCAATAGAACAAACAAACTCTTTGATAGAAAAAATTGATGATCTCAAAGCTCAACTTCAGAAAAAAAGTTTCGCTATTGTTGCCTTAAAAAATGAGCTCAGAAAAACAACACGGAATAGTGTGAACACTAAGTTTTCAAAACCATCATTCTTGGGGAAACCAGTTATTAGACAACCGAATGCGTTTAGATCTGAACGACCAAAATTTTCAAAAACGCGGTTTGCCTCCCAAGTTGATGCGAAACAAGTTTTGACAAAACCAGTCACTTCATCTCACTTGCCTAGGAAAATTGATATGAATGACTTGTATAAGAACTCTTATCTAGAAATGGCTAGAAAGAAGGCACAGAATCGCAAAGACGAAATTTTAGGTGCAAGACCTAGGGTGATGAATTCTTCAAGATTTCAAGGCACTGCTAGTAGTTCTAAACCATTACCTAGGAACACTAATCTAAATATTAGGAATTGGCTTACTTCTAAGAGTAGTTGCATTTCGATTAAAGCTATTCCCATAGCAGATGACGCTAAGAAATCTAGACCTATTTCTGAATCCAAACAATCTGTTTGCTCAAAGTGTATGAAATGTATCTTTAATGCTAATCATGATAAATGCTTCACAAAATCCCTGAAGAAAGTAAATGCTCATGCAATGGTAAAACCTGTTAAGTCTAGGATTTACACTAAGTCATCCACAGTGCATATGAAGCAAATGAAACCAAAAGCCTCGCCTAGATGGTTACCAACTGCTAAATCTTTGGAAACAAGGAATAAGGATAAGTCTCCCACTATGCATAAGAAGCCTAACAATCCTAGACCTTGCCATAAGTGGATACCATCTGGTAGAATTTTTAAGGATGCTGGACTTAGGTGGATACCTACAGGAAAGATGTTTACCATTGGCAATCTCAATGTTGACCGTGAAACCCCAAAGGGTTTGGATACTGATGTCACTAACCAAAATATATGCAATCAAGTTTGTAATATTAGTGCAGGTAGTCCTTACTCATTCTTGAGATACTTCGATCCTTCAATGCATGGACTGTCTTAAAGTATGGATAACAAAAGGATTGATATCTCCTAACTCATGGGTTCAAGTTACTCAACATTGATATTCAATCGGCTATGACATATGAACACAACAGGTTCCACGCCTCGTACTCTAAAGGAAAGAAATGTACGTTTAGGCGCTTTATCTTGAAAGAAGATCTTCTTATGCGTCTATTCACATCGGTTCAGCCAGCCTTGTACTTCATCATTATGGCATCTGCAGTATAACTTCAGGCCCCGTTCCTCAAAGAAAAGAAAGGTGTACGCTTCAATGCGCTTTATCTCCTTAAGAAGAGAAATCTTCATGTTTATGACCATTCTCATCGACATTCTTCATCAACATGCTTCATGCTTTTTCCATGCGCTTCAGTCATCAAGTGAACCGGACTCTCGATAATTACTCTTATTCCACTTGCTCAATATAATGAAGATGGTGACATCATGTGCTAATTTTCTTGGGGAAAGTGTGAATAGAATACATTTGGATGATAATCACTTGGTTAATCAAGAATGGCATCTCTGTATGCAATTCTTGAGGGAAAGAATTGTGAATTTTTGCATGGTTGATGATATTTGATATATGGTCAAACGGCTCCTAACTCATGTAGAACCAGATCTTCTTATCGGATCATCTTCACATGTAGTTTCTTAAGAGCGTTGGTTGACATCTTCACCGGGTGATATGATTAAATGACAAAGTGTTTCTAGTTGCTGGGCTGATTTCTTTGATGAACATCTTTCTGTTCTTGTTTGATTGGAAGGGATTTTAATTAAGGGAATTTGTTATTTACAAGTTAACAGGAATGCCTTTGGTGTGAAGAAGATGTTAACGTCTATTTCCCCATCGGATAATCTTGAAGAAGGTTGAGTCTACAGTCTAATCTACATTTGAAAGCTACATGATTAGAAGACTAAGGAGAGAATTGCATTTGATGATCTAAAGACTTCTTCTTAATCGGGGAAGAGAACACTTGAAAATCTTCAGTGATTTGGGAGAGCACTAATGGGGAGATTGAAAAGCCAAATTTAATCCCCAATTAGCTTGCTCAGTTCTTTAGCAATGATTCATTGCTTGATTTTTGATGACACTCCTCCTAAGCCTAATGCTTCAATTACTAAGGATAAGCTGGATTCATTGTTTGGGTTCATTGTTTTCAAAGATATGTTTGATGAGTACTTCCAACCTCTAGCGAATGTTGATCATCCAAAGAAGCTCATGCTCCAGTTTCTACTGACTCAACTAGTTCACCATCTAAGAAGTACTTCTCAGAACTCTCAAGAAACCTTATCTCCAGTACTTCAAAAGGCGTTGATAATGACTATCAGGATATTGTAGTTGCACTATGAATAATGATCCGCTCTTTGGTATTCCTTTGCCAAATCTTCACGGATATTGTTCATGAATAATGATCCGCTCTTTGGTATTCCTTTGCCAAATCTTCACGGATTATTGTTCCTCTCATTGTGCAAGCTATAAATCAACCACATGAACATTAAGGAAAATGACTACCTCATCCGCTAGAAGACATTTTTGGTGAATCTTCGGATCAGCTTCATGTATACCTTGAGGAAGAATGCATTGATGTTGAGAATCATTTGCTTGGTTCATTCATTGGGTCATTGTTCATCCGATTGTATGTTTATTCAAGTGTTGGACATTTGACACAAGTTGATTACCGAAGTTAATCTTTTATCACTTATTTGAGGTTGAAGTTGACTTTCACAAGGTGTGCTTATTTGATAACTTACTCGGGCTTAAGAATTTGAGTTGAAGTCTTGGGTTATCTAGTTACCAGCAGTCGAGGTGGATGGTTGAAGACCTGGTTAACTATCACTATTAGGATTACGTTTTACTCGGTGTCACACGCATATGACGGTGTGGATAATCGCAAGAGGTGTTAATGTCTCATACTTTGTTTGAGTAGTGAGTACTTAGAGATTTGCTTGAAGCATAAATTCTCGACACCGTTCTTCCATTATTAAGTGCAAGCTTAAGATACAAATGTGGGAATTTGACTTCAGTTTCAAGTTTGGTATATCGGGTTTTCTTCATCAATGGTCACTTCAAATTGTCTACATATGGGTTGATAAAGATAGTCAGAGAGTTTCCATTGCAGTTGATTCTCACAGATTCATTTGGGCTATTGAGTTCTTCTCACAAGATTTCAGTTTTGGGTATATTATGTTTTTGCTGATCTAGGTATCAAAACGGCAAGGGGAAGAGACATATATCTAAAGCACAACGAGCATGATGAACTTAACACTTCTACCTGATTGAAGTTATCCCGGAAGACAATGGTCATAACCGAGAAACTCAGTGTTTAACTCGTAGCCTTTGGTGTATTATTCCAACTTATTGGAGGAAATGGTCTCTGGAGACTTTTGGTATGTGTTACTTCAGCGTTCAGTTAAATGTGAAAGAATATTTGGTTCGTGAGATGATATTGCATATCGACATCTTCTATATGATTTTTGATAAAATGCTTCCGGTTAGTGCTTCATGTACACAATGTAATGATGATTCCGATGAGATCGCAACCATCAGGAGAGAGATATGTGTACATCAGGGTGAGGAAAACATATTCACATGATCGAGCTTAATCAGTTATTCTAGAGTTGACATCCTGAGAGGATCAGTGATTCAACATGTTACTGTGATGTTGTTGTCTCTACTCTGTTGGGTACTTGTGTACATTATGATTGGTTATATGGAAGATAACTGGAATGCATTTGGTAAAATGAAGATGTTTGATGTATTGTTCCCCGAAATAAGACAACTGGTCAATCTCGAAGAGTAATGTGTACATCGAGGACGCACAACAGGTTCATGTGATCGGTCTTCTCAGTTATTCGGATTTGATAACGTAAGTGATCAATGTTTAACTTGTTACGGTGTTCTCGTGTTCTTCGGGTCTTGAGCTTCATTCAATGAGACTGTTTCTCTTCTCATTCTTCTTCTTGGGAAATGGTCTTTATTCGAAGATTGGCGGTTTGAGGCAAAGTCTCACTTTCTCAAAGGCTCAAGTTCTATCTTCGATTCAGGAGCCTCAAAAGCTTTGGTGGTGAAACTTTAAGAAATGATGATTTCTATCTTCTACAACGTGCTGTTCGATATCCTTATCTCGGTACTCGTATCATCATCTTCTTAAATTATATTCATCTATTCTATTTGTAAATATTTATCAAAAACCAAATAAAAAATATAAAACCAACAAAAAGAAAATAGAAAAATATAAAATCATCAAAAATCCATAAAAATCAGAAAATTTAAAAATACCAAAAATATGTTTTTCTCAAGACATGTCTTCTGGTATCGATAACATCGACGGTCTTAGAAATGTCATTCAATAATGGCACGGGACCATAGATGAAGTTCGGCAGGAGGTGTAAATATTTTTTAAAACATGTAAACAATGGCTTATTATTTCAACCCGGTTCAAATGATATTTGCATTTATGCAATCGTAACGTGCTTAAAAATATGGTTGCTATTATTTAGATAGCAACCGCTCTTTAAAAAGGAAGGAAAGTGTTGTGCTAAACAATTTTTCAAATATTTCGTGCACTTATCCTAAAACAATTTGAGGAAAGTATGTCGAAGGACTGCTGTTTCTACACAAATGTTTTTCCGTCTAAAATTCTTCAGAAAAATATTTGTTGTTTTCAAAAATGGTGGTAAATGAGTTGCTTGTAAATCAATCAGAATCAAGTTTTCATAAAATTTCAAAACTCAATCATGACTTCAGCTTTTAAAACTTTTCAAAAGAGTCATTGATTGAGGGAAGAATATTTTTCAAATTTATATCATCTAACGGGCTTTCTTAATTATCCTCGTGCTTATCTAAAAAATATAATTGCCTATGTTGAAGGACTAGGTTTCTAGGATATGATTGTTAGGTTTAGATGATTATAGTTTGATGAACACATTATTCCCATGCCTTATATGATCTGATTGATATGTTGAATTGACTTTTATTAGTCGATTGTTGTTTGGGTGATGTCGACCACCATATATTTGTATGTGTGTTCACTAACGTATGCAGTTATATTGGTATAAAAGAATGTTCCCAATCGGATACAATTGAAGATGATTGGTTGCCGAAAGGAAAGGGTAACTATTTCTTGGGTTGACAAATGAAGAAGCGGAGCTAATTGGACTTCTAAGGTTGGCAAAATGCAGCGTAAGAAGAGTCTCACTGCATCCCGTGAGTTTTCAAACCCTACAACAACAACCAAAAGCTTCTCAACCACCTAACGTATCTTTGTGCAGGATACCATTTTTAAACAATTTTGAATAATTTGAAAAATATTGTTTTTGAAAATGGAAAAATATTGTTTTGAAAATATTGGACTAAATTTTGAAAATCACGGACTTCATTTTATCAAAATTAAGTCACTCAATTATCGACTTCGGTCATCGATTGAGGGGGAGAGTGATTTAAATTAAAATATTTTCAAACGATATTTCTTCACAAAAGTTCCGTTTTGTACAATATAAAGTTGTGATCTAAAGATTTAATGTTATGTCATGGTATGATTTTCTTTAGAATCAAGATCTTTCAAAATGAAATTTTTTCTGTTCTTGTTTGATTGTGAAATTGTTTTATTTTACCTAAAAGATCTCTTAAAACAATCATACCTGACACTAACAATCTTTAATGTCTTAAATGGTCCTTATCTGTCATTTTTCAAAATTAAATCAAGCCACGTCTTTCCCCAAAATCTTTTAAATGATTTAAATCAATTGGGATCACAAATCTCAAAAGGTTTGAAATTTTTGATCGGGGTAGAGATCGTGATTTAAATCTCAAATTTGTTTTAAATGGAATTGGTTTTAGTCCTTTAAAGGCACTCCTGCCTCCATGTGCCAAACGATTTCATACACAATGCACATGTTGAGGAGGAGTATTTATCCAAAAACATGATGAGTATTTAAACCAGGCCACATATTCTCCCATGTTTTCTAAACCTATTAAATCACTTGGGATCCAAAATCTCAAAGGGTTTGATATTTTTGATCGGGGAGAATTTGTGATTTAATAATGAAATTTGATAAAAGGTGATCGTTTTGATTTAATTGTGCAGGCTGCTCTCTCATATGTGCTAAACGCTTTCGAATCTCGAAGCACATATTGAGGGGAGCAAACAAAACTATCAGGTACAAAGCTTTTAAAGTAATTTATAAAGTACCTTGATTGTGTTTTAAAATGGTTTCTTAATGGCTTGTGTGATTGTGGATGTGCTTCAAAAGAACTCTTGCCTCTATGTGATAAAAATGATTTCAAATATCCTATGCACATATTGAGGGAGAGAATTTACCAAAGAAAATCAAATGGCTTTTCTATGAAAATTGTGATCAAAGAAAATATTTCAAAGTCCTCTTGCCTCCATGTGCTAAACAATTTCTAAATCACATGCACATGTTGAGGGGGAGGTTTTCTAAATGATCAAAACTATTAAGGTACAAAATGCTTTGATCTCGTATCACAAGTACCTTGATTGTTTTTTCCAAATGATTTTTCAATTGGTTTCAAGGAAGAATGAACTATACCAAAAGACCGACCAATTTACTTTATGCATGGTGTTATAAGGATGGTTAGGTTAGGTATTAGTTCCCACGATCCGCCAGAACCGGAGGGATCTACCCAGGGACAATCCACTAGATAGTGTAGAGTCCTTAGGTATGATGAAAAAAGGAGAAAAGTGAGATATGGGAAGAGTGCGGACTGAGACGAGAATGTGGAATAAACCCAGCAACGTTCTAGTTATGAAGTCTCGGTAAGCACTGAAGGGGTTGAAGAATGAAAAAGAAATGAAATGAGAAAGGGTGAAAAATAGCCCTCAATAATTCAACCTTAGGGCAACCGGGTTCAATACATATGCTACTCGTGGTTACTAAGGTAATGCTGGTATTGAAGACAAGACGTCATGGACCCAGTGACGCACTGCACTAAACTTCCCAAACTACTCAAGTTCCTCTTAAAAGGGCTTGTTTCATTCTCACGGGGAACCGACATAATCTATCGACTTTCTCTTAGAGATTGTTGATATTGAAGAAGGAGACCCTCTCCCTAGTCTCCGGCATAGGAACCAAATGTGCACGATTGAGTCTAGAGCCAAGAGATCATCCACAAAATCTCATTAGGACACTAAATTAATGAAGACTTGCTGTTTCACACAATGTGAAAAGTAAGTATATATTGAGAGTCCTACGCATTATCCTTGTGGTATTGCCAGAACATCCGAGTGATATGAAAATATTCACGATGAAGATGGAAATCCTTCTAGAGCCAACATCAAACAAGCTCTTGGTGGGTGACATGTGAGATCTTTCAAAGATCAAGCTTGTGACAATTGGATAGAAACGATGGGGAGATTCATTCTTGAATCAACCTTGGTCCAGGAATGGAATTGACGAATACTTTTGGAAAAACCGTTCGATGTGCAAACCTTCTTTTCTCTAGCACGTCGAATGTGTATTCATTTTCAAACACAAAAAGTATCTCTGATTGAAAAATACTTTTAGAAAAACCGTTCGATGTGCGAATCTCTTCTTTTCTCTAGCACGTCGAATGTGTACTCTTTTCAAATACAAAAAGTATTTTTGATTGAAAATTGATCTTTCTCATAAAACCTTCGTCGTATTGCAAAACTCTTTCTTCTAAGCAATACGCGATTGTTTTTCAAATCATTTTTCATCAATCAGTGAATCTCAATTCGCTGGTTCACTCACTCCGTGTTGTCTTCTTTGAGACGTTCCGTTTGAGAACGGCTAGAACAGCTGCGAAACCCTGTCAAGGAGATTCTTGGAATTATACGATTGACC
The DNA here is from genome assembly GCA_910596185.1 of Chrysanthemum makinoi. NCBI lineage: Eukaryota > Viridiplantae > Streptophyta > Magnoliopsida > Asterales > Asteraceae > Chrysanthemum > Chrysanthemum makinoi. The sequence goes on along the minus strand of OU343221.1, from coordinate 29,635,091 downwards.
GCAGCAGTACTTGTCTGATCAACGGGAACCGTGGGACGTGTACCTCAATTCAACGAAAGTGATCAAAGACACTTTCGTGTGTTTTATTGCTAACGTTGTTTGCGGTACATTTGGGCGGTTGCAGCTGATCAGAATTGAGGAGTCAATCCAAAGCCGCATGCTCACAGCATCCACACTTATTTGAAGAAATCATGACTGATGCATATCTACATAACCGGCTATGATATTTCATACTATGCTTCGCCGGCTGCAAAATATCATGGCGAACCAGTAAGGCTTCCGCTACTCTGGTGGAAAGATGTCATGATTCAAAAGTGTGAGCATGTCCGTCCGAAAGTCACAACTTCACATGATGGCAACACAATAAAGGGTGATCAGAGATTTGTGGCTGATGATCTCAATGAAAGCTCAAAGATCATCAATGATGTGGATCAGTTAAAGACCTCCACTGAAAGTTCAAAGTATTCGGACTTTGAAGTTGCACTACTTAAGCACAAAGATTGCGGAAGTGAAGAATTGAAGTCTACGAGCTTAAGAACAAAGTCAAGAATAGAATGCTACGATTCAAAATGTAAATCATGGGGTGACCTCCCTTAGGGGGAGATTGTTAGGAATTAGAAATTCCATAGTGAAGAGTCGGTCACCCCATATATAATTTAGCATAAGTTAGCTCGTAGACATTACATTATTTACTAGTTATTTAGTTAGTTATTTAGTTTAGAGCAACACCATGGAGGAAGGACGGGTCTTTACCCACTGTATGCCTGATCCACAGTCCGATAGGAGGACGTAGTATTTGTAACTATAAATACCCTATACCTCCCAAGGTAGAGGGTTGGACCTTTCATTCAACTTAATCTAACCTTCTATGTTTTCTTTCACTTTCTCTTTCTAGAAAGGCTCCCACTTTCTCTCTCTAAAACAACTAAACAATTCGACCCATATTAATGTTTGTTATGTGTTTATGAAATCCAATATGTTACAAAAATGGTTCACTTTGAGCTTGAAATCACGCTTTTGTGGCGCACCGTCTATTTGAGCCTTTACGGTGATGTACTTGTAAGTAAACTCTATTAACATAAGTTGAATGTCAAATGAAGTACCCAATGGGTGGATTGACACGTACAAGGTTCTGATGATGACATATTTGGATCCGGTCTTAACCAATAGGGAAAATGGTTCACTTTGAGCTTGAAATCACGCTTTTGTGGCGTACCGTCTATTTGAGCATTTACGGTGATGTACTTGTAAGTAAACTCTATTAACATAAGTTGAAGAAAATGCACGAAATCCGGTAGAAAAACATATGACCCAATGTTAAGTTATAAAAAAATAATCAAGTGAAAAAAAGCCAAATGAAGTACACAAAAAACAAGTTTTTGTTGTGACATTCTTAACACCTTTAATATTTGGATGGCGCTTGAAATTATAAAGAATTCATTATATTTAGTTTCTATCGATGTGGGACATCGTGTTAAAGTAGTAAAATAACCACTCATGAAAGACACTAAGGAAACATAAGATCACTAAGTAAATTAAAAACCATGTAACCTTAATTGAATAAACGCTTGTAACTTAACCCCCGACTTTCGTAGAATACGGGTAAACAAAACAACAAAAATTGAGAGTCGATTTTGGAAAGGATGCTGCTTTATATTTTACATTATCTGTATTTGGTCAAGAAACTTAATACTCGGCAAAACTGTGTAGGAAAGTTTCTTATGCCTACTCAAAATCAGATACAAAAGAAACCAATTTAGGTTTAATTTGATTATCCTTTATCGTAAGTGCTTTTAACAATAATATTATACGAAGTATATTATTGAGTCATCATTCTTTTGTCTACAAATTAAGGGCTCATTCGTGTAACCAATATAGCAATATGACAAATTGGTCTTTTTTATATTTTGGTGCTACTTGTTATCTGTCAACAAAGATCAACAAATCTAGTTCCAAGAATCCTAAACCATAAGCACAACTTGTACACTTGCTTAATAGAATAATGTGTTTGTTTTTTGTGCTTAATGTTTTTTGGCTTCAAATCCACACTTCATATCTCAACTTGTGTGCTTGTTTTATACTGTACTTGGTTTTGCATTTTTTTTTTTTTTTTTGGTTAAAATGGTTACCCAGTAATATGGTTAAAAGGAATCAAATAAAGTTTTGTTAATGGAACATATTAAAGAAGAAAAAAAAAAAAAAAAAAAAAAAAAAAAAAAAAAAAAAAAAAAAACTGTATGTTGCATTTGATCAAACAATAATATAATGACACTTAAACTATATAAAGAGTTCATTGCTTTTACTTTTTTCTATGTGGGATAAGCATAAGTTATTGAAATAAATAAACAAATCATCTTGACATAAAAAAGTTAACGTCTTAGCTTATCATCAGTTTTTTTTAATATGTGTTTGGGTCATCATTCTTATGTCTTCACGTATTATAAAATGAAAATTTATGCAGTAATGCAGGTATTTTTTGCATTTCGATTGCATTGTTATTGTTTATTTCTTTGGAGATTAAGCCATAAATAGTTATGTATAACAGACTTTTTATACCCACTCACAGTCTAAGCCATTAATTTGCCAATGTGGTTTCCATGCCGCAATATGAGTTATCGTTGGTAGGTGTGATTTTAATACCTTACTCGATTATAAATCGATATTTCATCATGAAATTATATTGACACTTAAAACTTGTAATAATATACTATTGTTCTAACTTGCAAGGTATGTTGATTTGTTGATTTTATGAATATGAAACAAGTCCATAAACCGATGAAAACCTATATATTTCGGATTAGAGTGTTGGAACTGAACCGATAAGGCGACAAAAATCTAACTCTAACCCGATCTTATTTAGCTACCGAGTTTATCGGGTTGACCCATTGGACCCAATAAGCATTTGTAATTGTGTTAACCGATCCCTATAAGCCGGTAGTCAGGTTTGAGTCGGGTTTAGTCTGGTCTACCCGACCCTTTTGATAGAAAAGTAACATTTCATATCGTTGACACGTTCGCCTTTGGTTTGTATGCGGATTTATCATTTGTGCAATATTGTATCACGTTTTTGGGCATAAAGTAAAAACGTTGATTTTTTGTTTGGTTTTAGTATGTTGAATTAATTAAGTTGTTCGTTTTGTTCTATTTGTGTGTCTCGGGCTTTTAGGTTTAGACCATATTAGCCCATTAAGAAGTAAAGTACATAAGCGCAGTTATTCTTGTAAACTTGCTTATTAAGGTTTGTTGTTTTGCGCTTTATATTTTTGAGCTTCTAATCCACACTTCATATTTACGAATTACAACTTGCATTCTTGCTTTACACTCGGTTTGATTGGATTATCGTTTATCATAAGTGTTTTTAAAAACATATTATATATGTTTGGGTCATCTTTCTTGTGTCTAGAAAGGCGACCGTCGTGTAAATGAAGGTCGACAAATCTAGTTCCAAGAATCCTAGAACTTAATAATGGGTTTACACCTAAAATGGCATTTTGTAGTGTTAGGATGTGAGAACGAGCTAAATGAAAAACAGTCATCTGGCCGAAGAACGTTAGGGAATCTGAAAAACCAAATCGAAGCTACGTACAAAACCAAAGAACCAACTCGAATATGATTATTTTGCTAGATTGATCCAAAATTGTTGACTATGTGGAAGTTAAAGAATACTACATACTAATTTTTTTTTAGAGAATAACTCATACGACGCTACAAAGAAAAAGTATGTGAGTTGTGGGCGTCACATATGTGCCCTATAAAGTAATGTATGATGAACGTCCTAGTAGAAACTTGAAGTTAAGTGATACATATTAATGTTTTGTATACAAGCAAGCTTAATCCTCACAAGCTTAAATTATCTTTTCCCGAAATTGTGGCTACAAAAGAGTCCAACAAAGGTAGAAGGAACACTTTCGAGACCGACTCAACATGTTCGATCAAGTACATGCATCATCCTTGCACGATGCGAGTAATGACTCATTCATCGAGTCAAACTTTGCTGATAAACTCGTAATCCACAACTAAAAAACCTTAATTGTGACTCTTTTGTGACATCTAGCATAAATATATCTATCAAATGTGGCACGTTCCTAATACATATGTAGTATTATGAAATGATCCTACAATTTGCAACCCTGCCATTAGTTCAAAAATCCATATGACTAGAATGCAAAATAAAATTCCATAACTTGAGGTTGCAAAAAGATATGAACCTATATTTGGCAATGTTGGTAGAAGAAATGGTACCAAATCACAACCTTTTAACTACAATGCAAAACAAATTAGGTAGAAAAGTAACAATTAAATTAGCTCTATCATTTTGAAAAGAGTATTAGCAACTTATATTCTAGTTGATTGAAACCAAAGCTAAGCAAATTTTGATCATTTTTAGCATATCGGATCGTGATAGTCATTTTTGGATCCGGGCTAAACCAATAGGGAAAACGGTTCACTTTGAGCTTGAAATCATCCTTTGTGGTGCACCGTCTATTTGAGCCTTTATGGTGATGTACTTGTTTGTAACCTCTATTAACAAGTGATGAATGATCAAAAATGGATATAACTTGTTGTGGCAAAAACATACGAGCCTTTAAATGGTAAATGTATGCAGTCCTTTCATATTACGTATTTACATTTATATTAGGTAATAACTTGTCAATTCATATACTACGAGATCATTATAGAACCTTTTACAACAATATTTGTAGATTGTGATTGTTGTAAATAAGTTTACCTAAAACCGCAACTTGGTATGACTGGCAATGGTAAACCCATTGGGTCTTACTAGCTTTCTTAAAAAATTCCATTTGACAGTCCTCCTTATCCAATGTTTTAAAATCAGGGTTGACCCAGGCGGTTCAACCGGGAACCGGACTCGTGGTCGGGGCGAAAGTGACCGGTTTTTTGCTTGTTGAGCGGGATTGAACCGTCGGTTTTTACATGACCCGGGTTGACCCGGTGACCCGAAAACCAGTCGGTTTGTATGTTTCTCCTTTTTTTTCTTGAATTTCACAAAAAGACCGTTTTCTTCATTATTGTACAATGCAAAAACTGAACAATATTACATGGGGATGTTTCACACCATGAAATCAACTATTCCTAAATATACACATAAATAAAAGTTTATACGAGTACTTCGTTTGTGTAGTTATAAATAATAGAAGAAACTAAATTCTTGTAACACAAAGGTGATTATGTAGTCAAGTGATTAAGTGCTATGGATGGGGATCTATTGCAAAGTGACATAAATTTAAAAAGCCTAAAAAGTATTACCAACCGTTGGATCATAAATCAAGATTCGGTCAAACTAAAAAAGGGAATCTACATATAAGGGCATGTTGGTCATTCCAACAAAAATAATATATGTTACAGCTCTTTATTCCTCTTTTCCTTCCATCTTTATTACCGAGATCTAAATCTCAAATCAAAAAATGAAAGACAATCTCCCGTGATCTTCGTCACATCGGCTCCATCACCATCATTCGGCACCCTCTCCATCACCATCACCGTCACCGTCTCCATCACCATCACCCGAATACAAGCTGATCCACGAAAGGTATGTTGTGGGCAAACGGGAATCGTTAATGGGACAAAAGTTTTTGGTGATATAGAACATGTTAAAAGTGTTTTAAGTAAAGATCCATCGGTTGTTCATAAAAAAGTGTTTATGATCGTCTTCTGTGTTGCATATTGCTTTGCAAATGGGTGGATCCACTGATTCGTTTTACCTTATTTGTATTTCTTGATTTAATGATTTGGAGATGTGAATATTTGCTTTTTTTTTTAGATTGGGACTAGTCAACATATGTGTGCTTGGAGATGCGAATATTTGTTTTGTTGTTTAGATGGGATTCAGGTGACTAAAGTTGCAAATAAACGGGTGGCTAATTAAGTACTAAAAGGGTTAGATTAATGTTCAAGTTCGATGCTTAGCTACTTGGAAGTTGTTCTATCATTTATTTTTGATATTGTTCATCGTTAGTTGTTCATCTTTATTGTTCATCAGTTCTATTTAACTTTGTTCGTTGGTTTTATTTCATCAATAAAATGAGTTGTTCATCAGTTTTATTGTTCATCAGTTTTATTATTCATCAGTTTTATTTCATCAATAAAACGAGTTGTTCATCAGTTTTATTGTTCACCAGTTTTATTGTTCATCAATAAAAGTATTGTTCATCAATAAAAATTTGTTCATCAGTCGTTTAAAAGAAATCGTAATGTTCATCTATTTGAGTCACAGTGTTCATCAATTAGTTTTCTTTAATGTTACATTATAATTTTCATCAGTTTTCTTTGATGTTACATTATAATGTTCATCAATTACATCATTTGTTCATCGGTTTTTATAAACAAATAGTGTTGTTCATCAGTTTTCAAATAAAAAATTACATTGTTCCTCGCTTAGGAATACAATCTTGTTCATCCGTTAGTCTTTTTTTTACCAATATTAAAAAATATATATATTAATGTTCATTAGTTCATCAGTTATTTTTTATATTGTTCATCGGCTATTTTTATAAGCGTTCATCGGTTGTTTTATATTGTTCAGTTTTGAAAAATAACGTTCATCGTTCTTTTTGATATTGTTCATCATTGTCTAAAAGAAATCGCAATGTTCATCACATAGTTGTTCATCGGTTCATCGATTAGTCTTGTTCATCGGTTAGTTTGTTCAAGAATAAAAAAATATATTCATCAATTCTTTTAAATTTTGTTCATCAGGTTTATCGGTATTCAAAAAAAGTCATAATGTTCATCAATTGTCAAAAAAATCACAATGTTCATCAGTTATGGTCACAATGTTCATCGGCTTTATCATTTGGTTGTTCATCGCTTAAAATAAACAAAAATAACAAAAATAACAAAAAATGTATTTTGGTATACCAATTAGTGTATTTGAATGTACTTTTATAAGAAAATCTCTTTTAGGCATTTTATCAAACACTTTGTATGCACTAAATATGACTAAGACGCCATCATTAACGTGCAATATCTCACTCATATCATATCGGATTTGAGTTATTCAAATTTATGAGTAAAGAATGGTCAAAGCCTACAATTTTTATGTTTTAAGTTTTGTAAAATTCGGCTTTTAAACTAGTCAAAATTAGAGCCGAAAATACCAAAAATTTCAAGAAAATCAACACCACTTAAAAAGTTGAAAAAAAAAGCTACGATTTATATATCAAAATGCATACCAAATTAAAGAGAATCAAATTTAAAAAATTATGGTGAAATCGGTTTTTTTATAAAAGTTTGTCGTTTGAAAGTTATTTACGTTTGAAGTTTTGAGGTGAAATAAAAAAACATGTTAAAAGGACCAAAATGCCCCCTAACCGAATTTAATAAAAAAAAATGGAGGGATTGGATGGAGGACACATGACAATCAATGATAGGCTTTCTAGCATTTTTATTTTTTTTCACTTTGCAATAGATCTGAACTCTAAGTGCTATTTGTTTTATAGTTACGAACTTTATAAAAAAAATATTTTAGTTTATATGTTGTCTTGCACTTGACTATATAAACTCTTTTTATTGTCTTTTTCTTTCCTTATAAATATAGTGTAGAATGAGATTTTACTTGTTAAAATTCTAAAATATAGCTTGAATATATTTATGACGGATATACGGTAATGATACAAAATGTTAACAACACACAATATAAATGTGCATGAACTAATAAAATGCCAAGTAACCAAGTCCCATCTGTAATTTTTTAAAAATATGTGCTTATAAGTTAAACCATGCAGTAAAATTGGCACTTGGTATTGGGAACTACTTTTGGAAAGAAAACCGGGTTGACCCGGCGGTTCAATCGGTTGAACCAGCCCGACGAACCAGTCACTCGACCAGGTCAATCAAAAACCCGGGTTATAAAACAATGTTCTTTTCCCACACCAATGCCATAAGCATCAATCAACTACTCAAATTTATCTATAAATAAGCAGTGTCAAATATCGGAAACGAGTTTAATATATTTGTTTCGAGATAAGCCTAAATATTACATTTTCACATTTTAACTGATAATGAAATATATAACTATATATTATTGACGGATATGGTTTTATTTAATTATAAACCTTTATTAACTACGATAATAACTTGTGTTTTATAAAAACAAGTTAACTTTTATAAACTTGTTGAAAAAGATTATTTTGATAAGACAACTTTGTTGGAATCACTCCTACACCTTATTCAAGTGTTAGTTACTCATATGTAATAGTTAGCTTATTTTGGCCTTTATGTTTGTTATTAGCCTTAAGCTTATGTAGAAGGCCCATGAGCTTAGGCCCAAGCCCATAGGAGAAAGGGAAGGAGTAGGAGTGTTGCCCTAGCTCCTTGCCTATAAATACCTTATGTAAACCTTCATTTGAAGGTTGGTTATTCAAGTTATTCCTTTCACATATCACCTACGCGTAAACCGTATTACCATTACGTGTGTGTGTGTTTGTTTACTTGTTCAATCGCCTTATCCCTTTCTTATAAGCTTGTGTGGTAAACCTTGTGACCTAACAGGTATCAATGCCAAATAGTTGGGTGAACAAGTTTGTTTTGAAGGTTTTTTTTGGTCTTACGCGTAAAGTTAACGTATTCTTTGGTTCGGCTTAAAACTTGTTTTTACACTTTTTAATCCAAGATTCTTGTACTTTCAGCGTTTTAAGGTGTTAACATACTTGTTTTTGGCAAAAAGTTTCAAACTTTATGCGTGGATCATTGTTTTTGAGCTAGTTTTTATTCGAGGGTGTAGTTCTACGCATTACTGTTTTAAGGGCTTTGGATCATCAAGTTTCACACTTTTGTGTATTTTGGTGTTATTGAAGCTATTTTATCACACAAAAACTGGTTTAGAAACACTTTTGGACAAAATCGAAGTTACGAGCATTCCTACGCGTAGTAAAACCCTAAAACTACGCGTAAGTGCCTCCTTGGTTTGATCTTCATTTTCGTGGTTTATTCCGTGTTTTCTTACTTGGATAAGTCCGAAAATACGTCGACTTTGGATATCTTTTGCACTGTGATAGTGTAAAAGATCATTTAGGCAAAAACCCTAAAATTACGCATAAGCATAAGCTTACGCGTAGAAATCCTACGCCTAAGATCTTTCCTACGCCTAAGCCTAGTCTTACGCATAAGAAAATCCTACGCCTAACTTTCTACTCATAACTTTTGTCTACGCTAACTTTAGTGTTTTTTTTTCCCACTTACGGCGTAAGCTAAATCCTCGCTAACTCCTTCTTGTTAAGCGTAACTTTGGTGTTTTTACGCATAAGTGCTACTTGGTTCTTGTCTTTTCTACGCTTAAGGACACTTCATCAACAAAGGTTCATTCGACTACAACGATCCATTTTATCAACACAAGTTTATCAACATGTCACAACCACCATACTCTAACTATTTCCCATACACTTATCCTCATCCTCAACGTCAACAACAACTAACTCCACAACATCAACAATGGAATCAACAACAAGCAATTTATAAACAACAATTTAACCAACAACATACTCCATAACTTGCTGCAAATCCACAACCTCAAATGGTTCAACCACCACCAAGTCTTCAAGTTCAACTGTACACAAATGACTTTAATCAACATCCATCAAGGATCACTATGAGGGAACCCACTTGGTTTGCAAAGATGTTTGAAACTTTAAGCAGCCAACAATCAATTCATGAGGTTGGATCACTTGATAGACCTCCAATGCTCACTTCAGGAAACTACGATCAATGGGTGATAAGGTTCTTTAGGTTTTGTGATCTAAAGAAGCCACATGGAAAGTTCTTAAAGAAGGTTATCTTGGAAGGTCCATTTGAGATGCCTACTGTCATTGTACCCGGAGATCCAAATGCCACTCCACCAAGAGATGAACAAACGAACATTGCTACTTTGCAGCACTTGAATCCTCAAGAACTTCTACACTATAAAGCAGATGAGCTTGCAATGGAATATATCCTCCTAGGATTACCAAACCTAATTCTTCGTAGTGTTGATGCTCAAAAACTGCAAAGAAAATGTGGGATCATATTCGTCTTCTTATGGAAGGATCAGTACTCAATCGGAAGATTTGGAATCTAAAATTTACTTGGCTTATGAACACTTCATGATTGAACCTAGAGAGACACTTGAGTCCTATCATCACCGATTTTCTGACATCATCAATGATTTGGATAAACACAACATCAACATGCCAAGAATTGCAGTGAATACTAAGTTCCTAAGTAGTCTTGGTCCTCAATGGGAGAAGTATGTCATTTTTCTCCGTCAAGCGAAAAACATGCATCAGTCGACCTACGGATTGTTGTACGATTACTTGAAGCCTCATGAAAAGGAAGTTGATAGGGAAAGGATTCTCCGTGCTCAAATTGCTCCACCGACACATCCGGAAAATCAACAACTTGCCTTATATTCTCAAAATAGTTATTCTCCTCAACCAGCAACTCAACCAACTGATACAATCACACCACATGATCCTTCACAACCTCCATCTCAACAAACTCAATTGGTTCCATACAACAACAACAATGCTCAAGCTGAAGCTAATGAGGAATCGATATGTTCAAAGCACGCAACAAGGATTTGCTAAGATTGCTAATGCCTTTAGCCGTTATACCAACAAATCCAACAACCGTATTCGCTCCTCATCTAATACAAGGAATCAAGCTTTGCCATGAACAATGGACGAAGTTGAAGTTCGAGAATCGTGGTTATGGTGCGTCGGATGGGCGGTGGTGAGGGTTTAATGTCGTGGGTAGGAATAACAATCGAAGCTCCATGGTGGAAACAGGAAATGCTCGAATGGGTTGAATGGTCTTGATGCTACAACCGCAATGAGAAGGGACGCCTAGCTAATGCATGCCCAAAGCCAAGGACTAGGGGCAGTGCTTATTTCAAAGAGGCTCTTCTTTTGGCTCTTAAGGATGAAGCCGGTGGATCTCTCTACGAGACAAAGAACGAGTTTTATGGCAAACGCAGATCGAGATGATGATATGGAGGACTTGCGTGCCAATGCATTTGTTATGTTGATGGCTAATATGCATGAGTTACACATAGGTGACACAGGCCCAAGTGTATGACAGCGATGGCTTGTCTCAGTACCCGAACAAACCATATTCATCTCTGATCTACTATCTCCGCCAACATCTGAATCCGGCAAGACTCGGAATGTTCAAAATGAGCCATCCACATCTCATTCCGACGATTTTCAACTAGACCCCGTAGTTATATTTGGCGATCAAGATGACCAAACGGTCTCCCTTGATAATCAAATTGACTCCGTGGTTATACTTGAAGATCTCGGTAATGATCATGTTGAGACTTCAATGGCGAACACGCCAACTTTTGCCTCATCCAGATTTTGCTCGCTTAATACAAGACCAACAGACCATAGTGGAAAAATGTCATGCCATTAATCAGGACTTGAAATGCAAAAATGCACCGTTAACCAAGGATTTTGAATGTTTACAAAAGCAACTCAACTTTTCAAAACTTCAAGAAAAAGCGTGAAAAAGGTTTTGAGCGACCTTTGCTAAATCTCTATCAACATGAAAAATATTTAGAAGCGAGTGATCGTGATCTAGCCGCAGAAGAATGTTTTGTTGTCAAAGTAGAACAACTCAAACATGAACATAAAAAGCAAATTAACGCTCTCACCTTGGAAAATCAAAAGCTAAGGCTGAGTTGTTAACTTGTCAAAAACAGTTCTCTGCATACAAAAGCATTCAACGAAACGAATAGATGATCATCTTGAAGAAATCATCGACTTGCAAAACAAACTTAAAGAGTTTAAAACTGTTGTTTACAAACATGGCCCGAGTCGGTCACGATTGAAAAGTTTACTTTAAAACCCAATCCAAATGGATATGGATCGAATCTTGTTACATAAACCTAAGCTTTCAACAAAAGCATTCCAACCAAATCCGAAGTTTCGGTCACAGAATATAAAGTTGATAATTACATTTATGAGTGTTGTTGAATATCATCGTCAAGAGGAATTAGATGAGGCGAAGGCGAGTCGATCAAAATTTGAAAAAGTTGTTTACAACAAACCTTTTAACTATTCAAAAGTGGTCACTTTCGTCACACCAACGGATTCTTCTAACACACCAAGGGTGATCATCAAAACATCTGAGTATTCTAATGTTAATCCCCAACCAGATTATGCACAAATTTATGGTCCTTTACCTTCCATCAGTTAAGTAAACTCAAAACCTGAAAATCGAAAAATTCTTAGATACTTTGACATTTTCATGGCTGGCCTCAAAATTTTACAACATGAGATAGAATATCGCTTCAAATCAAAATTGATCATTTTCAATCAAGCCTCAGGCGAGAACAAAGAAACATTTTTAGAAAAATCTTTTACCTAATGTCAAAAATTTGAAAAATTGTGCATTAGCCTGGGAAAAGGATTTTCATAAGGAACTTGGAGTGATGAAGGTCGTTTTGAAAAACGAAACATCTATTTCAAACACTAAACGTAAAAAGAAAATGTTGCGAAAAGATGTGGATCGACTCTTGAAGATGTCATCCAGGTTGATGTCCATAATGCTATGTTATTGAATTCTTTGTCATATGCATTTGATCATACCCTCTGCGATCTTGTTGATTTCGTGATAAATGTTGCAAACACCGATAATGTGCTTGATCGAGTCCTTAATGTTGAAAACAAGCGATTGTCAAACGAACTTTCAAATGCAATACGTCGTCTTAATTGGTGTCAAAAAGATATTCACGATCAACAAATTGCTTTTCAACACAAAATCTCCCAGTTGCATACAAAATCTTCTAATCCTAAAATTGAGCAATTGGATGATCAAAACGTGTCTTTTAAGTGTCAAATCTCAAAATATGAACAAAAACTTGTAAACGTTAAAAAGGAATATGGTGTCATATTTGATTTACTCAAAAAGACTCGTGATGAAGCATCAAATGAACTTGATCATTATCTTGCACACACTAAAGAAGTTATGCATTTTGCTGAAAATGTTCGGTCTGAAAATCAAGAGCTGATTCACACTATCATTTGTTCATCAGTTTTCTTTGATGTTACATTATAATGTTCATCAATTACATCATTTGTTCATCGGTTTTTTTAAACAAATAGTGTTGTTCATCAGTTTTTCAAATAAAAAAATTACATTGTTCCTCGCTTAGGTACAATCAGCCTTGTTCATCCGTTAGTCTTTTATCAATATTAAAAAATATATATATTAATGTTCATTAGTTCATCGGTATTTTTGATATTGTTCATCAGGCTATTTTTTATAGCGTTCATCAGGCTTGTTTTATATTGTTCAACGGTTTTGAAAAAATAACGTTCATCGGGCTTCTTTTTGATATTGTTCATCGGTTGTCTAAAAGAAATGCGAATGTTCATCTGTTAGTTGTTCATTAGTTCATCGATTAGTCTTGTTCATCAGTTAGTATTGTTCAGCAATAAAAAAATATATTCATCAATTCTTTTAAATTTTGTTCATCAGTTTATCGGTATTCAAAAAAAGTCATAATGTTCATCAATTGTCGAAAAATCATAATGTTCATCGGTTCTACGGTCACAATGTTCATCAGTTTATCATTTGGTTGTTCATCAGTTAAAAATAAACAAAAATAACAAAAAATGTATTTTGCTATACCAATTAGTGTATTTGAATGTACTTTTATAAGAAAATCTCTTTTAGGCATTTTATCAAACACTTTGTATGCACTAAATATGACTAAGACGCCATCATTAACGTGCAATATCTCACTCATATCATATCGGATTTGAGTTATTCAAATTTATGAGTAAAGAATGGTCAAAATCCTACAATTTTCATGTTTTAAGTTTTGTAAAATTCGGCTTTTAAACTAGTCAAAATTAGAGCCGAAAATACCAAAAATTTCAAGAAAATCAACACCACTTAAAAGTTGAAAAAAAAAAAGTTCTGATTTATATATCAAAATGTATACCAAATTAAAGAGAATCAAATTTTAAAAATTATGGTGAAATCGGTTTTTTCATAAAAGTTTGTCGTTTGAAAGTTATTTACGTTTGAAGTTTTGAGATGAAATAAAAAAACATGTTAAAAGGACCAAAATGCCCCCTAACCAAATTTAATAAAAAAAAAGGGAGGGATTGGATGGAGGACACATGACAATCAATGATAGGCTTTCTAGCATTTTTATTTTTTTTCACTTTGCAATAGATCTGAACTCTAAGTGCTATTTGTTTTATAGTTACGAACTTTATAAAAAAAATATTTTAGTTTATATGTTGTCTTGCACTTGACTATATAAACTCTTTTATTGTCTTTTCTTTCCTTATAAATATAGTGTAGAATGAGATTTTACTTGTTAAAATTCTAAAATATAGCTTGAATATATTTATGACTGACGGATATCACGGTGTAATGATACAAAATGTTAACAACACACAATATAAATGTGCATGAACTAATAAAATGCCAAGTAACCAAGTCCCATCTAATTTTTAAAAATATGTGCTTATAAGTTAAACCATGCAAGAAAATTGGCACTTGGTATTGGGAACTACTTTTGGAAAGAAACCGGGTTGACCCGGTTCAATCGGTTGAACCAAACTCGAACCGGTCACTTTCGACGAGTCAATCAAAAACCCGGGTTATAAAACAATGTTCTTTTCCCACACCAATGCCATAAGCATCAATCAACTACTCAAATTTATCTATAAATAAGCAGTGTCAAATATCGGAAACGAGTTTAATATATTTGTTTCGAGATAAGCCTAAATATTACATTTTCACATTTTAACTGATAATGAAATATATAACTATATATTATTGACGGATATGGTTTTATTTAATTATAAACCTTTATTAACTACGATAATAACTTGTGTTTTATAAAAACAAGTTAACTTTTATAAACTTGTTGAAAAAGATTATTTTGATAAGACAACTTTGTTGGAATCACTCATACACCTTATTCAAGTGTTAGTTACTCATATGTAATAGTTAGCTTATTTTGGCCTTTATGTTTGTTATTAGCCTTAAGCTTATGTAGAAGGCCCATGAGCTTAGGCCCAAGCCCATAGGAGAAAGGGAAGGAGTAGGAGTGTTGCCCTAGCTCCTTGCCTATAAATACCTTATGTAAACCTTCATTTGAAGGTTGGTTGTTCAAGTTATTCCTTTCACATATCACCTACGCGTAAACCGTATTACCATTACGTGTGTGTGTGTTTGTTTACTTGTTCAATCGCCTTATCCCTTTCTTATAAGCTTGTGTGGTAAACCTTGTGACCTAACAGTGGTATCAATCGCCAAATAGTTGGGTGAACAAGTTTGTTTTTGAAGGTTTTTCTTGGTCTTACGCGTAAAGTTAAGCGTATTCTTTGGTTCGCTTAAAACTTGTTTTTACACTTTTAATCCAAGATTCTTGTACTTTCAACTTTTAAGGTGTTAAAATACTTGTTTTTGGCAAAAAGTTTCAAACTTTATCGTGGATCATTGTTTTGAGCTAGTTTTTATTCGTGTGTAGTTCTACATAAGCGTTTTAAGGGCTTTGCATCATCAAGTTTCACACTTTTGTGTATTTTGGTGTTATTGAAGCTATTTTATCACACAAAACTGGTTTAGAAACACTTTTGGACAAAATCGGTTACGAGCATTCCTACGCCTAGTAAAACCCTAAAACTACGCGTAAGTGCCTCCTTGGTTTGATCTTCATTTTCGTGGTTTATTCCGTGTTTTCTTACTTGGATAAGTCCGAAAATACGTCGACTTTGGATATCTTTGCACTGATAGTGTAAAGATCATTTGGGCAAAAACCTAAAATTACGCATAAGCATAAGCTTACGCCAGAAATCCTACGCCTAAGATCTTCCTACGCTAAGCCTAGTCTTACGATAAGAAAATCCTACGCCTAACTTTCTACAACTTTTGTCTACCTAACTTTAGTGTTTTTTCCCACTTCTGGCGTAAGCTAAATCCTGCGTAACTCCTTCTTGTTAATCGTAACTTTGGTGTTTTTACGCATAAGTGCTACTTGGTTCTTGTCTTTTCTACGCTTAAGGACACTTCATCAACAAAGGTTCATTCGACTACAAAGATCCATTTTTATCAACACAAGTTTATCAACATGTCACAACCACCATACTCTAACTATTTCCCTTACACTTATCCTCATCCTCAACGTCAACAACAACTAACTCCACAACATCAACAATAGAATCAACAACAAGCAATTTATAAACAACAATTTAACCAACAACATACTCCATAACTTGCTGCAAATCCACAACCTCAAATGGTTCAACCACCACCAAGTCTTCAAGTTCAACCGTACACAAATGACTTTATTCAACATCCATCAAGGATCACTATGAGGGAACCCACTTGGTTTGCAAAGATGTTTGAAACTTTAAGCGGCCAACAATCAATTCATGAGGCTGGATCACTTGATAGACCTCCAATGCTCACTCGAGGAAACTACGATCAATGGGTGATAAGGTTCTTTAGGTTTTGTGATCTAAAGAAGCCACATGGAAAGTTCTTAAAGAAGGTTATCTTGGAAGGTCCATTTGAGATGCCTCTGTCATTGTACTCGAGATCCAAATGCCATTCCACCAAGAGATGAACAAACGAACATTGCTATCAAGCACTTGAATCCTCAAGAACTTCTACACTATAAAGCAGATGAGCTTGCAATGGAATATATCCTCCTAGGATTACCAAACCTAATTCTTCGTAGTGTTGATGCTCAAAAACCTGCAAAGAAAATGTGGGATCATATTCGCTTCTTGTGGAAGGATCTCAGACTCAATCGGAAGATTTGGAATCTAAAATTTACTTGGCTTATGAACACTTCATGATTGAACCTAGAGAGACACTCGAGTCCTATCATCACCGATTTTCAGACATCATCAATGATTTGAATAAACACAACATCATCATGCCAAGAATTGCAGTGAATACTAAGTTCCTAAGTAGTCTTGGTCCCGAATGGGAGAAGTATGTCATTTTTCTCCGTCAAGCGTTTAAAACATGCATCAGTATACCTACGGATTATTGTACGATTACTTGAAGCCTCATGAAAAGGAAGTTGATAGGGAAAGGATTCTCCGTGCTCAAATTGCTCCACCGACACATCCGAAAAATCAACAACTTGCCTTATATGCTCAAAACGGTTATTCTCCTCAACCAAAGAACTCAACCAATCATACAATCACACCACATAATCCTTCACAACCTCCATCTCAACAAACTCAATTGGTTCCATACAACAACAACAATGCTCAAGATGAAGCTAATGAGGAATCGATCCGTTCAAGCATTGCAACAAGTATTTGCTATGATTGCTAATGCCTTTAGCCGTTATACCAACAAATCCAACAACCGTATTCGCTCCTCATCTAATACAAGGAATCAAGCCGCTTGTGAACAATGGACGAAGTTGAAGTTCGAGAATCGTGGTTATGGTCGCCGATGGGCGGTGGTCAAGGGTTTAATGTCGGGTAGGAATAACAATCGAGCTCGATGGTGGAACAGGAAATGCTCGTAATGGGTTGAATGGTCTTCGATGCTACAACTGCAATGAGAAGGGACACTGGCTAATGCATGCCCAAAGCCAAGGACTAGGGGCAGTGCTTATTTCAAAGAGGCTCTTCTTTGGCTCTTAAGGATGAAGTCGGTGGATCTCTCACGCACAAAGAACGAGTTTTATGGCAAACGCAGAATCGATGATGATATGGAGGACTTGCGTGCCAATGCACCGTTATGTTGATGGCTAATATGCATGAGTTACACATGAGTGACACAGCCCGTAGATGACACCGATGGCTTGTCTCGTGTACTAACAAACCATATTCATCTCTCGATCTACTATCTCCGCCAACATCCCGAATCCGGCAAGACTCAAAATGTTCAAAATGAGCCATCCACATCTCATTCCGACGATTTTCAACTAGACCATGTAGTTATATTTGACGATCAAGATGACCAAACGGTCTCCCTTGATAATCAAATTGACTCCGTGGTTATACTTGAAGATCTCTGTAATGATCATGTTGAGACTCACGTTGAACACGCCGAACTTTTGCCTCATCCGGATTTTGCTCGTTTAATACAAGACCAATGCAACCATAGTGGAAAAATGTCATGCCATTAATCGGGACTTGAAATGCAAAAATGCACTGTTAACAAAGGATTTTGAATGTTTACAAAAGCAACTCAACTTTTTCAAAACTCAAGAAAAAGCGTGAAAAGGTTTTGAAGCACCTTTGCCAAATCTCATCAAAATGAAAAATATTTAGAAGCGAGATGCGTGATCTAGCAGCTCAAGAATGCTTTGTTGTTCGAAATAGAACAAGCCGAAACATGAACATAAAAAGCAAATTAACGCCTCACCTTGGAAAATCAAAAGCTAAGGCCGAGTTGTTAACTTGTCAAAAACAGTTCTCTGCATACAAAAAGCATTCAACTAAACGAATAGATGATCATCTTGAAGAAATCATCGGCTTGCAAAACAAACTTAAAGAGTTTAAAATCATGTTTACAAACATGGCGAAGTCGGTCACGACCATTGAAAAGTTTACTTTCAAACCCAATCCAAATGGATATGGACCGAATCTTGCCGATTACAAACCTAAGCTTTCAACAAAAGCATTCAAACCAAATCCTGAAGTTTCCAAAGGCGAATATAAAGTTGATAATTACATTTATGAGTGTTGTTGAATATAATCGTCAAGAGGAATTAGATGCTGAAGACGAGAGTCGATCAAAATTAGAAAAAGTTGTTTACAACAAACCTTTTAACTATTCAAAAGTGGTCACTTTTGTCACACCAACGGATTCTTCTAACACACCGGGTTATCATCAAAACACCTGAGTCTTCTAATGTTAATCCCCAACCAAATTATGCACAAATTTATGGTCCTTTACCTTCCATCGGTTAAGTAAACTCAAAACCTGAAAATCGAAAAATTCTTAGATATTTTGACATTTTCATGGCCGACCTCAAAATTTTACAACATGAGATAGAATATCGCTCTGAAATCAAAATTGATCATTTTCAATCGCCTCTGGCGCGAGAACAAAGAGAACATTTTTCGAAAAATCTTTACCTAACGTTAAAAATTTGAAAAATTGTGCATTAGCCTGGGAAAAGGATTTTCATAAGGAACTTGGAGTGATGAAGGTCGTTGAAAAAAAAACATCTATTTCAAACAATAAACGTAAAAAGAAAATGTTGAGAAAAGATGTTGATCGACTCTTGGAAGATGTCATCTCGGCCGATGTCCATAATGTTTGTGTTATTGAATTCTTTGTCATATGCATTTGATCATACCTCTCGATCGTTGATTCGTGGATAAATGTTGCAGAACACCGATAATGTGCTTCGATCGAGTCCTTAACTGTAGAAAACAAACGATTGTCAAACGAACTTTCAAATGCAATACGTCGTCTTAATTGGTGTCAAAAAGATATTCACGATCAACAATTTGCTTTTCAACACAAAATCCCCCAGTTGCGTGCAAAATCTTCTGATCCTAAAATTGAGCAACTAGATGATCAAAACGTGTCTTTTAAGTGTCAAATCTCAAAATATGAACAAGAACTTGTAAAAGTTAAAAAGGAATATGGTGTCATATTTGATTTACTCAAAAAGACTCGTGATGAAGCATCAAATAAACTTGATCATTATCTTGCACACACTAAAGAAGTTATGCATTTTGCTGAAAATGTTCTAAATTCGAAAATCAAGATCTGATTCACACTATCCTCAGTCTGAATATCCCAAACAAGAGATGAATGCTAAACCGTTAAGTACTTTTGATATTCAGTCTGATGCACCTTGTGTTAGTTGTGGTAAAAGTATGAATTCTGATTGCCATGATAAATGTGTTGCTAAAGCTATCATCTCTTGTTTAAGGAATCCTAAGAACCGAATACCTCTAGGCCCACTAATCTTTCTAAGTCTGTGCTTGGTAGACCGCCATCTTTAGATTCTAAGAAACGCATTGTTGTCCCTGTAGCTCTTGTGTCACCTCCTAGGAATGTAGTACCACCTAGTGCATTCACTAAGACTAAAGCAAATACTAGTTGGAGATGGCGGAAATGGATATATAACACACTAGGATTTAAGTGGATACCTAAAGCTATTGATGTGTGTATATCTACTATAATTGCTACGGAACCCTCTAACATTTCGGGTTCCAAATCTACTTCTATTCCATCCGTGTCGTCGTATTGTAATGCGGTGATATCATTCTCGATTGTTGATAGCGGATGTTCCCGACACATGACAAGTAATCTTAAACTGTTATCAAACTTTATTGCAAAGTTCATTGGCACCGCTTTGTCGAATGATCACTTCGCAGCTATCATGGGCTATGGAGACTATGTCAATGGGAACATCGAAATTAGCGGGGTTTACTATGCGGAAGGCCTCGGTCATAATGCTTTTTGAGGTCATTTTGTGATGGAGATTTGGAGGTTGCTTTCAGGAGAAAACTTGTTTCATTCGTGATCTACAAGGAAATGACCTTATGTCTCGATCGCGTAATTCTAGTCTCTACACTATCTCTATGAAAGACATGGTTGCTTCATCTCCCATATGTTTACTTTCAAAGGCAACATCAACAAAATCCCGGCTATGGCACCGTCGTCTCTCACATCTAAACTTTCAAACCATCACCAACCTTGCTCGACACAAACTAGTTGAAGGACTTCCACGGTTTCGGTATTCTAAAGATCACCTTTGCTCACCTTGTGAACAAGGCAAAAGCACTCGTGCTCATTTTCCTTCAAAGGTGGAACACGCCTCGATGTGCTTCATCTTCTTCACATGGATTTGTGTGGCCCGTCTGGCGTGCAAACGATCAATGGAAAACGCTACATCTTAGTAATCGTTGATGACTATTCACGATGGACTTGGGTCTACTTTCTTCGAAGCAAAGATCAAGCTCCACGGATGATCATCACCTTTCTCACGAAAATAAGTTCACTACGTAACATCGCCGCATAATCGAATCGATAGAGGCACCGAATTTGTTAACCAAACCCTTCGTGAATTCTATGAGAAAGTGGGAATTGACATCAAACATCTATTGCACGCATACACGTAACAAAACGGAGTTGTCGAAGAGATCTAAACCGAGCTAGTGGAAGCCGCAAGAACAATGTTAATTAATGCTAAACTTCCAGATTACTTATGGGCGTAAGCGTATCTGCATGCTATACTCAAAACCGCTTCTATGATTACAAAACGCCACAACAAAACACCTTTCGAGCTCGTCCATAACAGTAAACCGAATCTAAAACACTTTCATGTATTTGGATCTCTTTGCTATCCGAATAATGATGGTGATGACTTTGGAAAGCTCAAAGCCAAAGTCGACATTTGAGTCTTTATCGGATCTGATAATTCAAAAGGTTTTCGAATCTGGAATCGCCGTACAAAACAGGTGATGGAAACGATTCATGCTCATTTTGATGAACTTACGAAATGGCTTACGAGTATAACAGCTTGGAACCGGACACAACCGCTTAAACTTCCCCAAACCCCATCATCACCAACAAAGCCCCGCTTACAACAAATGGAAAGGTTATTTGCTCCACTGCTTCGCTGACGATATTGATGAACGCGTCGTGTGTATCCGCATTCCGCCATTACTCAACCCGATAATACTCTTATACCGATACACCGCTACAACAACTATCGCATTTGTAAGATGCACCTACACCAATGGACTCCACCACAACAGTTGAACAAACCGCTTCCAACAATGATGAAGCTGCCGATGATATTCTGAATGTAGTACCCCCACCTGCAGATTTTGATCCAAATGCGTTCTTCAACCCGTTTGCTAATGAGACGCCGCACTGGATGTCGCGGAATCTTCAACAAACCATTTGAATCCTCGAATCGCACAATGTATATCACCATCAACCCTCCACACATAGATGGACGAAAGACCATCCTCTAGAAAACATTATTGGCAACCCAATCAACCATTGTTTACAAGACAACGTCTTCACACGACGGTGAACATTGCATTTATGCACTCATCATCGCCAATCGAACCTAAAACATCAAAGAGCGAATGACAAAAGACAACTGGATTGAATCCATGCAAGAAGAACTCAACCAATTCAAGCGTCTTGAAGTATGGGAACCGGGTTGAAAGACCAACAGGAGTCTACATCATTGGTCTAAAATGGATTTGGAAAACAAATTGATGTCAAGGAAATGTTATCCGAATAAGTCACGCGTCGGTGGCTAAGGGTTATCGCCGGGAAGAGGGTATTGACTTTGAAGAATCTTTTGCTCTGGCTGCTTGCCTTGAGGTCGCTTTCGGATATTTCTAGCGCTCACTCATATGAATATGACGGTCTATCGATGGATGTCAAAACTGCGTTCTCAATGGACAACTTAAAGAAACGCGTTTATGTCACCAACCGGATGGATTCGTTGATCCCGAAGTTTCCGAATCACGCCTACAAACGAACAAAGCTCTCAGATGGTCTCAAACAAGATCCTCGAGCATGGTACGATAAGCTATCATCCTTCCTCATTGCTAATAATTTCACCAAAGGTTCGGTTGACCCAACTCTTTTTATACAATATCACGGGCACATATCTTAATTGTTCAAATTTACGTGGATGACATCATTTTGGGTCTACACATAAAAAGTTTTCAATCGCTTTTGCAAAACTAATGAAGAAAAATTTTGAAATGTCCATGATGGGTGAACTCACGTTCTTTCTTGGACTTCAAGTTCATCAATCACCTCGTGGTATTTTCTTGAGTCAGTCCAAATATGCCCTTGAATTGTTAAACAAATTTGGAATGAAAACACCCCAGGACACTTATGCCACACCAATGGCTCATACCAAGAAGCTTAGATTAATTTACATGGGAAACTAGTTGACCCTACCAAATACCGTAGTATCATTGGGTCTCTCATGTATCTAATGACTAGCGAGACTGATATTGTCTTTGGCTTTTTCTATGCTCCCGTTATCAGTCGCGACCAACTAAAACCCACCTCTCCGAGGCTAAAAGAATCCTCCGATACATCAAGGGAACCATTAACTTGGGATCCGTATCCGAAGGATTCGGTTTTGAACTAATCGCTTTTCAGAGGCGATCACGCAGATGCTTAGACTCAAGGAAAAGTACTTGGGAGCTCTACAATTTCTTGGTGATAAACCGTGTCATTGGCAATCAAAGAAGCAGGATTGTACATCGCCGCCATCTACCGAAGCGAATATGTAGCCATGTCGGCGTGTTGTGCTCAAGTCATCCGGATGAGAACACAACTCAAAGACTATGGTTACGTATTTGAGTAATCCCGATGTATGACAATCGGAGTGCCATTGCGATCTCGTGCAACTCGGTTTGACCAAAGCACTCGAAATCAAAGCACATCGATCTTCGATATCATTTCATCAAGGACCCGCGTGGAGTGCCGTTGAATTATACTTTATGGGTACAGAATACCAATTGGCAGATCTTCTCACCAAAGCCTTGCCTCCGCTAGGTTTAATGAGTTGGTCCACCGGATTGGTATGAGGTGTTTGACTCAAGAGGAATTGATGACCTCCTAAAAGCAGTCTTAAAACACTCCAAACACCAAAATCTCTTTTGTAAATAATTTTTCAAAATACAAAAATATAAAACCTGATAAAACAACAAAAATATTCTTCTAATCTACAATCTTTCAACATGGCAAGTACATTTTTTCCTTCAACACTATAATCTTTCAAAATTCAAGATTTTTACGATCAAGTGTTGAGGGAGAAAAATTATAACTTTAATTGCTTCAAATCATCATGTACTTGCATGTTATCTTATCTCGGTTGTTTCTTTTAACAAATGGTGGTAAAGTTTCGGGTACAATGACACTCCTCAGACTAAATTTATAACCTTTCATTATTTCTTAAGTCGAGGGGGAGTGTCGTCAAAGTTCCTTTCCTAAAAACTTTGTTTGGTAACCAAAATGGAAGTAAAATGGCATTGTTTGAAAAAGGAAAAGGTGGAGGGACTAAAACTGTCAAAATGTTAAAGTTATTTTTTAATAAAAACACCTCCCACCTACTTTTTACTTCACATTTAATACACACAACCATATTCATCCTACTCCTAAGATTGAACCAAGAAATCCGCTGTTTTGATCATCATTTTGTAAGTGTTTTAATGATCTTAACATGTTCTTAAGCTAAGGTTTTAATCTCATGCAAATCCAACGGCTAAAAAGTGTAGTTATGCTATGATTATGTGTTCTACGCATAAGCGTATGAACACATAATCATTATGTGTGTTTTTGGTTATATGGATAGTGTCAAAACGTTTCTTATACATCAAATACACCATTTTAACCATTAAAACCCACCCAGAAACACTTATTAATGATTTTTGAAAATTAGGGTTTATGAGTCGATTTGGGTTTTTCCAAATGTGAAGTGTTTTGGTCTAAAAGATTGTTGGGTTATGGTCATATGAGGTTGAATTGATGATTTCCATGGTTGTTAACCACCCGGAAACACTAATTGTTTGACAATTTGAAGTTAGGGTTTAAAGTTCATAACTTTGGGTAATTTTGATTTACAACGAATTAGATGTTAATACCTTGCCTAAAGACTCTAACAACACTCTAGACCTACCATAATTTGTTTGATGCATATCCCATGGCTAGAAATGATACGCGTAAGTCTTAAACCTTAGGGTTTTGACCTATGACTTTCTGGCGTAACTGTGTTATCAATGTTCATGCCTTAACTTGTTGATAAAATGATGTTTTGTGTTAATGTTAATGATTTGATGAACTTATTTCGTGTCTTGCTACGCATAATATTCAGTAATCAAGGTCATTTGAAACTCTACGCGATAAGGATTACCCTACGCGTAGTCAAGTTATGCGCGTAAGAATAATTTCTACGCATAACCATTACGTAAGGTTCTACAATGGGACTACTGTATCTGTGAAGGATATGCGTAAACAATGGACCTCGATAAGGTCTACTCTTACGAGTAAGCCTTACGCCGTAAGGTATATATATACGCCTGGCGTAAAGCTCCTACGCATAAGGTCCCCTTTTTCCTACGTAACATTTCTACGCCGTAGTTAGGATCCTTCACGCGTAAGCTTTCGACGCCGTATATCATCTCTGTTCACGCTTAACTTTGCCAAAACTACGCTTAAGCCTCGATTGACCTTCATAATGAATTGTTACGTGTACAAACTTGTAAATAAACTAATCATATCGTCACAGAATCAATAATGTCACTAATAAACTTAAAAGCGCTTTGAATATGTTGTGAACAATAAGTGATAACATAAACTTTAAAACCTAAAGTTAACTAACTCACGAAACATTTCACGACGTCATTGAACTATTAGACAAACAAGTGACTTAGGACTCGTAACAATCATTGACATCTACATTCAATAACCGACAATAAGACCTTTCGTTGACTAACACTATGTCTCTCGATATGTTGGTTCTTTTGGCTAATGTTATTTCAGATCACGACATGGTTGAACAAATGAATGTGGATGCATCGAAGTTCTTACAATTCTTGATATCTTTCCAGAGGATTATCCGAGAAAGATTGGAAAGAACAACCTTAGGGTTGACTTTGACACCCTCACATGCTCGGAATCTTCTTGTCTCATTGCGTGGATATTCTCGGAATCATCCCTACGTAACATGCTCTCACACTCGCCACGAGAGGTCTACATTCAACAATTCGGATTCTATGCAGGATCATCGGTCAAAGTGCGGTGAATGTGACACTTAATCACAAACAAGTCACTATCACTCCTGCCGACTTACTGCGTTTCATCATTCCCGACATCGCTCCAACCGACTTCTTTGCTACCCCTCAAGAGACAAATTCAAATTCTTGATAGATATTGGTTATGATGAAGCTTGAGAATCATTACTAAGCACTCTCATGCTGAGTCAAGTATATTCCTCAACCATGGAGAACACTCTACATGATCATCACCAAATCGGTCTCGTCGCGGATGGCTATGAGCATCCCAAGCTCATGGAAGCTGCAAATTTTCCAGTCGTTGATCAACAAGAAGGACATTGAAATCGGCAATCGATATGGGAGGACATGATGCTGTTTCACAAGAAGCTTGGCTCCAAGATTCCCTATGTCAGATACACCAAACTATTGATCCAGAGAGCACTTGGACTTCATCCCGATATCCCCATGAGGCTCAATGACCCAGATAATCACGACATATTGATCGAACCCATATTATCGTAATCAAAGAATCGCCAACAAAGAAACAGTACGGTATTACCCGATCACCCTAACTACCAAATCAAAAAGCTTGAAACATATAAAAGGTATCGGTAAGTAGCCGTAAAGAAGGCAAAGTTGGTCATCTTGATGAAAAATCTTCGGTACACCTACTCGAGGACCGTAAGAGGCGATCTTGGAAGTGTCACAAGTACGATATTTATAGGAAGCTTCCCAAAAGGAATCCTCCTCAGTAAAAGGATTGTTCCCGTAAGGAAGTCAACCTATTCCCACACTTTGAACCGCAAAGAAAGCTTGTGGACGAAGCTCAAGGAACCACGTATGAAGAGATTACCTACTCAATCAGAACCGTAACACCTCCTTCAAGCTAAACCTCCAAGTCCGCCAAATGACAAAGAAAAGGGAAGACTCATGTACTTGTACCTTATGATGAAAGCTCGGAGAGTGATAAAGAGCCACCGGAAAATGTTTACAAGAAGACGATCAAATTCCTTAGACACCAACACAAAGTCGAATTTGCTAAAGACCAAATGGGTGGTCCCGAGGATCAAGTGGTACGCCCACTCAACCATCTCCTCGATGCGGTTAATCAATTCGATAAGGGAGCTGGTGCCACCACTCTTGTGCAACAACAAAAGCTTGTGGAGGATACTATCGAATATGAGTTTGAGGAACCGGAAGCGAGAAGTCCGAAAAGATAAAGATGTTGATTATGATACGCTTTTTCTAGATAGTCCCGACGATCAAAGAAGAAACCTCGAACCTCGAAGGATCCGGAGTCTCCTCATATCTCTTCATCATCGATTCGCCTTCTCACTCCTCACAACCACCATCAAAGAAGTCAACCAAATCATCATCCAAATCCGTGAAGAAACCATCTAAATCTTGGATTTCTCAAGCTCATGAACGGATTACCAAAGCTGCAAACAAGTCGAAAGAAAACGGCTCAACAAAAGCTTTAATTTCTTTGTCGATCACATACAAAGATATGTATGACGAGCATGAAAAGATGAAAGGAGAAAGGAAGTTTGTTCAGAAATTCATGAAAAATCACCGTCAAGAGGAACTGAACGAAATGATCGAAGGCTACAAAAAGTACCTTTCGAGTACGCTCCTAAAGTCACAAAGGAGTTGTTCACCAAACAACTTTATCCAAATCTTATGCGGATCGCCAAGCAAACTATTCGATCAACGCCCTTAACCGTCACAATCAATCCAACCGATCCGGTAGTTTTCTCGGATAATGAATTGGTGGCAAAGCTTGTCACACAAATGTCCCAGACGATCCGGGACATTTACTTCGATGAAGGAAAGCTGTTTCAAGCATTCTTGGACTACCAACTTCAAGAAGCTTGTAGATTCAAGTCGAAAAGTCTAAACGCCCTAGAGACGATGAAGACAAGGATAAGGATAAAGACTCGCACCTAAACGCGTCGGCGTAAGTCGTCACGAATCTTCTTTGATGCACCCTCCTCCACAACGGCCTCCTGTTCAACAAAAATCTCCTCCTCGCTCTTCTACTAAAAACCTCGTGGATCGATTCCGGAAGTTACCACCCCGACTCAAGAACCGATGATCACTTTAGGTATACGGGTGGTGACGATGAAGAGGTCCTTGAGCCCCAACAACAACCCACCTCTCCCAAACAAGTTGAAACCAATCATCATCTAGGCCTTCAAAAGAAGAAGAAGAAGACGCCAGGACCGGCGTCGTATCATGGCTAAATGACGATAAAACAGAGGAATTTGAATGGTTTGCTAATCTTGTTAACAACACTCCCTACCCCTCAAGAAGGTCGATTTGGTAGACGGTTCTACATTGGAGCATGCTAAAATTCCGCAAGAAAAGTTCCATGTGAAGAAAATGACGAAATCGAAAGGCGAATCAAGAATGAAGAGTTTCAACTTCTAAAAGACACTCACGAAAGTGCCCTCGAGATCGAATATCACCTTGAAAACATTGCTCGAGCTATGTCTAACAACATGGATTGGCTCAACCCTAGAAGCAAACATCGACTTCACACAAAGGGACAACCCTCCATACTACACCGATTGGACCAAACCTCTACCAACACTTGGCCAACCAAATGAACCAAGGATTCCTTTCAGATATTTCTTCAACAAAGACTTGGATTTTCTTTACACGGTGGCGATGATTCAAGAAAATACGCTACATCGTTGACACTTCCATTCCCCGCACTGCCTACTCAAAGCTGCATAGCCATTGAGGAACGTGCCAATCACTTGTTCTCCAACACAGTAGAAGCATATGACCGAGATGCATTGTATGGGATTCATCATCGCCAGAACGCCGAATCTACTACCGGCGTCGCCAGTTCGAAGTCTCAACATGCCGTATAGTTCTAAGGATATCGTTGCCATCATACACGTGGACCTTTCGTCTAAGTGGGACTACACATTCCTAAAGAAGATCGTAGTCAAACGACAAGATGAACGGGACTATGCTTTCTCGAGGTGACTTTGAGAATTTGTCTCTCAATGACATCAAGACATGTACCTTACCAAGGTACGTGGTCGCATGAGACAATTATCAACCGCAGTACAACGCGAATTTATCAAGTCACTTCTCATCTTCATAAGACGCATTGTCATCAAGGAACGCGTAGAAGATCTCCACCGGTTGTTGAATCTTATCGACGCTGTCAACTTCACTCCTCCAAAGCTTGATCTTCCTGATATCAACCAGCTCTCTCAATATACACTCATCGAAACCTTTGGCGTTGTTTACCGTAGTGAACTTCAAAGAAACGCTTAATGCAGTAGCGAACTCCACAAGTTCGGGGATCATACTTTGAAGGCCGGTTAGGGATGGATTGGCATACTGTTGAAGGATATACGCCGAAAATTGGGTCTCCTAAGCTACCGGAATTCTCGTGAAAGGAGGGATGTGAGACGGATCATCACAATGATTGATGAACGGTTGTTTCAAGGATCGATTCAGACGATTGGAGAGTTATGTTTGGCGGTGGACCGGGATTAACATAACCGCTTTCAACGCCTTGCACACGGGAACATCGCACTTCCCGGTACCCCTTGAATTGCTTCCTTCATATAATTTTGGATGTTTGATTAATTATGTATATGGCTTGTGCACACATTATAGTGTACAACCCGTACTTGTAAATAAAGGACCCCGTGGTACTCTCTCATTGCCACAATCCTATATCAGGAGCGAAAGCTTCTTACTTTTGAGTAAAACCTATCAAACCTTTCATTTTTCAAGGTTTTGCTCAAAAGAACAAGTACTTCCCTTATGATTTTCAAAACCTCAACCGTTTATATCACTTGTTGAGGGGAGTATTTGAAACTTTGTTCACAAATTGTTCACAAAGGGTCATTCTTCCCGCAACACTCGAAATGGTCATATTTATTCTCAAACCTTTCAAAAATAACACTTTAATATGCCATTTTTGAGGGGAGAAAATGTGTGATAAGAAATATGTTATGTAAAATGCAAATGAATTACAGGTGCTTCGACTTAACCAACTAATTGACGATGCTTAACTGTTAGTAACTTCGAAAAGACTTGTCCCGACGGTAATAATTTCAAGCTAGTTCGCTAGTGATGTAAACGTGTCTCGAAAGGACTTGTCGAGTAGAATGTACCATTCGTGAAACTCTTGATAAACATGAACTCTGACGGGTTTGATGACCTTTCGAGGATTGTCTACACCTTCAAGGTAGTTATTAGAGCCGTTGTCACCTAAAAGTCGACAATGCAACTCTTTAACTATGCCACGTAATTGTGTCTCAGCGGGAATGTCTATCTTGAGTTAATCAATTCAAAAAGTGCGCGCTCTTCCTCACTGTGCATTTTAACCGTTAAAACTCTTAAGCACATGTGGAGGGGAGTATTTATGCAAAATCTTATCTCAACAAAGGGTACTAAAATGTTTTTCATTCATAAACACTCGGAGAGATTTTTCACAACAATGGTTTTATGGCAACATAGGTTAGTCATGGAGTTATAAGGTGACTAAGGTTAGGAATAACCGTCCTATGATCCGCCGGAGGGATCTACCCAAGGACACCACAAATAGTTAGTATTTAGAAGTCCTTAGGTATGATTATAAAAAGGAGAAAATGAGAATCGGAGAAAGAAGGAGTTGAAGAATTAAAAGAAATGCAAAGAAAAGGGTGAAAAGAAATAGCCCTCTAGATTATTCAACTTAGGGCAACAGGGTTCAATTCATATACTACGGTTGTCACTTAGTGGCCGTATTGAAGATTAAAAGTCGCCATGGACCCGGACGCATGCACTAAACCTTCTTATCCACTCAAGCTTCTCTCAACAAAAGCTTGTTTCATTCTCACTTTGGGAACCCTACGTGAAACTATCGGCTTCTTAGAGATTGCTAGTATTGAAGAAGGAGACCCTCTCCCTAGTCTCCGCTCAAGAAAACCAAAACGCACTATTGAGTCTAGAGCTACAAGATTCATCAAAAGATCTCTTAGGTACACTTGACATTTCATCACTTGACATTCAACAATAAGAATTTCAGGGATACATTATCGAGTCCTTCACAGATCTTAGCAATCTGCCGAGAACATTTATGAGAGGTTCACATTTGTGATCCTCGGTGATTGAATGGAAACTCTGCGGTCAACATCAAACCACAAAGCAGTCGCTGGCAACTCCCCGTGGATTGCGCTTAGTGGTCTCAAACGGTCTACGGTCATGAGGTGATGCTTGATTTACCTCGGACTCATCCGAATCGTAGGTGTACTTGGTACATCGTGTTATCTCACTTGTGGGACTCCGATTCTGGAACGGCCTTTGTAAGAATTAGAGTTGTGTTTTCACACTATGTTGTCAACACTCTCGAAGTTCAAACTTGTAAGTGCCGGAATCCGCTTATTACTAACCGCTTAAATGTTTTCTTCTTATGGAAGCTCCGGAGCGGGATGATCGTACAGATTCTTCTCATGCTCACGCCAACATCATTACTAATAGAAGTTCTATCCAAGAGCAACATGTAAATGATTTTCATCAATTCAAAGAATCTATAAAGTTAAAGACTTAAAGAACTTCCATCAATTCCAACATCAAAGAGCGTGTGAGCATGTTGAAGAATGACATGGAGACACCGCGAAGGCACTGGAGGCGACTTTGATGCGACAACAATAACATACTATCCCTTTCATCACAAAGAACAATGATCAAAGAACAAAGTTAAAGATGACGTCAAAGCATAACTGCTCAAAGTAAACTATCTCTCTACACTGGGGAGATTGTTCAAATCAAGGCAATTCTTCTCACAAGAAAAAAGAATGTCGAAGACGCGTCAAAGCTACTATTACATCAACGCCTTCACCGCTTTTCATCACCAACACTTGAGTGTTTGTTACTCATATGTAATAACACTTGAGGGAGATTGTTGGAATCACTCCTAAACCTTATTCAAGTGTTAGTTACTCATATGTAATAGTTAGCTTATTTTGGCCTTTATGTTTGTTATTAGCCTTAAGCTTATGTAGAAGGCCCATGAGCTTAGGCCCAAGCCCATAGGAGAAAGGGAAGGAGTAGGAGTGTTGCCCTAGCTCCTTGCCTATAAATACCTAATGTAAACCTTCATTTGAAGGTTGGTTGTTCAAGTTATTCCTTTCACATATCACCTCACGTGAAACCGTATTACCATTTCGTGTGTGTGTGTTTGTTTACTTGTTCAATCGCCTTATCCCTTTCTTATAAGCTTGTGTGGTAAATCTTGTGACCTAACAAACTTATTAAAGTTATAATGGTTTGGGAACGTTGAATAAACGAACGCGTCGTTATAGAAGACTACATAGTGTACCTTATAGGAAGTACTTTATTATAAACTTGTATAATTATGAGTAACAAATGAGAAATATTTATTAAGCAAGAGATAATGGAAACTTATCTTCTATTATAAACATGTACGTTTGGGATTATGGAAAATTACCGAAAGTTAACTTGTTTATATTACATAAATAGTTGTCGTCTTTTCCTAGTCTCTTTGACTAGCTTGAGTATTGTCAGTACTTCTTGACTTGGTCGATGTCTTTTCCTTTTCGGTGTGCGTTCTAGTTAGTATGTCTCGACTATGTCGACGTCTTCCCTTCTTTCGAGTGAGTTGTACGTCGCGTCTATGTTTCTTACCACCACACAAAACGTTAATACTAAACTTTTGAGATATTAATAATGGACTTTTGAAGGTAACGATACGGATAATCCACGAAAACTATGACACATTACTTTCTATCGACTTCTTTATCGTATGAGCCGTATTTTGAGATAATCATTATACGCATTAGGTTGCGTCGTTTCTATTCTATCGTACTCGTCGTACATTCATCTGGATGCTGTGGAGATTAGCTTTAGATGCCAATCGTGTTAGTAATGAATAGTGCATTTCTATGGCTAAGATGAGTTTCATAGCCCCTCTTTTCAAATGTTTTCATAACTCTTTTGGGGGAGAATACATGCTGCTTTTAACGAACCATAACTGGATATGTGAACATTATTTAAGAATGACCGTTGTTTGGAATATTTGATTTGTGGATTGATATCTTATGAGTTTGTGTGAATGCAAACTATTTCTTGGACCTGCCACTACTCTTTTCAATTGCTAATGCGTTGACTAGGTAAGGTTAGACATGTGACAGTTGTTGACTTACACTAGGGTAGCATTCCTATGCTATGATGCGATGCCTAGCTAAAAATAGACCGACCTAGACCGGGTAGCTTGTGTTCTAGGCCTATGGCTTGATCTTGTGCTAAAGAGTCGCCAAACCCTTGAGATCTCGATTGTGTTCAGGATTATCGATTGGATTGATTATTGATTGGATTGATTGTTGATTGTAATGTTTATTATATATCTACCTTAGTCGCACATAGAAATTAAACTCTATCAGGTCCACTATTACTTTTGTAACTAAACTCTATGAACTCACCACCGTAAGCTGACCTTTTTAGCATGTGTTCTCATGTTTAAGGTAATAACTCACTATTGGAAGACGCTTGGCAAGGGGCATGGTCATAGGAGATTCTGATGAATAATCGGGTCCGCTTTAATTATCTTTTGGGCCTATTACCGCACTATTTTCATTAATGTAAACTTAATGTTTTCAATTAATGAATCTTATTCTAAATAAATGGGATAAAAACAATTCTTTGTACCTTATGTTGTGATACCAAGATAGTAGCACCCAAAGGTTCGTATGCTTCCGTTGGACCGTATTTTCGGGGTGTTACAATGCTTTTCCTCTAATGGTAAAATGGGTAGAATCTGTAAAAAAGGCCATGATGAAAACCGGTTGAACAACTGAAAACAGGTAAGAAATCACATCAGTGTTCTTACACTAAATAAAACCTCTAAAATTATTGTATTTCAAAAGTTAGACTGTCGTTCTAGCAATTCGTTATATTATATTGCCAAGAGGTCAGATGAATAAAAGTTTAGAGTTAGAAGGGAAAGAAGTTAAAACCGTTAAGCGGGCTAAACATCATTTATAGTGTATTAGTGAATTTACAACCTCCCAATTTGTTCTATTAAATATGTGTCGCATTGTATTAATAATTTGTTCTATTAAATATGTTTCATTTGCTTTACGTACAATTTTGATTATTTCCATCGGATCCTTCAAACACTTTCTTCGAAGAGCAAATCTTGAGAGGAACTGCTCTCGAAGCGCTTCCCAGCTGTCTATGCTGCCGTTGGGTAAGCGGTCAAACCAACCCCTCGCCGATCCATCCAAGGTCTGTTGGAACATCCATACTGGCATTTTCCACCCTCCGTGGTTAGCCGCCCCTGAGAATCTAGTAATGTGATCGTCCGGGTCACGTGGAGCCGCCGATTAAATGAGTTTTTGATGTTTTAGGCAATTCGGTATTTCGCCTCGAATTCTATGATTCTTTTCGTGAACGGGGATCTGGGGGCATCTTTATAAGGTTTTT
>OU343221.1:29512807-29600819 GCA_910596185.1 Chrysanthemum makinoi | reverse complement strand
TTGAATATACGTTATAAGATACATAAAATGGCTGAAAATAACAATATGTTAGTTGCAACCAGAGATGGTGTATGACTCGTTGGCTGGGATCTCTGTATTGAAAAAAATTACATTTTTTGGTTTCGGGTCCCCGATAACATTATGTATCTATTCTTTTGATAAAAGGTCAAAGACCCGGTAAATATATTAATCTTTATAGTTAAGCAACAAACTAGATGCGCGACCTTGAATGATTGAATCTTGTCCGCATCATTATTGTAAAGGGGCTGAGCATAGTATTGGTCTACTTAAGGCCTATTCCAATAAGAACCAAAAACAGGCTGGCAGAGTAAGTAATTTAACAAACGTTTTCTCATACTCATTTTCTATCCCTTGATATTAATTGGGATTGCTCAATTTAAACTGCTAAGAAAAGTATGCAACAACCAACATGCTATTTAGTTAGGTAGTAGTGTAGTACAAAATTTTTTTTTTTATCCAAACGCTCGAAATTGTTTATTTGCTACAAATATAAGTAAGTAACTTGAATAAGCAATCCCAAACACCATTTGAACTTTGCATATATGTGACAATTGGATGTGCAATTTCAAAGTGTTTATTGTGACACATAGAAATTATAATTAAATAATCAAAATATATTGGTTTTTCGTTGCTCCTAAGAAGCTGTTTATGGATTGGATGAACATTGAAACAAGGCTGCTTCTTTTGCCTACATGGTATATAGTCATGTCACTAATTTCGACTTTTATAACAATTTTTAGTACCAAAATAACACAAGTGATGTTGTTCATGAAGATTTCTTGTAAAGTTCACTTGTGCTGAGAGTGTCACGTGGGGTGGCTCAAGTTGTTTTGACATTTTACTGCCACCTCATCATTTTATATTTACACACAAAAATATTCCTTCAGTAGTGGCTCAAGCCATTTTCTTTTTTCACCCCATCATTCTAATTTCTTTTCTATTTTTTCAAACAAACTAATTTTTCATTCATTCATATTAAAATACAGATTACATAAAATTTTAATAAAAAACAAAAAATAACAAGTAAATTATAAAAAATGAAAATTTACACACACCATAAATATAAACAAACACCCCATTACACACACCATAAACTAAACATCATTAGAAAAAAATTCACAAAAAGTTAACTCCTTCTCTTATATATATCCATGCATCATTTTTATGGCAGAGTGGCCACCAGTGAATTCAAGTATTCAAATTTTGTTTCCCAACTACACCCTAAACGAGTAGCAATTACCTAGAATTGGCTAGCTAATTGTCAATGGATCTCCGCTATAAACATTGGTGGCATTGGTGAGGTTATACCAAAACTACCGTTACCTGTTCCAACACTCCTTCATACGTTGACAACATTATTTTGTATCATAGTAATAGAGCACATCATTCAATGTACATCGTGGTTCATGCCACGCTCTTAGCAATTGGCTTAGCTAATTTCTTTGTAAGTGAATGAATTGAAGTAGATAAGGTTTTCACTGTCAAAGTCATCTGGATAGGATGAATCTTTTACTTAGATATACACACCCTAACAAGAGTATTCGTGAGCGTTTTAATCCTTTCTTTGGCCACCCTCAAAGATGTGGTAGACTGTCTTGTGAGAAAGAAAAAAAAGCTTACATGATAAAATGCGTCACTTAATTAGATAATTTTACATAAGTAATCCTCAGATTGAACCCTCTCATATTTCGAAGGTTGTTTATAACTTGTTTATTTTGTAGTAAAAGGTCAACATTGTTTTAAGAAATAAGTTGTGTTGGAATCACTCCTAAACTATATTTCAAGTGTTAGTAATCAATATGTAATAGGTTGCTTAATTAGGCTTTTATGTTAGTTATAATTGTCAAGGCTTATGTAGAAAGCCCGTAGGCCTTTGGCCAAGCCCAATAAGTAAGGAAGGGACTAGACATGTTGCCCTAGTTCTCTTCCCTATATAAACACTTGTAAACCTTCCTTAGAAGGTTGGTTGTTCATTTACATTCAAATCCTACGCCTAACTATTTCTTATTCATACGTGTGTTTGTGTGTGTTTGTTCAACCAATCTATCTTCATCTTATTTCTTACATATTGATGCTTGTGTTATATTATGGTGACCTAACAGTGGTATCAATCCTCATCAACAACAACAACTACAACAACAACAACAATACTATCAAAAACTTCATCAACAAAAACTTCAACAACCATCTCAAATGTACTTTTCTCAAGGAGCAAACCCTCTTCTACCACAGATGCCTCAACCTAACCCTCGTCAACAACAATGTAACTACTTCCAAAATCAGGATCCAACAAAGTATGCTATGAATGTTACAATGCAAAAGGAACCCACTTGGTTTGCAAAGATGTGTGAAGCTTTAAGTAGCCAACAATCCATTCATGAAGCTGGATCCCTTGATAGACCTCCAATGCTCACTCCCGAAAACTATGATCAATGGGTGATAAGGTTCTTTAGGTTTTGTGATCTCAAGAAGCCACATGGTAAGTTTTTGAAGAAGGTCATCCTTGAAGGTCCTAGGATGCCTACTATCACTGTACCCGGAGATCCGAATGCTAACCCACCAAGAGATGATGTTACCAATGTTGTAGGCCTTGATCAACTTACTACTGATCAACTTCTTCACTTAGAAGCTGATGAAATTGTTATGCAATATATCCTTTTGGGTTTACCCAATCCGATATTCATCTTTTAATGGAAGGCACAACACTCAATCAAGAAGACATGGAATCCAAAATCTACCTAGCATATGAACACTTCATGATTGAACCAGGGGAGACATTAGAGTCATATCATCATCGGTTCTCAGACATCATCAATGAATTGGATAAACATAATATCATTATGCCAAGGATTGCAATCAACACAAAATTCCTAAGTTGTCTTGGTCCTGATTGGGAGAAGTATGTTACATTCATCCGTCAAGCGAAGAATCTTCATCAAGCTACTTACGGATTCTTGTATGACTATTTGAAGCACCACCAAAAGGAAGTTGACAAAGAACGAATCATCCATGGATTCCCTGCTTCGCCTTCACTCCCGGATAATCAAACTCTTGCTTTGTGGGCTCAATCATGTTATCCTCAATATCCGACCTTACAAACTGTCTTCACAAATCCTCCACAACCAACTGCTCAAATCACACCATATGATCCATCACTACCAACAATCACAAGAAACTCAATTGGTTCCCTACAACAACAATATTGATTCAGCACTTTACAGTGAAACTCCAGATGAGGATGTTGCGGCCTTCGATGCGTTGAATCAAGGATTTTTCATGATTGCTAGAGCCTTTGGTCTATTTGCTAAAAAATCCAACAATCGCATTCGAACCTCATCAAACACACGAAATAAAGCTGTTGTTAACAATGGAAAAGTTGAAGTTCAGAATCGTGGAAATGGTCGTCAAATGTGTAGTGGTCAAGGGTTTAATAGACGGAATAACATGGCTCCTCCACAGCAAAGGGCTCAAATTTTTGAACAGGGAAATGCTCAGAATGGGGTTAGTGGTCTACGATGCTATAATTGTAATGAGAAGGGTCATCTGGCTAAAGCATGCCCAAAGCCGAGGACAAGAGGCAACGCTTATCACAAAGAGGCTTTACTCTTGGCTCTCAAGGATGAAGCTGGTGGAACTCTTACGAACAAGGAACAAAGCTTCATGGACAATGCAGACTCTGATGATGATATGGAAGACTTGCAAGCTAATGCAGCTGTAATGTTAATGGCAAACAGGCAAGAGCTCCACATGAGTGACACAGGCCCAGTGTATGACACTGATGACTTGTCTCAAATACCGGATCAAAATTTACTCATTAATGATCTGATATCTCCGCCAACATCTGCATCTGACAAGGTTCAGAGTGTTCAACATGAATCTTCTACATCTCATTCCGACGATAATCAAATAGACCCTGTAATTATATTTGACGATCAAGATGACCTTATGGTTAATATTGATAATCAAGTTGACTCCGTGGTCATATTTGAGGATCTAAATAATGATCATGTTGAGACTCAAGTTGAACAAGATGAACTTTTGTCTAATCCAGATCTTGAGCTCATGACCAAATTAATTCAGACCAACCAATCTCAATTGGAAAAGTGCAATGATATCAATAATGTTGGGAATTAGGTTCCTTGAGTTGATAAGACAAAATAGTATGAAAGATGAAGGACTGTTTATGACAAGGAGGATAACTTCAAAGAAGAGAATATTCAGAAGATCAATTTACTTAAAGAAGATATTCAATATTCACATTTATCTCTTTGTAAACCCTAGCATTCTCTAGTATATAAAGAGATGCAAGGTACGTAGGTTAAATACAAGTGTCAAACAATGTAAACATCAGACATATGTGTGTGTATGTGTCTAGGGCGTGAGTTTATGTAAACGCCTAGACTAGTGAATGTCGACATGTAGTTGGTCAGCCTCAAGGATCATTGATCCCTGTTAGATTGTAACCGTCTTAGAGTTGATCGTCTAGGATTGGGGCTGTAGATGTGTTTTGTAGAACACATGATGATGACGAAGAAACCTTTAGCAATAACAATAATGTTTTGATTTATTCCGCTGTGCATTCTATTTATTATTGTTATTGTTATTCCTAGATGAGCTTAAACGATTCTCAACAAGTGGTTTCAGAGCGGGTGGCTCTCGATATCTAGATCAAGGTTTCTTGATGAGGAAGAAAAATTCACAACTGGTTAAATTTTCGTAATGCTTCTGCAGGTCAGTTTTGAAACAGGTATAACTTTTAAGTGAACCGTTGGATCGGGCTAAAATTTTGGCTGGAGCTTCTCTATATTCCCATCTAACTTTCCACTGGAGGGATTGTTGATTTGAAGTCTCAGTCAAAAGATATACGTGCCTGAAAACTGCTGCAGACACAATCATGTAAGTTGAATTTTTCAAGTTCTTAGTGACTCTAAAAAGTGTCACTAAAGACCAAAAAAAAAGACGAGACTATCTATTGATTGCAATTAGGGTGTTCACAAACCTTAATAGATACATATATAGTGAATGATTTGAATGTTAAGGTTTGTAACAAACCCTAGATGCTATTCGTTGGAGTTGGGTTTGTTCCAGAAGTATCCTCGCTGCTGCTTGTTCAATGCTTACTACACTTGCTGGAACTTGTGCTCAACACTAATCTTTATACGTGCTGCTGGAACTTATGCTTAATGTCGCTATTGTTGTGTTTCGATCGACCTACTGGAATCCACTGATAGGTTAACGAAACCACTGATAGCTATGCTCAACCACTGCTAGTTATTCGTTACCACTGATAGTACTTTGTAACCACGGCTAGTTTTTTTTGGTAACCACGGATAGTTTTCTCAAAACCACTGCTACCTTTACATTGTTTGGTAACCACGGATCGTTTGGTTTTTCACTTCATGTTGTCTATTGCATGGGTTGAAAGATGATTATTGGTTTTATGGCACAAATTACAAACAGTAAGGGGAAGTCATGCAGATTATTTATATTGTTTGATATTGAGTGTCATATGGCAGATTATGGTTTTATTTGATTACACACATATGGGATTTGGATCACACACACGGAGGATTTTGGTTTTTGTTCTTAACAGGTTCATGGCTTATTCTTATTGTCATAGTTGATTACGAAGAAAGGCGTTTATCACCTATTTGAAGATGAAGTGGAATTATTTGATTTTGTGTTTTATCATACCTTTTGGTTGGGGGTAACTTGTTCGTGCTTTAATGATTGTGACGAAGAATTGACAAACACTTTAAGGAGTGACGTTATTGTGCTCAGTGATTATTGTCAAGAGATTGCGGTCTCCCTATACACCATGATTGGGTATATGTTCGATGTCGTCTTTAGTGCAAGATATAGGACACAGGTTTGGGTTGTTCTACTTCAGCATCAAGTTGGTTATACTTGGTTTTCTTCACAAGTAATCATTACATGGAGCCTACAGATTTGAAGAATCAAGAAAATGGTTAACATATGGGTTTCTGGGGAAGCTTAATGTTAAAATATTTAACCATTTGCATGCATCATTCGAGATGAAGGTTTTTACAAGCGCTAGTTGTTATTACTACTCTTGATTTTGATTTCTACTGTTTCAAGTTCATTTAAAGATGCGAAAAACTTAATGGTGGGTAATTTGAAACATTGGAAGGATGGATTGGAT
The DNA here is from genome assembly GCA_910596185.1 of Chrysanthemum makinoi. NCBI lineage: Eukaryota > Viridiplantae > Streptophyta > Magnoliopsida > Asterales > Asteraceae > Chrysanthemum > Chrysanthemum makinoi. The sequence continues at coordinate 29,594,635 of OU343221.1, read as the reverse complement.
GTATGATATTGATTCGTAGTTGTGAAGATCAAGGTTGCTCACTTATGTCCCCTAATTGAAGATGACAAAAAGGGGAAGAATATTTACATGGAAGCTGCAACTTGAAGATTCTTGGTGATTGCATGGTTAAGGGGAAGTTCGTTTATCTTTCATTCATATCAGCTTCAAGGGAAGTTCATGCTTATCTGGTTTTGTCATTATCAACTAGGGGAAGATTGTTGGGAATTAGGTTCCTTGAGTTGATAAGACAAAACAGTATGAAAGATGAAGGACTGTTTATGACAAGGAGGATAACTTCAAAGAAGAGAATATTCAGAAGATCAATTTACTTGTTAAAGAAGATATTCTGTATATTCACATTTATCTCTTTGTAAACCCTAGCATTCTCTAGTATATAAAGAGATGCAAGGTACGTAGGTTAGATACAAGTGTCAAACAATGTAAACATCAGACATATGTGTGTGTATGTGTCTAGGGCGTGAGTTTATGTAAACGCCTAGACTAGTGAATGTCGACATGTAGTTGGTCAGCCTCAAGGATCATTGATCCCTGTTAGATTGTAACCGTCTTAGAGTTGATCGTCTAGGATTGGGGCTGTAGATGTGTTTTGTAGAACACATGATGATGACGTTTAAACCTTATAACAATAATGTTTTGATTTATTCCGCTGTGCATTCTATTTATTATTGTTATTGTTATTCCTAGATGAGCTTAATCGATTCTCAACAAATAAGAAACTGCAAGATAAAATTGCACTGTTGACTAAGAATAATGAATGCTATAAGTTCCAACTCAACATTTTTCAAACTAAAGAGAAACGTGAAAAAGGTTTTGAAGTCGCTTTTGCAAAATCATACCAAAATGAAAAATCTTTGGAAAAACAGATATGTGATCTAGTTGCCTCCAAGAATGCATTGCTTTCTCAAATAGAACAATTAAAATACGATAAAAAACAACAACTTAACGCTCTTATTTCGGAAACTTAAAAAGCCAAGTCTGAGTTGTTAACTTGTCAAAAACAGTTTTGTGAGTACAAAAAGCATTCAAGGAAACAAATAGATGACTATCTTGACGAAATTGTCGACTTACAACACAAAATCAAAGAGTTTCGAAATGTTGTTTACTAACATGGTGAGTCAATCACAACAATTCAAAAGTTTACTTTTAAACCAAATCCAGATGGATATGGATCAATTCTTGCTGATTACAAACCACGCTTTTCACATAGAGCATTCAAACCAACTCCTCAAGTTTACAGTGCAGAATATATAATTGATGACTCAATTATGAGTGTTGTTGCATATAATCGTCATGAGGAATTAGATGCAGAAGATGAGAGTTGGTCAAAAATGGAACATGTTGTTTATAACAAACCATTTAACTATTCAAAAGCCATAACTTTCGTCACCCAACAAGATACTTCTAACACACCTTGGGTTATCACACCTAATCCTGAGCCCTCCTCTCATGATGCTCCCCACTCCAATATTGCACAAATTAATGGTCCTTTACCTTCTTTTAGTGAAATAAAGCCATTAGCTGAACGATGTCAAGTTCTAAAATATTTTAACACTTTTATGTCTGACATCAAACTTTTGGAATATGCAATTGAAGTTAATTCTGAAATAAAAGCTGAACATTTTCAATCGCCATTTCGCATGACAAGGGAAGGTATTTTTAGAAAGGACATTTACCACATGTCCGAAATCTTAAAATGTGTGCAATTTATTGGGAACGGGAACTTCAGAAAGAGATTGGTCTTATGAAAACAGTTTTCGAGATACCGAAACATCGATTTCAAATACTAAACGTAAAAAGAAAATGTTAAGAAATCATGTTGACCGACTCTTGGAAGATGTTATCTGTGCTGATACCATAAATGTTGTGTTATTACATTATGTTGCATATGCATTCGATTATATTGCTGTTGATTCTGTTGACTATGTTGATAATGTTGAGAATAACTATAATATGTCTCGAATTGAGTCTTTAAAAATTGAAAATGAGCGATTGTTAAATGAGCTTTCTAATGCAAAACGTTGTCTTCAATGGTGTCAAAAAGATTGTCAAAATCGAGAACTTGTTTTGCAACACAAAATCAACCAGTTGAGTTTAACATCTTTTGATCCATAAATAGAACAACTGGATGATGAAAACGTGTCTTTAAAATGTCAAATTTTAAAATATGAACAAGAAATTGCCAAAGTCAAAACCGAATATGGTGTCATATTTGATTTGCTCAAAAAGACTCGTGCTGAGGCATCACAAGAACTTGATCATCATCTTGCATACACTAAATAAGTCTTAAACGTTAGCGGAAACATTCGCTCAGAAAATCAAGATTGAGCTAAAAGAAAAGCTAGGAAAGAGAATATCACCGTTATTAGGGTGAGCTAAAACATCACACACTATAGTTGAGCTAAAAGAAAAGCTAGGAAAGTATGAACAAGATAAGTCAAGTAACACGAAGGTTCTTGCACCTAGAATGCTTAAAATTGACACTAGGACGCCTAATGACAAACCACAAGATAGTAATGTGCTTTCTTCCACTGATACAGGAATAATCGCTTCTTTTCCCAACGTTAGCACTTCACAGCTTAAGAGCAAACCCAAGAAGAATAGGAAGTTGCAACGTAAGAGAAGAACAATAAAGACCTCTGAAGTAGAAGAACACTTTAGGACTTTGAATAAAACTCAAGTTGCACCCACTTTAGACATTGCGTTAGACAAATGTAACAGCAAAAGTGATGTAACGAATGCTGAATCTTTAAGTAGTTTTAATGTTAAGTTTGAAGTATCTTGTGTTGGTTATCGTAAAATCATCTTCTCTGGTTGTCATGATAAATGTGTTGCTAAGGCTATCTTATCTCGTAAGCGGAACAATAGAAAACGGAATACCTCTAGGCCCACTAATGCTTCTAAGTCTGTACTAGGTAAACCGCCCTCTAGTGCTTCTGCTACGATCATTGATGTACCCATAGAACCCACTTTACCTCCTAGGAAGAGAATATCACCTAGTGCATTCACTAAGACCAAAGCTAAGACTAGTTGGACTTGGCAGAGATGGTTACAGAACATACCAGGCTTTAAATGGATTCCTAAAATCATTAACATGTGTGTTTCAACTGTAACGGAACCCTCTAACTCTTAGGGTTCCACCTCTACTTCTATTCCACCTGTGTCGTCTGTGTGTAATTGATACGCTTACGCAGCGCGTTCGAGGTCAAAGGAACTTCTTTTTCGTCGAGCAAGTTTTATAACACCCTAGGCAGTGAACCTAATCGCTGTAGTGTAGTATTAGGGTAAGCCACGGGTATTGATATCGTTCTCTAGGGGAATATGAATGCTAGTGAGAAATTACTATGCTAAGGTTGGGGTTGAGGAAGATTATTTTTTATCTTTTTTAATGTTTTTTAGAAAATTGAAAGGTAAGAATCTCGGGGTATTGGATTTGAGGAGTTGGTATTTCTACCAATTACTTCTACTTATCTAATTCTAAGGTGAGTGTAGTCTATGTCTAATTGATGTGTGCTCTTATGATAGTTAAAAATGTATCTGATTAGATGTTATTACTCCCTAGTTATCTCCTATTGATGGTTGAATTGTCGCGTCCTTATTCTTAACGCGTTGTGTGTCTAAGGTAGTAGGGTATGCGTTTATCCCTAACTCTTTGAAGTTACCTAAGTTTAATGACTACGAAGTCTCTAGGATTCATAAACTTAACACTAAGGTGATCCTTGGATATTTAGCCTACAATTCCACTAGTAACTATAAGCTAAGGTTCAACAAAGATTAATCAAGCATTAATGACACAACGGATGACCTATCGCAATACTAGGTCAATCACAATTAAGATAAGAGACAACCAATCAATATTCAATAACTATGTTTCATCAATCTAAGCAAACACACAAATAAATTAGCCGGACATGGAAAACATGCAAGCATACACACAAACAATTGAAGACATGATTGAATCAATTAAGTAAAACACGTATCTTGATATAAAATAGGGTATGGAACCCTAAGATACTGAGCGACAGCGGTTCGATTTAGGTTTTACTCCACAAAACTACCTCCCTAAAACGAAAATTCGATTCTATATAGTGTTACAATGCGACGGCATCACTCTTTAATTGTGGTGCCGTCGGTTCGCGTATTAGGGTTTCGTCTTGGCACGTTATCATTGTGGCGGTCACCTTATGCCTATGACGTCGCCTTTAGTCTCGGACGTTGTCGGATCAAATCTAGGCGTCGAGTGCGACGCCCCTACTCTTTTAAAACCTGATGCCGTCACTTGTAAATAAGCAATTTGGCTATTGAGTTGTCACAAAACATGTCGCGACGGCGCCATTATTGGCCGACGCCGTCCCCTTCATTTGGTAGCAGGTGTCTCGATTCTTGACTTTGGCCATTTTCTTCGTATATTCGCGCCTTTCATCCGAATAAGTGTCATTCCAGCATTTTGCCTTCAAGAGACCTAAAAAGTGAAAAGGAACGAAATTAAGTAGTAACGGATTCAAAAGTGATCAATTAAGGGCTTAAATGACCCCTAAAAAGTGTACCTTTTAAATCTTTATCAAATATCCCTACACTTGGTATTTTCTTGTCCTCAAGCAAATGTGCTTTTAACCAATTAATTTATAAGTTAGGTGTCATGAAGCATTAGTTTAGAACAATTCACAACACATATAAGCCCCGCAAAAGTCATAACAAGCACGGAAATTACATACTAGCACCTCACAAGGGGTGTTTGGATACTCACATCTCTTGAGTGTATATGAAATATATCAAATTGGAAATAGAAGATAAACACTCATTAACCGGTCCTAGTACATAGATTACCATAGGCTTGAGACTAGATCAAACCTCCATCGCTTTGGCGTAAGCACCTAGGAAAGACTATCCAAGAGGACTTTTAAAGGGTTGTAACGTTAGGCTTACGGTACGGAAACAAAGGGTTTGGTGGGATAAGCGATTTAGTGGTGGCAAGTCAAAAATCTTTATGTTACAAGCATGAGAAGAATGGCGTTGCTAACCCAAGACTCAACACTCTAAACTCTAGATAACTGAAACAAACAAACATAAATATAAAGAAAGATGTAGGATGGTAGCCCTTTTTTTTTTTTTTTTTTTTTTCATACACTTTTACTCTACCATCCTCTACGATAACATCAAAATAATAGGGATTTATAGACACATCCTACACTTGAGTTTTATTACTCTAACATTATTTGACCCGATTGAAAAGATCAAAACACTTGGAGTACATTATTACGCAAATAAGGGAATTTGAATTTAACGTTCCCTTCCCGTCATTTCATAAAATTAACTTTTCCCATGAGTCCCAATCGTCCCAAAACTGTGTACAAAGGATATGACTCGACTTAGCTTATGCAAGTACTAGATAATTGAACTAAGGGTTGGTAATAACAATAATGCACTAAAAGCCGAAGTGCATACAAGGTAGGCTAAGGTGATTTGGGTGTACATTTGGGGGGTGATTGTAACAATGCTCTTCATTGATATTCCGAAAACCTGAAACATCACGAGAACCGCCGAAAAGGATAGGCTCTGAGGGGTTAACAATGGTATCGTGTACTAAAGATGAGTACAACGTAAGGTGTGGGGAATTACTCAATCGATGTGAAGAAGTAATTATAATACATGTATCAAACAAGGGTTATCCTAATGCCTCTTATCATTTAGTTATTCCTACTACACAAGTGTAGTCTTACTAGTGATCTCGGGATGCATCACAAAACAAGTTCTAGAATCTATTATACTACTACCACACTCTAAGCATTATGAATGCTTTAATTCCTACTAATCTAAGGGTGATCCTCACATTTTGGGTGGAATTTAGGTGGTAAAGGGTTTTTGTGCTAGTCATATAACTTCCTATCCATGAGACGCTTTATTAAGACTAATGGCCCACTCCTACATGTCATTAAAAATTTTAAATTTGGTGCCAAAATTATCCTAACCGATATTTCTCATGGTTTATTACACAAATGGAACTGGACAAGGCAAATAGTCAAGGATAAGCATAGTTTCAAAGTTCGCATTTTATTTTCCCTCCCTACACTTAAACTGAACATTGTCCCCAATGTTCCTCGAAAGTATCAAAGTTATGATAATATAAGGTAATTAAAAACAAAAGAAACTAATACTCCCCGATAGCTCGGAGGATCCGTGTGAAGTAGTGGTTAAATCTTTCTTCAAGAGGAGTGTTATGCGTGAAAAGCTTCTTCCAATCTTTTTGTATCTTCTTCTTGATAAATTAAACCTGCACACTTGAAGAAAACAGACGAAACCTTCGCGTAAAATCAGCGGTAACAATATATATACATGACTCTACTAAACTAGGATATAATGCTTGTGTAATGGATGCTTACAGATTTTCTGGAAAATTAAGACCTGGAAAATTCCAAAAATTTATAAGTAGCTCAGAAAGCGAGAAAAAGTAATAAGCTGTTTCTGCTCCTCCTGACGCCGTCATGGTTGCGACCATACGCCTCAGGTTATCCTACAGAAACTGGTCTGGCGATTTTCTGGAAAAAATTCTGGAAACTTATATCTTTAGAATCGGAAAAATCCTGCAAAACATCCATTATGACTCGATACAAGCATTTGACTCGAACAAACACACATGTATATCTTTTAGTTAATTGAAATTCTTATGTTCACGTTTCTTTTTAAAACGTGTGTAGTCCTCCCTATACTTATCCCTTATGTAAAATACCTTTATATGTAATTAAGATGAGGTCAAAGACAAAACAAAGCATTTTTACAAATTTAAACATGAGAATAAACAATCACTTAAAAGATATACGACACACTAACAAGCAAACAATTAAGCATGGGTTGCCTCCCACGAAGCGCTTTTCTTTATTTATGAGTCTTGTAGCAAGACTCGAAGTCGTTCCCCTACGTACCGATATAAGTAAGCTTATCCTCAAGAATGTCATAAGGATCAAACTTATCATTCAAGTTCCTAGTGGTACGCCTGGTTCGATATGCCTTTTCAAACTTTTCTCCATCGGGGTCATAGATCGTTATCCTCTTCCTTGTAGTAAACATGCTTTTTGACATCGTAAATTGACCTAGTACTCCCTTCTCATACCACTATCTTAGACATCTTACTATCAATGATGGAACTAGCGGTGGCTAGGAATCCCCTTCCTACTAGCAATGGGCATGTCGGGTCCTTATTCATGTCTAGCCCATGGAAATCCGCCAAAAGAGTCAATTCTCCCACGCACTACCATGTCTTTTATTATCCCTACCAGATATGCAATACTACCGTCCACTAGACCTAAGATGGTTTCCGTTGGTTCTATCTTACCTAAGTTAAGGCTTCTATGAAGGGACAACGGAACAAGATTGATGCATGATCCTTAGTCGGCTAGAGCATCGAGAGGTTTGGAAGTTCCAAGCCAACACGGAAGAGTGAATAACCCAGGATCATCTAACTTCTTAGGTAGATTATTTTGCACAAATGCGGACCTATGTTTTCCAAGTTTAAGTTCTAGCTCATATTTTTCTTTTAAAGCATTATAATAAGGTGCATGAGCTAAGACTTCAAGAACCGGTTTTTCTTGATGGAGTTCCTTGTACTCCTATAGATTAGGTATGGGTTCTTTGATGACGGGTTTCTCAAGAATAGGTTGTACCAATGGTGCGGGGCCTTGGTATTTCATTTGAGATTGCTTGGAACCCTTGCTGATAGCATTTACCGAGTGGGACGCTGGGTGTGAAGGGCATGGATGCTCCTTCTCCCATGGTGAACAAGAACATGAAGTCGATGAAATCGAATTCACTTTTGGGTTTTTTATAGTGTCACTTGGGAGTGCTCCAACTTCCCGTCATTGAAGGCTTTTAAGAGGGCTCGAGCTTATTTGTCATCTTGTCTTGTCGCGCTTTAAATCGGCTTTTAAGCTTAGTCAATCGAGTATCTTGAAATGACATGAATCTAGATGCAATTGCCTCAAGACTAGTGGGGTCCCTGTGTTGTGGAGGGTGAGGCCTATTAGGTGGACTAGATGAGCTTAGGTGGGTTTGAATTTCGGTTCCACTTAAGGTTAGGGTGATTACTCCATGAGGGGTTATAGGAGTTTCCTAAGTTGTTTTGTTCGGGCTTGAAAGTGTACCACTTCTCTCCCGCTCCATCGGTACGCATGGAGGCGTAGTCCGCAAAAGCTTGTTCGGAGAGTCTTGTGCAATCACGAGTGTCATGGGGACCACTACATAACTCACAAGGTAGAGTGATTTTATTCACTTGATGTGAAGACTTAGGATTCTCATAGGATCTCATTAGGAATTTAACTTGATCTTCAAGCTCGAGCATCCTACGGTCGGAATATTGTGAGTCAAGGGGAGGCAAGGAGATTGCCTTTACAGTTTTGGGCAACTCACGGGGTCATTCCAACTTTCGTTGTCATAGAGAGCAAGGTCCTCTATTATACCCCCATGATTCTTCCGCGGTGAGGTCACTAAGTTTACCACCGGCCGCTTGGTCAATGGATCGCTTAGTGGGGAAGTTGACATGATCATAAAAGAGTTGGACTTGAAGCCAAAGATCAATGCCGTGATGAGGGACTTTATGAAGTAAGTCCTTGAATCGATTCCATGCTTCGTAGAGAGATTCACCTTGATGTTGTTGGAACATCAAGATTTCATTCCTAAGCTTAGTGGTTCTCCCCGGTTGGAAAAATTGAGCAAGGAAACGAGAGGTGAGATCATCCCAACTTGAGACAGAGCCGGCGGGAAGTCGCTCAAGCCAATTACTAGCTTGGTCCTGTAGAGAGAATTGGAAGAGACGCAAGCGCGTGGTCTCCCGAGTAGTAGCATCGAGGTCGATGGAATCGACGATTTTAAGGAAATCCTTAAGATGTTGATTAGGATCTTCGGAACGAAGTCCATGGAATGCACATCCATTTTGCACCAACCGGATGGTGTCGGATCGAAGGGCCGTAGTTTGGGCTTGTCGGTAGCTCAATGGTGTTTCTATAACCTAGGTGGCTTGGTCTTGAGTATTCACCAAGAGTACGGCCTCTTGGCGGGTCATTTGGTGGTAGGTTGATGAATGGGGGTTGATTATCACCTGCCATGATGAAAAGTGATGGGGTTTACGAACAAAGGTCACGAAGAAGGGGGATAGACTACGAGGAAGCTAAAAATGAGAAAAAAGCTTACTTGATAGTTATCAAGCAAGGAAACCTAAACGAGGTGAACTCCTAACTAGCTATTCTATTCCTCGGCAGCGGTGCCAAGAACTTGATACGCTTACGCAGCGCGTTCGGGGTCAAAGGAAATTCCTTTTCATCAAGCAAGTTTTATAACACCCTAGGAAGTGAACCTGATCGTTGTAGTGTAGTATTAGGGTAAGCCACTGTTATTGATATCATTCTCTAGGGGAATAGGAATGCTAGTGAGAAATTACTACGCTAAGGTTGGGGTTGAGGAAGATTATTTTTTATCTTTTTTTATGTTTTTTAGAAAATTGAAAGGTACGAATCTTGGGGTATTGGATTTGGGGGGTTGGTATTTCTACCGATTACTTCTATTTATCTAATCCTAAGGTGAGTGTAGTCTATGTCTAATTGATGTGTGCTCTTATGATAGTTAAAAATGTATTTGCTTAGATGTTATTACTCCCTAGTTATCTCATATTGATGGTTGAATTATCACGTCCTTATTCTTAACGCGTTGTGTGTCTAAGGTAGTAGGGTATGCGTTTATCCCTAACTCTTTGAAGTTACCTAAGTTTAATGACTACGAAGTCTCTAGGATTCATAAACTTAACACTAAGGTGATCCTTGGATATTTAGCCTACAATTCCACTAGTAACTATAAGCTAAGGTTCAACAAAGATTAATCAAGCATTAATGACACAACGGTGACCTATCGCAATACTAGGTCAATCACAATTAAGATAAGAGACAACCAATCAATATTCAATAACTATGTTTCATGAATCTAAGCAAACACACAAATAAATTAGCCTGACATGGAAAACATGCAAGCATACACACAAACAATTGAAGACATGATTGAATCAATGAAGTAAAACACTTATCTTGATGTAAAATAGGGTATAGAACCCTAAGATACTGCCCAAGACAGCCTTGGTCCGGTTTAGGTTTTTACTCCACAAAACTACCTCCTTAATACTGAAAAATTCGGATTCTATATAAAGTGTTACAAACTGCGACGGCGTCACTCTTTAATTGTGATACCGTCGGGTCTCCGTTATTAGGGTTTCGTCTTGGCCACGTTATCATTGTGACGGTGTCACCTTATGCCTGTAATGCCGTCTCCTTCAGTCTCTGACGCCGTCTAGATCAAATCTAGGCCGTCTGAGCTGCGACGCCCTACTCTTTTAAAACCTGATGCCGTCACTTGTAAATAAGCAATTTGGCTACTGAGTCATCACAAAACATGTCGCGACGACGTCGCAATTAAACGCTGACGCCGTACCCTTCAGTTTCAGCAGCTTGAGTGTCTTGATTCTTGACTTTGGCCATTTTCTTCGTATATTCGCCCCTTTTCGTCCGAATAAGTGTCATTCCAGCATTTTGCCTTCAAGAGACCTAAAAGTGAAAAGGAACGAAATTAAGTAGTAACGGATACAAAAGTGATCAATTAAGGGCTTAAATGACCCCTCAAAAGTGTACCTTTTAAATCCTTATCAGTAATTCAGGTGATACAGATCATCATCTGGATTGTTGATAGCGGATGTTCCCGACGCATGACAGGAAATCTCAAACTGTTATCAAACTTTATTTCAAAGTTCATCGGCACTGTCAGGTTCGGGAATGATCACTTCGCAGCTATCATGGGCTACGAAGACTACATCAATGGAAATATTGAAATTTGCAGGGTTTATTATGTGGAAGGTCTCGATCACAATCTCTTCTCAGTCGGTCAATTTTGTGATGGTGATTTGGAAGTTTCTTTCAGGGAGAAAATTTGCTTCATTCATGATCTACAAGGAAACGATCTTATGTCTGGAAACTGCACATCAAGTCTTTACACAATCTCAATGCAAGACACGATTGCTTTATCTCCCATCTGTCTACTTTCTAAGGCAACATCTACAAAATCCTGGTTGTGGCACCGTCGTCTTTCACACTTAAACTTTCAAACCATAACCAATCTTGCAAGATACAAACTCGTTGAAGGTCTTCCAAGGTTTCGGTATTCTAATGACCATCTATGTTCAGCTTGTGAACAAGAGAAAAGCACTCGTGCTCACTTTCCTTCAAAGGTGGAACATAGCTCTCAGCATGTGCTTCATCTTCTTCACATGGATTTGTGTGGCCCGATGCGTGTGCAGATGATTAATGGCAAATGCTACATTCTAGTAATTGTTGATGACTACTCAAGATGGACTTGGGTTTATTTTCTTCGAAGTAAAGATCAAGCTCCACAGATGATCATCACCTTTCTCACGAAAATTCAAGTTCAGCTCTGGAACACAGTCAGACAAATCAGAATAGACAAAGGAACTGAATTTGTGAATCATACTCTTCATGAATACTATGAGAAAGTAGGAATTGAGCATCAAACATCAATTGCACGAACACAAGAACAAAACGGAGTTGTTGAAAGACGAAAACGTACATTAGTGGAAGCTGCCAGAACGATGTTGATCAATGCTAAACTTCCAGATTACTTGTGGGCAAAAGCCATATCAACTGCATGCTACACTCAAAACTTTTCTATGATAACCAAACGCCACAACAAAACACCTTATGAGTTTATCTATAACCGCAAACCGAATCTCAAACACTTTCATGTATTTGGTGCTCTTTGTTACCCGAATAATGATTGTGATGACTTTGGAAAGCTGAAAGCTAAAGCTAACATTGGAGTCTTCGTTGGATACTGTGAAAAATCAAAAGGATACCGGATCTGGAATCGTCGTACAAGGGAGATTATGGAAATGATTCATGCTCATTTTGATGAACTTACTAGAATGGATTCTGAGCAAAACAGCTTGGAACCCGGACATAACCTTTTAAACTTCCCCCAAACCCCATCATCAGCTGAACCAAGCTTACAGCTTACTCGTCGTTAAATGGAACAGCTATTTGATCCTCTGTTTAGTGATGATATTGATCAACGTGCACCAGATGTATCAACATGTTCCGCTGCCAACCTGATAATAATCAATATCTGATACCCGAAACCACAACTTCAAGTGCGAGCACCTCCAATTCACTCTACAACAACAGTCGAACAAACTGCATCCAATGACGCTGTACCAACTGATGAACTTCTAAATCATGAAGTCCCTACACCCGCAGATTATGATCCAAATGTGTTCTTTAACCCGTTCACCAATGAAACTGCCACTTCTGATGTTGCGGAATCATCTACAAGCCATTTGAATCCTCCTAATCTGCACAATGTATATCAACATCAACCCTCCACACATCGTTGGACTAAAGACAACGCCTTCAGACTGACGGTGAACATTGCATTTATGCACTCACCGTTTCTCAATCTGAACCCAAAAACATTAAAGAAGCAATGACTTATGACAACTGGATCAAATCCATGCAAGAAAAACTGCATCAGTTTAAACACCTTGAAGTATGGGAATTAGTTGAAAAACCAACAGGGGTCTACCTCATTGGTATTAAATGGATTTGGAAAAGCAAGTTAGATGCTGATGGTACGGTTATTCGAAATAAGTCACGATTGGTGGCTAGGGGTTATCGTTAAGGAGAGGGAATTGATTTCGAGGATTCATTCGCGCCAGTTGCTAGACTTGAGGCTGTACTGATTTTTCTGGCATTCGTGGCTCACATGGATATCACGGTTTATTAGATGGATGTTAAAACAGCCTTTCTGAATGGTCAACTGAAGGAAACGATATATGTTAGCTAGCCGGAAGGATTTGTTGATCCTGAGTTCCTGAATCACGTCTACAAACTGAATAAGGCTCTCTACAGTCTCAAACAAGCCCCTCGGGCGTGGTATGATAAGTTATCATACTTTCTCATTGCCAATAATTTCATTAAAGGATCGGTCGACCCAACACTTTTCATTCAATATCACGGGGCTCACATTTTAATCATTCAAATTTATGTGGATGACATCATTTTTGGGTCTACCCATAAAAAGTACTCGAACGCTTTTTCAAAACTAATGAAAAAACATTTTGAAATGTCAATGATGGGTGAACTTACGTTCTTCTTAGGACTGCAAGTTCATCAATCACCCGTGGTATTTTTCTAAGTCACCCAAATATGCTCTTAAATTTTAAACAAACATGGAATGAAAAGATGTGATACCTATGCCACACCAATGACACATACCAAAAACTGACACCGATTTGCATGGGAAATTGGTTGACCTACCAAGTACTCAATTATTATTGGGTCTCTCATGTACCAATGTACCAAGAGACTGACATTGTCTTTGCTGTATATCTTTGCTCCCGTTATCAGTCGAGACCAACTGAAACTCAGCTCTCTGAGGCTAAAAGAATCCTCTGATATGTAAAGGGAACCATTAATTTGTGGATCTGATATCTGAAGGATTCTGGTTTTGAACTAATCGCATTTTCAGACGCTGATCATGCAAGATGCTTAGACTCTCGGAAAAGTACTTCAGGTGGTTTGCAGTTCCTTGGTGATAAATTGGTATCATGGCAATCGAAGAAACAGGACTGTACATCACTGTCATCAACCGAAGCAGAATATGTAGCCATGTCGCATGTTGCCTCAATTCATTTGGATGAGAACACAACTCAAAGACTATGGTTACGTATTTGACAGAATCCCAGTGTACTGTGACAACAGAAGTGCTATTGCGATATCATGCAACACCGTTCAACATTCGAAATCCAAGCACAATCTTCAATATCATTTCATAAAGGAGCACGTGGAAAAGGGTACCGTTGAATTATCTTTTGTGGGTACTGAACACCAACTGGAGGGTCTTCTCACCAAAGCCTTAGCTCCTGCTAGGTTTACTGATTTGATCCACCGGATTGGCATGAGGTGTTTGACTCCAGAGTAACTAGACGAAATTTTAACACAATCTTAAAACCAGTCAAACACCAAAACCTCTTTTGTAAAATATATTTTTGAAAAACAAAATATAAAAATATAAAATTTGATAAAATTCAAAGATATTCTTCTATCTAAATTTCTTCCAACATTGCAAGTACAAATCTTCCGTCAACACTTTGCTCTTTCAAACATTTCATTATTTTCTCGGACAAGTGTTGAGGGGGAGAATTTAAATAATTTTCTGTTTCATAAAACCTTGTACTTGCATGTTACCCTAAATTGGTTGTATCTTTGATAATGGTGGATACATTTCTTGTTTTAAAACACTCCTCGGACTCAAATTTGTAACATTTCACTATTTCTAAAAGTCGAGGGGGAGTGTCGTCAAGTTTCTTTCCAAAAATCATGTTTTGCTTAACCATTATGGAAGTTTTGGGCTATGATTGAAAATGGTTGAGGTGGAGGGGCAATACTTGTCAAAAAGTTAAAACTTATTTTTACATACACTCCACCTAACTTTTCCACTTCATTTATTTCTATCATTTAATATCTTCAACTAACTAAATCCGCGCCTAACAATCATTACTAAAATCCGTGCTTCAATCTTCCAATCTGTAAGTGTTAAACGTTTTCCTATGTGATTTCTAACAATGGTTTTTAATCTCATACAATTTTAACGGTTAGATTTTCCAAAACAAGGGATTTTTTTTCATACGTTTACGCGTATAATGAAGTAATTGGATAATGGTGTTTTTGATGAAATAGTTAGGATAAAATTGTTAAAAACTAGTCTCATAATCATTCCCATCAAGAGCTTCAACTCAGAAAATGTTTTTAATCACTTTAGTGATTTAGGGTTTAAGCGTGGATTTGGGGTTTTTCAATTGTGAGTGTTTTAGGACAATTAGTTGCTTGAAATGTGTTTGATACATGTTTAATTAACCAAAACCAACTTTGAATCATACCCAAAAACCTTAAATCTGCACAATTAGACTTTAAGGTTTTAGAACTCGTTGAAAAGGGGATCTTTGATTCATGAGGATTTTGATGTTGATACTTGTTGTAAACAACTCATATTGCTTCTAAGACTTCCGTAAATCATTTGGAACATTTCCCATGGCTAGATTTCTTATGAGTAGGATTTGAATCTAGGGTTTATACTTACGCATAACTTGGTTCCTACGCGTAACTGGACATAAATATGATTCCATGTGATTATTGAAAGGGTTTGAATAAATAGTTAACCTGAATGTTATGATTGATTTATTTTAGGCTTCTACGCGTACCTATTCAGAATCAAGGTTAAAAACGGATTCTACGCTTATGGAATACCTTAGCTCGTAGATGTTACGCATAAGAGAAATCTTACTGTAAGGTCTACAATGGAATACGCTGTATCCTGTGAAGGATATGCGTAAACTTGACTCTTTGCCTAAGGCTTACTCTCTTCGAGTACCTGTAGGCGAAGTCCCCAACCCACGCCACGCGTAGTTGTATGCTAAGTGCTCATTTTACCCGCGTAGATTTCTTACGCCTATGAGTGGCTCTTACGCATAAGCTTATTCCTACGCGTATGGTTACACTGTTTACGCATAAGCTTACATTCATACGCTTAAGCCATAATTATTACTTAACTTATGAAATGTTACGCGTACAAACTTGTAATAAGTAACTCATAACGTCACAAGACCAAAATGTCACTAATAAGCAATAATTGTTAAAATGTTGTATGATTGAGTGAAAATTTGGACTTTAAAATTCAAAATTAACATACTCACGTAACTTATCACGTCAACTTTGGACTATTGGACAACATGTGACTTTGGACTCGTAACATTCATTAACATAACAAATTCAATAATTGGACAAATAAAATCAACTTTTGACTAACACAATATCTTTTGATATGTTGGTTATTTTGTCTCAATACCTTTCATATCACGATATGGACATCACCATGGAGAATGTTAATGCACCAAATGAGCTCACTATGGAAGATATGTTCCCAACTGGTTACAACATGACATTTGGAAAGAATAACCTCAAGGTCGATTTTGAGAACTTCACCTGCTCTGAATCTTCATGCTGAATTGCTGTGGATATTCTCAAGATTCATCCTTACAACAACATGCTTATGAACTCTCCAACTGTGCCGGAAATCTACATTCACCAATTCTGGAGCACAATGAAAAGGGTAGATGGTCAAGACGTTGTCACTGTGACCCTTAATCATAAGAAAGTCATCGTTACTGTTGCAAATCTTCTTGCAATTCTTCTTCTACCCGCTATTGAGCCTGCTAACTATGTGGCAACTCCAAGTGAAGAGGCTACTGTTCAATTCATGATCGACATTGGACATAATGAAGCTACCGGAATCATTACCAGACATTCCTCTGTGGATCTAAAGAATATTCCTCAACCATGGAAAACATTGTATAATATGATTGCCAAATCTGTGTCTGAAAGAGACGCCGGTCACGAGCATACAAAGCTTATGCATCTGCAAACCTTCTGGGGCATGGTCAACAAGCAGCACATCGACTTTGCAAGTCTGATATGGGTAGACATGATGTCCCATCTCAAGAAACCCGGGACAAAGGTTCCCTTCATCGGATACACCAAACTGTTGATCCAAAATATTCTCGAGAAACATCGGGACATTCACTTGAGACTAAATGACCCCAATCAACACTCGCTGTATGAGCCCAATTAAACACTGTCGATTGAAAGACTCATCAACAAAGAAACAAGGTGCATTGCTATTCATTGCCTTCTCACCGAGATATCAAGTCTACCAACGTATCACGCTACGCTGAAGCTGTGAGCAAAGGCAAAGTAGGGTTTATGGATGAAAAGACCTCTGCTACTCCTACCAGGAAAACACGATGGTCTGGTAGCGCTGGAAGTGTAGAAAGCACTGGGAGTGCTCTCAAGTATCCTAAGAGGAATCCTCCTCGCAAAAGAAAAGTCCCAGCTAAGGGTGCCATTCCTACTCCTAAACCGGCACTTAAGCTAGAGGACGAAGACTCTGATGATACTGAGTCTAATGAGGTGGTTCGCTACTTTGAATCTACGACTGATGAAACAACCTCGCTGAGGTCTGATGACAAACCACCCAGTCCCAAATCTGACAAGGGAAAGACTCCAGTTGCTGAGGAAGAAGAAGAAAGCTCTGGTGATGATATTCCACCAAAGGATGAAGAGAAAGCTTACCACAAAACACTTCAGCATCTGAGGATTCAACATGCTGCTAAGGAATTCAATATTCAACAAAAAAGAGGCCCTGGAGGTTCCAGTGGTGGAACACTAACCATACGCATTTTGACCATTATCATCAACCCGATAAGGGAACAGGTACCACCACTCAGGAATCAACAGAGAAACAGCAGCAAGAAGATGAAATCATATTCGACTTTGGGCAAGAAGAAGAAAAGGAGAAGACTGAGAAGATAATCGATGAAGACATAGAGGAAGCAGCTAGGGAGAAAGCTGAAGAAGAGGCTAGGGAAAAGGCTGAAGAAGAAGCTCGGGCTAAAGCGGAGAAAGAAAGAATTCGGATTGAGACTGACAGTTACATTCAAGACAATCCTGAACATAACCCTAAAGAAAATTCTGAACCACCCAAAGATCCAGAGCCTTCTTATGACTCGTCTTCATCTGATTCATCGTCTCACTAATCACCACCACCATCCAAAGATGCTACCACCAGATCCACATCCAAATCAGTCAAGAAACCGACCGACACTTGGGCATCACGTGCAAAGACCAAGATTGTGAAAGCTGTCAGGAAAGCAAGGAAACGAAACGTAGTTAACAAGAAATTGAATCAGCTGGCCGATAGAATAAATTTACTTCAAAATGTGATGAACGAGTTCTCAGAGGAAAGAGAACAGATCCAGCAATTTCTTAACCGAGATATACAGGGTGAAATGGACAAGACGATTAGAGACTATACTCATAATTTTCTTCTCGACACCGTCCCTGGAGTCACAAGAGAAATGTTCGCCAAACAACTCTATCCACATCTCATGTCACTGGTCAAGCATACACTGTCAAATACCCCTGTGGTCATGGAAATCAAACCAGTTCCGTCTCCTGTTGTCATTGATGCACTTGATCTCTAAGCTGGTTATGTAAATGTCTCAACGATCTGAAACTTTCACTTCTGACGAAGCAAAACTTTTTGAGGCATTACTGGCATATCAACTCAAGACATCTTGTAAAGAGTCGGCTGATCAGGTTAAGCGAGCAAGAGATGATGACGATGCAGACAAGGATTTCGAGTCTAAACGTCAAAAGAAAACAGGCGAATCCTCCTCTATGCCTCCACCACCCATAAAGACCACCACCACCACAAGAACTGCTCAACGTCCTCCAGCTTCCGGTAAACCTCTGGACTCTGAGTCTCCACCACCATCAGAAAAAACTGGTGGTCATTTCTAATACACCAGTGGTGACGGCGAAGAGATTCCTGATCCCCAACAATAGCCCTCATCAACACCATCAACCAAGCAACCATCAGCATCATCCTCCAAGCCAAAGAAGAAAAAGTCTGCCTCAGATGTATCATAGTTGGATGAAGATGACACTGATGAATACAAATGGTTTTCCAAGTTTGTTGATGCCACCCCTCAACTACCGGAAGGCCAAGAATCGGCAGATGGTCAAACCATGGAGCACGTCAAGATAATTCAAGACAAGTTCAAAGGGAAGAAGATGACAAAATGGGAGTTACGCCGAATCAAAGACGAAGCGTTTCAATTGCTAAAGGACAGCCCCGATAGTGCTATTGAAGTCGAATATCATCTAGATAACATCGCACGAGCTATGTCTAACAACATTGATTGGCTCAACCCTGAATCCAACATTGACTTCACAAGACCTGACAAGACTCCATACTTCACAGACTGGACAAAGCTACTGCCAACCATTGGTCGACCGGATCAACCTCGAATTCTATACCAATACTTCTTCAACAACGACCTGGAATTTCTTCAACACGGTAGCGATATAAGCAAGAAATACGCTACGTCACTTACCTTTAACATCCCGACAGCAGTCTTCTCCAACAATGTTGCCATCGAGGAAGAAGCCACAAGAATGTTCGTTGATAAGGTGATGACTTATGATCTCGATGCACAGTATGGCATTCATCATTGGCCTCCAAGAAGAAGACTTTACTACAGAAGCTGCCAAGTTCAGAAATCCAACAAAGAGGTGTTCAGTGACAAACGGATTGTTGCTATCATGAATGTCAGTTTGGCTACAAAATGGGGTTACTCATTCCTAGAAGCAATCAAAGTCAAACGCCAAGACGAGCAAGAATATGATTTTATTGAAGCTGATTATCCGAGATTGTCACTCAATGACATTGAAGACATGTATCTGGCAAAGTACAAGGTCGCATGAGACATTTCTCCACCAACATCTAGCTACAATACATCACATCTTTGTTGATATTCATTAGAAGCAAAGTTATCCAGGAACTTGTTGAAGATCTTCAACTTGCTGTGGAATCATACCAAAAGCAAGTCAACCTCACTAAACCATTGCTACACTTTCATGATATCAATCGACTCTCTCAGTACACCATTATGAAGAAACCAACGTTTGAAGTTGTTTACCGAAGTGAACTTCACCACAACTGCTTTATGGTGTACAATGAGCTTCACAAGTTTTGTGATCACACTCTGAAGAAGGTTCGTGATGGGTTAGCATATAGGTTGAAGGAGATTCACGAAGGCATTGGGTCGCAGAAGCGGTGGAATTCTAGAGAAAAGAGGGATGTCAAGAAGTTTATTAAGAGGATTGATGAAAGGCTGTTTCACCGTGTTCAGATGCGGAATTTTGAAAGCTTTGTGGGTGGACGACAGAGCTTCCCTCTTACGGGCTATCAACGTCAAGAGAAAACTCCTGGTCTTATTGAGGAATTTCCTGGTACTCCTTAATTTATATCTTTGATTGATATTTGGATAGTATGATCTGTATAATTAACTATGGCTTGTGCACACATAACAGTGTACAACCCGTACTTGTAATAAAAGGACCCTATGGTACGCTTCTGTGCTACAATCCTATAAAAGGAGCAAAAGCTTCTTACTTTTGAGTAAAACTTATCAAAACTTTCATTTTTTTTTCAAAGTTTTGCTCAAAAGAACAAGTACTTCCCCTTATGTTTTTCAAAACCTCAAAAGTTAATATTACTTGTTGAGGGGGAGTATTTGCTTAACAAATCTTTGTTCACAAAACGTTCTTCGTGGAAATCTTCCCACAAAACTCGAAATGGTCATATTCGATAACAAAATTTCATCAAAAATAACATTTATATGCCATTTTTGAGGGGGGGGGGGGGAAATTTACGTGATATGAAATATGTTGTGGATTGCAATTGAATCCGTGGGCCAAAGACTTAACCAATGAATTGATGAGCTTCTAAATGTCATTAATCGAAAAGACTTGTCTGGGACGGGTAATAATTTCAAGCTAGTTCGCTAGTAATGTAAACGTGTCTCGCAAAGGACTAGTCTTAGTAGAATGTACCATCCGAGAAACTCTTGGTAGACATGAACCTTGATGAGTCAAACCTCCTCACCAAGGAGTGTTTACAACATCAAGCTGACCTAGTCAGTGATGTAACCGTGTCTCGCGGGGAATTGTGTATCTTGAGTTGATCAATTCAAAAGTGCGTGCTCTACCCTCACCGTGCAGATTTCTGTCTAAACACTTAAGCACGAGTGGAGGGAGAGTATTTTTCAAATATTTAAACTCTCACAGTGGTTCAAAATTGTCTATTATTCATAATCACTCTGAGAGATTTTTGTAAAAAATGGTTTTATGGCAACGTAGGATAGTCATGGTGTTATAAGGTAACTAAGGTTAGGAATAACAGTCCTATGATCCGCCAGCGCCGGAGGGATCTACCCAAGGACACCACCAATAGTTAGAATTTAGAAGTCCTTAGGTATGATTATAAAAAGGAGAAAATGTGAATCGGAGAAAGAAGGAGTTGAAGAATTAAAAAAGAAAACTAAAGAAAAGGGTGAAAAGAAATAGCCCTCCAAATTATTCAACTTAGGCGCATTAATCGGGTTCAATACATATGCTACTGGTTGTCACTAGATGACAACGGTATTGAAGATTAAAAGTCGTCATGGACCCAGTGACGCATGCACTAAACCTTCTTAGCCACACAAGTTTCTCTCAACAGAAGCTCTTCATTCTCACAGGAAACCCTACGTAAACTATCGGCTTTCTCTTAGAGATTGATGGTATTGAAGAAGGAGACCCTCTCCCTAGTCTCCGCTCAGGAAAACCAAAGCGCACTATTAAGTCTAGAGCGACGAGATTCATCAAAAGATCTCTTAGGAACACTTAACATTTCATCACTTGTCGTTCAACATTAAGGATGCAAGTGATACATTATCGCATCTTACACAGATCTTAGCAATCTGTCGAGAACATTTATGAGGGGTTCACATATGTGATCCTTAGTTATTGAATGGAAACTCCTGCCAGAGTCAACATTAAACAGCCCTGACAGCAGGTCGCTTCGGTAACTCCTAATGGGTTATGCTTAGTGTTGTCTCAAACGGTCTACAGTCGTGGGGTGATGCTTCGGTGTACCTCAGCGACTCACCTGAACTGTAGATGTACCTCGCACATCGGTTATCCTACTTGAGGGACTCCAGCTCGTGAATAGCCTTTGCGAAATCAAAGATGTGTTTTCACACATCTGTTACACGCTCGAAGTTCAAACTTGTAAGTGCTGGAAATCCCGCAAAGGAGATTTCTTTCAAGAATCCAGTCCTGATGATGTGGGTCATTACTTGAACTTGTTCAATGTAATGCTAATTGTCCCTCCACGGGATTCGAATGGCTGATTCGCCCGACCAAAGTGAATGGAATCAAGAAATTCATCAGAAGAACAATCGTAGTGGTCAATTCTCTAAGAAACGACCACAATGATCGATTGGTATTTATCATTAACCCAATCTTATGTTTTCTTCTTATGGATGCTCCTGGGAGATGATCGTGCTGATTCTCCACATGCTCATACCAACACCAACACAATTTGAAGTTCTCTCGAAAGGCAACACAAAAGTCAGAATGATTCTTCCTCAAAGCTAAAGAATCTACAAAGTTTAAAGACTTAGAGAACTACATCAAAACTGTAATCCAACGTCAAAGAGCGTGTGAGCATGTTGGAGAAAGGACGTGGAGACACCTCAGCAACGAATCGACCTGATGCAGACAACAACAACATAACATCACCATGTCCACACTAGAACAAAGAACAAAGAACTATGATTTTGAAGACGTCAAAGCTGAAAACTTCAAAGGAAACAAGATCCTCACACTGGGGAGATTGTTAGAATCAAGACACTTCTTCTTACAAGAAAGAAGAATGTCATAAGACATCAAAGCAACTATTACATCCGCACCAACAACTTTTCAAGATTACTGAAGTCATTAATTACCAACACTTAGGGGGAGATTGTTGGAATCACTCCTAAACTATATTTCAAGTGTTAGTAATCAATATGTAATAGGTTGCTTAATTAGGCTTTTATGATAGTTATAATTGTCAAGGCTTATGTAGAAAGCCCATAGGCCTTGGCCCAAGCCCAATAAGTAAGGAAGGGACTAGACATGTTGCCCTAGTTCCCTTCCCTATATAAACACTTGTAAACCTTTCTTAGAAGGTTGGTTGTTCATTTACATTCAAATCCTACGCCTAACTATTTCTTATTCATACGTGTGTTTGTGTGTGTTTGTTCAACCAATCTATCTTCATCCTATTTCTTACATATTGATGCTTGTGTTACATTATGGTGACCTAACAAGTTGAAAATAAACATTTTAAATAACACAGTTAAAATGCAAACAAACTCCATGAATTATTAACTGAACAAACATACAAACATCATAAAGATACATAGTTACCAAAGCCAACAACAAAAGTTTGTTGGGAAGCCCAAGCAGCATAAGGATCACCACTGGTTGGAGTCGCCCATCCAAAGCACGCTTGGTACAACTCGCATAGACGATAGTAAAACCATCCAAAGCATGACAGAATGGTTATTTCTCACCATCAGATCTTTAAGCTAAATTGACATTCTTGTTTCTCTGTTAGAAATTAGTTATAAGTTACCAGTGAGCAAACCCCTATTAAGTCAAATAGTTTGAATATGAACACTAGGGAACACGTCACGAGTATGCTCTACTCTCTACTGCCTTTAACGACTCACGACAGGAGAGCGATGAGCCCGTTCCCTCACAAAATGTTTGAAAACCCCATAGTAAAAATGAAATACAAAAAATAACAATTACCAATAAAAAGTGTTTGAAAAATCCCAATTAAATGAAATACTCCCTCCGTCCCATATTAAATGTCTACTATGATTTTTTTAAAGTCATTCTTGTACAACTTTGACCTTAGATAATTTTGCTTATGTTAAACAATACTTAATGCAAATATATGGATGTATTGAGTTTTAAACGTATTTTTATTTGGTATAATTTTGATCAAATACTATATAACACAAACAAAAATATTTAAGGTCAAAGTTAAAAATGAAAGACATCAAAAGTCAAAACTGGACATTTAATATGGGACGGAGGTAGTAATAAGAAGTGGTGTTTGAAAAATTCGAAGTAAAATAAGATAATAAAAAGTTGGGTTTTGGTCGTAAAATAGCAACTTACTTTTCAAATGTACCGAGTTAGTACGTGTACTATTTTTTGTTCCAGTTAATGTAACGTACTTTCATGTTTTGTTCCAATCTAGTACGTGATGATGACGTGGCATACCAAACTTGATTTATCCTTCTCCAAAATAATGAGCATCTTCAATCTTTCTAACCTTATAACTCCTTAACACACGAACACAACACATCAAATAAATCCACCCTTGTATCTCCATGGCAGTCACACACCTCAATAGCTCGTTTTCCTCCCAAAAACACAGCATCACAATAACATTTCTTGCATCTCCTTATCACAAACGCAGCATAAACCTTCCTTATTTCAACCGTAACCGAAGCAAACTATGTTCATCAAGATCTCATTAGAGAGGTCTCGGGTAGGTTGTTTATTTGTTGTCATTTTATTACTTTCAAGATCTATGATGGTTTAATCTTATACAGTTGTTTTAACAAACAATTTTTCAAGTATTAAAGAGAAGACTTAGATTGTTCTTTCTTTGTAATTTCCAAGTCTTGGTTGTTTGATAAGGAGTAGTTATTGTGATGTGTTGACTGTGGTTCTTTCTTTATTTTCATTTCGTGGCTTAAGGGTGTATGTGGGACAGTAGGATGTTGATCTTTGTTGGTGTCTTTCTGCTACTAAACCCAGCACCAAAGACGAATACTTTAGATAGTTTTCTTAACTTTTTTTCGGCTTCAAGATCTTAGTGTTGAACACGAGTATAGTTCCTAGCGAGCATATTTATAAATAAAGTGAAGATTGAAGATGAGAAAGTGAAGATGGGTTTGTTTTTTAAATTTTAATGGTGTAATTTATATGAATATTAGAGGGTTGTTACAAGTTTATAGTTAATAGAATTGAATGACATTTAATATTTTGGGTTGTTATAAGTTTATAGACTTGAAGATATTTAACATTCTAGGATGTTACAAGTTTATATAATTAAAGACTATCTGGGTACCCGCGCGTTGCGGCAGCGGATACCCGTTTGATTATATTTTTTGACGATAGCAAGGTTTTTTTTAATGCATTGCTTTTAAAGAAGGAAAAAAAGAATGCCCAACAGTGGTTATTAATTGAAAATTAGTTTGTTTTTTTACGTACGTATTTAGAAACATAACAAGAAGTTTTTATAGCATGGTGCCTACACGATTATATGTTTTTCATGATGCTAACTAAACACATGGCGATAACTTAATGGAACAATTTTACCTCACAGTATTGCTTTAAAAAAGGGCAGACATGCATCACGATGCAATGACGATACAGAAACGATGGTCAACGATATTGCTAGTCGTTTTGGACGTGTAATATTATATATCATTTAAACATAAAGGGTGTTTTAAAATAGCGATTTTTGCACCATCTAGTGGTGTCTATATTGCTAAGTTGTGCTGGTAAATGGTGGTCCGTTGCGTGGTCAAAAGAGGTGGTGTCAGAAAGTCTGACTACATAAAAGAATGGTTTCTATGATCCGCTTAATGATTTGTAAATTTTATTTAATGGGTGTTTTAAAGAAGAAAGAAAAGATAAGATAATTTATGCGCTATTGTTTTGTACCATTTGATATATTAAGTGTAATTTTGAATGAAGGGGTATTTTAATAATATTATTAATGAATTGTAAAATTTAATTAGTGGTTGTTTTATAGATATAAATGATAAAATGATTTATGTATTATTGTTTTGTATCATTTGATATATTGATTGTACTTTTAAGTTATGTGTACTTTTGAGTAAGAGTATTTTAATGATATCATTAATTCTGGAATTAATATAAACGAATGTTACAAGTTAGATGATTTATGCATTATTGTTTTGTATCTAGTGCTATATTTATTATACTTTTGGTTACAAGTTTAGCGGGTTACTTTAATTATAAATGTTTTTGGTCTTTAAAATTTTAAAACTTCTTTATTTAGAATGTCCTAAACACTTTATATAGTAGTATAGATATTTAATTTTTTTTCCTTCAACTTTAATTATTTGTATGATACAAGCTTTGTAAAACACTTCTTTCTATTATAAGTAATTTGTTGAATCTAAATTTTTAAGTCTTATATTAATAGTATGTCCCAAATTTATCTTAACTAATAAAACAAAGTTTTTTAGCATTCTAATTAACGAGTTGAAAACCCCTGCCGAGTTGCGGCGGGGTTTTGGTTAAATTTTTGCGGAATGTTTTTTAGTTTTTTCCTTTATTTTGGCAGTACATATTTTTTTTACACACATAGTTGTGCTATGTCTAATGACTTTTTTTTATTTCTTTACACATATAGTTATGCTATGTCACATAGTTATGCTATATCTACACAGGGTTTAATCAAGCTATGTTATTAGCCAAGGAAATGTACACGCATTGGTGACCATATTATCATCATCGCCTATAAATTGGTAGAACGTTAAAATTCAGGTATATAATAGCGTCGCCAAACAACAAACAGTGGTAGCAAGACTCGTGGTCACGTGACAATAACAAAATAAAATTTGGAATTCAACTTATGGTTTTGTTACACAAACCTATATGTTTTCGTTATATGTAAACGGAAACATGTAAACGAAAACAGTTGGGAAAAGAAATTTGGTTTGATATTTTTTAGCATTTCAAGCGTCTAACAACTTTATTAAGCAACAGGCTACCTATAGGTTTGTGTATCGACAATTTGAAATTTAACTTACATAAATGTAGATTTATACAGCTCACATTATTATGATAGTTTCCAACATAAGTCTATAACTCTTTATAAATTCTTAATTCGTCACCCATAATTGCACAAATTTAGCTTATAGAAAAATACTATCTCGTGACCCTGCCTTTGTATTATGCCTTAACTTCATCGATATGATCATCTGATCTTGATGGACAGGTAACTTGTTGCAAGTTTTTTTGAATGAGATAATCTAATGTTGAATGTTGAGCTTTTCTTTGCCTTTTTGTTCATCCAGTAACTCGGATTCCGTAGCTACAATTTTCACTAACCTCAACCGTACCAGTTGGCTTAGCCCTTGTGCACCTCAGTTGGCTTATCCTTTTTCGGAACAAACGTATTTGGGTACACCTGAAACGAAAACAGGAGACCGATTTTATGGGGACATGTGATACCAAAACAATATTTTTCAGATTAGTCTAGGTTTGAGTGCATACCAGGCTGCAGGTCGTCTCCCAACTTTAGGATCCTCAACATAGTATTTTCCAACCTAGGTACACTCGTACACTGTTAGTCACTAACACGCAGTTGTGCACCACTATAGTTCCGGTTCGCGTATTTTCCAATGACCTGAAACCGTATATCAATGGAGAGTGAGTTTACGTAACACAAAGCAGAAACAATTTTTAAGTTAGCAGATATAGCAAGCCATTGATGACAATTTTATATGGGTGTTTGGTACTGTTGTCAAAAATTCTGGCTGAGAAACCGCAAGTTTTTTAAGTAGTATGCAGCATGTTTTCGTAAATTATTGCCATCACACAAACAATAAATACTTGTAACAAATTGTTTTTCAACTCGTAAATAAAAATTCGACATAAGTACATGAAACGAAAACTGTATTCTAAAATTAACTGGATGGAGTATCAGAAAACTTGTTTACCTTGAATCTCAGCACGAAGCAACTTCACATCAAGAGTTTCCGTATTGGTAGCCGTATATGATGGAACTTCAAGGCTGAAGCACAATACCCAAGTCAAGTGATGTGGTAGAGCAAATAACTTTGTCATGCTTAGTCTTGAAGGGGCACTTGTATAATTGACTAAAAGAAACTGCACCGAAATTTGATCATGCTACCTTTGCTTAAAAAATGGTTAAAATCTCATATACCTTTGGACTGGCCGTGTTGATTGGCATTGCAAACACGGCTAATAATATTTTATTTTATTTAAAGTGTGGGCCGAGCGTTTGACAAATCATTTACACACCAAATTCCCAATAGCAATAGGCAGCCATTGTAAAACGCCCACAATGAATGTTGTGGCAGTTTTATAATGAACTACCTATTGCTATTGCGAAACTGGTGGCTGAGCCAAGGTGACCGACAACCGTAACCTATACCACCATGCCCATAGAAAAACATCAGCTTCTGTTAACTGTCGTGTACTGCGGTGATAATTGTGTCAAAAACTTGCCGCTGTTTTTGGTTTAGACAGGCACAGAAGATCATTGATATTAATAAATGATGAGGGTTCACTATAGGCGATCTTTAGGACTAAGCAACCGCTACATGTCCCTATACTAGGAAAAAGAGACGCACCTGAAGATTTTTTTTCGAAACACGTAGATGAAACATACCAGAATTCTGAACATACAGCCTATGCACCATCAAACACCGATTAGAGTCACCACGTACCATGGATAACCACAATGAATAGTTCAGCCGCGTCAAAACACAACCTTGTCCTGTTCACGTCCCTATGAAAACCTGGAGTAACACAAAGGAAAAAAATAACGTAAAGTATGCCTCAGATCTGGCATGGCTGCAACCACAGTTACGATGTGGTTACCTCGCCAAGATGCCGTCCAGAGAACATTCATCATCGCCTTCGCAAATAAACCACAGGCAGAAACCGAAGGCCCATAAAAAAACAGACTCAAAAAATCGCTTGTAAGACAATACTTTTTTAATGACGTTCAATAAAATATAATGGTTTCACCACGCCACCATGTATAATATCTCAGGTATCACGCAACCAATGTAAATTCAGCGCTGCCTAATTAATATTCATGGTATCAACCTGATCAGCAAACGAACGAAGCGAAGCTATTGGTCGGCAACTCCCAACAGTAGCAGGCATTGACTTAAGGCCCAAAATATAAGTGTCAGACAGGGAAGTAACCCGGGAAAACAGGGTACATCCGGCATGGCTACAAACCGAATAGGTTGTCATGCCAAGTTCCGTGCAACCTCAGTTTTTCCGGAGCCCATATAAACTCATCATCGCCTCATTAGTATTGATGCCAACTACCTTCTATCAAATCTAATCGAATAAGATTAGAGTGACACAGGGAACTAAACTTGAATAAATGTAAGTTTGTTTGAAATAAGCCTATTCTTGGTTCAGAAAAAGCACAACTATCGTGGCGTTTGTGTTTAGCTTATTTTGTTCGGAACATTTTTCAACAGACCCATTTTCATCGCGATTTTCTCCCACGTGCTGCAGCTTAAAAAGCAAAAAATAAAGTGACAGCGCCATCAACCTGGCGAAAGAATATTTCATTGTTCGCAAAGCTTGTACCCAGACAAGTTGTGTTCTGTGAAGGTTCCTTCTGTTCCGTAGCGGAATATTGTTGTGTCATCGACTTGAATCTTTCCACTCGCATGTATACTCCAATCGTCAGTCGATGATGTTAACACGCGATGTTGACGATAGTGAGACCCTTCTAATCGCCCTCTCAAATTCCTTTTGCTGTTTCAAGAGTCTTTGTGCAACAGTCTGCACCAGGCATATTGCTAGACCATTGTGACAACAAAAGGAATTCGAGGGGAAGATGAGAACAGGACAATACCTTAAACATCCCGTATCAATATTACCAAATGACGATTGCAATATTCTACCGAGTGGAAAGATTCCAATCGATGACACCACAAAAATGACTCATTAAGAGCATATGCACATCCTTATGATGACTTATTTTAGCAACGGAATGCTATACCTGATTTTTTTTCCGTGTTATCGAGTGAATCTTTCCACCTGGAAGTATATTTCAACCTTCAGTCGATGATGTTGACACGTGATGTTCAGGATAGCGAAACATGTCTGATCGTTCCCTCTAATTCCTTTTGCTATTTCAATAAACTTTGTGCAAAGGTCTGCACCAGACGCTTTGCTAGACCATTGCAACAACGAAAGGAATTCGAGCGGAAGATCAGAACAGGGTGGTATCCTAAACATCTCGCATCAATATTAGCAAATGAAGATTTCCATATTCTTTTGAGTGGAAAGATTCCAATCCATGACACGGTTATTCAGTTGGATAAGAGGCTACTACGACCCACTGCATTAGTGCTTAAAAGTCATGTTCTTCCTCGTAACTGGTACATACGTCGGGCATAACCAAACGTTTATCTTGAACATATTCTTGGCTTTTATTAACACATCATAACTGACAGAAACATATGAATAATTATAGCAAATTAGGCTCAGACATATGTATACAATACCGATAGCAGGCAACCCACATGGCTGCAGTCACACATTCGATATGACTGCCTTGCCACGGTGCAAGCCAAGTAAATGTACACGTAATGGTCATCATATTATCATCATCGCCTATCGAAACAAATAAGGTTAAAATTCGTGTACACGACAGCATGAACAGGCAACAAACAATGAGCACAAAACTATTTCAAAACCTGGAACGCCAGCTATGCTGCATTTTTGTGAAGTTAGACTAAGAAAACCTTCAACCATAGGAAACGAAGAGCCACATATGTAACGCACAAACAAAGACCATACCCTCGCAAGATGGTGATCAGTATTCGACCAAGAAAAAGCAATCCCAGTACGTCAGTAGTAGGATTGGTTTTTCCTGACTGAACACTGATCGCTGCAATCTTTGTCACAATAATAGCCTGAAACGAAGAAACCGTTCAACTAGATGTTAAAGTTCCTGCAAAATGAAAACATTGTCAACCACTGCTCAAACAGGAGAAAACCAAATAACCAAACTGCACCTGCGGAAGATGAAAACTGAAGTCTTCGTTGTCTGTCCCGTTACAAAAGGGAGGCTCAGATAGGGTGACGCTTAGAAAAAACGGACGCACCAACCATGGTTGCAACCCAAAAAGGATGCCGTGCCAAGGTTTTGGGTGTCGCGCTTTTAGCATCACCCGTTCAAACTCATCGTAGCCCCTTATTATCTTGGGTTTCTCGGTGTTGTGAAACAACTAAACCACCAGGAAAAGGCCTATGAAAATCCAGTTTGTCAACCAACATGGAATGCAGGACACCGGAGTTCCGTACTGTTCTCCCATTACGGGCCAACCAAAATACGAATGTCAGACATGGAATTAGCAAAGAAAAACAGAGCACATCCGGCATGGCTGCAAACCGAGTAGGTTGCCTTGCCATGTTCCGGGAAACTGTTTTTTTTTTCCGGAACTCATATAAACTCATCATTGCCACTTCACTAATGATGTCCACAACCTTTTATCAAATTAAGCCCAACAACAATGGGGCTACAACAATAAGAAACACGAAAAAACAGGACACGTCCGGCATGGTTGCAGACCAAGCAGGCCGCCATGCCAACTTCCGGAGACCCTTAGTTTATCCGTAGGCCATATAAAGCCACTGTTGCCGCATCAGTAACGATGCAACAATAACACACTAACAAAGACCATAACCTCGCAAGATGGTGATCAGTATTCAACCAAGAAAAAGCAATCCCAGTACGTCAGTAGTAGGATTAGTTTTTCCTGGCTGAATACTGATCGCTACAATCAATGCCCCAATAATAGCCAAAAACCAAGAAACCGTGAAACCCAATGTTAAAGTTCCTGTAAAAAAAAAGTAGTCAGTTACTACTTAAACGGGAGACAACCAAATAACCAAACTGTTTTCTGGTTTTTTCTTACCTTTTTTTCTTAAAAAGTAGCTACTTTGTGCCGCAACCGCCCCCTCAAATCCCTATCGCTATTTCGGCGACCTTTGTGCAAAGGTATCGAACATAGTGTTTCACAATTTAAAACCAAAACATGACAGCACTCGTAGCCCATAGATATGAATGTCCTGTTTCCCCCCCAATATGTTTTGACTTTCGTACACAACATTAACAACTTTCGCAATGAAAAACCCATTAGAAACAACCAACAATAAACATGCAATAACAGATTGGCAGTAACAAAACTAAACATGCAACAATCAATCATCTGAAAAAAAAAGCCGCACCTACTCAAAATGCGCAAAGAGAAGTAAAAGTGAGAAAACCTTCAATGACAGGGAACGAAAAGGCATGTATGTAACACATTAAGAAAGACCAAAAGTATACCATTCTGGATCAATCTTGCCAACCCACGGTTTGGCCCAGGTCAAAGCCAACGACAACCACAACTAAACGTAGCACAACATTAAACCAACGTAAAAAAAATTATTAAAATACTACACCTGCGAAAGATGAAAGCTAAATTCTCCATTGTCTGTCCTGTTACAAAGGGCAGGCTCAGATAGGGTGACGTTAAGAAAAAGCAGACGCACCAAACATGGTTGCAACCCCAACAGGTTGCCGTGCCAAGGTGTAGGTTGTCTCGCTTTTAACGTCACCTGTTCAAACTCATCATATCCCCTTATTATCTTGGGTTTCCCAATATTGTGAAACACCTAAGCCACTAGCCAAAGGCGTATGAAATTCCAGTTTGGTAACCAACATGGAACGAAGGACAACAGAATATCGTACCGTTCTCCCATTAGGGCCAACCAAAATATGAAGCTCAAACATGAAATTAACACAGAAAAACAGAGCACATCTTGCATGGCTGCAAATCGAGTAGGTAGCTTTGCCACGTTCTGGACAACTGTTTTATTTCCGGAACTCATATAAACTCATCACTGCTTCTCCAGTAATGATGTTTGCAACATTTTATCAAATAAACTCAAACAATTTTCGGGTTACAACAGGAGGTAAGCCGAAAAAACCGGGCGCGCCCGACGTGGCTGTAGACCAACCAGGCTGCCATGCCAACTTCCAAAGACCCTCAGTTTATCAACAGGCCGTACAAAGACACCGTTGCCGCATCAGTAACGATGCAACATCCTGATAAGACCTACAATTCCATCTGCAACAATCAAAACATGTCCAGGGTCACCAAACGTTAGAAATAGGGAGCATCCAAGTTATGCAGATGTGATACTGCTAGTTTTTCACGAATGCATCTGAAACATAGAACTGTCTTTCAGCAACCCGTCCTACACAACATAAGACACTAACGCATTCAAAACCCCATCAGAAACAACCAACAATAGGCATGCAATAACATATGAATAGCAACAAAAAAAACAAAGACGCAACAATAAGGCATCCTCCAAAAAAAACAGACGTGGTCATTCAAAATACGCAGAGAGAAGGACAAATAAGAATACCTCCAACGAAAGCAAAAGAACCATATATGTATTGCATTAACAAAGACCAAAGGTATACAACTTTGGATCACTTATGCCAGCCCACACTTTCACGCATGTGAAACCCAAAACAGCTGCAACTAAACCTCCGGTTACGTTAAAATAACGTTATGACACTTTAAAAATAGTACACCAACGTTTGGTTTTATCCCACCAGCTGATGTTTCAGGTAGCGTGGTAAAATCAGGTTAACTTATAGCGACAACACCAGGAAGCAAATGAGTGCAACACTCATAAACCGTCAAAATGATGCAACATAGGCCATGAGCCTCACATTTAAAACTGAAAAATGGTGAGCAACGACATAACTTAGGCGTACCTGAAAAAAAGCTCGGTTGCATAATAGCAATCGCGCTACCACACCATCCAATCTTTAGAACCACGAATGACCTAGATCATATGATTAAAAAAGCAACAATGTTTGATCATCATAACTTTATGGCTGCGCCAGTAAATGCCCCGCGAAGAAAAAACCTTTCCAAAGCCTCGAAACATGATTCAGGAGTAACTCATAAACACGTAGCACAACAAAGGCAAAAAGACCTCCATGGCTGCGTTAGTAAACGCCCCGCCAAGATAAAGTATTGCCCCAATTTTGAACTGGCGGTAGTGTCAGACGGACAATATTTTTGTCCAACTGAACCACTGCTATTCAAAAGCGTTCTGAGTACTCTATATATGGAATAAAACAAACGACGGTGCACAATTTTTCTCCAACTATTGTGAAGGTTGTGTCAGACGAACAATATTTTTCTCCAGCTGAACAACTGCCACTCCAAAGCGTTCTGCGTATTCATTAATCAACCAATTAATAAGCCGCATATTCAGCAAACCGAAAATTGTATATTACAATTGATGGTAAACTATGAAACATAAGATGTATAACTCCAGAATAAACTTTAACCAACATTCTAAACGTTTTGAATACGGCCTTCTAACTTTAAAAATACATAAGCCAATAACTTTAGGTTATCATACTTTTTACATACAAACACCAATAACTTACAATCAGCCATCTACAAACCCAAATCAACATAAAATAAGCTTACACAATAACGTGGAGTATCAGGTTGGATAGGTTCAACACGATCAAAAACACCAAAAAAAAAACCCCAAACTGGAAGCCTAAATGTGAGCGTCACCGCCATAGTTTAAAAAGGCGGTGCCTCGCAACATGTAGAAGATAAGAAGAAGGACACGTCTTCTGACAACAAAGTTATTATCAAAGGCAATAACACCAAAGTCGGTAGCAGGGCAGTAGCAGGCCAATAAAACATAAATGGGCTGAAGGAACGTACTTAGCCCAACCGGTCTTAAAATAACCATTTAAAAGTAATAAAAAAATTCCACCGACGTTTGGTTTTATTCCATATATAGAATTTTTTCTAAATATAACTATTAACCTGCTGCTGACACGTGGCATTTAGAAAAGTCAGCCATACAATTAGTCATAAACCTCTAAAACAGTTTCCTTCTACTTGAAAACCCGCTTCAATATCAATCCATGTCTGTTTCAATTCATTCCACCATAACCAGTGATATCATTTTCAAAACATTCCACCATATCACCGATTCGAACACTTTCAAGATCAATACAAAACACCTACGATCTATGATTCTGAGCGATTAAAAAACAACCATTTATTCACAAAACACTCCTGGCCTAATTCATTCGCACACAACCGTTTTGATCTATGATTCTAGGTGATTCAAAAACACGACACAAAACACCTTCGATCTATTACTATGCAAGTGATTTGAAAGCTTCCAAAACCGTAAAATTGGTAAGTATCGCATTTATTAAAAAAAGTTAGGGTTTCGATTTAAATCAATTTAATTTTGTTTAAGATTCAATTTATAGTATATATTTTGCTTTGATTAAGTTTGTCCTCAAGGGAACATTTCTATAAGGAAAAATTATATTTAATAAAATATCGTAATTTTTAAAGGGTTTTTTTTTTTTTTTTTTTTTTTTTTTAATGCGAAGTTTTGATTGTTCTTTTTTCGCTTTTTTAGGATATTTTCGGATGGTTCATTGGGTGAAGATCTCATCAACATTGAGACTGGTTTTAGGTACAGACATAAATTGCAGTTTTGATATTCACCTATGAAGAGTTGGTTGTTGGCTACAATTGTTGATATGATGTTAAAATGTTATTGATTTTCAGGCCACACTGTATTTTTATGGAGATGTGACACAAGACTCTTCACTTTTGGGACTGTAAGTACTATCTTATATATTTTCCAGTTTTTGGCATTGAGTTTTTGAAAGTCATTATGCTATATGGAATAATTAAATTCGTGAGGAGAGTGTTTGGATGTGCTTATGAGATTTGAAGGTGTGCCAATTATAAGGTCAGTTTTCTTGAGTGTTTGACAAATAATGATTATCTAAAGATTTAGATGTAAAATGAACCTCAATATGGAGTAAATAAATTATCATACTGAGATAATGTACTACAAAATTTGTTATCCAAGGTTGATTAGTTTGACAAACCAAAACATAGATAAAGATTGTTTGTGATTCCCAAAACACAATGTCATTGTATGATTTTTGTAATTTGGACCATTGTTGATGAGAACTTGCTATTTACTCTCGCATCCTAGGCTTATGATAATATGATTTGTATGGATTTACCGTTTGGGTTGTGCGTGCCTTGCACCCCCTCTTGCACTTTGGTACTGATGACTCAAGTTATTCCATTCTTTGTAGACTGATTCATATCAAAAAATGGATGCTACAATATGTTATGTTTTGGTATTCAAATCAACAACAATGACGACGACGACAACAACAAAAACAACATAGCAATCGGTCAAGCATTTTCATGTTTCCGGTTAAAGAAATTCACAGTAGAAGATTAGTATCCTTACTAGAAGGTAACTTCCATATTCAACCCACTGCCTATTATTCTCTATTATGGAAAACATAGCACTAGGTATGAAACGTGTCGGTGTTATTTATAAATATACACTAAGTGGCTCCTTTTCTTTTAGTTTATCCATCTTTTTGTTTTAAAAATACTAAGGTCATTGGTTCAAAGAAAAAAATATATAATCTTCAATAAATTTTAAGAATCTTAGGCGTCTTCATTGGTTTTCACAGTGACATAATTAGTAGTGCGTTTGTGATCCGTATCTGTTGCTACCACAAGTATTCAAACAATCGGCAACAAATGACGCTGCTAAACAAAGTAAATCTACTAATATTAGCATTTTAGAAGGCATCATGATTTTATTATTCTAAACTATTAGTACGATGTTGTTGAAATCCAACTGTGTGTCATTATTGAATTTTATTCTACATAATTTCAGTTAAGAATGACATGAATCAAGCGGTTGATTATTTTTTTAAATGCTCCCCAATTGTTTGGAGTTTTCCGTAGTATTTTGTGTGTTATTATTTAACTTTTTGTGTTTATAATGATAAGTGAGAATGCCATGGACCAAAAATCAAAGGTTGAAAATTGCTAAAACTACTCCCTGTTGTAGAAGGGTTTTTTATTTTATTTTATTTTATTTTTAATTAATTAATTAATTAATTTATAGTGGGTGGTGTTCCGACACTCATTTTTATCTCTATAATACACATACTAGTCTTATGACCCGGCCGATGGCCGGGCTACTTTTCATATAAATTGTCCAATATTATTAATTTATTTGTAGATTTGGTATAATAAAATTTATATAAATGTTTCAATGGGTTTGTATAAAATATTTTTCCTTAAACGATGGACGTGAATGGATTTAATGGATTGATGATATCATAGTGTCTTGTGCTTAAATATTAATTTATATTCTGTAACATAAATATTTTCCAACGATCTTATTATTGTTTAATATTGGATATCAAAGAATCAAATGAACTTCATAAACAAAAAATTCAAACTCAGCCTGACCAAAGAATAAAACAAACTTCATAAACGATATAAGGTTTTAGCACGGGAAAGTGATCAAGTTGCTTGCGGATCAACCAAAGCTCCATTCTTTAGAATGGGATTACAACCTAAAAGTCCATAAAAGGAAGTCATTAGTATGTATAGCAAAACCTGATAGAAAAATTTCTATTATACCAATGAAAATATAACAAACGTTACAAACTCTATGCCAGCACTAACATAAAGAGGCTACTATAAATCTACATATATAAGCATAATTAAAACCATTATACCTATTAAGTACTAATTTTAATTCCCTGAATGCATATCTATTCAACTATCAAGTTGATCATCAATAACATACATAAACCAAATTTCTATAAGTAACATATAAATCTAATAGTTGCTTTGTAGGCTATTTTGGAGTTCACGACAAAAGTTAACCAAACTTTCATAATGTATAGCAGACAATGTGGATTTCCGAGGATCTAATCCTATCACTCTGATTATCAAAAGAATCAATATGAACACAAACAATTTCCACACATGAACATATCTAAAGTAAGAAACTTTGATCACATATTTACCTACTAGCATGAAGTTCGTCGTGAAAGCTCGGCTGCGAACCCATTGGGACCAAGAAAATCAAGAAAATAACATCTCTCAAGTCCATCAATACACAAATCTTCAACTCTGTTATTA
This sequence comes from Chrysanthemum makinoi, assembly GCA_910596185.1. Classification (NCBI taxonomy): domain Eukaryota; kingdom Viridiplantae; phylum Streptophyta; class Magnoliopsida; order Asterales; family Asteraceae; genus Chrysanthemum; species Chrysanthemum makinoi. The sequence goes on along the minus strand of OU343221.1, from coordinate 29,557,209 downwards.
CACATAGCAATCGAAAATTATTCCAGAAAACATTAAAACCACAAAATCAGCAACAACTTATGCAAAAAAACACATAGAATGGAACTTTTTTCTGCTTATTTTAAAGCAAAAGAAGCAACCGCAAACACCCCTTACTTATAATGCCTAGAGGGTATTTTTTAATTACATATCTAAGTCCTTATCCACCTTTTTTTTTATACAAATAAGCAGTTTCAAGTATTCGACAAAAACTGCTTATTTACTAATTAACTTGAAATAAGCACTTGAAACGGATCAAAATATCATGCTGCCTTATAATTCAAGATAACCATTAGACCCATGATGAATAACTGAGAAACTTGCTACTTGAAGCAATCCTCTGCAAACAATATATGGTTTCAGTTAAAAAGAAATGTCATCTTCAAATATGCTAATACACACTCATACTCTCTGCCCTACAAGTAAAATTTGTGTATAAGCAAATACCAAAAACAATTAAAATATTTAATTCTGTTTTCATTAGTTACATTTGGCACTAACTTGTTGAACATGTACCAGCTCAATATTAACTTTAAACATGGCATAGATAAGTTCATGAGACCAAACATACCCCACCAACCCTCGTGACTAAAGGAGTGTTTCTCATTATTGCATTTCTAAAGTGATTACGTGATACAGTGCAGGAAAAGGTGTTTTTATGTGTTTCTGCAGGTTAAAGTTCAAATAATCAGAGTGTTTAGCAAATTCTATTCAGCTAATAATTTACATGTAGAACCCAAATAATAAGCTAACCACATTCACCTTTTAAAGTAAAAATCCAGTAGTAAGACTTTACCTGATATCGGCTTCTAGGCCACCTGATTGGAATCTTATAGCCTTTAGGAAGACCAACCAGACACGTGGGCGATTCAGCTGGACAATGTCCTTCCCTATGATCATAATGCAATGTACTACGAAGCTTTCTAAAGGTGCCATAATTATCTAGGCATGGAATAAAATCCAGGCCTGTAGTCACACTATAAGTCTTCCACTTGTAAAGACTTTCTGCTTGTTTTTGTGATTGTTTTTCACTCGCTGACTCAGCTGCTTATGTTGAAAATGCTCCTTTGTCAGTTTCAGTCTCCTTAAGAATTTCATACTGGTCACCTTCTGGGAAGGATTCGGTCTACTGGTTTATTGGTTTTGTTAGTATCAGAACTACTATTTTCATTCTCTGACTTTGACTTTGACGTGTCAGTCTCACTTGAGCTAGATTCATCTTCCGTCATCGTTTCAAGAATTTTTGTGTTAGAATCCTGATTATTTGAAGTTGGTTCTTCATTGTCATCATTTCCGCCAATATCTCTACTCTTTTCATCTTGAGCAGCTTCTTGACTGACAAATTTTTTTTATTACGTGATCATTAGTGTAACAGGAAATCAGCGCAGCGCAGAAGGCATTCATTGTTGCCAATCTTCGACGTCAACCCCCTAATCTGGTATATGGAACAAACTTAAACCTTAATCTTATAATGCATAGGGCAGGGACAATAGTTAAGGGGTGTTTGGATTCGCGTTATAAAACTGACATCAAATTTTACTGTTTGGATAAACAAATGATATACCTGATTATGTGTATGAGTCAGATAAGCATACTGGATAATCAGTTGCACCTAACCTCAACACATCTGATTATCCATGGGTAAAACAAAATCACCTATAAATCCTTTCTATAAACCTAACTTTAGAAACCTTTACTCAAATTCATAATCTGTCCACTATTTTCCAATGAATGTTCTTTCATGGAACAAATATTTGTTGCTTACTTATGACATAATGTAATAAAGGTTTGTCAAACACTCATCATATTACAACTTTAAATAGTAAAAAAACCTGAAAACACCGTCTTCTATAACCCATTTTAATACATCTAATTCTCGTATTCTTGAAACGTATTACATAATTACTTTAAAAATGCAAACACAAATAACCCCTTCAATATCAATATAAAGCAAATTGCGCGTATATGAAATGTGTTTACCTCCCAACGCAGTGTCCTAATAGTAGCTGTAAAAATCGATCCATAACAAATGCTTCGAAATGAAGTTGTCACACCATCTCTTAAAGATTGAAGCAGTGGGTTATGAGGCATTAATGTTACTTCTCGACCACCATGGATGAGCACAAGAAACACCATACCAGATAAGGAATTTATGAATAGCTGAGACTATCCAGCTATATTTTGTGCATGCTGCCACAACTAATGACTTATCTCCATCTGCAGATGAACATCTATGAATTATGATGCTATAATCGCCACTGAGTTGGAAAGATCACTTTCTATAAAAGTAAAGACAAACATATGTCTATCTCACCATCACCAGCAACAGACTTAAGTGAATAAAATAAATAATCTTTATCTGTTTTTAATTCTCATTTCGACCACTCACAGAAGCCAAGTGTTAATGTTGATTTTATTACAGGCTTGTTCGGCTTTCATCGATTTGAGCTATTAAATTATTGCTCCTCTTGATCCATATTCTGGCCATTATTCACTTGCATCCATCATTAACAAAAAATAGTAGTAACAGAATATTAACCTACTATCCATTATCCATTATCTGTAATGTGTGGACATTTACATTATATCTAACCAGTTCATTACATTTACATTAGCTACCAAACGGTATTCATAATATTAAGATTACATGTTACACTCAAATGGTTTCAGCATATGAAAAAATGGAGAAAAATATTGGGTTTTCTAAGTAGTACCTTCATTTGGTCTTGAGTCCAACAAAAGTCCTAATGTTAAAAGCAATGATGGATGATTCAAACATTTCCTTAGATTCTTAAAGCAAATACTATAAAAAAAAATTATATCATAAAACACCATGTGGAATATCTTCATGTATAAAAATAATTAAATAACCTTCCAATTTTCAGAAAGGCTGGACTAATATGGTCTAACATTAACCAAATTCAACTGATTGGTTTTGTTGTGCACGCTTAAAAGTGTAGGAAAGTTTCAAAGAATACCTGGAAATGACAAAGAAGCAACAAACATTATACATTGTTTGGACGATGCATAAGATTCCATTTTAAGAATCTGCCTTGGTAAGTTTCTTATTTATCGACTCATCAAGCAGCAAATATTTAATTGTGTTAATAGCCTGCAATTTAAAGATGAATTGTTAGACGTTTACAAAATCTAACTTTTAATTACATTTTTGAAGTTTATATGGAGTAACAATCAACAGCAAATCTATAGTCCCTAACACGCTTTTTAAAGAGAAAGAAATCAACGAAAAGGAAGGACCTACATATAGAGCAGGACAGATTCCTATTGATAATAAAGGTTAGACAAAGATTGTTTTACAAAAACCTTATGTTCAATCCAAGATGATGTTGTTGCTATGCTCCCACCTTTGATCAAAGCATACCTTTTCACTTATGACGTCTTGAATGATGAGACTATCACTGGAAACACTCGTTTCCTTTTCACTTATGACGTCTTGAATGATGAGACTATCGCTGGAAACAATGGTAATGATATTCATTGTGCTTGTAACTTTCAAGTCAAAAAAGCCCACTTCTTGCCTCAAAACTGCTTTCAAATAAGTTGATAACTTAATTAGCTTGTGGGGGAGGTTTCTTCTTTGAAGCCTGCAAAACAATGTATCCCATTAAGTAAGAAACTGGATAACTTCATTAGTTTGTAAAAATTGATTACTTAATTAGCTTGTAAAAAATGCACAACATCCAACCCAATTTACCGGCTCAACCCGTTTAGGACAATCCAATTCTCAGTTGAACTACGATCGGTAAAACACTTCTATTTACTCAAAACTTCAAAACAACAAATCCACCCGAAAGCTTTGCTAATCTCTCCTGGAGCTTTTCCTTATCATAATCAGAAGTGCTTAATTCGATCAATGATCTTAGCTTTAGCAGCATACCATAACAATATTAGGCACACAATGGAGCTTTATATAAATATAACATTTTTATTATACATAGACTTAACAACTTTATCAGAAACCTATCAATTTTGAATGCCGTATTTTTGTTCAAAGGTAATCAAAACGGGGAACAAATCACATTTTAATTAATTCAGCCATGTGTTGAGCCCAAAGCAAATTATTCTTTCGCCTTTTACTAAAAGTTTTACATTAAAAAGTGCAACGACTAAAGGCGGGCAAATGAGAAAGTACTTGATATTTTACGATAAAAATAACTATTTCTTATTTTACCCCCTTGACAAATATAAATACAATATAACCAAATTGGCCCAATTATAGGGTTTTTAATGGGTTGAAATTGGCAACTATACTAAAATGAACAATCCTGCCATCCAACTAAATTAGTTGTTGACAATATATAAGAGACAGAAAGATACTCCCAAGTGATGAATTTCCCTTCTTTTCTTCGTTAAGTAAATCTCTAATGGGAAAATAGGCTGCTTTCTTTCAAAGCTCAAGAAGATCTGAACCAGTATAACCTTCACACAATGCAGCTATAGAGTCAAGGCCAATGTCCTCTTCCGCTCTCTCATCCTTCACAATTGCAGCCCTTTCTTTGCGGTTAGGTATCCCAATTTCAAATGCCTGTGGAAGACATCTTCTGCGCTGCGTGACTGACACCATCTTTAATTTGTTGGAATTACTGATATTCCTACAGAATCGGATACCGGATGAAGTAACATTATAACGTTCTGACTATGCAACCTAAGCTTCATTTCAATTGCCGTATATTTTATTTATTTAGTCTATACATTGGATCAACATTTTCTATAACGTTTAGAGATAAAATTGACTTCAAGTCTATGTTGGAAATATTGGTCATATGGTATGTTTGAATATAGATACTGAGAGCATGATAAAAAAAGTAAAAATATAATATTGTATACCAAGGAAAATTCAGCATAAGATCCAAAAGTCAGGGATGCTGCCGGTGTGCCAACTATGAGATCTCTAGCTCCATCACCCACCGCAATAATTCACCTCATGAAAAACTATGGTGATTCCTTAAACAACTATTAAAAGTTAAATCTAAATGAAAAGCGAATGATATATTTTATTATTACCAGTACCACTTAAAGGGTGACAATTCAAAAGAAAATATGATAAACTTAAATATTTTCGATTATGCATTTTATCAAACACCTTATGAACATACACAGGAACTCTTCAAATACACTTATGAGGGATCAATAATGAGGGACCAGATTCATTGTATCAATACCTGAAATAAATCAATAGAGTTCCATTGCATCTGGTTGACATCAAGATATCTATGTAAACACCTATGTATTGAAATAAATCAGATCCATTGATTAAAAACCGTAAACTAAATTAAACTTGGAATTATTTACTGTTGATGTACCTGAAAATTCAGCATTCTTCTATAAAATGCTCCATTATAGTCAGCAACCTGCATTAAAAAATGAATGCACCAGCTTTGTAGACTTTTTTACATAATAAACAGCACCACCCTTAGTTGTACGTAACTAAAACTCGCAGCAGTTTGTAACTAAATTGATGGCAGTTGTGACTAAGTCTTTCGGTTTTGTAGTTCAACTAAAACAATCACATAAAACCAAATTGCACTACCTTACGCCCGCAGCAACGTAACATAGATGAATACATAAATTCCATTTCCCTCGATTGTTATGAGAAATCTTAACTACATAAAATAGAAAAATGGTCAAAAAGTCAAAATGTGGAAAAGTGGAAAATGTGGAAATGTGAAAAAAGTGGAAAATTATTTTGGGTAATTTGAAAAATTATCTTTGGTAACTTGGAAAACTTATCGCTACTACATGAGGTACAAATTGTGTAACTTAGAAATGTGTATGCTGAATGAACGAAATTGTGTAAAGCATGTATAAAGCATGCAGGTAAAATCTCTATTGCATGGTGTCTACCACTAGGAACCGCTGCCGCCAGGCGCGGGAACTTATCTAGTAGTTTTAAAAGAACAAATCACAAACGTAAATACACATCCACATAACACATAAATTCCATTTCCCTTGATTGTTATGAGGAAAAAAAAATTATCAAAGCAAATTACTTTGATTATATATAAATTGAATACACATAACAGGCAAATTAAAAAAGTAAATAAATAAAATAATTCATCAATGTGATTTCCCCTAATTTTTTCTAAGGTTCTGCTAAAAAACATATAAAGTAAACATAATCAAAAAAGAATATTTTATAGCTGAATCGGAACAAAATAATTGTAATATCAAATTAATAAATCGAAACCCAAAATATACTATAATTGAATCGATACTTACCAGTTTTTCCATGGTGACAACATAAAAATCAATGGCAAAGTGATATAGTCAAATTGTTTAGTGTATGATTTTGAATCGGGCCTTTTTTGAAAGGTGTTTTGATTTGCAATTATGGTATGGTGGTTTGAATCAGTCAAGCCGTCTGATTGGGGAATGGATTTGATTGTGGAGGCGTGTGTTCTTGTTGCAGATCTCATGGAAAGAGCGTGGTGATAAAATAGGTGGCATTGCCAGCTAATTAAATGTTGCTAGCATGGCATTTAAGGGTGTCAAGTGGCATTAGTGAGTTGGCATGATCCTCTATTATATATGTGGGGAGACTCCATCTTTTTAATCAACATTATTATTACTTTCATCTAGGTTTTTGAGTTGACCCTTGACAAAGTATCTTAATCCGACACAATTCTGGAGTATCAAAATGCTCATCGGTTGCGGATGTTGTGTCACATTGTTGTAGCAAGGTGATGAACTTATATAATAACAAACTATTAACATTTACATTAATATTATATCTATGGATACTAAAGTTCAATATTTTCGTTGTATACAGCCTGCTAACTATGAAGCGGATGGGTGGATGCAAAAATAGTTTACATTGTGGATCGACCGCATACTCGACAAAATATGTACTTGCTTACTTTGGTTACCTTTAACATTCAACACTTATTTCTTATACGAGATGAAGAAGTTAAAGTTAATGAAGAGTCTCGTGCAGTTAAAGTTTAAAGGTTAGTGGCGCTGTTAATGTTGATTTTGGCGAGGTTTTCATTGCTCCTCTTTTGACTAATATTATTTGATTAGCAGTTGCGTTGATTGAAATGAAAAAGGTTGATTTATAAAATGATGGTCGAGTATTTAACAAACTTATTAGTCATCACACGACGCTCGGGATATCAATATCATTCATGGTTCAGATTTCCTTATTTCACATTGAGATAGCCTTCTAAAACGACACATGAAGGTAATTTTGCTCTTTTTATTGTGTGTTTATTGATATTACCCCTCCAATCAAGGTGCCAAAAAGGTTCAAATGGGTTGACATCGTCTAATATGCTCAGACTTTTTAAACGTTTTATTGAATATGTATTAGATAAAAGCTCAATAACTACATTGTTAATAGTTAAATAATAAGGATGAAGCCAATTAGGACATTCCAAAGTTTTACTCATTGATAGCACATGTGTCAAAATTACTACTATGTTAGTTACTTCAAATTGTATTTAGTTATTACATGAAAAGTAATATTAAGTGCTTTAGAAGTTTCCAGTTGATATATTACCAATATATCTCCTTTTTGCAATATAATTTTGACAGATCTTACTTATTTGTTTGACTTAGTGATTAAATTTTCTTGATTCTTAGTCCTAAAGGAACATGCTTTTCACGATATGATAGTAAGCCCAAGTTAATACTGTTTCTTTATATTAGAACATGCTTTTAACGATATGGTAGTAAGTCCATCTAATCTACATGTGATTAGTTTTCTGTAAAGTCAATATTGTTAAATTCTAAATAGGTTTTTTTTTATTTCAAGTCCATACTGTGTGCTTATAAAATTTGTGATAACACTACTGATGTAGTTAAAAATTACGTCGACGTATATTTAAAGTTCACTCATGAATTATATTATGGTATATTTTTTGCATTGTTACATAGTAACAAGTTGGAGGCCACTGTTAGAATAACTTTGGTCCCTTGCCACTACTAGAAAACAGAGCACAATGACGGTCAAATCCGTCATTAATCCGTCGGTAATAGTCGTTGCCAACGGTTTACTCATGGAAAGTTTCCGTTGGTAATATCGCCGTCGGTAATTTTGGTGATGGACTTTACCGACGGATTTCAAAACTCACCAACGGAATTTTCCGTTAATAATCCGTTATTAATTATCGACGTGTTACCATAGGATTAATGACGGATTTTAGTGACGGATTTCCGATGTACTAACGGTACCCGCGTCGAAAATGCCCACGGAGTTTGCCAACGGATAATCATCACTATCAGAACAAAATATAGTTTAGTGTTCTGTCACTATCCTGTCACAAATTTGTGACTCATTTTGACAATTAATTACAGCCATTTTTGCGTATCGTAGAATCCTATAAAACAAATAATCGCAAAAGATTCATATCATATTGTAAAATCTGCAAATACAAGTCCCAATCCAATATTCAAATAACAAATTCAATACAAAATATGTCAAAATGTATGATATCTGATGTACTACATATAAAAAAATGTAGTAATGTATTTTGGGGTTGTTGCATGTCAATTGTACTCTTGTTGCAGCTCCTCAACTTCTTTCTTCCATTGGAGATACATGCAACTGGATACAACCAATACGTACACAACATAAGTGTAAGCCAAACTGACCTATTTTGGCCCATGCCAACCAATTTTAGCATACACCAAACCATTACGATATGATGCAATCATAAATAACATGATCTGTTTAAGCTTTAAACATCCTATTTTTAGTATTTTACAACCAATACGACCCATTCATACGCAAGATAACTAATTTAAATTAAATAAAGCTAATTTCAACCTACTGCAGCCCATTTCAACTCTAAATTACCCATTTCAACTCTAAATTACCCATTTCAACATAAACTAACCAAATATGACCCATTCATACCCATTATATAACCAATATAATTCAATACAACTAATATAACTTGTTCCAACAAACACGATCACTTTCAGCCCTTTACAAGTAATTTTAACCCATAAAAACTAACTTTAAATTGAAAACTTACTGATGCGCTAAAATAGAAATGGATCAAGTCTCGGTCGATGTCAAGTCGGGTCTGCACAATAATCAATTACCTGAATAACAAAACGAAAGAAAGAATTAGAACTTATTAAAACATAAGACATACATTAATATTTTGTATTATTGGAAAAGTATATAAGATAACAGCAATATCCATTTTAATATAGGTGAAAAACTAAAGGCATACTATAATCATCATCCGAAGAATGATCAAATAGACTTAGCTCGTCTTCCATATCCATATCCTCATCTGAATCATAATCTAAATCTTCAAACTCTTCTTCCTCGTCAATGTCTTCTTCATATATTGCATTTATCAACTACTTCTACTTCCCCTTCAATGACAAGACACAAAGGTTCAATTTCTTCATTCGTACTTGTGCTTGGTGTACACATTACTCTATCATTTTCTTGAAAGAAACAATTTTCGTCCAAATTTTCATTATCAAGAACATCACTAATAGAATCTGCTAATTCAAATATGCCCCTCGGCTTTGTCTAATCTTTCTAATCCCTTGTAATTGAAGGATATGATGCATAATACACCTGAACTGATTGTGATGCTAGAACATACGGATCATTAGTGCGCAACTTAGACTTGTATTTGATATCAACCAGGCCATGTTTGTGATTAACCTTTACCCCTAGAATCGGATCAAACCAATGACACTTGAACAACGCAACAACACTACGAGCCGATTCGCTATGATACTTTACCTCTAACACTTCATCCAACATTCCATAGTAGTCACACACATCGTCGTTATAAACTGATCCTTTCACACATACGCCGCTATTTTGTGTGACACGACCATTACCATATGAATGTGCATGAACCCCCAATTCGACAGGTGTAACTTAACTTCTTCTCTTGTTTTGTATGGAGTAGCCTCACATTTTCTACAAGGACATTTAATACGACATACCACCTCACCATCTATCGTTTTCTTTTCAATATTTGCTTGATTAGAAAATACAACGTCTAAAAAGAGTATGTCTACAAGATTACACCAATCTTTAGAGATATACCCTCTTATTTTCCTATTCTTGTACATCCAGTCTCTATTTGTATGTGTCGACATTATCTGCATCCAACCAAAAACAAAAGTTAATTAAAGAATCAAGACATGTCATCTTAAAGTTAGTTAGCCAACACAATTAGAAAGTAAAGAGGTGTGTTTGCAGCCATTATTATACACTAAAAGCCCCACAATTCAGAAAGTAAAGAGGCGTGTTTGCAGCCACTAACATACACGAAAAGCCATAAAATTCATCAAATAAAGAGGTGCGTTTGATAGCCATTAACGTGCAAGAAAAGATACAAAATTTAGCAAGTAAAGAGGCGAATTTGCAGCCATTAACATACACGAAAAGCCATAAAATTCAGCAAGTAAAGAGGCGAATTTGACAGCCATTAATATACACGAGAAGCGAAAAAATTCAGCAAGTAAATATGCGCGTTTGACAGCCATTAACATACACGAAAAGCCCCAAAATTCAGCAAGTAAAGAGGTGAATTTGATAGCCATTAACATACACTAAATGCCACCTAATTCAGCAAGTAAAGAGTTGCGTTTGACAACCATTAACGTACACGAAAAGCCCCAAAATTCAGCAAGTAAATAGGCGCTTTTGACACCGTTTGACACCCGTTAACATACACGTAAAGCCACAAATTCAGCAAGTAGTTAGGTGCATTTGATAGCCATTAACATACACAAAAACACCCAAAATTCGGCAAGTAATTAGGCGCGTTTGACAGCCATTAACATACACAAAAACACCCCATATTCAACAACAAAGTTACCTATTTGCAGGCCATTAACATACACAAAAAGACCCAAAATTCAGCAACAAATAGACCTATTTGCACGTCATTAACATACACAATAAATCCCACAATTCATAAAGTAATGAGATGACCTATTTGTAGCAATTAAGATACATAAAACACTAAAAATTCAACAAGTAATGAATATCATTTACAACTATTGACATTGGAAACTAAGCATAGAATCCAGCTTATGTTTTACAAGTTCATAAACCCTAAATATGAAAATCACCAAAAACATAAAATTAACCTATGAACACATTGAATTGAAGGTAAAGTAAAGTACCTGAGTTGATAAAAAAATTGATTTCAAATGGGGTTTGTTAAGGGTATTCAATTTCGCATAGTGAGAGAAACATGGGAAAGCAGGTTGTAGGCGGGTTATGGTGAAAATGAAAAAGAATTTTGAGGTAAGTGAGAAAACATATGGAGGGACATTTTGATTTTGGGGAAAATTGGGGCGGGACTTGTGAAAATGTGGAGAGCGAAATCATCTTGATGTTTTTTTTTATTAAAATTCACAAGTATATTTAAACACTAAATGCCCGGCCACGAAAACGGGTAAAAAAAACCCGGGTTAATCGGTTAGACCGGCTGGGTTTTGAGTGACCCGGGTTTTGAAATCTTGCCGGGTTTGATTTTTTTCAAATTTTTTTAATAAAAACCAGGTTGACCCGACGGTCGAACCAGTTGACCCGGTCAGAAAAAAATAATAATAATAAATGGAAAACCGGGTTGACCCAGCGGTCGAACCAGTACACGGTGCCTCGACCGGGTCGATTAAAACCCAGTTTTTAAAACATTGATAATTAGTGTCATATAGACGTAATTGATGAATACTTGCGTTAACTTATTCTAGCCACTTATTAATGTAAATCTAATAAGTCTGGCTTAATGTTTTAGAAATTTCAAAAGCTTAGGTTTATAAGTACCGCTATTATCGAAAGCAAAAATGAGGCTTTAATGTTCGGTTATCTGAGTTTATAAGGTAAAGAGACAAACGAAAACAGAAGCTTGACATAAGGATTTATTTCATTCATTCAAAAAGTGAGGTTACTAATTGTCTTGAGTCATTAAGGCACAAACGAACATAAACGAGCTAAAGTGAATAAATGAACTAAAGTGATCAAACAAACAAAACATGTACAGATAGAAAGAAAAACCACAAACAATACTAACGTAATAGGAATTTCCAATGTCGGCAAGACATTCAAGGTATACCGGGTCAATAGACTAATGTGGTCAACTTTCTTAATTCTTATCTCGAATAAAAGTGGTATGTAAAGAGCGTTGATTGGCTTTATGCGACTTTCTTATTCTTATCTCAAATGGAAGTGACGTGTAGAGTATAGTGGGTTGATGTTAGCTATAGGGGCCATGACATATTACATATGGCAAGAACACACTAGTCGTTTGTTTAAAAAGAGAAGTTGCGCTAAGCAACTGACTGATGTCATTATTCCTATTCTATACATCTTAAATTATTAACACTCAGATTGAAAGCCATCGATGAATACTAAAGATGTTATGAAAGTTTGGAACTTGAATTCTGCTCGAGGTCCCACATCACTGGAAATATACCGAGGTTGGGGCTTGTGAACCCTTAAGTGTTACACAAAAATAGCAATTCGTAAATGTGTTTATACACCAAATTTATTACTTAAAACAATACAAATGTATGGTGGTCTTAAAGAGAAAGTGTAATACATCAAAATATACATAACTATAAATTGTGTCGGTAATCCGTCGATGATAATGAGAGATAACAAATGAATAAACTTACGTCACTAATCCGTTAGTATTTTACGACGGATTACCAACGGATCCTCGACTGTCGATAATACGTCAGTAACCCGTCGGTAATTAATGACGGATTACCGACGGATCTTCGTCCGTCGAAAATCCATCATTTTTCTTGACGGAATACCGACGGTTGCTCCCATCCGTCATTACTCCGTTAGAGATCCGTCGGTATTTGATGACCAATTAATGACGGAACTTTGTGCGTCGGTAATCCGTTAGAAATCTGTTGGTATTTTGTAGGCAACAGTCTCTGTTAGTAATCTGTTGGTAATTCAGTCGGTAATCTCTGACGGATTTGTTTCCGTCAGTAAATCCGTCATTGTTGCCCTGTTTTCTAGTAGTCATGCTTTAAACACGGTCTTTATGAAAATCTTAATGAAAGCGATGTTGTGGTACTGCAGATGTACGGAACCTGAGTATCGTGTTGTGTCGCACCCAAAGCGTCTTAGTCTTGGTAGCAATAATTTGGTCAATAAGTGTGAGTATTTCAAGGGTGTGGTTTAAATTTACATAGATAAGTAATACATCTATATATTCTTAGATGTATCATGACATTTTGTTGTTTAAATTTACACAAATATATCGTCATTTAAATAGGGTACATGGCGGTTCAGAATGGATATTGGGTTTGAAGTTGTTCCTTCATAATGAGAAAGAAAATATCTTGAATGATGATTTGAAAGGTATTGAAAGCGATAGGGAAATGTATCTAAACACACATATTGCGTATTCATAATCATAGGAACTTTATATTAATTATTGTATCTAATTGTAAAGTGAAAAACTAATATTGTATGTATCACTTTTGTGAATTTAAACATTAGTAAAAAAAAATGCCTATATTTCATTTAGCGAATTATGTTACAGTTGACAATCGTAGTCAAAGGCAACATATCCCATAACATTTACTAGTGGATCAACGGGTTGAAAGACAACAATAATAGTTACTTTACATGCATACTCCATGGTTGATCATGCAAAATCATCTAATGTACATGGACACATTCAAGTTATCGGCGTTGGGTGCATTATTGTGCATTTTAAGAATATATAAGAATTGGAGAGCATGAGACATCCACGTTAATTTTATTGCTTAATGTATTCACATAACTTAATGTTAAAATATATAAAGCTATACATGTGTATGAAATGCAAGCAACAACAATATTATTGTTTTGATAATCATAATATTATTCCTAACAGACGAATAAAGTTCAAGTCATAATGAGAATTGCATTGTTGTCAGGTTTCAAGCACTAACTAGATGAAGGCTTCATCGTGATCTTGCTGATGTAAGAGTTTGTAAAAATTCAACCAATATTGCGTACATTGTATCATCATAATATGTTTGTATATGAATTTATGTTATTTTTAAATTATTTGACAATTGTTGGACTGTCTATATGTTTTATTTCTCCACATTTACTCTATCAAACATGATATGTTTATAGGTTTCGCTGTGCAATCTTATTACATAAGATTTCACTATTATGTAGCTTTTTAGCTTTTCTTTAAAATACCCGTGAGTTTCACGGGTCTTTTAGCTAGTATTTTTTATAGTAGTGTATAGATATACAAGTCAACAACAAGCTTCTTATATTTTCAATTTTTCAAGAATGGAACATGTACAGTCTTGCATGTTATAGAACGAAAATACTCTTTTGTATTGGCATTAATATCGTTTAAGCGATATACATGTTGATGTTTATGTTATGTAGTGGCTAATTTATTGATGTTATGAATATGAAACAACAAGTTCAAAAAATGATAAAAACCTATTTGTTTCGGGTTACCGAGTTGGAACTGAACCCGATAAGGTGATAAAAATGTAACTCTAACGTCATCTTTTTAAGCTATCAAGTTTATCGGGGTGACGCGTTGGACGCAATAAGCATATGTAACCGTGTTAACCCACCCCTATAGGTCGGTTATCAGGTTTGGTCGGATCAACATTTTTTTAGAAATACAGAAACCTCTAGAAAGGCCTCCAATCAATATACAACATGTTTGCCAAATTGGCCTTTTTGTGCTATTTGTTATCAGTAAATGAAGATCAACAAATCTAGTTCCAAGAATAATCCAAGACCGTATGTTTATTATGTTGCATCGGTATAATCTAATATTTTGTGTTTCGTATTTATATTTCATTCCTCGTTATTATGTTATATTTCCTCTAAGTCTCTAACTACTAGGAGTCTTCATTTGATATTATACGGGTCGATTGACAAATACAAGTTTCTGATGATGACATATTTGGATCCGGGCTCAACCAATAGGGAAAACGGTTTACTTTTGAGCTTGAAATCACGATCTTGTGGCGCACTTTCTATTTGAGCCTTTAAGGTGATGTACTTGTTTGTAACATCTATTGCAAAAACATAACTTGAAATCACGGTTTGCTTGTTTGTAACTTCTAGTTGCAAAAACATACGAGCCTTTAAATGGTAAATGCATGTAGAAGAAAATAACAATTAAAATAACTTTGTTGTTTAAAAAATAGTACTAGCAACTTGTATCCTAGCTTATTGAAACCGAAACTACCTGAGTTATCTATACTACTTATAATGCACGAAGGCACCTCACTCTTAATTTTAAGACGTACAAGAAATTAAGCATGGTTTACAACAATTTAATGCACCCAATTTTCAGAATTACAACAAAGTAAGCATATTGTACAACAAAATAAAGCGTGGTGTTATTTTAAGACCAAAATTCTATCAAACAACATTAATGCTATTAAAAACACCCATTCACCAAAAACTACAACTATTTAAGCACAATGTACAATAGCTGCAACAACAAAGTAAGCATAGTGTACAACAAAATAAACATGATGTAATTTTCCGACTTATTTTCAGACTTACAACATTAATGCTATTAAAGTGGTCAATGTTATTAATGACTATAATGACTACTACTTACAAGAAAAAAAACATAGTGTACATCACTTTAATGCACATAATTTTCAAACAAAACCCCACATTAATGCTATTTAATGTAGTCAATTATTTAACTGGTCAATAAATACAATTAATACAGTTATTAAAACATCTCTTACATAAGAAATACAATTAATACTTTAATGCACATAATTTTCAAACAAAACCCCACATTAATGCTATTTAATGTAGTCAATTATTTAACTGGTCAATAAATACAATTAATACAGTTATTAAAACATCTCTTACATAAGAAATACAAATTATCAAGCATATTGTACCGCCAAATTAAACACAATTCCTGCATTAAATTTCACTACTACAAATAATAAAACACATTATACAAATATTCAAGCCTGAACGGGCAACGGGCCAAATGGGCTTGAGCCCGAACGGGCTCGAGCCCGAGCAGACACGGGCCAATGGGTTCGAGCCCGAACAGGCACGGGCTATACGAAATTATTGATATCCGTAAATTTATTGTTAAAAAAAACATAATAAGCTAAAATATATTATTCATCGAAAAATTTTATTTCAGGGTACCCGCCGCTGCAACGCGCGGGTACTATGCTAGTGTTTAATTATGACCCAATGTTAAGCCCAAACAGGCACGGGCTATACGAAATTATTGATATCCGTAAATTTATTGTTAAAAAAAACATAATAAGCTAAAATATATTATTCATCGAAAAATTTTATTTCAGGGTACCCGCCGCTGCAACGCGCGGGTACTATGCTAGTGTTTAATTATGACCCAATGTTAAGTTATAAAAAAAGAGTTAAGATAAAAAAGCAAGAAACACACAACAAACCAGTTTTTGTTGTGAATATTCAATTTTCCTTTTACATGCGAATGAGACTTGAACTTATAAATAATTCATTACATTTGCTTTCCGTCGATGTGGGACAATCTAGATACAAAACCAAAACTAAAATTTTTTTTGATCCTTTTTCGCATATTGCATCTTTAAAACATTCGGTTTGGTTTCTAAATGGGTTTGTTCTTCATATGTAGCTTGTTTTCTGGGCATAAAGTTATATAGTTTGGTTTTGATTTGGTTTTAGTACGTTAAATTATTTTTGATGTCTTTTCTTTGGTCTTGGGGTTATTAGGCTTAGACCATTTGAAACAAAGTACATAAACCACAATTATCCTATAACCTTGTTTATTAAAGATTGTTTTTGTGCTTAATCTTTTTGGGCTTGTAATCCAGAGTCAATATTTACTTGGTCTTACATGTTACAAAATTACAACTATTTGGGAAAGGCCATGTTACGAGTTACGACTATTTTATACAGTGACAGGGTATCAATCTATTTTTTTTATTTGTGTAATTTATGACCCCATGAACAATTGTTTGAAATTAACCAAAATAGTAAGGCTAACATTATTCTGCGACAAAAGAATAAATTCTGTAACATAAACCAGTTTCATTGTATTTTGCAGTATATTCAGATTGTGTCATGTGAAATGTCTTCATATTTACGACTTGTATTCTTGTTGTTTCTTTAGGTATCATATTAAGTTTTGTTATAGATTGCGGTAATTTACGACCCCATTTTATAAAGAAAACAAAATTAAGTGAAAAAAACAGAAAAAGTAAACCAGTTGCAAAGACACACACAACAACTTAGGTATCAATTTGGGACAAGCTTTTGAAATAAATTATGAAATCATGTTAGACATCAAAGAAACATAACATCACAAGTAGATTAATTGTAAACCATGTAACCTTAATTGAAAAAGCATCAAATAATCAAATCTTTGTCCTTCCTAATATATTGGTAAACATGATACAAGAAAAACGGGAGTCCACTTTTGACACGATCACAAAGTAGATTGAAAACCGGAAACTATACAAAAGTTAACATTTCACATTTAAGTACCAGATTTGATTTGAATATCTTTTGTCATGAGTGTTCTTCTAATTTGATGAATGGAACACGTACATGTTATAAAATGATAATATCTCTGTTGTAATGTAGGTACTTTCTTCATTTCGATAAAAATTATTACTGTTTAAAAAAGATCAACATTTTTAAGCAATATAGAAACCTCTACAAAGGACTCCAACCAATATAGTAGGAAAAACTTTGTGCAAGGAAAAAGAGTACAGAGATTGCATATGTTAGTAACATCAACACTCATACACAGGAAAGGCTTATTAACTTGAAAATCATCCAGCCAAGTCCAGTAAAACAAAAGATAAGAATGGTCAAAGCCAAACAACTTAAATATGGTAAAAAGCCCTTCCTCTCCACAAGTACTACCATATAAAGGCTGGCCATAGCTTAAAGTATCAACTGTAGTGCATAACCAATAGTCAAGAACCTGACTTCTAATAGCAAACCAGCGCGGAAAATATTAACAACACACAAATGAGTGACATTAACTAAGGTATAAAGCACTCCAATGACACCATAAACTTCATGAACACTCACATCATAGGTCAAGTTAATATCTGTAGTGCAGAGCCAACTAATGCTCATCCAAATACCCTCAATATAAGGCCAGCGCAGGCAAAACACAAAAAACAAAAGGGTATGCTTAACTAAAGTAAAAGGCACTGCATTTTTCGTTATCTTGATCAATCCCGTTGAGCCTATGGACTGCACAAATGTTGCTAGATGCGTTTTTCTCCAAAACAGACAAAAGCTCTTTTTCGTGAACATCATTTGGACCATGAAGAAATATATCAAGTAGTAGACACTTCTTTTCGAGTTCCAAATGCTATATGAGCACCAACACCAAAAAGAAACAAACACTTCTCTGAATATTCATTTAGTAGCCACTTTCCATCACGGTCCAATACTCAATTTACATACTCGGAAATCGGTCCATGTGTTCAAATGATGCAAATAAGTTGACTTCATTATGGTCAACAGAAACTTCAAGGCTGACCCGATTATCATTATTGGTATCCTTGATGTGTGACAGAAAATACCTTGAACCCAAGTTTGATTTCCCACAAAAGCGTTTCAATAATATAGCTCCAAACCCGTTTTAACCTGTTGAGCATATGGACTGCAAAAATGTTGCCAGATGCTTGTTTCTCCAAAACAGACAAACGCTCTTTTTTGTCAACATCATTTGGACCATGAAGAAATATATCAACTGGTAGACACTTCTTTTCGAGTTCCAAATGCTTTATATCAGCAAAAATACCAAAAAGAGCTATAGGTGGGGAGAAATGTCTGCCAGGAAACAAACACTTCTCCGAACATTCATTTAGTAGTCACTTTCCATCACGGTCCAACACTCAATTTACATACTCGCAAATAACAATTAAAATAGCTCTACTGTTTTTAAAATCGTTTAGAAACTTGTATCCTAGTTAATTGAAACCGAAACTAAACAAATTTTGATCGTTTTTTGCATATCGCATCGTTAATACATTCGGCTTTTGTTTGTAAATGGATTTGTCATTTGTGCATCATGTGTATCATGTTTTTTGGTATAAAGTTAAAACGTTCGGTTTTAGTTTGGTTTTAGTATGTTGAATTATTAAATCGATCATTTGGTTATTTGGGTCTCGGGTTTTTAGGCTTAAATCATTTGAGCCCATGAAGAAAGAAAGTACATAAGCACAATAATAGGTTGTATTGGTTGTTTAGTTTGTAGCTAGAGTTGTTATCGTTTGTGGCATGTCACAAACTAGTTAGTGGTCGTTCAAGCGTTGCTTGAAGTTAATGTGGTATTTCAGCCACATTCCATTGTACTTTAATTTTTTGTGATTAATATACTTTACTCGGGTAACCCTTTACCCAAAATATAATAGGTTCGTTTTCTGTGCTTGTAATCCACACCTTATATCGATGACTTGTGTTCTAGTTATATAAAAGTTTGATACCACAAATTATAACAAAACTTAAACTGATACCATGTAAAATAACAAATTAAAATGGTCGTAACATGCAGATCATTAAAAAAGAGTTAAGTGAAAAGGAAGAAAACAAAAAGTCCAAAGAAAGATGTTGCAACAAGCTTTGTTGCAACGTCACCATTGTGAACTTGGCATATGAATGACAGTTGAAGTTATAAAGAATTCACTACTTTTACTCTCTATCCATGTGGGATAAACTATTGAAATAAATTAACAAATCATTACACTAAAGAAACATAAGATCACAAAGTAGATTAAAACCATGTAGGAAACTATAAAAAGTTAACATTTCACATTTAAGTACCAGATTTCATTTGAATATCTTTTATCATTAGGGTTTTTTTTCTAGAAAAAGACATGTGTTTGGGTCATCTTTCATATGTCTTCAAATATTAATAAAAAATATAACATGTTAACAATAGCTTCTTATATTATCATGAATGGAACACGTACATGTTATAAATGAAGATTTATATGTTGAAGTTAGGTTTTATTGTTTAAAAAGATCAACATTTTAAGCAATATAGAAACCCCTACAAAGGCCTCCAACCAGGTTTGCCAAATTGGCCTTTTGGTGCTATTTGTTATCTGTAAATGAAGATCATAAAATCTGGTTCCAAGAATCCAAGACCGCATTTTAAATTTGTTGCATCGTATAATCTAATGTTTTGTGTTTGGTAGTTATATTTCATTACTCGTTATAATGTTATATTTCCTCTAAGTATCTAACTACTACGGTTTTCATTTGATATCACGCGGGTCGATCAGGGACTGAGCTTGAATCATTTTTTTGGAGGGGCAAAAGTATCACTAACTTATTTTAGAGGGGCCAAATGATTAGATAATTATTTTTTGCACTAGTTTTATAAAAAATTACACTAGATACAAAATATTTTGGAGGGGCCAAGGCCCACCCTTGCCCTATACATCCTCCGTCCATGGGGTCGATTGACACATACAAGTTTCTGATGATGACATCTTTGGATCCGGGCTTAACCAATAGGGAAAACGGTTCACTTTTAGCTTGCAATCACGCTCTTGTGGTGCACCATCTATTTGAGCCTTTATGGTGACGTACTTGTTTGTAACCTCTATTAACAAGCGGTGAATGATATCAAATGGATATAACTTGTAGTTACAAAAACATATGAGCCTTTAAATGGTAAATGTATGTAGAAGAAAAAGCATGAAATCTGGTAGAAAATAACAATGAAAATAGCTCTGTTGTTTAAAAAATTGTACTAGCAACTAGTATCCTAGTTAATTGAAACCGAAACTACACAAGTTCTCTTAAATTATGACCCAATGTATGTTATAAAAAAAGAGTAAAGTGAAAAAAAAAAAAAAAAGAAGCTAAACAAATACATAGCGAACAAGTTTTGCTATTCATATTTGAATATGTAGATGACACTTGAACTTATAAATAATTCAATATAATTACTTTCCATCGATGTGGGACAAGGTGTTGAGCTGGTGAAGTAACCAGTAATGAAAGATGTTTTATATTGTCGTACTAGTTTAAGAAACTTGATGTTCGACAAAATTGTTTAGGAAAGACTCTAATGCATAAGCCAAAATCAGATACTAAAGAAACCAAGTTAGGTTTAATTTGATTATCCTTTACCGTCAGTGATTTTAACAATAATATTATATATGATTGGGTCATCTTTCTTTTGTTTACAGCGGCCTCTTTGTAACCTATAAAGCAGGCGCCAAATCGGCCTTTTTTATATTTGGTACTATTTGTTAAAGCACAAAGTATGCAAGTATCAAATAACACGTTATTGGTATGCCACCTCAGCGTCACATCATACACCTCCCAATAACACACCAATAACTCAAACAACCCTCCCTCATAACACACCACTAACATCACCTGTAGGTCCCGCAAAAATACCCCACCAAATATACCACTCACTTACAATGAAAAAAAAAAAAAAAAAAAAAAAAAAAAACCTCACACACACACAAAAAGTGCATTTGGCTTGAGCTAGTGGAGTGGCTCAAAACACAAAAGAGTTCATTTGGCACAAGTTTGGCATGTTGGCCGGTAAGGTTGGCATACCAATGGCTCACGAATGACTCACCAATGGCACCTCATACCTTGTGCTCTTACTTTAATTGAAGATCCACAAATCTAGTTCCACAAATCCCATACCTTAATCATAGGTTTAAGCCTAAAATAGATTTTGTAGTGCCGGGTTGTGAAAACGCGCTAAATGAAAAGCCGACGAATGGTTGGGGAATCCGTAAAACCAACTCGAAGCTACGTATAAAACCAAAGAACCAACTCGAAGCTACGTATAAAACCAAAGAACCAACTCGAATAGGATTATCCGGCTAGACTGAATCAAATATTTTAATTACTTTGAAGTTAAAGAACATTTCGCTGCAAAACTTGTAGATTAAGATTGTTGTTAATGCGCTTACCTAAAATACCAACTTTGAACTATATTCTCCCCGTGTTATGGAAAAGGTTAATGCACTTTAAATCACTCTGCTATTGAAAGATGATCATGTGGATCACTCTACTCTTTTTTTATTGAAAGATGTCAATGCACATGAAAATCTTACATTGTGATCAGTCTACTAATTTTGCTACTTATAATATGTAACGAGGTGGTCTATACTAATCGATCTAATGATGTAGCGATACTTTACGTTTCTTTGGATAATGATGACCAAAACACGTTTAATATTAACATAAAATTTAAATTTGCAACTGCATAGAGCTATTTTGTAGTGTCTGCTTGTGAAAAGGGGCTAAATGAAAAACAAAGTACATAGCCCAATTATTCCAACAAACTTGTTTATTAAGGTTTGCTTTTTTGTGTTTGTAATCCACACTTCATATCCATGACTAGTGTTCTTGCTACATACTCAGTTCTAAATATTACCATTTTACATGTTACCATGATCATTCTGAATTGTTCTTTTACAGGGAATCATTTGTTACAACTTTTTGGTAATTTATGACCTCAAGTTATGAGAAGAGTTATATGAAAATAAACTAAAAGCAAAAAACAGAGTTAAATGAAAAGTAACTAAAAACAAAAACAACACAAGAAAGACACAACAAACAAGTTTTTATTATGTCTTAATTATTTGTTGACACAAAGAATGATAGTTAAACTTATAAAGAGTTCATTACTTTTACTCTCTATCTATGTGGGACAAGCTCATAATTTAATTAAACAATTGATGTTAAACATTTCAGAAACATAAGATCAAGTAGATTGAAAATATTCAATATTGGTTGCTAGCATGATGTTCGTTTTGTTTTCTTTGTCTTGGTTTTGAGGCTTAGAACAATTACAACTTATATACTTAGAGGGCACGGTGAGGTGTGTTTTAACATGCCATTGGTACCCTTTCAAAACCAATAACACGTTATTCCCTTACCGTTGCTTTAGCCATCCGCAAGCCAATGGTCACTTAAATGGTTTTCAGCCATTGCAATGGCTTACGCCATTTGCTCTCTTTTTTTTTTTTGTGTGTGTTGTGAGTGAGTGGGTATATTTTGTGGGACCTAAAAGGGACCCAATAACATGTTATTGGTGTGTTATGAAGGAGGGGTGTTTTAGTTATTGGTGTGTTATTAGGAGGGGATGATATGGCGCTGAGGTGGCATACCAATAACGTGTTATTGGGTCTCACCTCACCTAGCACTCTTACTATATACGGATTTGTTCATGTACAGTTGTTAATTAGAGTGTTTTTGGGCTTGTAATCCACATTTCATATATTTACAACTTGTATACTTCTTATCAAGGTTGTTAAGATCGGGATCCTACCTAGGATCGTTTTCGTTTTATCAAGATCGTGATCGTAAGATCGGATCGAGATCCTAAGATCCTACTACAATGTCATTTTTAATATTCCTTATAATATTATTCAAATCTACAAATTATTATATATCATAAATAAAAAGTTATATGAATCTTTTATGGAAATATTGTCCTAAATTATAAATAATTTAATGTTTATGAAGAATCATATATTGTTTTTTTAATTCTATTAAAAATAATCCATAACTTTGTAGTTTTTTAGTTTGCGGTTGGAGAAACGTAAGATCGGATCGGATTAGATCTTAAGATCCTACGGTCAAGATCGGGATCCTGTAAGATCTTAAGCTTTCTAAGATCTTACGTAGGATCCGGATCGTTTTTGCTTTGTAGAATCGTAAAATCGTAAGATCCTAAGATCTGGATCGGGATCCTGACAACTATGCTTCTTATATACCATTTATACATGTTACGGCCATTTTAAAGTCTTGTTTTAAAGAATTATAGGTATCAAGTTAAGTTTTGCTATGATTTGAGGTAGCCACTAGGTATACATTTAAGATCTATCCAAATCTTGAAATCATCATATTTTAGCCCGGCAAAATGTCTCATGCTTTGAGTTGTTCACCTCTTTCCTCCATTTTTGATTAACACATACAAGTTTTTGATGATGACATATTTGGTTTGGGCATAACCAATAGGCAAAACGGTTCACTTGTGAGCTCAAACTCACTCTCTTTTGGTGCACCGTCTGTTTGAGCCTTTTATGGTTATGTACTTGTTTGTAGTCTCCACTAACAAGTGTTGAATGACTAAAAATCATAGTTGTCAGGATCCCGATCCTGATCTTAGGATCTTACGATTTTACGATACTGCAAAGCAAAAACGATCCGGATCCTACATAGGATCTTTGCAAGCTTAAGATCTTATAGGATCCAGATCTTGATCATACGATCTAATCCGATCCGATCTTACTTTTCTCGGATTACAAACTAAAAAACTACAAATTTATGGGTTGTTTGTTTGTAGAATTCAAAAAACAGCATGTTAATCATTTTAAACATTTTATAATCATAATTTAGGACAACATTTATATTAAACATTCATAGTATTTTGTGGTTATAATGTATTAGAATTTATAGATTTGTATAAAATTACATAAACTATTAAAAAATAACATTAGAGTAGGATCTTAAGATCCCGATCCGATCTTACGATCACGATCTTGCAAAGACGAAAACGATCCTAGGTAGGATCCCGATCTTGACAACCTTGCTAAAAATTGATATAACATGAAGTTGCATAATAATATGAACCTTTGAACGGCGACTTAGGAAGAAGGGCAAAAGTCCAATATAGATCTCAAATTTACTATTGATCCAATGAAACAATAATAACCATTCATTTTAAAAAAAAATAAACTTTCACCCTTTTTTTAAAAATTAAATATCTCGCAAACCGTTAATTGTTACGCGATAAAAATCATACCATCGCTACGAGAATTAAATTATTTTTCTATAGATATGCACTACTATATATTTTAACGATTTTTTTTTTCAAAATTTCGACCCAGAAAAATCATATATGATTTGTGAAAATCATATATGATTCGATTTTACAAATCATATATGATTTTTAAAAATCATATATGATTTGTAAAAATTATATGATTCGATTTTTAAAAATCATATATGATTTTTGAAAATCATATATGTTTACAAATCATATATGATTTTTAAGGCGAAATTTTGAAAAAAAATTGTCAAAATATAAGAAAGTGCATATTAATAGAAAAGATAATTTAATTCTCGTCACGATATTCTATTTTATAGTTTGAAGATTTATCGTTTGTAAGATATGTTGTTTTAAAAAAAATGTGGAAAATGGTTTTTTATTAAATTTGATTAAAAATTGATGGCTAAGATTGCTTTATTGGATCTATGGTAAATATGAGATCTATATTGATCTCAACTCTAGGAAGAAGAAGAAATTAAAGGTACCAAATCATCGCCTTTTAAATACAATACAAGACAAATTTGGTAGATAGTAACAATCAAAATAGCTTTATTATTTTGAGATTATCACTAGTAACTTCTATCATTGTTAATTGAAACCAATACTAAACAAATTATGATCGTTTTCAGAATATTGGATAGTTAACGTTAGGTTTTGTTTTCTAAATGGCTTTGTGCGTCAGGAATAAAGTTAAATTGTTTGGTTTTGGTTTCTACATTTTTTGTCATAAATTTAAAATATTTGGTTCTAGGCCTTACGGCATGTTTAATTACTTTTAAGGTATTCATTTTTTCTTTTGCTGGGTTTTAGGCTTAACCCGTTTGAGCCCAATAAGAAACAAGAGTAAACTTCAAAACCATTTTTTGGATTATCCCGAGAGGTAAAATATCTAACACTTTACAATTGAAGGATGATTTTTGCAAAACTTTGTGCTAAACTTTTTTGCATAATAGTCTTTAATAAGGACAACCTTTGCTAGACATTTGGCTTCTTAGAGATGATTCTTGGTAATAGTTTCTAGCAAGTATTATTAGTGCCACATTTAACAAACCATAAGGATGATTTTCGCAGTTTACTCAAGAAACAAAGTACATAAGCATAGGTTTTACATGATACTAAAAAGAGTTAAGTGAAAAGTAATATAAAAAAGGAGTTAATGGAAAATAAATACAAGAATGGAAACAAGAATTTCACAACAAACAAGTTTCTTTGTGTTTTCTTGTAATAAACTTTGTTATTGACACTCGAGGTTATACGTGTTCATAACTTTTGCTTTCTAAGCGTGGGACAAAAGCTCCTGTAATAAATTAGCAAATCATGTTAGACATTAAAGAGAAACATAGGATCACATGTAGATTGAAAACCGTATAACCTTAATTGAAAAGCTTGAAACGTATGCCCTTCATCATATATATCGGTAAACATAAAACCGAGAAAAAATGGAGTCTATTTCCATATTAATCAAATATATAACAGCAACCTTATTGTATTTTTATTAATAGAACACGTAAATGACTACATGCTATCAAATTAAAAACTCCGATCGAACCCAAGTAACAATAGACTAAGATCGATGTTTGATCTAGCGGCGGATTAAAATCTAAATATTTTGTTTATGGACGGAGGTCTGACCCGATGAAGTAACTAAGTAGGACAAGAATTAAGCAACGAGCGTTAATTGCATAATGCAACTCTTAGACTTTTTGAGACTGCTTAAGGCATTAGTAACAAGTAATAATGTCAAAAGCATGTTTAGTTCTCATCTCATGTGTTAGGACCAAAGATATACCAACCTTATCAAATATCCACGTTATGAACACAAGAATACCACGTTAAACCCAAACTGTTATGCGTAAATAAAGAGAAAGATTAAGATAAGATATGGTGACTTGATGTATATTCGTGTATATGTTTAGAGAGGTAGAGAAGAAAGATCAAAACAATAATATGTTATATTGCTTCAAAGGAAAACACACACACACACACTCAAGCACACCCCTCAAATGACCATTTGAGGGGTATTTATAGTCAAAGGGACTTGATGCCCTAAAGGCTTTGCTTGGGCTTTTATGGACTTTGGATTGGGCTGGTTTGACAGCTTAAGCTTATAAACCGCTAGCAAGTCTCAACTATTAGCCATTTAGCTTAGCCCAATCCACGAGCCCGATGACTATTCTATCACGATATCTAACACACGTTACAAAGTTCCTAAATGTGAATGACCATCACTTCTAATAAAACTATTAAGGCTAACAATCTCCCCCTAAGGGGTGGTCATTCAAAAGATGCTCCACTTGATTTGGTCTTTACTTTTCTTGAGCTCGAACTTTGTGCGTAGATATAGAATAGTCTTGATTCTTTGTTCCTTCATGCTTTGTGATCAATTAATGTGGTTGTCTGCCGTTGTCAACTTCGTTGGTTAGGTGTCTCCACGCCTTTTTCCACCATGCTCACACTTCTATTTGACTTTGATTACCAATGATGTAGTTCTCGAGTCTTTAAACTTTGTAGATTCTTTGACATTGACGAAGAATCATCTCCTTTGATTATGATGAGAACTTTCATGTGTTGTTGGTATGAGCATGTGGCGATGCCGCGATCCATCCGCTCGGAGCTTCCATAAGAAGAAACATAAAACGATTAGTAATAAGCGGATTCGGCACTTACAAGTTTGAATTTTGAGGGTGTTAACAGCATAGTGTGAAAACACATCTCTAATTCTCACAAAGGCCGTTCTGAACTGGAGTCCCACAAGTGAGATAACGCGATATACCGAAGTACATCTACAGTTCAGATGAGTCGCTGAGGTACACGGAAGCATCACCTGACGTAGACCGTTTGAGACACACTAAGCGTAATCCACGGAGAATTACGAAGTGACCGCTGTCGGGCGCTTGATGTTGACCACGGCGAGTTTCCATTCAATCACGAGGATCACTTGTTGAAACTTCTCATAAATGTTACGGATTGCTAAGATCTGCATAGGACTCTATAATATATCACTTGTGTCCTTATTGATGAACAACAAGCGATGTCATGTCATGTGTTCCTATGAGATCTTTTGATGAATCTCGTGGCTCTAGACTCAATAGTGCATTTTGGTTTTCTGAGCGGAGACTAGGGAGAGGGTCTCCTTCTTCAATACCAACGATCTCTAAGAGAAAGTCGATAGATTATGTAGGGTTCCCAGTGAGAATGAAACAAATCCTTTTGAGAGGAATTGAGTGGCTAGAAGGTTTAGTGCGGTGCGTCACTGGGTCCATGACGTCTTTGTCTTCAATACCAGTGTCATCTAGTGACAACTAGTAGCAGATGATTGAACCGGTTTTACGCCTAAGGTTGATTATGGAGGGCTATTTCTTTTCACCCTTTCTTTTAATTTTCTTTTTAATTCTTCAACCCCTTCTTTCTCCTTTCTCACATTACTCCTTTTTTCAATCATACCTAAGGACTTCTAATACTAACTATTGGTATTGTCCTTGGGTAGATCCCTCTGACTCTGGCGGATCATAGGACAGATTTCCTATCCTTAGTCACCTTATAACTCCATGACTATCCTATGTTGCCATAAAACCATTTTCTTGAAAATCTCAGTGTTTTATGATTATCAAAACATTTTGTTAACACCTTGAGAGTTTTGTTTTAAAACACTCCCCTTCACATATGCTTATATTGTTTTAAGCGAAATCGCACAGAGAGGGTAGACTTCGCACTTTTGAATTGATCAACTTTCAATAGACAAGACCGATTCGAGACACGTTTACATCACTAGTTAACTAGCTTGAAATTATTACCGGCACGGTCAAGTCCAAGAAAGTTTCTCGAAATGGTACATTCTACTTAGACAAGTCCTATTGAGAACAGCTTACATCCTGGTTAGACCGCTTGAAATTATGCAGATCCGGGAACAAGTCTTTTCGTCTTGACTTTATATTATCGTCAATTCATTGGTTACAGTGAGTCGAGCTCATTTGAGATTCAAACACCGATCATTAAACTTTTTTGATCACATTTTAATCACGTCTCTCCCCTCAAAAATAGCATATTCATGATGTTTTGAAACAAAATGATTAAAAGATATGTTTTTTAGGAAAGCATTTGGAGAGCGATTTAGCATGAATTTTGGAACAATTTTTGTTTTATACTCCCCTTAACGAAAGCATATTTTTCATACAGAAAATTTTAGAATCAATTAAGGGTTTAGAGGGAGTTATCTTGGTACCAAATGTGAGAGATTTTGAAAAATCTTTTTGAAAACTTTCGAATCAATGGTACACAAGATGTGAAGAAGATTTTGAAAATCTTTTGAAGATAATTAGAGAAGAATTATCTTCATTTGTTTTAGGATAAGTGCTCGATATTTATGAAAATCGATTTTGCGTTGCACTTTCCTTTCTTTAAAGATCGGGTTGCAGGCTGAAATACTTACAAGCCATTATGATTTTAGGAATAGCGCTTGAAAAAATATTTAAAACCTTTGATTTTGATAAGCACTTTCCTTTCTTTGAAGCCGGGTCTGAACGATGTGTTGAAGCCATTAATGTGAAGTCGGGTTTCGTCTGAAGTATCAAAGCCATTATTTTGAAATTTTTTTAGAAACGACATGTTTTGAAAAACATTAAAGAACTCTCGCTCAAGCATCAGTACATACCCGTATCATTGTTGAATGACATTTCTAGAAACGTACAGAATATCGATTATACGAGAGACATGTCGTGAGAAGAATATTTTTGGATTTTTGTGAAATTTTATAATTTTTTTGTATTTTTGAAAGTTTTCTATTTTTGTATTTTGCTTTTGTTGGTTTTTCAAATTTTGTATTTTGTTTTCAAAATATTTACAAGAAGATTTGAAGAAAGAAGATTAAGTTTGGCCAAAGTAAGTAGGTTAGAGTGGAACTAGAAAAGGATTTCCATATGCGAAATTGGCATAAATTCTTCTTTACCACATGGGGTATAAGAATCTTCAACACTTTTACAAGTACCTGCATCCACAGAAGAAGAATTTTCACAAATACAGTGTTAGAAGTACATGTTTTCTCACACGGTGAGGTGATCACTATCAGGTTGTAGTGGATCGACTTCCTTATCCGAATGATTTTCACTATTATTTGTCTTGGAGCAATTATCAAAAATCTTTCCTGTGGGAATCCATCTAAGACCTATTTTGTTGAAAACTTTTCCCGTGGGTATCCACCTAAGGTAAGATCTAGGAGTTGTTTTCTCATCAGATGCAGCGGAAGATTCATTTTTAGAAAAACTACGTCCTGAAGAGATCCACCTATTAGGTTTCCTTTTGATGTTCATCTTATCAACGGGCTTGTTTCTATTTGGTGTCTTAGTGGATTGTGCCTTGGCACGAGAATTATCTTTCTTGAGATATTGTAAGGCACATGCCTCATGATTAGCTGAAAAGACACATTTTTTACATGTAGTACAGACAAATTCAATATTCTTGTTTAAAACAGCAGCTTTAACTTTTGTACTCAGTCTTTTGGAAATTATTCTTGTTCGAAAAAGACTTAGAATTCCTAGTGTTGTTTTCTAAGGGCATAGCATTTTCATTTGCACAACTACTCTTAGATGCAAGCCAATCCCTAGTCTTTTGTAGAGTGTTCCTAGGTAATGGTTTACTACTACTAGCAGTGCCTTGAAATCTTGTAGAATTCATCACCCTAGATGTTGCACAGAATTCCGTCTTTTCGATGCGTGCCTTTTCCTAGCTTCTTCTAGATAGTGATTGTTGACCATGTCGTTAGAACCGACAGATTCTTTAACATGATTTTTGGTCACATTCCGTGTACTATTCCTAGAGATGCCGGTGTTATCACTTTTGGTGTTTTAAAGTGATTTTCCTTTTCAAAACTTTGATAATTCTCTTTTTAATAGGGGACTGTGGGTGACTGTTTTTGACAAATCATTTTTCTCATTGACTTTTGGAGGAGAAATAGACATTTTGGTTTAAAACGGTTTGGGAACATTTGTCTTCTCCTCAGTCAATGGTTTTGCAATCTTAGTATCCACAGCCTTTCCTTTTGACATTCCAGCTGAGCCCTCAAAAGATCATTTTGCTCTTTCATGTCCTTGTAGGCGCGCGCTCATGACAGTTTGTCATACTTGCATTCCTCGGATTTTCGATCAAGCTGTTTAAAATAGGACACGTTTTGTTTTTCAAGAGCTTTTTCATATTTTGAAACAATTGCGGAGGTCTCAGACTGGAGTCTTTCATGATCTTCAACAGAATATGTTTGTAAGATAATGGACATGATATCGGTAGTCATAACATCTTCGAAGAGAGAATCATTCAAATTTTCCAAAACTTTGATGTGTTCAAAACATTCATTAGCTTGCTTTACCAGGGATTTATGGTCCTTGACAAAGTCACTCGTTTCTTTCAAAAGAGCTTGTTCAACATGAATTACCCTTGCGATGGCGGTTAACGGAGGGCAATTTGGGTTTTATAAAACTCTTTTGTTTCGTCATCATGACGAGTAAACCAGATGTTAGTTGTAATATTGGTTTTAGACTTGACGGTCTCTTGAAGATACCCAATTCTAGTTTTAACGTCATCTAAAATGCTTCTAGTATCACTTGTGTTAAAAGGATTGTTTGAAGACATTTGTTCGATTTTCGAAAGAGATTTGGAAACTACAACTGGTTTGGCGGTTTTGGCGGGTGTTGACACTTTGTATGAAACACTTGGTGTGGTGGAAAACGTTGATTGTTCTTTTTGATTAACAAAAGTAATTCCATTAATTTTGTTCCATTTGTTATAATCAATGGGTTTAAGATCGGATTCTTTTGTTTCAATTTTGATCTACTCTCCTCAGATAGTTCCAACGTTTCAAGAGAATCACGAACAATTATGGGTTCATGCAAAGGTTTTCCATTGTTCAACACATTCGGAGATTTCTGAGCTTTCTTGAGGAACGAAGAAGGGTCGTTACCAAGTGCCATTTTATGTGAAGTATGAAAGCGATTTACTTGGTTTGAAAGCATCTTGTTTGTTTATCACGAATGACCCGTTGTGAGAAGCCAATTGTCCAAAGCTTTAATTTTCTCATTTTTATCCAGAATTTCATCAAGAAGAGAATCTTCTCGTTTTGAAAAATCACAATCAACTTTTCTTCTCTTTTTCAAGATCGAGAAACAGTGCTTTTGTTTAGAAAGTTGGTCATTTAGATCTGAAATTTCCTTGTTTAAAGATTTGATTTTCAAATTCAGATTCACATCAAGTGTGTCATACTTGAGTTGCAATCTTTTTCTCTTAAAATAGAATCTCGATAACCAATTTCTAATTCAGACATTTTGTTTGTATGAAATTCATAGGCTTTGGCGTGCTCCTTGTAACTCTCAAGCTCAGCGGTCAATTTTTTATTCGCGGCCTTAACCTCGCGATTGACCGTTCTTACTTTCTCAACTTCAATGCCATTGATTATTAATGATTCAAAATAAGAACGTGTTTCCTCATCATTAGCACCATTCTGTATCACTTGACCTCCATTAGGATCCATATATGGAGTTTGAGTTAACATTGCTATTAACATGCTCTCCCACATATGTGTGTCATAATAAGGTTCGGAGACACAGAATGTGGCTTCTCAGTGAGTAATGAATTTGGTACCTCATTGAGTGAATATGTGTCGAGACAGGAGTTGTGTCATAAGTACGCTTGATGTTGTGTCCTGTTGATTGATTGTATGGTGGAGGTTGCATTATCGTTTGCTTTATCTTCCCATTTTGGGTACTGAATTTGATTTCCTCGGACCAACTCAATTCCCAACTCTTCTTTTCTGCTAACATCAACATGTCTGGATCTTTTCAAGCTTCGTAGCCGGTTGACACTAGATCCTGAATCTTGTCTTTGAGGTTCGGAGGTAGCATTCTGAACAGAAGTCATAAAACAATTATTCCCATTTTGATATCCATATTGATTCACTCGACCCCTTGATGTCCATCAAACGCTGCATATTGCATCGATTCCCCGATTCATTTCCATAATTCCCCGACTGGGCGCAACATTTCCATTCGATTACCCATGCTCTATTCCCAACATTCTGTCCCATTTGATTTCCAACATGCTGACCGGACCGATTACCCGATCGGAACGCTGATTACCGATGCGATTGTTAATGCTTTATCAATAAAGAATACTCTTTGCAAGGTCGCTACGGGTGGATTTGAGGATCATGATTCCTTGTTCTGGTATTGTTGATCGGATAGAATTGTTGTTGTGGTTGTGGAATGTATTGCTGCAAGTTGTTGTTGTTAGAAGATGATGAAGCTTGTTGTTGTGTATTCACTGTAGTTTGAGTCTTAGCAATAAGTGCATGATTCTTTGCCAATCTTTCTTGCCTGACTTCATTCGCTTCACTTGGTTTTGTTTCGAAAATCATTCAGTTGATCAAAGTTCACCGGATGTAAGTCTTTTGTTTGGTTGACAATAGTGACATATCGTCCCCATTCTTATGGAAGATTATTCAGGAACTTGATGTTTTGAACGATTGTTCTGGGTGCCAACTTGTTTCGGATAAGCTCATTCATCAAAGTGCAAAACCTTCCATAGTAGGATTCAATGGATTCTCCGGGTGTAGATGTAAACTTCTCCCATTCAGTTAGCTGCTTGTTCTCCATGTCTTGTTTACCAATTTCTGTTCCATAACATAGTCGTTTAACACGTTCCCACATATCGCAGTTTTCACAACTGTCTATAGCAGCAAAAATGTCTATTGGTAAACCCAGTTGGACAATATGAATTGCCATGTCATCGCATCGACTTGTTTCTGATCCTCTTCAGTGTATTCTAATTCAGTTTGAAGATGAGAGGATGGTGGGATGGGAGGTGTTGCATCGGCATTTCGGACATGAACTTGTCGAGGCTTGAAGGGTCCATTCTGAATGGATTTAATCATGAGTTTGCCATTAGGTTTGGTCTTGATGTAGCGGAGCATTCGACTTGTCCATTGAAGATAACCACCTTTTGCCAACATAGGAGGTCGGTTTTCGGCACTGGCTGCATGAATGTCTTGTTGAGTTGCCATTGATGAAGGTATGATATGATAAAGTTGATGTAGGATCGATTCAACGATAAAGGAGTTGTGGTTGATGAAGATTAAGCTCAGTTGAGGGTGTTCCGAAAGTCGTACTCGTAAACTCGGTTCTTAGAAAAATTTTTGCCCAAAATTTGAAATTCACTATAAAAATCAATTCTAAGGTCGTATGAAAAATTTGAGTTATGACAATTTTGACGCAAAATTTGACCCGAAAAATTTGAATTTAGGCCAATTTTCCTTTGTTAAACCAAAATTTGAATCTCACGTAAAATTGAACGTTTAGTCTCCTCAAATTTTAACCTTAAAGTAGAAAGAGCTTAGGCGTAGACCAAAGAAGTTACGAGTAGGATATGGTTACGAGTAGGATGTATTCGAGTAGGATGGCTTGGTAGGTTATCTCGTGGAAGCTTAGGCGTAGGATTCCTATGCGTAGAAACCTTAAAGCGTAGAAACCTTATGCGTAGAAAGTATCTTACAGCGTAACCTTAAGCTTATCGTGGACAAAAAGTTACTCGTAAACCTGACGCGTAATTGTGAAGTTATGCGTAGAGTTACTCGTAAGCTTTTAGCTTATGCGTAAACTATGGTTAGAACCAAAATCCTACCTTGTCACAGTAAAGGGATATCCACTTAAATTCAGTGTTCCATCAATATAGCTTCGAAGATTCTTCACCAAAAGTTACAGTAGAAAAACTTATGAGTAGTTGACTTTCTTACGAGTAGAACTAGGGTTTTGACTTACTCGTAAAAAATTTCCAACGATTCAAACAAATTCATTTGCCGAATATCCTTAAAAACACTCGAATAACACCAAAATGTTAACCTTTTTCACCCAAAGTGCTTAGAAAAGTTACGAGTAGAAAACTAGGTTTTGACTTTTGACTTCTACTGTAAGAAATTTCCAACGATTCAAATGATTTCGCTTGCAGGATATCCTAAAAACACTCCAATAACACAAAAATGTTGACCTTTTTCACACAAAGTGCTTAGAAAAGTTATGAGTAGAAATGACCAATAACCAAATACGAGTTCAAAAGTGAAGAAAAACACGTAAAGCTTCTAACTTTTTGCAAAAAACTGAAACTTTAGCACCAAATAAACCTTAAACCACAAGAATCTTGAATTTTTAAGTGCAAAAATTAAAGCTTTAAGCTTGACAACTATGAAAAACGTGAGCCTTTACGCGTACAATACCAAGCTTCAACACAAACACAAACACTCCTAAACCATTGTTAGGCGATTGATACCAATTGTTAGGACCAAAGATATACCAACCTTATCAAATATCCACGTTATGAACACAAGAATACCACGTTAAACCCAAACTGTTATGCGTAAATAAAGAGAAAGATTAAGATAAGATATGGTGACTTGATGTATATTCGTGTATATGTTTAGAGAGGTAGAGAGAAGAAAGATCAAAACAATAATATGTTATATTGCTTCAAAGGAAAAACACACACACACACACTCAAGCACACCCCTCAAATGACCATTTGAGGGGTATTTATAGTCCAAGGGACTTGATGCCCTAAAGGCTTTGCTTGGGCTTTTCGTGGACTGGATTGGGCTTTGGATTTGACACGCTTAAGCTTATAAACGGTTAGCAAGTCTCAACTATTAGCCATTTAGCTTAGCCCAATCCACGAGCCCGATGACTATTCTATCACGATATCTAACACACGTTACAAAGTTCCTAAATGTGAATGACCATCACTTCTAATAAAACTATTAAGGCTAACATTATGCCTCGGGTTCAAGGTCTGACCAAGCAAACTCGAAATAAGTCGACCAAGTAAGAAATTGCAAAAATAACCAAAGGTCTGACCTAAGAGAAATAATCACCATGGGTTAGAATGGCCCTAAGGTCTGACCAAAGAAGTCAAGCCAAATGCACGTGTTCATAGTTGGATGGCATAGACTTAAAATTTAACAAATATGGTATTCACATAAATCTGGTAAAAGTCGTATACAAAGAAGCATGCAAAACAACTTTTAACACTTATTTTAAAAACTTTTTGTAATGACACTGTAGTGATCATCATGGTTCACGTTAGCTCAATCGAATTGGCAGGGAGGCGAAAGGACAAGGTGTGCGCTAGGCAATAACGAATTCCTTTAGGTGTGACTGTGGCACCTCCTTAAACCCCTTTATAGTCTGTTCTAGTGGGTGAGCCGTACATCCCAAGTGTCCGTAGCGTCTAGTTTTTAAATTCATGAAAACTTGTTTCAATAGTTTAGGTCACTTTATTTAACAAAAACAATTTTCCATGAAACAAATAGCATGTCACAATGAGCATGATATTTAGGCGTGTAAATAAAAACCAATATTAATGTTATGATTATGATATGTATTATTTCATATTGCATTCAATTAGGTGTCAAAAACAAGTAACAATAATGCACATAAGGAATCACAAACATGTAAACATAAACATCAATATATAAACACATATATTGATCCGAGTTCTCTGCGAGTCTTTCCCAAAAAGAGAACCATAAGACCGTCACTAGAGACAATACCTAGATAGCCCCATACATCACAAAAAGCAATTGAGTGGGTCTTGTGGCCGGAAAACACATACTCCATCCGTCCCAAATTATAAGTCCACTTTCACTTTACACAAAGTTTAAGAAATTTCCACTAACTATTCTATTAACCAATCAAATATCATCTTTCTCCACTAAACACACTTTTGATTGGTTGAAATATAAAAGTGCACAAATATTTTGGGACAACCAAAACTACCGATATGAACTTATAATTTGGGATGGAGGGTGTAAAAAACATGGCAAACTTAATTAACCATTAATTACGCTATTTTATGTATGTAATAAACAATATGTAATTCTAATTATCAATATAATTCTAATTAACAATTAATTGTAATTAACCTTTAATTCTAATTAACAAATTTAATTCCAATTAACAAATTACTTCTAATTTTTAATTTAATTTAATTTGTGTGTGTTGTTATTTTTATTAATAATTAACAAATATTGCATATAGTTGTCAAAACAAAAATAAAATGAATAACTAATTAGATTTCATGCAGCCTTTTATACATGTTTATTAAAGCGTGTAACCCATAATCAAACGAGTTAACTCGTGATGCCATTGTTGGGATTTTATAGCCTAGTTAGCCAAGTAGCATAAGCGAGCACGCATGCGAATTGGATCTAGTTAAAGCAATTAGGTATACACGTATTTAATAAACAATAATAAATAAAAGGTAAATAGTGTAACACCTCCAATTTCGTGATACGCAGCGGAATTCAAGCTGGGTGTTACTTCACTAACAACAGTTATATCAATAGAAAACGAACAGTAATTGAGTCGTTTTAAAAGATTTATCATTCGATTTATATACCCTAATTGAGTCATTTTAAAAGATTTATCATTCGATTTATATAAATATCAGAGTTTACAAAATGAGGTCCCAATGGTTTTACAATTTATTATATAAGTTTTCGAATGATAATATAGCCTTCTTGAGTATTCGTGCCCTTCCGTGCCATCCTCGTAAATTATGAACCTAAGATAAACATGCTAAAAGTGTTAACACAAAGGTTGGTGAGTTCATAGAGTTTATGATTAAAACAGTTGAGTTCAATAGTTTCGAATTTGAGCGATTATTTTAATAAATACCAATATCAATGAAATAAGTAGTGGG
The DNA here is from genome assembly GCA_910596185.1 of Chrysanthemum makinoi. NCBI lineage: Eukaryota > Viridiplantae > Streptophyta > Magnoliopsida > Asterales > Asteraceae > Chrysanthemum > Chrysanthemum makinoi. The sequence goes on along the minus strand of OU343221.1, from coordinate 29,519,692 downwards.
TTACGTTGTTATACACCCATAGTTCGTTTGTTTAGTATTCAGTTGAACACAAGTTTCAAGGTTGGGCCATGTTGTTGCACCCATAAATTCAGTAGTTGCAGCATTTGTATCATTGCAACACAGTATATATTGCCTTAAGTCTCATGAATGCAAAACTTAACACGAGCGGCGTCATAAAAATGACGTAAGTTACAAACATCATAATAATGATGTGAGCAACAATGCCCTCGGTAGGGTTTGCCATTTTCTAGTATTCTCAAATAAAGTGCATTTGGTTACCTATCCGGCTAACACAAATGGAGCGTCAACTTCCAATAGATCTATTCACTATATTCGCGTTCATTCGCAAGTGATTAATGGTTCATGATATGAGGGACTTTTAATGGCAACATTAGGTACTTAAGCAATAGCAATCAGGTGTAGGTATAGCATAGAAAATACTTGTGCTCAAGTTTGTAGCATGTATCTCCCCACGAGTTTAAAAAAAAGTAAAAAGTGAGACTATGAACTCATAGTAGTATGTAAAAGTTACAGTATTTGTGATAGTAAAAGAAAGTAGTTGAGCATGTATCTCCCCCAAAACAGTTTAAAAGCAAGTAAAAGTAGGGGCCATGAACTCACGGTAATTCGTAAGAGTTTAAAATAAATGTAAAAATATCAAGCAATATTTGAGCATGTATCTCCCCCAAAACGTTCAAAATAAGGAAAAGAGGGGCTATGCCTCACCTCGATGTTCTGATAGCTGGATGGAAAACAAATTAAGTAAAGCTGATAAACTGCTCCGACTCGTGACCTGAGTTGGTATGTCATGTTTTTAGTATTCGAATTCAAGTTTATGCGATGATAATACTTTATCGGTAATTGGGTAAATATGAAGTCTCTTCAAAAATTAGTAATACTTATCATACTTATTTTTATGGCTCGGATGATTATTAATAAGTTTTATCAAAACCCAAGTTGTTAAAAATGATATGTTTCAAAAATGTTATATTTAAAATTTTAAATATTTACGGTTTTTACCCTTGCACTTTCAAAAATGACACTTTAAACCCTCAACTATGGGTTATTGACAAAATTAGCCCTTGTATAATTAACAACTCTCACACTTTCAAAAAGACGTTATTGGGGCTTTAAAATCCTTGCAGCGAGCTCTTTAAAATGATGTAACTCTCATACTTAACAACTCTTTAATTAACGAGATATCAACTATTGAAAAGGGCTACTTAGGCTAGTTTTGACAAATTAAAATTCTCGTTTTCAAACCATAAAGCTTTATATCTTTTGCATGTAACCTTGTGAAATGTTGTTTAACTCATTTTCAACTTTTCTAAGATAGTTCAAAATTGAATTTATCAAAAATCCCAAGTTTTTCCCAAAGACCTGATGAATGGAACTTTTGGTTTTTAGGACACATGGCCCTAAAGGAGTGCTGTTTTTATGCATGACACCTAGGCTTTTGAACCAGGTTATGGGGGCGTTTTAGAGTGTCCTAGGTGGTGTTTACAAAGGTACTTTGGTTGGCCCTAATACCTTTAACCAGATGTAAACAAATGGGGCGCAAGTAGGGGCGTTTGGTTTTTATAAAATCAATACAGCTATTGGGATTTTTATTAAAATATGACTTGGTTATGCGTTTTCTGGACCCGTGCTCCTTTGTTTTTGAAGAAAACGTCATTCCGGACAACTTTTGTGCTTTAACTTTTTGATGAAACGGACCAGAAGTGCCTCGAATTGCGTGCCCGACCCTTCTGTCCACAGAAAGTTTTGACAGCTTTTCGATAACTTCGTTAGACCGTATCTTTTGACTCGTGTACTCGTTTTGAGTGATTCAAATTGCTACGTTTTCCTTATAAAATACTTTTTAACAGTATGCAATTGATATTAAAAGTTAAAACGAAATGGAATGAGTTTAAAAGACTTACATGCTTGGGATTTGACAAGAACTAAAATGAGAATAGCTTGGCTTCCAAATGGAACAAGACTCTTTCCCTCCTCCTAGGCTCTAATGTACCCTTCCTTTACTTCACCTTGGTACTTAAGATCAGATTATAATGTTGTATTTGTGTATTGTTTGTTTTGATTAGTGTTGAGAGAAAAAGTGAAAAGTGTGATTGATTTATATAGGAGAAGGAATTTGGGTTTGTATGCAATGTATGGCTACAACTAGGGATACTTGTCCAAGAGGAAATGGAGCATGGTGTTCTCAATATGTCCATGCACTATGTTGTTGGCTCAAGTGGTTCAAAAGACACCATGTATCACCATTTTTAACCAAGGGTAGAAGAGGAGGGGTGATGTGTAAGTAAAATGTAACTAGTTAGGAATTTATGGCTTTGATTTAGTTAAAATCTAGTTAGGATTTGTTTAGTTTAGGTTAGTCTAATTTAAGTAAATGTCATGTTTAACATTTATGCATAAAATACTTGTACCACAAGAATTGGAAAGTTGTACCTTACACTTGTAAATTATAAGAAAATAAAATTTAAAGGCTTGTGCATTATAGGGTTGTACCTTGTGCTTAAAAATAGGTACATTGAGATTATAATGTAATTTATATAAGTACAAAACTTTTATTCATTAAAGACTTGTACATAAGCTTGAAAGACTTGTACATAAGCTTGAAAGACTTGTACATTTACATTTTATAAAAATCATGTATAAATTAATTAGGGTTTGTGATTTCGTTAACATACAATCATAGTTTTGTAAATTAGAGCTTGTAACGAGAAATATTGTAAAGTTAGGTTTTCGTGCTTTAAGAACTTGTACATTAGCTTCAAAGCATTGTACTTTAGTATTTATGATTTAGTTTCGTAAAATCATAGTTATAATAAAGTAGGGTTTTGTGTAAATTCTAATAAATGGCTAACGTTTAGTTCCAAAGTTTAATAATCGTACGTTAACGAAATAACGTAAAGGGGTAAATAAAAGTTGAAAACTTTTGTACTTGACGTATACGGAATGAACTTAAGACATTCTGGTGTTAGTGTGTACATTTATTAAGAATGAGAGTTACGTCATATTAGTTAGTTGTTGTGATTAGATAAACTGATATCGTTTAAAAAAAATTTAGACGTGAAAAATAGATAAGTATTCTTTAGTTAGAATATCATACAAGTTGAAATTTACCGGTGGTTATAGTCTTACCCCCTTAAGTGGAATCTCGTCCTGAGATTCAGTTCGTGGTAAGTGTTGAGGATGAAATGTGGTTTCACTTGTGAAAGCTTATAAGTTAGAGTTTATTGTTTTACATGTGAAAAACATTATTCCGAAAGTCATATAAACTTAAGAAATTTTTTATTTTGAATGAAGATTGTTATTTTATAAGGTCTATCATGTTTTAGTAATTAATTTTGAAAATAACATGGTTCATAATGGCTTGTGAAAATCAAATTATTAATATCGAAAAAAAATTTAGAATGAGAGAAAGTTGTTGAACTTCAGTTTTTTTTTTTTGTAGATAATGAGTAGTTGTTCCTTAGTGGGTGAGCATAATTTCTAAGGTCATGAACAGTGACCCAATGCGTGAACAGTGACCCCAATGGCTAGTTTTTCTTTTTATAAATACCCCATTTGAATCCTCATTCTTTCATACTAACTTTTCCACCTACATTTCTCTTATCATACTTCAAAATGCCACATATTATTACCATTGTTGCACTCGTGTATGTTGTAATATCTACTATCTATTTAGCAAACGTCCCGGATGAAGATTACGAATTCTTGGCCGTGGTCTTAGTGATTCTTGTACCACTCGTGGTCCTAGCCATCGGCGTGGATAAATTATGTGGGTAATAGCATTATGTTAGGAATGTTGAAATAAATTGTTGTTTAATTTGTGCTATTTTGTAATCGTATGCGTTAGCATTTATGGAGTTGTGGTCTTGTGTTGGTTGTTGGGTTGAAACCCAGTACGCTTAATGGTGTGTTTGTTTATGTAATCTAGGCCGATGCCCGTTTTAATCTAAATGTGGGTTGTGTTTGTTTGTTTTACTAATGGGTTGAAGCCCACTTCTTGTTATAAAAAGAGAGCATTTAATATAGTTTATAGATTTGTCAAGGTTCTTATATATAGAGTTATGTCCCTTGATATTTCATTCATTACGCTTAATAACTCATTTATATTTATTATACAGAATAATCAAGATCCTGCATCTAGTCATGATTCTCGCTCTCCTAGGTGTGGTGGTGTTTTTCATTAGCTTGGCGGATCAACCAATTGGCGATACCATACCTTATTTGGTGATTTTTGTAACATTAACACTACCGTTGCTAATTATATCATTATTTATTAATATTTATGGATTGTAATGTAATAAAAATTTATTTGTGTTTTCCATATATCTTTGTGAATTATTGTGATCCTCGAGTTTGTACTTATATCATTTCAGATACAAATAAGCCCACTTATCTATAATTCATTATTTACATAGAGAGGCGTCCCAAACAATGTAAATAAAGAAATATAAACTTATGGTTCGGCGATTCACAATTTCTTTATTTGAATAAAAAGGCATCACAATCCATTCAAATTAAGACATTTTAAGTCATCATACTTAAGAATTTCTGAATTAACATTCGTACTTAATTGATGAGTTACAAGGAGATTTGGGTGTTCGGAATGCAGGAAGGGGTACACTCATCTTTTAGAGATGGAAGTAACAAAATCAAGGAAAGTTGCCATAATACTCAAAATAGTTGGTGAGTATATATATTTAGTGTAAATAAGGTAGTAGGAGACTATTGTAATTGGTTAGTCTTGAGAAGGTCTTGAGAAAATATAAAAGTAGGCACATGCTCGGGGAAATGTGATTAAGTCATAATGCCTTAGAATAGGCATATGCAGGTATGTTTATTTTGTGTAAAGTGATCAGAAGTACTATATCAGTATACTAAAGTGTTTGTGTAGCATAAACTGTCTAGAAGTCACGTAATTACCTAGAGGATGGAAAGCACAGAGAGCAAAAGGCTATAAAATGTTTTTGGGAAAAATTAGTTATAGTTTAGGTCTCAATTAGACCAGTTTCTCTATAACTGAGGCTCTTATACCAATCTGTAACACCCCCAATTTCGTGATACGCAACGAAATTCAAGCTGGGTGTTACTTAATGGCACAACAGTTATATCAATAGAAAACGAACCCTAATTGAGTCGTTTTAAAAGATTTATCATTCGATTTATATAAATATCAAAGTTTACAAAATGAGGTCCCAATGGTTTTACAATTTATTAAATAAGTTTTCGAATGATTATATAGCCTTCTTGAGTATTCGTGCCCTTCCGTGCCATCCTCGTAAATTATGAACCTAAGATAAACATGCTAAAAGTGTTAACATAAAGGTTGGTGAGTTCATAGAGTTTATGATTAAAACAGTTGAGTTCAATAGTTTCGAGTTTGAGCGATTATTTTAATAAATACCAATATCAATGAAATAAGTAGTAGGTTACGTTGTTATACACCCATAGTTCGTTTGTTTAGTAATCAGTTGAACACAAGTTTCAAGGTTGGGCCATGTTGTTGCACCCATAAATTCAGTAGTTGCAGCATTTGTATCATTGCAACACAATATATATTGCCTTAAGTCTCATGAACGCAAACTTAACGACAAAGCGTAAAAATGGTAAGTTAATCATAATAATGATGTGAGCAACAATGCCCTCTAGTAGGAGTTTGCCATTTTCCTAGTATTCTCAAATAAAGTGCATTTGGTTACCTATCCGGCTAACACAAATGGGGCGTCAACTGCCAATAGATCTATTCACTATATTTGCGTTCACTCGCAAGTGATTAATGGTTCATGATATGAGGGACTTTTAGTGGCAACAGTAGGTACTTAAGCAATAGCAATCAGGTGTAGGTATAGCATAGAAAATACTTGTGTTCAAGTTTGTAGCATGTATCTCCCCACGAGTTTAAAAAAAAGTAAAAAGTGGGACTATGAACTCACAGTAGTATGTAAAAGTTTAGAGTATTTGTGATAGTAAAAGAAAGTAGTTGAACATGTATCTCCCCCAAAACAGTTTAAAATCAAGTAAAAGTAGGGGCCATGAACTCACGGTAATTCGTAAGAGTTTAAAATAAATGTAAAAATATCAAGCAATATTTGAGCATGTATCTCCCCCAAAACATTCAAAATAAGGAAAAGATGGGCTATGACTCACCTCGATGTTACAGTAGTCTGGATGGAAAACAAATTAAGTAAAGATGATAAACTGCTCCGACTCGTGACCTGAGTTGGTATGTCATGTTTTTAGTATTCGAATTCAAGTTTATGCGATGATAATGCTTTATAAGTAATTGGGTAAACATGAAGTCTCTTCAAAAATTAGTAATACTTATCGTACTTATTTTTATGGCTCGGATGATTGTTAATAAGTTTTATCAAAACCCAAGTTGTTAAATATGATATGTTTCCAAAATGTTATATTTACAATTTTAAATATTTACGGTTTTTACCCTTGCACTTTCAAAAATAACACTTTAAACCCTCAACTATGGGTTATTGACAAAATCAGCCCTTGTATAATTAACTTTGAAGAATTTACATTTTTAGCCCAAGAAAACTTTATCTTTCAGAAATTGCAATTTTTATCCTTGTAGTTTTATAAGAAAAATTTACTTGTTTTACGCCTAAATAGACAAAAGTAAGGATAAATATAATCGAGGCCTTAAGAGGTTTTTATTACATTCTTGATCCCTTCAAGAGTTTGTCGGGTGGTCTTTCTAATGGTTCAAACTAGAAGTCTTAAGCTCTTACGGTTTGGTATGATTTCCCAAAGTAGGAGGGTTAGGTGCCTTATGTGAAAAGTGTTGGTTTTGGCGATAACAGGCCCAAATGAGGACAGATTTTACACAAGGCAAGCCAATGTTTTTACAACGCAATT
>OU343221.1:29411920-29512351 GCA_910596185.1 Chrysanthemum makinoi | reverse complement strand
GGAATAGGCATAAGTAAACGAATGAATCCGAATAAACAGGAGAGTCACATAATAATCAAAATAGAATGTGGCAACGACCCAGCCTAATAATAAAGGAGATACTCCAATAGCCAAATCTAACAAATCACATATCATAACCCATATCTGTCAAATCATATCAAGTTCGTCAAATCATAAATGCACAAGGAGGAGAGACCTCTCAAGTACCAAATGGAGTAGCTAGCTCCCAAATGCGAGGGGGTGTATTGCACACATGCACCACATCACCAAAACTGAACTGAGTACCTAGGATGCATCCATACGCTCCCTGCAAAACAAATCAAATATACATATGCCAGTACGAGCCTGCACATACGTAATCATAATGGCCAAGTGCGCAAATATTATAATAATATCATAAGGGAACGCCGGGGACCAATCACACCGCCCCAGATAGTGTCATGCCATTGGTGCATCAATGACATGGCCATGACACCTCCATGACTAGTTAGCTCGGGCAACCAAACAAAACAAATCATATAATATCAAACTGATCATATAATGGAATCATATCAATAAGGGATCTCAAATGGATAATCATGTCAAACGAATAATTAATCGAATATCAAATCAGATGGTCATAGCAAACTAATCATATCAAATCAAAGTAAGGAGAATACGAAACGGATATGAAAATAGTCAAGAGTCATGAGAGAAAAGATGTGTCATTACTGAAATGACGGAATATCTGTACCTTAAACTGCAAAAGAGACCATATCAGGAACACAAGGATTAGAAGTTACTCCTTCAGCGAATCTTGTTCATATTGACATAATTATGTTCTCCTGCTATTTATAGCAATTTCTCATATTTAGTAGCTTCCCACACTTAATAACTTTCCGAGATTAGCAAGATTCGATAATAGTCCGATTAGGGTTTTCCGATAGTAATAGCTAGGTTTAGGGTTTGAAGTGTAATTATTCTCATTAATGACCAAATTAGGGTTTCTTATGCATTTAATTAGGTTTAATAAATGTCTTAGTTACAATTAGGTTTTAGGGTATAATATGACATTTTAGCAAAGTTTAAGTTCTAGTACGACAATAACCAAAGTATAGGTTTAAAAGTGACAACTAATCATAATTTCTTAATTGTTAAACATCACCCCCACGATGGCACATGTGCCCCTTTATATTGCGTACACAAGCAGGTTAAATGGGCGTATAGTAGGGTCCAAATAGGATCAATAATACCAGCTAAGAATGCATGATTATAACAAATTCAAGAAGTGAAAAAAAAGAGACCAGGGTCACATGCATGCGTTCTAATATAATGGAGTTTATGAGGCGTTCATATATGTTGCTCGTTTCAGGTTACAATCCATGTACACACATGCACTCAAACACACTTAGTACATACACAACATGCCAAATTTTGATTCCGAGACTCGACCATTCGAAACGTACACACATATAGCCCATGCTGACTACTCCTAGCGACACCTATTTCAAACATCTTCGACTCGCATCACCAAGCATACGTGACACCATTCGAGCAATCACAAATACACACGACCTACCAAACTGACCCTTGACACCAACATCATACGATCACGACACGTGACTTTCACACACATACACATGACTCGAAATCATAATCCAATATGTAACGTACGAGAACTCAAACTTGAAAAGACGAATCATCGTTTTACGTGGCATGCTAAACAAATATTCGTACAAAAGAAACGAAATGGTTATGAGACGAATACCTTCGGAGCCAACGAAAAAGGGGACGATGCTACAATCCCACGGACACCACATTATCGTACTAGCTCCCCTTTCCTTCTTCTTGATCGTGAGCACCTAAACGAGGAATGATGGCTGCTAGGTTTCGGTGGTGGAGAATAAATGACGGCATTCTTAGGTTTAGGGTTTTCCAAAGAATGACTTATGGAAATGAAAAGAAAGATATGTGGGTCTAATATTTGAATTCGTAGCATGCATGGGCTCAATGGTCATGTGGGTTAAAACAAATTAGTTCATTCGGGCCTTTCACCAAAACTGTTAGTCCAATGATAAGGAAAAATAGATGTGTTTAGGTCCAAGAATACATAAACGTGTATGTGTGAATGAAAATTTTGGATTCCGAAATTAATAATAAGAAGAAGTGTCGTTAGTCGGGTATAAACGAAAATAATTTGTGGTTCCAAAAGTATCAAAGAAACGCGAACATATGAGAATAAATGAATGTCGCTAAATAAAAAGGTTAGGTTACATTTATATATATTACGTACTTTATTTTTAATATATAGTTTCTAAATGTTATATAATTATTTAGGTGATATACGAAATAAAATAAAAATATCGACCGTAAATTTTAGGGCGTTATAAAAACCTAGTACAAAACATGATTACAAATCATGAATATGAAGTGTGGATTAGAAGTCCAAAAACATTAAGCACGCAAAACGAACAGCATTCTATTGTATTTCTTAATAATGGGCTCAAATGGTCTAAGCATAAAAACCCAAAAGTCCAAAACACAAAGACAAAAGAAGGCGACCATCGAGGATACGATTAATGATGATCGGGTCAGGCTGAAAGTTTCTGATGACCATAATGAAGTCAACTTATTTGCATCATTTGAACTCTGTTGGCCCCTTTTTTTATGGATCTATGATCAAGATATACCAAAACAATGAAATAAACTTTATATCTATAAATCTGTCATCAAATATGTTCGAATACAATACTATTTATAAAGACATGTCGAATGGGTACAAGTAATGGTTGTGTTGGTTCGATTGAATCAACAGTCATGACCCTTCGATATAACTGTCAAAATAACTATTTCTAACTAACTTCTGTAACTACTTTGTAACTGCCTATGTTGACTTTTGTTTCTGACTTTTGGGGTTGACTTGGTTAGAGTGGGATTGACCCAATATTTCCCCCCTTAATCACAATCGCTGCGACGTAGGTCTTTAAGTCTTCTTGATTCATCTTTGGGTTAAATCCACTATCTGAGCTACTACTGTTTTAATTTCTTGTAGTGCTTGTGATCATCCTTACATCCCGGTAGATCAATTTTCCTTGGGTACTTCCACCTTTACTACTGTGATCTTCATTATGTCCATGTTGATCATATTTTTTCTGGTTATTCCCACTTGTTGTGATCTTCCTTAAGTACAGGTTGATCATGTTTTTCTGGTTACTTCCACCTTCGTTGTTGTGATCTATCATAAATCCTGATGATCATGTTTCTGGTTGGTTGGTTATACTACCAACACTTAGTCTTCCTATTGGAGTTCTTGCAGCGCATATATCTTCCTTAATTTCTGGCCGACTCAAGCTTTCGGTTATACCACCATCCAAATTTTCACTACCAACTCCTTGTTGTTCGATGTTTGATACTGTCAATTTGAAGTTGAATGGAATTTCCTTCCATTCTTGCTTCATGATTCTTCTTGGTTATTGAGACTTCCTAGTGCTTCTTCAACAGTTGCCATAAGTAATCTTGGTTCTAAGTCTTCTTCAATGAGATTAGATTGTTCTTTTTTCTTTGATGGACATCTGTTTGCAAAATGCCCATACTCCTTGCATCTAAAACACAACACCTTACTCTTATCATGAGTAAATTTATTTGAGTTGCTGTTTGATTCTTTCTTGAAATTATTTTCTTGGCCTCGCAACAAATCTTGTCCACATTTTTCACAATGTCTTCCTTGAGTACTGTTATTGTTGTACCGTGTTAATAATAACTTATCTTGATCATTATTTTCCTTATTCTTTTTAAACTTTATTCTTTCCTCGTACGTCTTGAGTCTCCCAATTGCTTCTTCCATCGTCATTTCACTTAGATCAGAATATTGCTTTATTGATGCAACTATTTGCAGAGGCCTATCGGGTACAACATTTAATAGTTTTCGTACTATTGTTTGATCTTCAACTGTGTGCCCTAGACTAGCGGCTTTGTTAACGAGTGTTGTTAGTTTTGTAGCGAAGGTGTCGATTGTCTCGTCTTTCTTCATGTATAACATCTCAAAGTCGGATTTGAGTGTTTGCGGTCTTGCTTGTTGAACTCTATTTTCGCCAACGTGTCTAGTTTTCAAAGCATTCCAAATGGCTTTCGCGGTTTTGTGCTTTGTTATTTGAAGTAAGTGTTCCTCAGGTAAGGCTTGATAAAGGAATGCAATAGCAGTTTTATCTTTTTTCTTATCGGGTTGAGTCGTCTCAGACGGCTCTATTGTTTCTCATAGACCATTCGCTTCGAGAATGATTTGCATCCGAATTGCCCTTAATGAGTAATTCGCGGGCTTTAGGATTGGGCATTGGAATTGAGGTGTATTATTTTTACTAAGTTCCTTTCCACTTCCTTTCATCATATCTTAAAGATATTGACAATAAATCTTCCAAAAAAAAATTTAACACGAGGTGTGTTGAAATTTCTTATGTCTAGCGAGCTCTTATGTTTTATTTTTCCTTAAAGGGTATAAAACTTTACAGGTCTATTTTTTTTTTTAAATCCAAAACTATCATCGGAGATTATATATTCTAAAAACGAATAACCTAAGGTTAATTACTCCTTAAAGATTATTCCTAACAATATAATAAACAGTAAAATCATTAGGTTATTATATTTTTTAAAAACTTGACAAGATACTAACTTAAAATAAAGGAGTAACTTATCTAAAAAAAAACTATACAATATATATATATATATATATATATATACATATATATATATATATACATATATATATACATATATAATGAAAAATAAAGTTAAAAGACTGGTTTTGCAAAATTTTGGAACCTGGGTAGGGGAGGGGGGTTGATGGTATAATCCGTTGCCCTCTTTTAACTTTGAGATGCCCTAGTAAAGGTTGCGCCTCTCCTTTTTTTTATTATCTCTCCTGAGATAAAAATGATCGTCTCTTTTATTTGAGACTAGAATAATTTTTCTTTCTTCTGGGATATGTCCCGTTTCTCTTCTCCTCTCCTTGGGTGACCGCCTGTGATAAGGCTTGGTTGACCCTCCTTATTCTTCTTCGGTTAACTGTGTTCTTTGCGAGCACTTGTAATCCCACAAATGAAACCTAGGGTTTCGTTGAATTGGGGTTTTCTGACAGTGTAAGAATTGGATGATTTGGAGGTTAAAATTGAGTCAATTGATGATTCAATTTGATGTTCTGGGCTTGATTCCTCAACGAACAGGTGTGTTTGTTCCTTGTTGTGAATCGATTTAATTTATGCCCTTTGATGACTAGTGTCATCTATTGGTATGAGTTTTTTTTTTTTTTTTTTTTTTTAATTGAATCAAAGGAATAGAACGATGTTATAACCGTGTCTTGATCTGTTTGGATTGGGTACCTTTTGTTTTCGGTGTTATCTTGTCTTTGACAGATTTTTCTTGCAAAATAAAAACGATATGAAACGTTTTTTCTGATTCCGGGTTGATTGATCACTAAATTGTGATTGATCCCTGTGTGGTAGATGCGTTTAAGAAACAGAACACAAAAATGATTTTCATGATTTGTGTTCGTTTAGTTTTTGCATAAATATTTTCCGAAACAAAAAACCTTAATTCTTTTGATTCTAAAAATAGAAAATGAGAGATTGGTATATGATGATTTGTGGCTCTGATATCAATTGTTGGCCCATTTTTTATGGATCTATGATCAAGATATACCAAAACAATGAAATAAACTTTATTTCTATAAATCTATCATCTAATATGTTCGAATACAATACTATATATAAATACATGTCGAATGGGTACAAGTAATGGTTGTGTTGGTTCGATTGAATCAACAGTCATGACCCTTCGATATAACTGTCAAAATAAATGTTTCTAACTAACTTCTGTAACTACTTTGTAACTGCCTATGTTGACTTTTGTTTCTGAATTTTGGGGTGGACTTGGTTAGATTGGGATTAACCCAATAAACAAGGTCCAAATGATGTTGACGGAAAAGAGCTTTTTAATAGTTTTGGAGAAACACACATTCGGAAACATGCAGTCCATAGGTTCAACGGGGTGGTCAAGATAATGAAAAATAGGGTCAGATATCATTTTTTACCCCTGAGAAAGCTACAAAGCCGGATTAGTTTCAAGGGTTCTTTCAAATGTGATAATCGAGGGGAAGTTTATAAACTACATACCAAGCATGACATGTACAGACTAAGCTTGTTGTCGCTCTTGAAGGAGCGCTTTGAGAGATGTAGTTTTGATTGAGGTTTCCATTTGGAGGTGGTTAAAGCTTTGCAACAGGTTGACGAGAAACTATTGCAAGGGTATGTGTCAGTCATAACAGTGCTTTGTGCCCCAACTCTGTTTTTATGGTCATTTAGGAGCAACTGCGTTCTTTTTTAAAAACCCTGCAACTTTGAAAACGAGTCAAGTTCTCTTTTGACAGAAATGAGAATGATTCATATCTAGATATTTTTCAAGGCTTCTAAGATAATGGCAGACCCGAGAACACCATTAGAGCAGCTTATGTATGGAAGAATCTTAATTGATGCTCTACTCACTCCTTCCGTTTTGAGACTTGTCTTGTTTAAGATCATACAATAAGCTTGGCTTCTTCAATTTAATGTAAACGAAATTTTGTTTATAAACCAAAAATTAGCTTTTTTAATATCAAACATGAACTTATGGCAGCATTGCAATTTGTGGGATCATTTAAGATGGTGCAACAAAATCAACACCCACTTTTTTCTTGTTTTGGGTTACCAATGTATGACAAAGGGTAGGGGTTCCAAGCTTTTCAATTAAATGGTTTTCAACCTATTGTGATCTTATGTTTCTTTGATGTCCGACATGATTTGTTAATTTATCTCAATAGCTTGTCCCACATTTAAAAAAAGTAAACGTAGTGAACTCTTTATAACTTCAAGTGTCATTTGAATGATAAAACATCATAGAGTGTACAAAGTTTATATGTGTGCTCTTTTCTTGTTTGATTTTTTTATAATTTCTTTTTCATAACATGAGGTCATATTACAGCAAATTATTACATAACTTATATTCATACACTGTAAAATATCAGTTTAAAATGGTCGTAACTTTATATAACTAGAACACAAGTCGTAAATACGATGTGTGGATTACAAGCCCCAAAACATTAAGAACCAAAAACGAATCTTGATAGACAAGCTTACTGGAATTATTGGGTTTATACAGTGTTTCTTAATGGGCTCAAAATGGTTTAAGCCTAAAAACTCTAGACACAAAGATAACAAAACGAACATTTAAACTTTATGCCTAAAAACATGATACACATGAAGCACAAAAACATTTAGAGACCAAACCGAACATTATAAAAATCCAATATGTTGAAAACAAGAAAATTTTGTTTAGTTTCGGTTTGAATCAACTACAAAACAAGTTGCTAACACTATTTATAAAACAATAGAGCTATTTTGACTGTTATTTTTCTACCATTTTTGTAGTTGAAAGGTGGTGAGTTGATGGTATACCTTTTCTTCAAAATACATTACCAAGTGATTTATATATGATCAAAATGTTAAAAAAAATAAAAAATAATAAAGTTGCAAAACCTGCAATGATTTATTTAATTTTTTCAATAGCGTCCCGATAAAAAGCAAAAGCAACGAAATCTTTATAATTTCAAGTGTCATTTTTAAAATCCCAAAGAGAAGACCATAACAAAAACTCTTTTTTGTATGTGTCTCCTTGTTCCATTTTTTTTATTATTTTTAATTACAGTATTTCATTTTACTTCAAACTCTTTTTTTTATAGCATGGGATCATAAAACCAAAAAGTATAACAAACTTAATTTGATACCACAAGAATACAGCATGTAACGGTTCAGAATGGACGTAACACGTAAAACGAGCATACAACAAGAATACAAGTCGTAAATATTAAAAGTAGATAGAGGTATAAATGATTCGAGCTTTTTTCGAATAACTCGAGCTCAAGCCACACATTATCAATGCATATGTATTAGGAACGTGTGACACCGGATATATTAATTCATTTTTTTTGAACGGCAGAAATATATAAAAATAGCTACTAGTAAGACACTAGAAGCTAAAAATTACCAATACAAATCTAGAAATAAACAATGCTACACAATCTAGATTCCTCCCGAGGGATATATTAATTCATGCTAGATGTCATACACAAAAGAGTCATTATTAAGGTTTGTTAGCCATGCATTACATGGGTTTATTGCCGAAGTTTGTCTCGACGACGAAGTGTCATTAGTTACATTCGTGCAAGGACGATGCATGTACTTGATCGAACATTCTCGTTCATAAATATATAAGAAGCTTGTTGCTAACTTGTTATATATTTGATTAATATGTGAAGACATAAAAAAGATGACCCAAACACATATATTAAAAAATATATATATATAAAAAAAATAGTGGTATTGTATATTCAAATCAAATCTTGTAGTTGAACGTAAAATGTTAACTTTTTATAGTTTCCTACATGGTTTTCAATCTACTTTGTGATCATATATTTCTTTAATGTCAAAAGGATTTGTTAATTTATATTAAAAAATTGTCCCACATAGATAGAAAGTAAAAGCTGAGAACTATTTATAACATCAAGTGTTATTTTTATGATTAAGTTGAGATAATGGCGATAAAACAAAACTTGTTGCGTCGTCTTTGTTTCAGTTTTTTTCATCCTTTTCACTTAACTCATTTATTTCATGACATGCATGTTACAATCATTATTTTGGATGGTATCAATTTAACTTCTGTAATAATTTGTGGTATTAAACTCTTTTATAACATGAACACAAGTCGTAGATGAAGTGTGAATTACAAGCCCAAAAACATTAAGCACAAAAACAAACATATTATTCTAATAAGCAAGTGTATACAAACAATTGTGCTTATGCACTATCTTTCTTCATGGGCTCAAATGGTTTAAGCCTAGAAACCCGAGCCACAAAGAAGACCATACGAACGTCGTTAAAATTCACAATACTAAAACCACACCAAACCAAAACCGGACGTTTATTATGCCAAAAAACGAAGCACAAAACCATGTAAAAATCAAAACCTAACATTCGAAACTTATGCCCAAGAACATGATTCAAATGAAGCGCAAAAACCATTTAGTAACCAAAACCGGACGTGATTATCACGATCCAATATGCTAAAAATGATCAAATTTTGCTTAGCTTCGGTTTCAATCAACTAACAATACAAGCTGCTAATACTTTTTTCACAATAATAGAGCTAATCATTTAATAGTTACTTTTCTACCAAAACTTATTTTGCATTGTAGTTAAAAGGTTGTGATTTGGTACCTTTTCTTTTACCTACATCACCATTCAAAGGTTCATTTCTTTTTGCAGCCTCAAGTTATACCCATTTTTTATAGACGTTATGTGAATTTTAGCTGTGGATTACATGAGTTTATTAACAAAGTTTGTCTCAACGAAAAAGTCATTACTCGTTATCGTGCAAGGATGATGCATGCACTTCATCGAACATGCTCAGTCGGTCCCGAAACTGTTCTTTCTACTTTTTTAGACTCTTTCGTAGCCACAATTTTGGGAAAAAGATAGTTATTCTAGTTTGCGACAATTATGCTAGTATACAAAACATTAGTACTGTATGTATGTACTTAACTTTAACTTTGAGGACGTGACATTCACTATACATTACTTCATATGGCATAAATGTGACGCCCACGACTCACATACTTTTTCTTTGTAGCCTCGTATGAGTTATATACCCACAACTCACATACTTTTTCTTTGTAGCCTCGTATGAGTTATATATCTCTTGAACATAATTAGTATATAGTACTCTATAACTTCCAAATAATAAACAAGTTTGAATCAGTCTAGCCGCATAATCATATTCGAGTTTGGTTATGTGGTTTTGTACGTAGCATCGATTTAGTTTTCAGATTCCCTAACATTCTTCTGCCATATGATTGTTTTTCATTTAGCTCGTTCTCACATCCTAACACTACAAAATGCCATTTTAGGCTTAAACCCATTATTAAGGTAAACGATTATCCAATCAAACCTAATTGTACTTTTGTATCTGGTTTTGGTTATCAATATGCATAAGCCAACATCCTTAGCATAATCAACTCCCAGTTTTTCTTGTTCTGTATTTATCGACAACGAAAGGCAGCGGTTTCTAGCTTTCCGGTAAGGTTACATGGTTTTCAATCTACTTTTGATCTTATGCTTCAATTACTGAACTCTTTATAAGTTCAAGTGCCATTGACTTCTTAATAAACATATATACTGAACTCTACAAAAATTTGTGTGTTGTGTCTAACTTGTTTGATTTCCTTTTCTTTATATATGTAATTTCTTTTTGTTTGACTCTTTTTTCATAAAATGGGGTCATAAATTACACAAATAAATTAAAAATTAGATTGATATATACCCTGTCACTGTATAAAATAGTCATAACTCGTAACATGGCCTTTCAAAAAAAAATATAGTTGTAACATGTAAGACCGAGTAAATATCGACTGCGGATTACAAGCCCAAATACATCAAGCACAAAAACCAACTTTAATAAGGTTATAGGAAAATTGAGGTTTATGTACTTTATTTCTTAACGAATTAATGCTCAAAAGCAAGATACACATGAAAGCACAAAACCATATGGAAAACAAACTGAACGTTTTAAAGATGCCATATGCCAAAAAGGATCAAAATTTGTTTAGTTTTGGTTGTGTATCTATCATGTCCCGCATCGTTAGAAAGTGAATGTAATGACTTATTTATAAGTTCAAGTGTCACTTGTTCGTATAAAGTTTGCAATAAACACGACAAAAACTTGTTTGTCGTGTATTTCATTAGCTTTTTTCACTTTTAAATCCTTTTATAATACCAGACGAGTACTCGTGCATAGCAACGGAAATTTCTAGCGGCAAACAATTAACGATATGCGATATTGTGGTAAGTGTTTCGTGTAACGTTCAAAATAGATATTGAAAATACCAAAATGTAATTCCAAACGGTTGTAACATGCGATAATTTTTATTATGTATCAAAAAAACATATAAAAACATTTAGTGAAACTGAAAATAAAACATTACATCAATTATGAGATAATAACTAACAATGCACGTTACTCGTCGTGTAAAACTTTTTGATAGACGACATTTGAGGTGTTTAGTTATGAACAAATTTTCAGGGGCGAATAATTTTCTTTACACAAACTGTTTTGTGATGACATGGTTGTATAGCAGCGACAATGTGTTGTTTCAACATATTGAGGTATAGTTGATGTCTGTGTGTGACTGTTTTTTTACTGATGGCACTATTTTATGACACGGTAGTTGGTTAAGATTGTAATAATAATAATAGGCGTTGGGTTAGGTCAGGAGAGAATTTACAAATAAAGGGGGAGTGGCATAGGTTTTATTAGATAGTGTTGTGTTAATTTGTGTGTTTGCTTTTTTTGTGTGCCCCCTTTTTTTTAAACAATTGCGGTTACTATCATTTGTAATACTGAAAAAGTTATTTTTCGTTATATCTTTTTCCGTGTTATAATTCTTGTCAAAAAACAAAACTCATACAGTTTAATAAAAATGACACTACTATAAATTTCAACCAATCAAATAAAATATTCTTTCACTATTTTTTTTTTTTTTTTCAAAATAAAAAGTGGACAATTATTTTGAGAAATTGTAAAAAAATATAGACTATGAGAAGGGAGTATGTAATTTCTAGTTGTTACCCTTGTATTTATGTATGTAGTGTGTGTCTATGTTTTATAAATGGATAAAAATATATATTTTCTTTTCCTCAAAAAAAATGTCCACCTTACTATTTATATTTGTCCTAAACAGTTTTTATATATGGACAAAAATTATGACTGATTTACCATTTTAATCAAAACTTTTATTAATCACTCTTTGTATATTTTTATGTTAATAATAAGAGTAAAAATGATTTTTTATCAATGAAAACTAACATTAATTACATATATCATAATTTCTTTTCTTTTTTTTGTTTTAAACACTTTTTTTTTTTTGAGACAGAAGGAATATTATCTTTATTTTATTTTTTTTGCATTTTTTGTTTCTTTTCCATGTGCTAAAATAATATTGTCTTAATATTTTCATTTTAGATGTGATTTTGACTTATTGGTTTTACCTCCACATGTTCTTAAAGTTTACGAAGAAAAACTCAATGATATCGATTATACATCATTTCACTTATATAGTTTTAAACTTTTTATGTATGTATGCGCCCATTTTGATCATCATTTGGAATAGTTGCTTGCACTATATTTTGGTATCCGTGAGTGATTTATAGCAATCAAATTTCTGTTTTGGTTCAATTTCAAAGTTGCTATCTTGCTAGCTTTTACTTTATTTTTTATCGATAGGCTATCTCACACTTTTTGAGTAATTGCCTTTTCGAACAAAGTGCCTATTTAAAATAAAAGCAGGTGATAGAAGACCGATTTGAGTTGGTTAATCTCCCAAGAAGTAGATTAAAGAGACGGATTGATAAGACCCTTGAGCGGGTTAGACTCCAAGAAAATAAGAGAGGGAAGACTTGAAACTAAGTTTCTTTTTCATTCATTTTCTGATGATTTTATTCATAACCAACTGATACATTTTATACTAAAAAGGAAACATGCATGTACTCTTACACTTTGGAAAGAATACTAAAATAAAGAGCATAATGGAAACATGAGTAATATGCAGTGAGGAAGACCACTTCTTTGTTGAGCTGTTACTAGGATTACCATTTACATACAATGATTGATTAATACCAACAAACACGTATCAGCAGGCCACAAGATAGCATCAATTACCAACGATTTCCCGAATAATATATATTTCATTACATTAAAGATTAAACACCATGAACCCTATTATCAAACCGAAAACCATCCTCAATACTTAATAGATATCACGCATGAAGCATCAAGAACTGTTAAACACACAACTATAAACACAAATAATACCAACTAACAACATAACCATAAAAAAATAATGCGTGTTATCCACTAAAAAGTAGTTGACCAGCGCTATAGCCCTCACAATTTCCAGATTACACATTACTAATTAAACAAACAAATAAGGATCAAATACCAACAACTACAAACACCAGTCGCATAGTAAATACCAACCGAGATAGGGGTGTTATTGGGTCGGGTTGATGCGGGTTTTTTGTTAGCTAAATATGACCCGCAAACTGACCCGATAAGGATTCGGGTTATTGGGTTCGGGTTGTTATCGGATCGGGTTATAACCATTTCCTTACTTTGAACCATCTCATAAGATATCCATCGACATAAAAATAAATTGTGACTTAAGATTTGATTATGGCTTTAATAGTCCAAGTTTTACCAAGGATGCATGTATATGAAAAGAAAAAAAACACATAAAGAAATTCATGTAGGGAATTAAAACACCATTCCACCAGTAGCCTTCATTTCTTGTGAAAAAAAAAGTTATACGAGTACTTACAGGCAAGAATAAGCAACAAGAGGCATATTGCAAAATCTAAAAGCATAAACCACCATAGAACCAAAACCATGCATGTATACCTCCACCCGTTCTCTAATCACCAAAACCACCATACCTATCACCAAAATAGCCAGATCTATCACCAAGTCCACCATATCTACCACCAAACCACATCAAACCTGTGATTGTTGCGGTTGATGGTGGCGGCCGAAGAGGTGGCAGCGACAGAAGTGGCAACGGTTGTGGTGGTGGAGAAGGAGGTGGCTGAGTCGGCCGTGATCAGAGGAGGCAAAGGTTTAGGTTTAGAATGAGAAAGTACCTACCCCGGATAGATCTGAACGAAGAGTACAAACACACATTAACCAACAACAAAACCACCTACCAAACCACCCACCTACCGACCATAACACTGAGAGAGATGTTGCTTATGGTGGCGGCAGTTTCAGTGGCAGCAAAGAAGGGCTATGTGTGTGTTTTTTTAGAGAGAGGTGAAGCATAGGTTGGTGATGGGCTGGCGTGTTATTTGGATAGAGGATAAATGAAAGAATGGTAGGGTTTTTGTGTTTTTGTATTGTTTAGCTATGGAATACAGCAGTGTAAAAGCGTTTCAAATCCTAACAAAAGAAATACATTGAAGATTTACCGAATTTAAGAAATGCCAAAAATGTATTACAGTGATTGATTGAAGAGTTTCCGAATTCAAGATTTAGCAGTCAACCCTTTTCGTAGTTACTTTCAGTTTTTCCACTTTCCAGCTCGAAAGTGATAGGTGTTTCCAGCTGCGTTTCCTGAATTACTTGTAGAAATTGGATCCTTTCCTTGCATAGTTTGATACATCAAATATTTTTCAAATGCAACCTTACTTTCCTGCAAAGTTTCCCACCAAAAATACTTTTCAAATGCAGCCTTAATGTCAAACGCAGCCTTGACTATTCAGTTTTTCCACTTTTCAAGTTTCAAGTTTGACCGTTTTTGTTTTATATCAGTAGAGATAGAGATAGCAAGGTACCCGCGCGTTGCGGCAGCGGTTACCCTGAAATAAAATTTTCCGATAAATCATATATTTTAGTTTATTATGTTCTTTTTAACAATAAATTTATGGATATCCAGATTTTTGTTTAGCACGTGCCCGTTTGGGCTCGAGCTCGTTTGGCCCGTGCCCGTTCGGGCTCGACCCCGTTTGGACCGTACCCGTTCGGGCTCGGGCCCATTTGGCCCGTTCGGGCTTGAATATTTGTATAATTTGCTTTATTATTTGTATTAGTGACAAGGGACGGAGCCAGGACAACATATGACCTGGTGCATAAAATTTTTTGGATCGTAGTACTAGAAATACATTTCGAAGGACCGGGTGCATTTACAATGCATTTAGGAAAAATCGGTGGTTTTTTCAAAAATTAACACTACATCGAAAAATCCATGGGTTCCCGGGCACCCGCGGAACCCCTAGCTCCGTCCCTGTTAGTGACATTTAATGTAAGAATTATGTTTAAGTTGGTTGTACAATATGCTTGATAATTTGTATTTCTTGTGTAAGGGGTGTTTTAATAACTGAATTAATTGTATTTATTGATCAGTTAATTAATTGACTATATTAAATATCTTGACTACATTAATAGTGCTTTGTTTTTGTACACTAAGCTTTAAGACTTGTAAGTCTTAAAATTAAATTGATGGGAAATATCATTAATAGTGCATTGAGTATTGTACAATAAGCTTTGTATTTTGTAAGTGTTAATTTTAAGACCATGAAGAGAGAGATTCATTCCTCTATTATAAGTAGTATAGATTGGGTCATGATTTAACAGAACTTGTGTAGTTTCGGTTTCAATTAACTAGGATACAAGTTGCTTGGCCTTTTCTACCAGAATTCATGCCTTTTCTTCTACATACATTTACCATTTACATGCTCCTATGTTTTTGTGACTACAAGTTATATCCATTTTTTGATCATAAACCACTAGTTAATAGAGGTTACAAACAAGTACATCACCTTAAATGGCTCAAATAGACGGCGCACCACAAGAATGGTCGTTACAAAAATGGATTCCCGTTTTTTCTTGTATCATATTTACCAATATACAGTAAAACTTCTCTAAATTAATAGTGTTAGGACCGAGATATTTTTTTAGTTTAGCGAGATACACTATTAGGAAGGGTATAGATTTGAAGCTTTTCAATTAAGGTTACATGGTCTACAATTAATCTACTTGTGATGTTATGTTTCTTTGATGTCTAACATTATTTATTAATTTACTTTAATAGCTTGTCCCGCATATATAGAAAGTAAAATAATTGAACTCTATAAGTTTAAGGAGGAATTTTCAAATACTTACTCTTATTTTGATGCTTACCAAGGGACAAATCCTCACCATCCATTTAATTTAATCTAATAATGGGGATAAACCTAAGATTTAATATGAAAACCTAAGTCCATGTTTTTTTCTTATTTTTCTTTGTCTTTCTTATTTATTAACATTTTTTTTCTTTTGTTTTTGGAATTCACGTTTTTATATAAAATCATTTTTTTTTTTTTTAAATTCATGTTTTTTTTCGCTTTCATATGTTTTCGTTCGGTTTTATACGTTTTCATCCGTGTTCATATGCTTTCGTCCTTTTTTTTACGTTTTCGTCTGATTTCAGACGTTTTCGTTTGTTTTCATCTGTTTTCGTACGTTTACATCCGTTTTCTGACGTTTTTATATTTTCGTCCATTTTCAGACGCTTTTTTTCCGTTTTCATTTCAACGTTTTTATACGCTTTTCATTAGTTTTATACGTTTCTGTCCGTTTATCGTTTTCATACGTTTATATCGTTTCGTCTTGTTTCATACATTTTCGTCCGTTTTACTTTTTCGTCCATTTTAGACATTTTCGTCGTTTCGACGTTTTCGTCGTTTTATACGTTTTATACTGTTTCATACGTTTTCATCTGTTTTCTTACGTTTTTGCGCGTTTCGTACGTTTTTTCTTCTTTCGTTTGTTTTCATACGTTTTTGTCCATTTTCTTACGTTTTCGTCCGTTTTCATCCAGTTTACATACGTTTTCAGACGTATTTTTACGCTTTCATACGTTTTCTTCTGTTTTCTAACGTTTTCGTCCGTTTTCGGCCATTTTCATCAATTTTCATACGTTTTTGTCTGTTTTTTAGCTTTTCATGTATTTCCGTCGTTTTAGACGTTTCGTCGTATTTTTATGTTTTCATGTACTTTCGTCCGTTTTATATTTTCGTTCGTTTTCAGACTTTTTCATACGTTGTCATCTGTTTTTTTACGTTTTCATCCATTTTTAGACGCTTTCGTCTGTTTTCATCCGCTGTGATACGTTTTCATACGTTTTTATTTGTTTTTATCTGTTCTTATACGTTTTTTTTTTCTGTTTTATACGTTTTTGTCCGTTTTCAGAGCTTTTTTTGTCCGTTTCATACGTTTTATCGTTTTCATCGCTTTTTGTTTGTCTTTTAGACGTTTTCATTTTGATATTTGTAAGTGACACTTATTTATCTCTTGTGATATAACACTGTAAGGAAGATGAAAAGTATTACATTCTTCATCATGTATGTGTTATCAGTTGTGATACTCAACTAAGAATGTGATGGTTGTGTTTTTGAAAATATTTAGGAAGATTTTTGTGTTTTATGATATTATAAAATATTAGAAAAGCTGTTCAACTGAAAACAAGAGATGTTATGATACTTTTGTTAGACTTGTGGTGGATTTTTTTATATAATGGATACATTGTGCATGTTTTGATAGGTTTTATAGCGAGATTTGAAAATATCTATGGTTGAATCAGCAAACTAAATAAGCTATGGTTGAAGATAGCACACATCTTTATAAACAAACTGAGGAAGCTCAAACACTTGTGATATCACAGGTGATATCACACTACTACAAAAAAGCCTATAGACATCCCTTAATAAAGACCGGTTCTATAAAAACTAGTTTATATGAGTAAAATATCAGCGGGGTTGGAAGTATTAACCCGTCTTTGTAATAGAAAATCCATTAACACCGGTTCTCTATGATATTAAAACCGGTTGTACTTGTTTCCTTTTGTTCATTCCTTTATAACTCTATTATTTAACATCATAAAATACCAAAATATTTTGCGCCACACTGTTCCCTCCATTTTTTCCTAAATTTATTACTAGCAACTAGAACCTGCTAATGTAATTATAATATTTTTTTTTAACATTATAAAAAAAATTTGTTAATTGGCTCCACGTATATTCCCTCCAACTTTTTTTCCAATTCATTAATTTGAACCTACTAATTGACATAGTCAAAAATAAATTAGCGCCACATTTGTTAGTTGTTAATGTTCCATCCATATGTAGAGTGATTTAACCGACCTTGATGATAAGTTTTATTTTTAAATTTCAA
The DNA here is from genome assembly GCA_910596185.1 of Chrysanthemum makinoi. Classification (NCBI taxonomy): domain Eukaryota; kingdom Viridiplantae; phylum Streptophyta; class Magnoliopsida; order Asterales; family Asteraceae; genus Chrysanthemum; species Chrysanthemum makinoi. The sequence goes on along the minus strand of OU343221.1, from coordinate 29,494,534 downwards.
TAGTTTGTAATCTCATGTGTTTACTAAGTTTTTTGTATAATTTTTAAATTTAAGTTCATAAGATATCTAATAAGTTTGTAGGCTTATACATCAAAAATGAACACGAAGAGTAATAATAATGATGTAACTTTTAACGTAGAACCAGTGGCGGACCCAGGATTTTAGAGGGCGGGGGGCAAAAAAAATTTTTTTTGATAAAATTTGTGATGAACTTTAATAAAAAGGTCATAAAAAAATTTTTGCACTAAAAACTGATATTTTTTTAGATTAAAATAGAGATTTAAGGTTTTTTAGATTGTTTGATCTTAAGGTGGGGGGCAATTTGATTTTATAATGGGGTGCATTTTAATAAAATGGTCCTAAAAAAAAATTTTTTACACTAAAAATTGATATTTTTTGGCGAACCATGGAGGGCACCGCCCCCCCTAACCAACATGTAGTTCCGCCCTTGCGTAGAACTAGAGGTGTTAATTTGAGACCTATTGGTTAAACACGAGTCTAATTGGTTAAACATTTAGTAGATGACGAGTCTAGTTGGGTCTCTCTAAATACTATATCTAATTAGGTATTTGATAAAAAATGAAATTATATAATAATTATCCAACGGGTCCAGCGGGTAAAAAAATAACTTTTTTTTTTCGCTTTTTCATCTTTTACTAAATTAAAATAAAAAATAAAAAAATAAAAATTTTTGTTGACTAGACCAAATCCCATTTAGACACATGCTTCATGAAGAGAGCCGTATAGACCTAAACACATTAAGACCCGTGACCCAAACCCGACCTGACCCACCTATTTTGCCACATTTACGTAGAACGGATGCGCGTATAAAACCTTAACAAGGCTTAAACAAAATCATAAAGGATTTAAAAGACTCAATGTCAAAGTTTATTTATAATTGAAAACTTAAACAATAAACTCAAGCCCTATATTTATAGGAAAGTAAATTTTGAGAAAAACTCATCTTAACATAGTAAAAACCAACTTTACAAATAAAAGGGGAAACCCGGCTTCGAAACCTATACGCCGTAACAAGAGATTCTTGCTTACAGCGTAACAACTATGACGCCTAAATTAATCCTTGTTTGAGAGCTTTACGACGTAACAAGAGAAATTCCTCTACGTCATAGAGTAAATTGAAAACAAATAAATTAAAAGTTGTAGCTTCTATGGTGTAACAAAGAGCAAAGTGTTACGCCGTAGAGAAACCATATCACACTTTCTTGATTCATGTCCTTTTATCATGATCCAATCGTTTCACATACTTCACAACTAACTCTCTGATCATGTCCTCATCATTCCCCCTCACTTTAGAAGAACTCGTCCTCGGGTTCTCATATTCAACTTCATCCTCGGGGTCATAAATGTCACAAACGTTGAAAGTCTTTGAAATACTTAGTGATATATTTTTTTCGCTTAATGATTAACGATTTGAAAAATATTAATATTTGGAAAAAAAATATGATGAAAGTGGGTTTTTAAAATTGTTAGAATTAATCTCATCCATTAGATCAAATAAAAATGAAGGGTGAAAATTGATCTCTTGATATATAAAGAATCTTTTGTCGAGATCTTAAATCATAGAATAAAGTAAAATACTCAAAACATTTAGACAAAATTGAATATATTTACAATATACACACATAAATTGACGTTTGCCTCTCCATTATCTCAGATCCCCATTTTTTAATCTCAAACCCTCCTTATTAAAATCTCCGCCAGACGCATCCGCCATCGAACTATATATACCTTCGAACAATCTGGGTAACTTTGTGATATTTAGTAATTTAGATAAATTAGTGTGTGTAAGACCACCATATTTGCTCTAGAATTTATTTGTTTATTGATTCAATCTTAATACTTTTAAAACAGGGTTTTTTTTTTCTCAATTTATTTCATAAGATCTCTTGTGTTTTGTTCCAGTAGGTGCAAAAACTTCTTATTCACGTTTTCTCATTTGTTCTTGATTTGGGGTTTGTATTTGGTGATATCTTTTGATTAGTTTGTGCTGCTGCTTAACTATTTAACTGTTGTGTGGTTTTAGTCTTTATTGGTTTACCTTATTGCCTAAATGGATTATTTATTCGTAGCATGAAATTGAATAGAAAATTTCCTAGTTGTCATATGTAATCATGTTAAAGCTCAATGATAAAAAATAAAATAGAAGTCAGTATACACTAAGAATCTCATATTATAATCATCTAGATATGAAGGATTGATTAATATAACTGTAACAGTCATATGCATCGTTCATAATGTAAAATCCTCATTTAAGAAGCTTGATAACTTGTAGGAGGTACGTTTATTTGGTAATCATATGCTACTTAGTTTTCTGTATCTGGTTCTGTGGAAACTCATTTCACAGGTTAATTGGAATGCAAATTCACAACTGTGGGGACAATGAAGAACTTGTCAAGTCTGTTGGCTCATTAGAAATGGATAGCAAACCACACGCTTTCGTATGCATCATATCTGTATTTTGTAATTTGTTTGAGTCCGAATTTTTGGTACTTGAGGTGTAGAATTGCAGTACTTTTGTTGTCACTGAGGATAAGGTGAAAGTCCTCCCAGCCTTGTGAAACCCATTCGTTCTCTTATTTCCAAAAGAAGCCTGTTTCACATAAAGCGCCTCATGCAAAGGCTGTAGCTACCAAAGAGGCTGGGGTGCGCCGTTGATTTCTCTCATATACTATGGAACTTAACATCATGACCCTACGATTACCTATTCTAATATGTTGTTGAGGTGACTTTTTCGACTCATTTACTTATAAATTGTTTAATTTGACTATCTTATATCTCTAACGGGTCAAACTAGTAAAATATAAAGTGGAGACATATCCAATGCATTGAAAGTGGTTGAAATATATATGTAATGAATAAATATACTAAATCGTTTTTAATATTTTAGACTAGTATTTAAATAATAATTGACAACTATCTATATTTTAGATTTCGGCTATGCTTCAACATTATGTAGAAAAAGTAACCCTCTTGTATCTTAAGTGTAGCTAATCCCTTACCAAAAAAGAAGAAAACATGTGTAGAAACTTGACGAAACAAATGATGGAGGGTCAACCATGGAAGCATAAGAGGTAATTGTTGTGTACAATTTTTTTTAATGACTTGTTTATGTGACAAATGCTTTAAGGATTATAAACTAAAGTCGTAAGTGGTGTTTTGTTGTGCACATATTCTATTAGTTGTTTGAGTTGATCGGGTTATTCGATACAACTTTAAACTGTAACAGTATTTTAAGGATTATAGCTTAAGTTGTAGCAAAAACTGAATTTTGCCACCAAGTTATATTATGTCCTATTTTGACTCTGCTTTTTTATTAAATTGTAAATATTCGATTTCTCCGCCTACATGATGTTAGAGCAATAATGTAAGTACGGTTGAAATTACTACTTGTTGATTATAAGCTTTGATAGAAAGTCTCTGATAAGTTTGAGCTGTGTTCAGCGTACACTAAAATGTTGCTGGATGCGACAAATGAGATATAGGTTTGTCAATGATGTGTTAAGTTTTTTTTCTTTTCATTATTATGTCTGCAACCTTCTAATCTTTGTTTAACATACATAACACAGATGATGAAGATGAGTAGAAAGATGGAGAACAAATGGAACCCAATGTCGAAAGAATCCATTTCCATTCAATTGATGTGTTCTTGAGAATCTTCAAGAATTAAATGTATGCTTTGTTGTTTTTAATGCTTATTGATCTTGTGACCTTGATACTCGATACTACTTATGTTAGAAAAAAAATTTTATGTTTGGCATGTTTACTTATTGATGATATTTTATGTTTGTGTAGATTTGAATGTTACTTGAAATACATAATTTATAATGGTTGTTTGGGATTGCTTATTGAATTAACTGCTATAGGACTGTTTGGATTGTTTATGGAAGTTGCTTACCTTGATAAGCGGTTTCAACATGAAATCCCAAATAGCCCCGACCAGCAGCTTTTATACGCATTCCCAAACAACCCAATTTAAAAAAAATAAATGACACAATAGAGACTGGTTTTTATCTTATACACCGGTTTATTTGTTATATTCAAACAAAGAGAAACTTGTATGTTTACTTTATAATAAAGACCGCTTCCTAGCAGAAAACCGGTCTTGATGAATCTTATAGAGACTGGTTGGAAAACCGGTTACTATGTATTTCGGTCATAGAGATACCCCCTCACAGAGAGTGGTCCCGAAACCGCTCTCCATGAGCCATTCTAACCGGTTTTCATGACATTTTTTGTAGTAGTGTCACCTCACTTGTGATATCACACGTGATATCATGTGTGATAACACCGTTTATATCACCTGTGATATCATGTGTGATATTACCGGTGATAGCATGTGTGATATAATAGTTTATATCACTTGTGATATCAGCAGTGATATCAATCGTGATATCATGTGCTATCACAAGTAAGGTGATATCATGTGTGATATCACAGGTGTTTGAGCTTATTCAGTTTGTTTATAAAGATGTGTGCTTTCTTCAACCATAACTTTTTTAGTTTGCTTATTCAGCCATAGATATTTATAAATTCCGCTATAAAACCTATCGAAACATACACAATGTATCCATTAAATAGAAAAATTCACCACAAGTCTAACAAAAGTTTCATAACATCTCTTGTTTTCAGTTAAACGCCTTTTCTAATATTTCATATTATCATAAAACACAAAAATCTTCCTAAATATTTTCAATAACACAAATAAGAAAAATGAACAGAATCATAACAGTCATATAATAAGTGATGTTTATTATCATTTCTTTCATATATACTTGGTAAAATACTAAATTCTTATCACATTTGATATGAATTTAATATTTCACATTCTTAGTTGAGTATCACAACTGATAACACATATATGATGAAGAGTGAAATACTATTCATCTTTCTTACAGTGTTATATCACAAGAGATAAATAAGTGCCACTTAAAAATATCAAAATGAATAAAAAGGAATCAAACTATGAAAATAGAGACTTGACATATTCTCAAAATCAAACAAGTGTTGCATTAAATTAGCATTTTTTTTGAACAAAATAAGAATTCACCTAAAGAGACTTTAACCCTTTTATTTCTACTAAGAGTATAATATCACAAGTGATAGATAACATTGGTTGCATTAAAAAAATATGCGCTTGTCAATTGCGATGAAAGGCATAAAAACTATCTTGTAACTGGAAATTATAAAAATATTAGAAAACACATAGGTGATAATATATAAAAATATACAGAGCAATGAAAGACCCCCTATGAGCTGTTACATGATAGGAAGCCAATGATTGCATTCCTAAAATCTTTTGGGTGTCCTTTTACTATCTTGAATACCATAGACTACCTAGGCAAGTTTCAAGAAAAAGCTGATGATGGATACTTTTTAGGCTATTCTTCTAATAGTAAAGCCTTTAGAGTATACTCTCAGGTGAGATTAAAGGTTAAAAACATGCTTGTTTGTTTATGAAATATCACAAGTGATATTAGACATTAACTTTTTTATAATAAAATATCACAATTGATATTAGACAAGTAATATAATAAAGTTTAATAATAAGCATGAAAACACTTGAAAATAGGCGAAAACGTATAAAAACAACAAAAAACGGACGAAAACGTATGGAAACGGACAAAAACGTATAAAAACGAATGAAAAGCGTATAAAAACGTATGAAAATGAAAACGGAAAAAAAGCGTCTGAAAACGGACGAAAATATAAAAACGGATGAAAATGGATGAAAACGTATGAAAACGGTTGAAATCGTCTGAAAACAGATGAAAGCATCTAAAAATGGATGAAAACGTAAAAAAGCGGACGAAAGCGTATATAAACCTATGAAAACCGATGAAAACGTAAGAAAACACACAAAAACGTATTAAAACGGACAAAAACGTAAGAAAACAGACGAAAAGGTATGAAAACCGACGAAAACATAAGAAAACGGACTAAAACGTAAGAAAACATAGGAAAACGGACGAAAATGTAAGAAAACAGGCGAAAACGTAAGAAAACGAACGAAAACGGACAAAAACGGACGAAAACTTATGAAAACGGATGAAAACGTATGAAAACGGACGAAAACGTAAGAAAACGGACAAAAAGATAAGAAAACAGAAGAAAATGAAAAACAGACGAAAACATAAGAAAACAGACAAAAACGTTTGAAAATGTAAGAAAACAGATGAAAACGTATGAAAACGGACGAAAACGTATGAAAAAAGTAAGAAAACGGACGAAAACGTAGGAAAACAGACGAAAATGTAACAAGACTGTCAAAAACGTAACAAAACGGACGAAAACGTATGAATACGGACGAAAACGTAAGAAAACGGACGAACGTATGAAAATATAAGAAAACAGACGAAAACGTAAGAGAACGGACGAAAACGTATGAAAACGGACGAAAACGTATGAAAACAGACGAAAACGTATAAAAATGGGAAAAAAGGAACAAAATCGTATGAAAACGGACAAAAAAAAAAAGTGTAATTAAAAAAAGTGATAAAAAAATACAAATAATGAGAAAATAAATAAGAAAGATAAAAAGACAAGAAAAAAACATGGACTTAGGTTTAAACATATTAAATCTTAGGTTAATCACCACCATTGGATCAAATAGTATGCAAAGATTTTTGAGTATGCAAAATAAAGTGCCTCAAGTTTAAGAGTCATTCGTAAGTTAAACCAAGTTTTTCACGTTACAAAATCTATATATGTTTGGTAGGTGAGTTTTCTTATTATTCTTTTTTCTTTTTCATTTTAATTTCTTTTTCACTTGACTACTTTTTTAAAACGCTTTATGCACCATCGAATCTTATACTATTGAAAATAATAATAATAATAATAAAATAAAAATAAAACCCTCATATAAAGTGTCGTTTTTATGTCTTCATCTACAAAAAAGTAGCAAAATTAGTAGAATGATCACAATGTAAATATTTTCTTAGTCCATTGACTTGCCTAAATAAAAAAAGAGTAGAGTGATCCACAGATTATCTTTCAATAGCAGAGTGACTTAGAGTGAATCAACCTTTTCCATAACACGGGGTCATTATGCCCAAAAACTTGAAACACAAAAGATGTAGAAACCAAAACTGATCGTTTTAAGGTTATACCACCGAAAAACATGTTAGTATCTAGCTAATGTTCTCTAGCTTCCAAGTAATTAAAAACTTTGAATCAGTATAGCCGGATAATCATATTCGAGTTCGTTCTTTGGTTTTGTACGTAGCTTCGAGTTGTTTTTTCAGATTCCCCAACCATTCGTCCGCCATAAGACTGCTTTTCATTTAGCTCTTTTTCACAACCCGACACTACAAAATCGATTTTAGGCTTAAACCTATGATTAAGGTTTAGAATTCTTGGAACTAGATTTGTGGATCTTCTTTTACAAATAACAAGTAGCACCAAATACAAAAAAGGCCGATTTGGCATACCTGCTATATAGGTTACAATGAGGCCTTTGTAGACAAAAGAAAATGTAAAATAGAAACAACATCCTTACAAAAAATCGACCACCAATTTTTGTTGTTTTTGTTTACCAATGGACTACGAAAGGCAGGGGTTAAGTTTCAAGCTTTTCAGTTAATGTTACATGTTTCCTTAGTGTCTTTCATCTTTCAACACCTTGTCCCACATCGATGGAAACTATATATAACTAATTCTTTATAAGTTCATGTGTGGATCTAGCATGTAGCAAAAACTTTTTTGTTGTGCATTTCAATTTCATTTTTTTCCTTTTCCTTTCACTTAACTCTCTTTTATATAACTAGTAGGGTACCCGCGCGTTGCGGCGGCGGGTACCCTGTAACTGAAATTTTCGACGACTAATATTGTTTGATTATTTGTTTTTCGTGATGAATGTGGATAGTATTATGTAGTCATTTGTTAAAAGGAAAACAAGAAGAGAAAGAAGACATAAACAACGAAAAAGAAAAAAGCATAAACATATGCCAATTACGCTTAAAATATTAAAGTCATTATACTTTGGTTAAAATAAGTCAAGGTTAAAATTAGAAAACATATATGTCAGTTGTATCATGTCAAATATGATCTTATTTGTTAGTAGCTTTCATCAACTTTACTATTTGTTTTATTAGTTGTATTTTAATGTAGTGGCATTTTATTAGTTACACTAATTGTAGATGTTTAACATACAACTCCATAGTATGTAAGTATATAGGCTTAATCCAGTTTATGTGTTTAACACATAATTTCATACTAAGTAAGTGTGTAGGCTTAATCTATTTTTGGAGGTGTTTTTTATGTGTAGTCTAAGAAAAGAAAAGACATTAACCAATTCATTGGTTGCTTAAAATACAACTTTAACATTTATTTTATTACATGACGATTGAAATATGGTTCGAACAAAAATGAAAATCTTAAAATTACAACCATGAACACACTCGAAAATCAGTCACTTAGTTTCGCATAAATACATTCGTTCCAAGCATAAAAGTTATAGAAAAGTATTCATAAACATCACTTCTCTTTGCGTGTAATCTTCAAAGCTCGACTCAGTATATCTATTGCAAGTTGAACAACTATCATTATCTAACCCATTTGACCACATTAATTATTATTAAAAGTATACAAAAATGGCTAATATGGTCTATAGTGTGTCACGTGTTTAGACAAAATAAGCCTCATTCGTTATTTGCCATCGTTAAATATTCAAACTCTTGTATCAATCTTAAACTTTTGATGTAACTGAAGGTACACACATGAAACCAACACCAAATTTGTTTTCATAACATCACTACCTTGCTGCACAAACTGAGGTTCGTTACTTTGCTCAAGCCCTACAATAGGCAGGTTCGAATGAAGAGAATGAAACAAATTTGTTATATGACACTATCTATTAAGAACCATCTATAAAGATCGTTGTGTGAGTCGGCTAGTAAGCACTGTCACCCCACTAAACACATATGCGAAACGCATAAGTTGAACCAACACAATGAACCAACAAACGGAGCCCGCTTATAGAACCCAACACCTTGAACACACCGCTTGAAACCAAACACTGAAGTAACCCACTGTACAAACCTATTCCAAGAAACTAAGACAATACCGAAACGATAAAAAATTACTTGAATGCATGGTGTTGAACCGTTGGAATCATGTTAGGCGACAATAAGATTGCTCAAAGAAAGTAGGTCATCTCTCCGCTTTAAGTGGCAGAATGAAGTTGTCGCGCTGTAAGCTTTTCTACGGTTTCTGGAGTATTCTTGTAACGACCCATTAATGTACACTGCTATTGCTCTATCTACATTGCTCCTAGCAGGTGTCCATGCTCGGGCTAGAAGATCGTTACTTCCTTTCTGTGGTTCGTCCTCAAATAGGTAAAATAGAAGCCGTCTTGACCTAAAATGTTGGTCTACCTGTAATATAAAATAGCATAATAATATTTAAAATATGTAAAGATAGTATGAGCATAGCCAATTGGGCGTAAGACCTTTGGTGGCTAACTCTTTGATCACGCCAGAATATGTTGACATTTTCTTGAGCTCGTCCAGATCCACTTCATTACCTTATTATCAGAAATATGAATCGAATCAACACCACAAACTGTACCAACTAAATTAGTGAGCACATTCATTCATTCTAAGTCTTGTTAGGAATGTCAGGTTATCAAGCATACAACTAAATCAATGGTGACTCTCTATGTCAAGCGCTTAGGTTCAACTGTCGCGTGTCATCATGTGTGCACATTCGCAGGCTGGTCAGTATGCACTCATAAGGTATGTAAATAAAGGTGGTCCAAAGCGTAAAAGCATATAAAAATACAAATTTAAATTCCATCCAAAATACATAGAACTTACTCGCAGTAAGTCAATGCCGACTCCCACCACTCCCCTGAGCCATACCTCCTGAACCATACCACCTGAACCATATCACATGAACCAAATCCTTGGAACCAATCCCCTGTAGCAAAACCCCTGAACAAAAAAGTTACATTGTCAATATCATTTAATCAAATTCATTGAAACATGAGAATAGATTTAACTGGTTTTCAGAAAGAGGAATATGAAAACAGTAAATGTGCAAATAAGACATAAGTTTTGCCTCATGTGGTCTCCATCTAACGCATTTACAACATCACCTTCCTCTTCCACTTTCAGTACCTCATTATTTTCCACCAACTCAACCGTATTCACGGCCTCATACTCCCAAAAAACCAAACCATAATAACAATTTACCATAACAGAACACACAATTAAACCCAACCCCATTCAGTATAACCAAATCCTTAAAAAAAACAAAAACAAAAACAAAAAACCAATTGAATATTTGAAATATTAAAAACTTAAAAATAAAATTAATTGCACGTCTTACATGCCAATTAAAGTTGAAACCGTTGTCTGTTACTCATCTTCTCCATATCCATCTTGTCACACAACCTAAAAAACGCAGCACACAATTATTATTTTTCAACAGAAGCCATAACCAAAAGCAAATAAGCTCTGCAAATTAAATAAAAGCTAACAAAACAACAAAATTATCCAAAACCATAATCAAAATCAAAAAAGCCAATAAGTTGGGATAATAAGTTCATCGAAACCCCCCACACCCCCAACAAAACAAGAAAAGGACCGTAATTCAAAACCCTTATTCAAGGATATAAAAGGAAAAAAAATCAAATGAAAACCCTAAACACTATATCGTAGTCAAACCAAAGCAAAACGAAGGTATACCTTTATGAGAAGACTAACCAAGAACCAAACCAACCGACCCCCACCATCACCAGAAACCCCCCAAATTGAAAGCCTCGAGAGCACAGAGAATCGGTGTGATGTATCTGGTGAACTGCAGATACATACGTGTAACATGTATAACTCTTTTTTCTTTTCTTTTTTACCGGACCTCAAATAAGACCGAAGGGTTGGAGGGATGTTAGGAGTAAATGGGCTATTATAGATGGTTGTTACAAGAGTAAATGGTCTGTTACAAGGGAAATAGCTTAATATTTAAGCCTTATGTGTAAATATTGATTTAATAGCAAATTAATACAAATATTTCCATTATAAGAAAGATGTTGAATCTGCATTTTTAAGCCTTCTATTAATAGCATGTCCCAAATGTATTATAAATTAGTACAGATACACTAGCTTATAAACCCGTGATAAATCACGGGTAGCTTATAATAAGTTGGATGTAGAAATAAACTTTCTAATTAGTGTCAACTACTCCGTTTGAGTTTCAATTTAGTTTGAAAAAAGTTTCTCATATTTTAGTTTCTTCATGAAGAAGTTCTCAGTGAGCCAGTTAAAAAGATCATTCTAACGACAAGCATCAAATTCTAGTTATAAGACAAAGCTTTTTATAAATTATTGCATCCCCATGATCAATTTCCATGAATAGATAGCTAGCATTAAGTTTAGAACTTCATTTTGAGTCAAATTCACAAAGCAATTTAATGCCACACCAACATCATCGTTTATGCGTATTTCCCATGAGAGTTATTTTGTTTCTAACGAAAGAATAAAAGCAAATATCTTCAAAATGTTACCTGCACATCAAGTATGAAGATTAAAAATACCAAAGAAATACTACAAATTACAAAAAAATATAAACAAATCTACCATCCTAACAATAACTTTAATTGCATACATTTGATAAAAAGAGGTTCCGCAATCGAATCTCATTAACAACACACTCAACCCTTTGGTCTAACAGCAAGACTAAAAATGAATTGATCCAGCCTTTCACCTTGCCTTTGAAGTGGTAAAACAGAAGAAAGTTACTTGCAATAAGAAACATGATTTTAATAGAATTTATCGAGGTAGAAATGGTACGTGCATGCAATGCAATGAAACCCCCCATCTTTAAAGAATTAAACCTACAAATGAGAAGCAAAAATAATAGTATCATGATCAAATGAAAAAAAAGTATGTAAGAGTAGCTTGCCACTTACACACACCTTCTTTTGCATGTATGGCATACAAAAGTTTTAGAAGTTTGGCTATAGTACTCTTTAACCAACATGTTTCTTCTAGTCAGGTAAGTCGTAATTCCTCGTCATATCGGTAATAAGCGATGTTTCTTCATATTTGGATATAGTGAAAATGCAAATTTTACGTGTGTTTTACACAAAGCTATTACAATTTTAAGTATGTTCTAACTAACTGAAATTAAAATGTTCACACCTAAAATTTGTCGCATATAAGTATTTCTTAAAAACTCATTGGAAGGCATATGGTTCTTACCAGTACAACATTATTCACATCCCCTGAATCACAATGACTTTAAAGATATGCAACAACATCAGGGGACCGCAAGACTCGCCCAAGGTTTTCGAAACCTGCAGTGAAGGGGAAATGTTATTAAGAGGTTATATATTGTGATGTGAGCAAACCCGTTTCCTGGTTTATGTATGATGGTTAATTCACATGTTACAATTGCTACTAACGATGGCAAAAGAGATGGACATAGATGCACCCGAACCAATTAAATGGATTAAGCCTCGTATCAATACCATGAAACTGCATTGGCTTGAAAGAAACAATCACATGATCTACGGTCTACACCAAAGTAAGTACATGAGAGCATAACATCGTCTCAAAGCAACTAAATGAGAACAAAATTTTGCCAAAACCTTGCTTTCTTCGGCTCAAACTATGAACACATAAATCATTGAAACATAGGAATTTATTATGTTTACAAAATATTTAAACATTGACTAAACAATTAAATCCAAGTAATAACCTCCAAAATCCATGTCGCTTTAACATAAGTGATTATTCATACATGTTAACTAAAACTCTTGTATGACATTTCATCAAACACCTTTCATACACTTGATAAATTACTTGACCAACATCACATAAAAAGATTCATAATATCAAGAAACTTAAAATTCATTACCAACAAAACATATGAATTTGCAATTTAAAAACAGCGAAGAAATTAGATGTGATCTCAACCATTCTAATTATAAAAAGGTTCTTATACATAATAAGCTTGAAAATTAGAAATCAAAATTACCGGTAGTGTTCTTGTGGAATTCGATATTACGAACGGTAAAAGTGGATTTCGAAAATTAGACTGGATAGCATATCTTCGATTGAAAGGTAGAGTTATTCTAAAATCAATTCTATATATTTGATTGAGAGAAAATGAGATGAGATTGAAACTGAATAACAAAGTATTATGTTAGGAAAATAGATGTAAACTAGGATAGTGAAAATAACGATTTAATGTTAACCTTGCTATGGAGAAAGAATTATGGCATCTTTGATATTGGAGATCAGGTAACCTTGAGGGTCAAAAGTCAAACAAACGGCTGTAGAAAATCAAGCTTTTGCAGATGAAGTGGAATAGTTGAGGTGGCATTAGTGACGTGGAAAGAGTGCCAACATGGCTTTAATGACATGTCAAATTTCAAAAAAACATTTGTTTATTATACATAATATATAATATATATGTTTATTATACATATAGATTTAATGACATGTCAAATTTCAAAAAAACATTTGTTTATTATATAAATAGATAGATAGATAGATAGATTAGGTCATAATTTAACAGAACTTGTGTAGATTTGGTATCAATTAACTAGAATGCAAGTTGCTAGTACTATTTTTTAAAGGGGCAATTACATACATACCCATTAAAACCTTATAAATTACGTATTTCCACAATCAAATATTAAAATAACAAAAATACCCACTTTTATCTATTTAACTCTCATATTTACCCATTTAATCTATTTTGTTGTAAACAATTCAAAATATGACCATAACACCCTCCAATGACCATGACGCATCAAACTACACATATGCCTGTGTGAACCAACAACAGATGGAAGCAATTTCAACACTACTTCTCAATATTGCATCTAATAAAACGAAACCCAGAATTTTATTATAATCAAATTAAATACAAAATTGTTATCAAATCAAATTAAAACATATGGTCAATGTCAAAACAAAATAGAAAACTGTTATCAATTCTAACTTTCAACATCTTCACGTATTCAAACATGAAGACTCATTATTTTTTGGTTTATTAATAGAAGCCAATAATCATTTGCAGATTATCAATTCTCATCAAGAACCTATGACTTGATCAAGTAAGTTTCGCCTTCATAATTTAGTACCTCGTCATCACTGGTAATATGACTGTGATAACTTTCTTCGCTTGGACAATTATCTGAATCCCCGTCATCCTCATTTGGGTCTACGACATCTTTATCTTGAACCCTAAACCAAAATATTTCTTACGCATTAATATAAGAAGCTAGCTAGTAACATAATAGAGTATACAAATTATACCTTTGTTGTAGTTCATTGGTGTCGAAAGTATTCTTCGGCGTTGCATAAATAGTTACCTCTTTCTTGTTCTCATACATGTCAAGCATCATTTTAAAATTCCCGTCACAATTAAGTTCAATAAAAGATTGCTCTACAACAAACTTTTCAGCAAAAAGAATTGTGAAAACCAGATCCCTGTTTGATGGATATTTAGTTGTCACCTCTTCAACTAGATCCCTCAAACTGTACAAGAATGCGTCAATATATATACTTTTCTGATGCCCGTAACAATATCTTTTCCTACGCGAATTCTTGGCCAACCGAAAATATCCTCCATATTTTAGTTTTAGCTTGTATTTTGATAATACTTTTCTGAAAATCAAGTCATTCGAACTCAAGCGTTAATATACGAGTTTAAGTTTTCTAGCAAAAAGTAGAATTATTCAACCTAAATAACATACTGAGTCGAGTATTTGATTGACCATGCTCTCCCAGCTTTGTTAAGGGGACTCATGGATAGTAGTGACCACGTTATCGCACATTTTTTACTACTTCGTATTTGAGTCTACGTTTGGATAAGCATAAACAATGATCACGAGTTCATACTAAACACAATATCACATCTTAATCAATACATTACAAACTTGCAAAATAAGTTATCTCACTCACAAAAAAGTATCTCACCAAACTGAACTTGTTTCATTATATAAACCTCACCAAATAGTGATCCATCTGATCTAATATTCATTCATATAATGTGCTAATAACACAACTTGTTGAGCGTAGGTAGCATGAATCTCTATTAACAATCATATATGTATGTGCTAAAATTAAAAGCACATGAATGAATTTTAACATTTTGATCATTACTTCAAGTTTTCATATATATATATACAGGGACAAGAGAAAGCGGAAGAATACTTAAAATGAAACAAACAATCAAGAAACCTTACTTGGTCAAAGATCCATAAAATAAAAAGGTAGTTTCAATTGATTCTTAGATGACGGCAAATGATCAAGAGGTAAATGTGGGAGGTAAATGTGGATATTAGGAAGTGAATGGGGTAAATAAGTCTTGGTTTGGCGCCCAAATCGAGAAAAGTAAAAAGGGTAAACTTGTCTTTACAACAAATATAAATGAAATGGGTATTTTTGTTATTTAAAATTTTGATTGGGGAAATATGTAATTTATAAGGTTTTAATGGGGATGTATGTAATTCCCCCTTTTTTAAACAACATATCTAACTTAATTGTTATTTTCTACCAGATTTTATGCCTTTCTTCGACATACATTAGCAATTAAAGGCTCATATGTTTTTGCATCTACTAGTACATCACCATAGAGGCTCAAATAGACGGTGAACCACAAGAGCATGATTTCAAGCTCAAAAGTGAACCGTTTTCCCTATTGGTTAAGCCCGGATCCAAAGATGTCATCATCAGAAACTTGTATGTGTCAATCGACCCGTATGATAAATGAAAACCCTTAGTAGTAAGATACTTAGAGGAATTAAATATAACATCATAACAAGTAATGAAATATAACTACCAAACACAAAACATTAGATTATACCGACGCAACAAATTAAATATTGGGTCTTTGATTCTTTGTACTATATTTATTGATCTTCATTTACAGATAACAAATAGCACCAAAAGGCCAAATTGGCATACCAGCTATATTGGTTGGAGGCCTACTTTGTGGAGGTTTATGTCTCTTGCTGAAAAAAAGCGTTTGGAACTCGAAAAGAAATGACTAACAGTTGGTATATTTCTTCATGGTCCAGATGATGTTGACGAAAAGAGCTTTTATCTTTTTAAAGAGACACGCTTCTGGCAACATTTGTGCAGTCACAGGCTCAACGGGACTGGTATAATGATTAAAGCAGCTCATGAATAGAAGGATCTTAATTGATGCTCGGCTCACTCCTTCCGTTTCGATACTTGTCTTGATTAAGATCACAATAAGCTTGGCTTTTTTAATTTCAAAGAAAAGGAATACTGTTTTAAAAACCAGAAATTGGCTTTTTTTTAATATCAAACATGAACGTATGGTAGCGTTGTAATTTGTGGGATCATTTCAGATGGTGCAACAAAATCGACACCCATTTTTTCATGTTTTATGTTTACCAATGTATGACAAAGGGCAGGGGATTAAATGGTTTTGAGTCTACTTGTGATCTTATGTTTCTCTAATGGTCTGACATGATTTGTTAATTTATCTCAGTAGCTTATCCCACATTGATATAAAATAAAAGTAGTGAACTCTTTATAATTTCAAGTTTCATTTGGATGGTCAGTTAGGCAACAATTGATTACAAAATATTAATTGTGTAGTCTTTTCTTGGTTGACTTTTTAAATTGGGTTTATGCTCTTTCTTTCTGCTCAAATTGTTTAAGCCTAAAAACCCTAGCCACAAACATAACAAAACGAATGTTTTAACTTTATGGACTCAAATGGTTTAAGCCTAAAAACCCTTGACACAAACATAACAAAATAATTCTATACCCAAAAAAGTATAAAAAATAAAAATAATCCTATTAACATGATACACATGAAATTCAAAAATACAAAATCATTTAGAACCAAAATCCAATGCTGAAAACGATAAACAATTGTTTAGTTTTGGTTTGAATCAACAACAACACAAGTTGCTAACACTATTAAGAAAACAACATAGCTATTTTGATTTTTATCTTTCTACCATATTTGTAGTTCAAAGGTGGTGAGTTGATAGCTTTTCTTCTACATACATTATTGAAGTTTGTCTCGACGAAATCGTCATAGTCACGTTTGTGAAGGACGATGCATATACTTGATCGAACATTCTCAGTCGGTCTTGAAAGTATCCCTTCTACTTTTGTTGGAAGACATTACTTCTTGGGACATGTTTGGTCGTACACGCGATTAAGTTCTTTTATAACCGACTATGGAGAAAACTTATTATCTATTGATCGCTTATAACTCATGTTTACTACAGCTTGAATGAATTCTTTGACTTTTAAGTATATGTTTTGATTTTGAGCTACAAAATAACTAAACTTATATTTATATTATCCCAAATAACCATATGATATTCTTAGATAAAGTTACCAAGTAACAACCAGAGGAAATATAACATCATAACGAGAAATGAAACATAACTTCAAAACATTAGATTATAATGATGCAACAAGTTTAACATATGCTTCTTTGATGCCTTGCTTGATTTGTGTTAAATTAGTTTCAATTTTCTTCCCACATTGATAGAAAGAAAAGTGGAGTCATTTATTGGTTACTGATCAAATAGTCGTAACATGGCCTTTCCGAATAAATATAGTTTTAACATGGACTGTGATTACAAGCCCAAAAACATTAAGCACAACAAACAATGAACTATATTTCTGAAGGGCTAAAATAGTCTAAGCCTAAAAACCCAAGACGAAGGAAAATACAATGAACTTCTTTATAGTTTAACGTACTAAAATCAAACCAAAACCAAACGTTTTAACTTTATGCCCCAAAACAAGATACACATGAAGCACAAAACCATTTAGAAACCAAACCGAACGTTTCCGTATCTAGCGCGTCCGATCTAGGGTCTATTGCTGCTCGAATAATGATGGCGCTATTTTTTTTAACAGCTTGTTAGTGGTTCGGGTCCAGTTTGACATCCAATTGGGCACTATGCTGACCCTCAAACCCGCATGCTCGTCTTTTTTCGCCAGAAGGGGTAAAAGTCCCGGGTGAGACTCGAACTTGAGAGCTCCCCTAGCCAAATATCCCCTCTCCAAAGCACCTTAAGGAAACCCTGGTGGCCAGCTGAGCTAGCCCAGTTGGTTTTGATGGCGCTATTTATTGATGTTTCATATGCTTTTGAGTTTCATGTGTTTGAGTCGGGTTTGCTGTTTTTCGATTTGGTTATATTATGTTGTTATGGTATTCCAAAATGCTATAAAGGTACTTGGTACTTTTCACTTCTCAAAAAACTTCATAGATTTTTGCACACATTAATACATGGATTTGTTGGGAATTCATATTGATTAAACCATCAATACCACGAGTACGCAGCGGATGGATCTATGTTTAATGTTATGAATTAAAACACATAAATTAAAACACATAATAATACTAACCTCGAATCTATTGAAAAATAGATAAACACCGGATCTTGATCTTGATCACGAACACTCGAACCAATCAACTATAATGAGTTGATCTCTATTATTGCACACACTACACGTCTAGCAAGAACGTTAGGATGCTAGTGCTTGTTTACGAATGAAACACCAAACACTTGGTTTTCTTTCTATGATCGAATACCCAAGGAATTGTAACAGCCGATGTATTATATTAACTTTAAAGAATGTATCGTGTAATATTTTGATCTTATGATCTCTGTCACACATACGTCAAATGGCAAAGACATATATATATTACCATAGTGACTTTTTGAACAAGTTAGACACAATCTATTATTTATCTAACAATATCCTTTTTGTCTAAACTTTGGAACAAGTTACACACGATCATCTATTCATTTACCAATATTCTTTTGTCCAAACAAAATATCATCTCCACATTTATAATATACGGCTTGTCCAATTCTTAATGAGTTAATCAGGCTCATGTAAGCTATCATATAATTATTAGTACATTACAAATAATTAATTTTGCCCGCTAGTTAAAACAAGCGTCTAACGGTTAACTATTAAATAATTTCGTAAACAGTACTTAATATAATTAATACATCTAATATATTAATTACATTAACTAAAACGTTCTCTAAGTATATACGTGTGTGCCCCGATAGGCCCACGTAATTTCTAGCCGTATAAATATTGATTTGACGTACGCATAACCAACAGGATTGACTAAAAGTGTTTAGGCATACAACATTACCAAGTGATTATAAATACTTACAAAGTTTTCAGTGAATGTGAAGGTTGTTTATTTATTGGTATCTTTGTATTACATTAATCAATTTAACAAAAAAGAAAAATTTAGATCGGACAGTGCTCATTGCTAGATAAATTTGAGTAGGTGATCAATGCATAAGGTGTCAAGATAGTCGATTAGTAGTAGCCTATGAGAAACTGAAATTGAGATGGATGACTATGTTGTTGGCTTTCTAACATGGGATTACCATTGTCCTACCAAGTTGGTATTTTAGGCAAGCTCATTGACAACAACAATCTTAATCTACAAGTTTTGCTGTGAAATGTTCTATAATGATATCGTAGTATATGAATTGACAAATCATGACAAAGGGCATATGTAAATATTGGTTTGAAGCTAGGCCTTTGTTGAGGTTTCTGTATCGTTTAAAACGTTGATCATTTTTTGTAAGTTTGCAATTCTCAAACCATAATAATCGTCATGAAAATCGACTCTCATTATTTCTTGTTTTATGTTTACCAATATATGATGAAGGGCTGGATTTCAAGATTTTCATTAAGGTTACATAGTTTTGAATCTGCTTGATATTTTATGTTTGTTAATTGTCCTAGATGATTTCTTAATTTACTTCAGGAGCTTGTCCATGGATGGAAAGTAAAAGTAATGAACTCTTCATAACTTCAAGTGTCATTCATAAAACAGAGTTGAGAAGGGAACACTAATAACAAAACTTGTTTCTTATCACTGTTCTTGTTCCAGGTTTTTTTCATTTCTTCCTAATAAATTACCTTTTATTTCTTTACACAGTTTTGTCGAACATTAAGTTTATCTTATTTTATTTTCAGATATACCCAAAAAAGAGAGTACGAAAGGCAGGGGTTAAGTTTCAAGCTTCTCAATTAAGGTCACATCTTGTCCCACATCGATGGAAGCTAAATATAATGAATTATTTATAACTTCAATTGTCATTTACACAACTAGAGAGAAATGAAATACAACACAAAAATTTATTTGTTGTGTATTTCTTTATCTTTTTTTCACTTAACTCTTTTTTATAACACTAGTAAGGGTACCCGCGTGTTGCGTTGGCAGATAATCATTGAATTATAATTTTTAAAGAGAATTATTTTTCAATTCTATATTATACGATATAATAGTTTTACGGATGACTTCAACTTTAGTTTTGAATAATTTTAAGCAATAACAAGTTAACTTATATAAAAATTTTAGATTATCCACGTAACGTTGTGTCAATACAAAAGCGGTATATATTATGAAGGTATGAGGTTGAAGTAGCTGACAATGACTCATAGTCGCAAATTAATTAAGAAAAAAATGCCACAACGAATTTTAAAAATCAATTACATCATGTTAAGAAAATTTAATTCTCTAAAAATACACCTTATAATTTTTTTTGCACTCATTTGAATTATTAACAATATTTATTATATTTATCCCATATAGATAAAAGATACAAGTAAAATAGTAGTTAAAAAAAAGGCCTAAATGTTTAAGAAATCATGTACGGTACTTTGAACAATATAGTTATTATTATATATAAATATAAAATAAAAATATTAACACTTATCACTTTGTATCTTTGTATTTCTTGCTTTGGAAAAATTGCCTGCTTTTTATAAAACACAGTTTTTAGTTTTTTACGGTAAGTTCTATCTAACATTTGAAAGTTATGCCCAAAATTATGATACACATGAAGCACAAAAACCATTTAGAAACCAAAACCGGACATGACTATCGCAATACAATGTGGTAAAAATGATCAGAATTTACTTAGCTTCAGTTTCAATCAACTACAATACAAGTTGCTAATACTCTTTTCAAAGTAATAGATCTAATTTAATTGCTATTTTTCTACCCAATTTATTTTGCACATAGTCACATGATAGAATGAGGCGAGGGATGTCGGAATGATGTCGACTTAAACCTACTTCGTTGTTCTCTATGCTAGACGCAACCCTAATTCTTATACAATTCTACTAGCCCAAACAATTCATCCAAACGCCCTTATGTGACCTAAGATGGGCTTGGAACGTCTAGTCTAACGGGTCAATAGTTCAAGTAATAAACGTATAAGCGTATTATTTGTGTTTAACGTGTGTGCTCCCAATAGGCTCACACACTTTTAGTCGTTTATATACAGATCCAACTCATATAATCCAACACAAACAACATGCGTAAGTGCTTTATTTAATTCCAACCTAGCAACCAAATAGGTCAATGGAACATGAGTGACTCATTCTTTTTGGTTAAACGTAATGAATTTGTAAAGAAATGTAACTGACGATGTAATGGAATGAAGCTAGTAATTGAATGAGTCATTCATGTTCCATTGACATATTTGGTTGCTAAAGCATTTACACATGTACTAATAATATCATACATATTTCTTAAAATGAACGTTGGAAATATCTTACGTATCTTACCCATCTACTATCTTATGTACTAATAATATCATACATATTTCTTAAAATGATACTTGAACCCATAATCAATTGGTTGATGTGTCAGTCACATACTGCTAGACCAAATGCCCTGATAGGTGAAATTGCAAGGATGATGCATGTACTTGATCGAACACGCTTAGTCGGTCTCGAAAGTGTTCCTTTTACCTTTGTTGGACTCTTTCGTAGCCACAATTAAGCTAGCTAGTATACATAACATTAGTATGTATCACTTGCATTCAATTTTCTACTAGAATGTGACATTCACCATACAATACCTTATATTGCATATATGTGACGCCCACAACTCACATACTGTTATTTGAATTCGTAGCATGCATGGGCTCAATGGGCATGTGGGTTAAAACAAATTAGTTCATTCGGGCCTTTCACCAAAACTGTTAGTCCAATGATAAGGAAAAATAGATGTGTTTAGGTCCAAGAATACATAAACGTGTATGTGTGAATGAAAATTTTGGATTCCGAAATTAATAATAAGAAGAAGTGTCGTTAGTCGGGTATAAACGAAAATAATTTGTGGTTCCAAAAGTATCAAAGAAACGCGAACATATGAGAATAAATGAATGTCGCTAAATAAAAAGGTTAGGTTACATTTATATATATTACGTACTTTATTTTTAATATATAGTTTCTAAATGTTATATAATTATTTAGGTGATATACGAAATAAAATAAAAATATCGACCGTAAATTTTAGGGCGTTATAAAAACCTAGTACAAAACATGATTACAAATCATGAATATGAAGTGTGGATTAGAAGTCCAAAAACATTAAGCACGCAAAACGAACAACATTCTAACAAACAACAGGAACAATTGTGCTTATCTATTGTATTTCTTAATAATGGGCTCAAATGGTCTAAGCATAAAAACCCAAAAGTCCAAAACACAAAGACAAAAGAAGGCGACCATCGAGGATACGATTAATGATGATCGGTCAGCCGAAAGTTTCGATGACCATAATGAAGTCAACTTATTTGCATCATTTGAACTCATGGCCCCTTTTTATGGATCTATGATCAAGATATACCAAAACAATGAAATAAACTTTATATCTATAAATCTGTCATCAAATATGTTCGAATACAATACTATTTATAAAGACATGTCGAATGGGTACAAGTAATGGTTGTGTTGGTTCGATTGAATCAACAGTCATGACCCTTCGATATAATCACAAAATAACTATTTCTAACTAACTTCTGTAACTACTTTGTAACTGCCTATGTTGACTTTTGTTTCTGACTTTTGGGGTTGACTTGGTTAGAGTGGGATTGACCCAATATTTCCCCAATCACAATCGCGACGTAGGTCTTTAAGTTTTCTTGATTCATCTTTGGGTTAAATCCACCATCCGAGCTACTATGTTTTAATTTCTTGTAGTGCTTGTGATCATCCTTACATCCCGGTAGATCAATTTTCCTTGGGTACTTCCACCTTTACTACTGTGATCTTCATTATGTCCATGTTGATCATATTTTTCCGGTTATTCCCACTTGTTGTGATCTTCCTTAAGTACAGGTTGATCATGTTTTTCTGGTTACTTCCACCTTCGTTGTTGTGATCTATCATAAACTCGATGATCATGTTTCGGTTGGTTGGTTATACTACCAACACTTAGTCTTCCTATTGGAGTTCTTGCAGCGCATATATCTTCCTTAATTTCTCGCCCGACTCAAGCTTTCGGTTATACCACCATCCAAATTTTCACTGCCAACTCCTTGTTGTTCGATGTTTGATATCAATTTGAAGTTGAATGGAATTTCCTTCCATTCTTGCTTCATGATTCTTCTTGGTTTTTGAGACTTCCTAGTGCTTCTTCAACAGTTGCCATAAGTAATCTTGGTTCTAAGTCTTCTTCAATGAGATTGGATTGTTCTTTTTTCTTTGATGGACATCTGTTTGCAAAATGCCCATACTCCTTGCATCTAAAACACAACACCTTACTCTTATCATGAGTAAATTTATTTGAGTTGCTGTTTGATTCTTTCTTGAAATTATTTTCTTGGCCTCGCAACAAATCTTGTCCACATTTTTCATAATGTCTTCCTTGAGTAGTGTTATTGTTGTACCGTGTAAATAATAACTTATCTTGATCATTATTTTCCTTATTCTTTTTAAACTTTATTCTTTCCTCGTACGTCTTGAGTCTCCCAATTGCTTCTTCCATCGTCATTTCACTTAGATCAGAATATTGCTTTATTGATGCAACTATTTGCAGATGCCTATCGGGTACAACATTTAATAGTTTTCGTACTATTGTTTGATCTTCAACCTGTGCCCTAGACTAGCGGCTTTGTTAACGAGTGTTGTTAGTTTTGTAGCGAAGGTGTCGATTGTCTCGTCTTTCTTCATGTATAACATCTCAAAGTCGGATTTGAGTGTTTGCGGTCTTGCTTGTTGAACTCTATTTTCGCCAACGTGTCTAGTTTTCAAAGCATTCCAAATGGCTTTCGCGGTTTTGTGCTTTGTTATTTGAAGTAAGTGTTCCTCAGGTAAGGCTTGATAAAGGAATGCAATAGCAGTTTTATCTTTTTTCTTATCGGGTTGAGTCGTCTCAGACGGCTCTATTGTTTCTCATAGACCATTCGCTTCGAGAATGATTTGCATCCGAATTGCCCTTAATGAGTAATTCAAGGGTTTTAGGATTGGGCATTGGAATTGAGGTGTATTATTTTTACTAAGTTCCTTTCCACTTCCTTTCATCATATCTTAAAGATATTGACAATAAATCTTCCAAAAAAAAATTTAACACGAGGTGTGTTGAAATTTCTTATGTCTAGCGAGCTCTTATGTTTTATTTTTCCTTAAAGGGTATAAAACTTTACGGTCTATTTTTTTAAATCCAAAACTATCATCGGAGATTATATATTCTAAAAACGAATAACCTAAGGTTAATTACTCCTTAAAGATTATTCCTAACAATATAATAAAACAGAAAATCATTAGGTTATTATATTTTTTAAAAACTTGACAAGATACTAACTTAAAATAAAGGAGTAACTTATCTAAAAAAATCTATACAATATATATATATATATATATATATATATATATATATATATATATATATATATATAAAATAATATATACTATATGAAAATAAAGTTAAAAGACCTGGTTTTGCAAAATTTTGGAACCTGGGTAGGGAGGGGTTGATGGTATAACCGCTGCCTCTTTTAACTTTGAGATGCCCTAGTAAAGGTTGGCGCTCTCTCCTTTTTAATTATCTCCCGAGATAAAAATGATCGTCTCTTTTATCTGAGACTAGAATAATTTTTTCTTCTTCCGGGATATGTCCCGCTTCTCCTCTCCTTGGTGGGTGACCGCCTGTGATAAGGCTTGGTTGACCCTCCTTATTCTTCTTCGGTTAACTGTGTTCTTTGCGAGCACTTGTAATCCCACAAATGAAACCTAGGGTTTCGTTGAATTGGGGTTTTTTCTGCTGTAAGAATTGGATGATTTGGAGGTTAAAATTGAGTCAATTGATGATTCAATTTGATGTTCTGGGCTTGATTCCTCAACCAATGTGTGTTTGTTCCTTGTTGTGAATCGATTTAATTTATGCCCTTTGATGACTAGTGTCATCTATTGGTATGAGTTTTTTAATTGAATCAAAGGAATAGAACGATGTTATAACCGTGTCTTGATCTGTTTGGATTGGGTACCTTTTGTTTTCGGTGTTATCTTGTCTTTGACAGATTTTTCTTGCAAAATAAAAACGATATGAAACGTTTTTTCTGATTCCGGGTTGATTGATCACTAAATTGTGATTGATCCCTGTGTGGTAGATGCGTTTAAGAAACAGAACACAAAAATGATTTTCATGATTTGTGTTCGTTTAGTTTTTGCATAAATATTTTCCGAAACAAAAAACCTTAATTCTTTTGATTCTAAAAATAGAAAATGAGAGATTGGTATATGATGATTTGTGGCTCTGATATCAATTGTTGGCCCATTTTTTATGGATCTATGATCAAGATATACCAAAACAATGAAATAAACTTTATTTCTATAAATCTATCATCTAATATGTTCGAATACAATACTATATATAAATACATGTCGAATGGGTACAAGTAATGGTTGTGTTGGTTCGATTGAATCAAATCATGACCCTTCGATATAACTGTCAAAATAAATGTTTCTAACTAACTTCTGTAACTACTTTGTAACTGCCTATGTTGACTTTTGTTTCTGAATTTTGGGGTGGACTTGGTTAGATTGGGATTAACCCAATAAACATGGTCCAAATGATGTTGACGGAAAAGAGCTTTTTAATAGTTTTGGAGAAACACACATTTGGAAACATGCAGTCCATAGGTTCAACGGGGTGGTCAAGATAATGAAAAATAGGGTCAGATATCATTTTTTACCCCTGAGAAAGCTACAAAGCCGGATTAGTTTCAAGGGTTCTTTCAAATGTGATAATCGAGGGGAAGTTTATAAACTACATACCAAGCATGACATGTACAGACTAAGCTTGTTGTCGCTCTT
Organism: Chrysanthemum makinoi; assembly: GCA_910596185.1. Classification (NCBI taxonomy): domain Eukaryota; kingdom Viridiplantae; phylum Streptophyta; class Magnoliopsida; order Asterales; family Asteraceae; genus Chrysanthemum; species Chrysanthemum makinoi. The sequence continues at coordinate 29,468,411 of OU343221.1, read as the reverse complement.
GAAGGAGCGCTTTGAGAGATGTAGTTTTGATTGAGGTTTCCATTTGGAGGTGGTTAAAGCTTTGCAAAGTGTTGACGAAACTATTGCAAGGGTATGTGTCGTCATAATAAAGGTTTTGTGCCCCAACTCGCTTTTATGGTCATTTAGGAGCAACAGCGTTTTTAAAACCCCGCAACTTTGAAAACGAGTCAAGTTCTCTTTTGACAGAAATGAGAATGATTCATATCTAGATATTTTTCAAGGCTTCTAAGATAATGGCGCACCGAGAACACCATTAGAGCAGCTTATGTATGGAAGAATCTTAATTGATGCTCTACTCACTCCTTCCGTTTTGAGACTTGTCTTGTTTAAGATCACACAATAAGCTTGGCTTCTTCAATTTAAAGTAAACGAAATGTTGTTTATAAACCAAAAATTAGCTTTTTTAATATCAAACATGAACTTATGGCAGCATTGCAATTTGTGGGATCATTTAAGATGGTGCAACAAAATCAACACCCACTTTTTTCTTGTTTTGGGTTACCAATGTATGACAAAGGGTAGGGGTTCCAAGCTTTTCAATTAAATGGTTTTCAATCTATTGTGATCTTATGTTTCTTTGATGTCCGACATGATTTGTTAATTTATCTCAATAGCTTGTCCCACATTTAAAAAAAGTAAACGTAGTGAACTCTTTATAACTTCAAGTGTCATTTGAATGATAAAACATCATAGAGTGTACAAAGTTTATATGTGTGCTCTTTTCTTGTTTGATTTTTTTATAATTTCTTTTTCATAACATGAGGTCATATTACAGCAAATTATTACATAACTTATATTCATACACTGTAAAATATCAGTTTAAAATGGTCGTAACTTTATATAACTAGAACACAAGTCGTAAATACGATGTGTGGATTACAAGCCCCAAAACATTAAGAACCAAAAACGAATCTTGATAGACAAGCTTACTGGAATTATTGGGTTTATACAGTGTTTCTTAATGGGCTCAAAATGGTTTAAGCCTAAAAACTCTAGACACAAAGATAACAAAACGAACATTTAAACTTTATGCCTAAAAACATGATACACATGAAGCACAAAAACATTTAGAGACCAAACCGAACATTATAAAAATCCAATATGTTGAAAACAAGAAAATTTTGTTTAGTTTCGGTTTGAATCAACTACAAAACAAGTTGCTAACACTATTTATAAAACAATAGAGCTATTTTGATCTGTATTTTTCTACCATTTTTGTAGTTGAAAGGTGGTGAGTTGATGGTATACCTTTTCTTCAAAATACATTACCAAGTGATTTATATATGATCAAAATGTTAAAAAATAAAAATAATAAAGTTGCAAAACCTGCAATGATTTATTTAATTTTTCAATAGCCCCGATAAAAGCAAAAGCAACGAAATCTTTATAATTTCAAGTGTCATTTTTAAAATCCCCAAGAGAAGACCATAACAAAACTCTTTTTGTATGTGTCTCCTTGTTCCATTTTTTATTATTTTAATTACATTTCATTTTACTTCAAACTCTTTTTTTTATAGCATGGGATCATAAAACCAAAAAGTATAACAAACTTAATTTGATACCACAAGAATACAGCATGTAACAGTTCAGAATGGACGTAACACGTAAAACGAGCATACAACAAGAATACAAGTCGTAAATATTAAAAGTAGATAGAGGTATAAATGATTCGAGCTTTTTTCGAATAACTCGAGCTCAAGCCACACATTATCAATGCATATGTATTAGGAACTGTGACACCGATATATTAATTCATTTTTTTGAACGGCGAATATATAAAAAATAGCTACTAGTAAGACACTAGAAGCTAAAAATTACCAATACAAATCTAGAAATAAACAATGCTACACAATCTAGATTCCTCCCGAGGGATATATTAATTCATGCTAGATGTCATACACAAAAGAGTCATTATTAAGGTTTGTTAGCCATGCATTACATGGGTTTATTGCCGAAGTTTGTCTCGACGACGAAGTGTCATTAGTTACATTCGTGCAAGGACGATGCATGTACTTGATCGAACATTCTCGTTCATAAATATATAAGAAGCTTGTTGCTAACTTGTTATATATTTGATTAATATGTGAAGACATAAAAAAGATGACCCAAACACATATATTAAAAAATATATATATATAAAAAAAATAGTGGTATTGTATATTCAAATCAAATCTTGTAGTTGAACGTAAAATGTTAACTTTTTATAGTTTCCTACATGGTTTTCAATCTACTTTGTGATCATATATTTCTTTAATGTCAAAAGGATTTGTTAATTTATATTAAAAAATTGTCCCACATAGATAGAAAGTAAAAGCTGAGAACTATTTATAACATCAAGTGTTATTTTTATGATTAAGTTGAGATAATGGCGATAAAACAAAACTTGTTGGCCGTCTTTGTTTCAGTTTTTTCATCCTTTTCACTTAACTCATTTATTTCATGACATGCATGTTACAATCATTATTTTGGATGGTATCAATTTAACTTCTGTAATAATTTGTGGTATTAAACTCTTTTATAACATGAACACAAGTCGTAGATGAAGTGTGAATTACAAGCCCAAAAACATTAAGCACAAAAACAAACATATTATTCTAATAAGCAAGTGTATACAAACAATTGTGCTTATGCACTATCTTTCTTCATGGGCTCAAATGGTTTAAGCCTAGAAACCCGAGCCACAAAGAAGACCATACGAACGTCGTTAAAATTCACAATACTAAAACCACACCAAACCAAAACCGGACGTTTATTATGCCAAAAACGCTAACAAAACCATGTAAAAATCAAAACCTAACATTCGAAACTTATGCCCAAGAACATGATTCAAATGAAGCGCAAAAACCATTTAGTAACCAAAACCGGACGTGATTATCACGATCCAATATGCTAAAAATGATCAAATTTTGCTTAGCTTCGGTTTCAATCAACTAACAATACAAGCTGCTAATACTTTTTTCACAATAATAGAGCTAATCATTTAATAGTTACTTTTCTACCAAAACTTATTTTGCATTGTAGTTAAAAGGTTGTGATTTGGTACCTTTTCTTTTACCTACATCACCATTCAAAGGTTCATTTCTTTTTGCAGCCTCAAGTTATACCCATTTTTTATAGACGTTATGTGAATTTTAGCTGTGGATTACATGAGTTTATTAACAAAGTTTGTCTCAACGAAAAAGTCATTACTCGTTATCGTGCAAGGATGATGCATGCACTTCATCGAACATGCTCAGTCGGTCCCGAAACTGTTCTTTCTACTTTTTTAGACTCTTTCGTAGCCACAATTTTGGGAAAAAGATAGTTATTCTAGTTTGCGACAATTATGCTAGTATACAAAACATTAGTACTGTATGTATGTACTTAACGTCAACTTGACGTGACATTCACCTTAGATTACTTTATAGGGCATATATGTGACACCCACAACTCACATACTTTTTCTTTGTAGCCTCGTATGAGTTATATACCCACAACTCACATACTTTTTCTTTGTAGCCTCGTATGAGTTATATACCTCCTAAACAAATTTATTATATAGTACTCTATAACTTCCAAATAATAAACAAGTTTGAATCAGTCTAGCCGCATAATCATATTCGAGTTTGGTTATGTGGTTTTGTACGTAGCATCGATTTAGTTTTCAGATTCCCTAACATTCTTCTGCCATATGATTGTTTTTCATTTAGCTCGTTCTCACATCCTAACACTACAAAATGCCATTTTAGGCTTAAACCCATTATTAAGGTAAACGATTATCCAATCAAACCTAATTGTACTTTTGTATCTGGTTTTGGTTATCAATATGCATAAGCCAACATCCTTAGCATAATCAACTCCCAGTTTTTCTTGTTCTGTATTTATCGACAACGAAAGGCAGCGGTTTCTAGCTTTCCGGTAAGGTTACATGGTTTTCAATCTACTTTTGATCTTATGCTTCAATTACTGAACTCTTTATAAGTTCAAGTGCCATTGACTTCTTAATAAACATATATACTGAACTCTACAAAAATTTGTGTGTTGTGTCTAACTTGTTTGATTTCCTTTTCTTTATATATGTAATTTCTTTTTGTTTGACTCTTTTTTCATAAAATGGGGTCATAAATTACACAAATAAATTAAAAATTAGATTGATATATACCCTGTCACTGTATAAAATAGTCATAACTCGTAACATGGCCTTTCCCAAAAAAATATAGTCGTAACTCGTAGCATGGCCTTTCCCAAAAATATAGTTGTAACATGTAAATATCGACTGAGGATTACAAGCCCAAAAACATCAAGCACAAAAACCAACTTTAATAAACAAGGTTATAGGAAAATTGAGGTTTATGTACTTTATTTCAAATGAGTTCAAACAGTCTAAGCCTAGAAACCCAAGACTAAAGAAAACACATGGAACGTCATAATGAATTAATGCTCAAAAACAAGATACACATGAAAGCACAAAACCATATGGAAAACAAACCGAATGTTTTAAAGATGCGATATGCCAAAAAGGATCAAAATTTGTTTAGTTTTGGTTGTGTATCTATCATGTCCCGCATCGTTAGAAAGTGAATGTAATGACTTATTTATAAGTTCAAGTGTCACTTGTTCGTATAAAGTTTGCAATAAACACGACAAAAACTTGTTTGTCGTGTATTTCATTAGCTTTTTTCACTTTTAAATCCTTTTATAATACCAGACGAAGTACCGCGATAGCAACGGAAATTTCTAGCGCAAACAAATAACGATATGCGATATTGTGGTAAGTGTTTTCGGTAACGTTCAAAATAGATATTGAAAATACCAAAATGTAATTCCAAACGGTTGTAACATGCGATAATTTTTATTATGTATCAAAAAAACATATAAAAACATTTAGTGAAACTGAAAATAAAACATTACATCAATTATGAGATAATAACTAACAATGCATGTTACTCGTCGTGTAAAACTTTTTGATAGACGACATTTGAGGTGTTTAGTTATGAACAAATTTTCAGGGGCGAATAATTTTCTTTACACAAACTGTTTTCTGATGACATGGTTGTATAGCAGCGACAATGTGTTGTTTCAACACATTGAGGTATAGTTGATATTTGTGTGTGACTGTTTTCCCGATGGCACTATTTTATTACACGGTAGTTGGTTAAGATTGTAATAATAATAAGAATAGGCGTTGGGTTTGGTCAGAAGAGAATTTACACATAAAGGGGTCCGGGCATAGGTTTTTATTAGATGGTATTGTGTTAATTTGTGTGTTTGCTTTTTTTGTGTGCCCTTTTTTTTTTAAACAATTGCGGTTACTATCATTTGTAATACTGAAAAAGTTATTTTTCGTATATACTTTTTCCGTGTTATAATTCTTGTCAAAAAACAAAACTCATACAGTTTAATAAAAATGACACTACTATAAATTTCAACCAATCAAATAAAATATTCTTTCACTATTTTTTTTTTTTTTTTTTTTTCAAAATAAAAAGTGGACAATTATTTTGAGAAATTGTAAAAAAAATATGGATTATGAGAAGAGAGTATGTAATTTCTAGTTGTTACCCTTGTATTGTCTATGTTTTATAAATGGACAAAAATATATACTCCTTTCGTCCTAAAAAAATGTCCACCTTACTATTTATATTTGTCCTAAACAGTTTTTATATATGGACAAAAATTATGACTGGTTTACCATTTTAATCAAAACTTTATTAATTACTCATTTTATATTTTTATGTTAATTATAAGGGTAAAAATGATTTTTTATCAATGAAAACTAACATTAATTACATATATCATAATTTCTTTTTTTTTTGTTTGTAAACACTTTTTTTTGAGACAGAAGGAATATTATTTACTTTATTTTATTTTTTTGCATTTTTTGTTTCTTTTCCATGTGCTAAAATAATATTGTCTTAATATTTTCATTTTAGATGTGATTTTGACTTATTGGTTTTACCTCCACATGTTCTTAAAGTTTACGAAGAAAAACTCAATGATATCGATTATACATCATTTCACTTATATAGTTTTAAACTTTTGACGTATGTATGCGCCCATTTTGATCATCATTTGGAATAGTTGCTTGCACTATATTTTGGTATCCGTGAGTGATTTATAGCAATCAAATTTCTGTTTTGGTTCAATTTCAAAGTTGCTATCTTGCTAACTTTTACTTTATTTTTTATCGATAGGCTATCTCACACTTTTTGAGTAATTGCCTTTTTGAACAAAGTGCCTATTTAAAATAAAAGGAGGTGATAGAAGACCGATTTGAGATGGTCAATCTCCCAAGAAGTAGATTAAAGAGACGGATTGATAAGACCCTTGAGCGGGTTAGACTCCAAGAAAATAAGAGAGGGAAGACTTGAAACTAAGTTTCTTTTTCATTCATTTTCTGATGATTTTATTCATAACCAACTGATACATTTTATACTAAAAAGGAAACATGCATGTACTCTTACACTTTGGAAAGAATACTAAAATAAAGAGCATAATGGAAACATGAGTAATATGCAGTGAGGAAGACCACTTCTTTGTTGGGCTGTTACTAGGATTACCATTTACATACAATGATTGATTAATACCAACAAACACGTATCAACAGGCCACAAGATAGCATCAATTACCAACGATTTCCCGAATAATATATATTTCATTACATTAAAGATTAAACACCATGAACCCTATTATCAAACCGAAAACCATCCTCAATACTTAATAGATATCACGCATGAAGCATCAAGAACTGTTAAACACACAACTATAAACACAAATAATACCAACTAACAACATAACCATAAAAAAATAATGCGTGTTATCCATTAAAAAGTAGTTGACCAGCGCTATAGCCCTCACAATTTCCAGATTACACATTACTAATTAAACAAACAAATAAGGATCAAATACCAACAACTACAAACACCAGTCGCATAGTAAATACCAACCGAGATAGGGGTGTTATTGGGTCGGGTTGATGCGGGTTTTTTGTTAGCTAAATATGACCCGCAAACTGACCCGATAAGGATTCGGGTTATTGGGTTCGGGTTGTTATCGGATCGGGTTATAACCATTTCCTTACTTTGAACCATCTCATAAGATATCCATGGACATAAAAATAAATTGTGACTTAAGATTTGATTATGGCTTTAATAGTCCAAGTTTTACCAAGGATGCATGTATATGAAAAGAAAAAAAACACATAAAGAAATTCATGTAGGGAATTAAAACACCATTCCACCAGTAGCCTTCATTTCTTGTGAAAAAAAAAGTTATACGAGTACTTACAGGCAAGAATAAGCAACAAGAGGCATATTGCAAAATCTAAAAGCATAAACCACCATAGAACCAAAACCATGCATGTATACCTCCACCCGTTCTCTAATCACCAAAACCACCATACCTATCACCAAAATAGCCAGATCTATCACCAAGTCCACCATATCTACCACCAAACCACATCAAACCTGTGATTGTTGCGGTTGATGGTGGCGGCCGAAGAGGTGGCAGCGACAGAAGTGGCAACGGTTGTGGTGGTGGAGAAGGAGGTGGCTGAGTCGGCCGTGATCAGAGGAGGCAAAGGTTTAGGTTTAGAATGAGAAAGTACCTACCCCGGATAGATCTGAACGAAGAGTACAAACACACATTAACCAACAACAAAACCACCTACCAAAACCACCTAGCCGACCATAACAACTGAGAGAGATGTTGCTTATGGTGGCGGCAGTTTCAGTGGCAGCAAAGAAGGGCTATGTGTGTGTTTTTTTAGAGAGAGGTGAAGCATAGGTTGGTGATGGGCTGGCGTGTTATTTGGATAGAGGATAAATGAAAGAATGGTAGGGTTTTTGTGTTTTTGTATTGTTTAGCTATGGAATACAGCAGTGTAAAAGCGTTTCAAATCCTAACAAAAGAAATACATTGAAGATTTACCGAATTTAAGAAATGCCAAAAATGTATTACAGTGATTGATTGAAGAGTTGCCGAATTCAAGATTTTTGCAGTCAACCCTTTTCGTAGTTACTTTCAGTTTTTCCACTTTCCAGCTCGAAAGTGATAGGTGTTTCCAGCTGCGTTTCCTGAATTACTTGTAGAAATTGGATCCTTTCCTTGCATAGTTTGATACATCAAATATTTTTCAAATGCAACCTTACTTTCCTGCAAAGTTTCCCACCTAAAATACTTTTCAAATGCAGCCTTAATGTCAAACGCAGCCTTGACTATTCAGTTTTTCCACTTTTCAAGTTTCAAGTTTGACCGTTTTTGTTTTATATCAGCAGAGATAGAGATAGAGATAGCAAGGTACCCGCGCGTTGCGGCAGCGGTTACCCTGAAATAAAATTTTCCGATAAATCATATATTTTAGTTTATTATGTTCTTTTTAACAATAAATTTATGGATATCCAGATTTTTGTTTAGCACGTGCCCGTTTGGGCTCGAGCTCGTTTGGCCCGTGCCCGTTCGGGCTCGACCCCGTTTGGACCGTACCCGTTCGGGCTCGGGCCCATTTGGCCCGTTCGGGCTTGAATATTTGTATAATTTGCTTTATTATTTGTATTAGTGACAAGGGACGGAGCCAGGACAACATATGACCTGGTGCATAAAATTTTTTGGATCGTAGTACTAGAAATACATTTCGAAGGACCGGGTGCATTTACAATGCATTTAGGAAAAATCGGTGGTTTTTTCAAAAATTAACACTACATCGAAAAAATCCATGGGGTTCCCGGGCACCCGCGGGAACCCCCTAGCTCCGTCCCTGTTAGTGACATTTAATGTAAGAATTATGTTTAAGTTGGTTGTACAATATGCTTGATAATTTGTATTTCTTGTGTAAGGGGTGTTTTAATAACTGAATTAATTGTATTTATTGATCAGTTAATTAATTGACTATATTAAATATCTTGACTACATTAATAGTGCTTTGTTTTTGTACATTAAGCTTTAAGACTTGTAAGTCTTAAAATTAAATTGATGAGAAATATCATTAATAGTGCATTGAGTATTGTACAATAAGCTTTGTATTTTGTAAGTGTTAATTTTAAGACCATGAAGAGAGAGATTCATTCCTCTATTATAAGTAGTATAGATTGGGTCATGATTTAACAGAACTTGTGTAGTTTCGGTTTCAATTAACTAGGATACAAGTTGCTTGGCCTTTTCTACCAGAATTCATGCCTTTTCTTCTACATACATTTACCATTTACATGCTCCTATGTTTTTGTGACTACAAGTTATATCCATTTTTTGATCATAAACCACTAGTTAATAGAGGTTACAAACAAGTACATCACCTTAAATGGCTCAAATAGACGGCGCACCACAAGAATGGTCGTTACAAAAATGGATTCCCGTTTTTTCTTGTATCATATTTACCAATATACAGTAAAACTTCTCTAAATTAATAGTGTTAGGACCGAGATATTTTTTTAGTTTAGCGAGATACACTATTAGGAAGGGTATAGATTTGAAGCTTTTCAATTAAGGTTACATGGTCTACAATTAATCTACTTGTGATGTTATGTTTCTTTGATGTCTAACATTATTTATTAATTTACTTTAATAGCTTGTCCCGCATATATAGAAAGTAAAATAATTGAACTCTGTAAGTTTAAGGAGGAATTTTCAAATACTTACTCTTATTTTGGTGCTTACCAAGGGACAAATCCTCACCATCCATTTAATTTAATCTAATAGTGGGGATAAACATAAGATTTAATATGAAAACCTAAGTCCATGTTTTTTTTCTTATTTTTCTTTGTCTTTTTGTCTTTCTTATTTATTAACATTTTTTTTTCTTTTGTTTTTGGAATTCACGTTTTTATATAAAATCATGTTTTGTTTTTTTTTTTTGTTTTTTGTTTTTTGTTTTTTTTTTAATTCATGTTTTTTTTTAATTCATTTTTTTTAAATTCATGTTTTTTTTCGCTTTCATATGTTTTCGTTCGGTTTTATACGTTTTCATCCGTGTTCATATGCTTTCGTCATTTTTTTTACGTTTTCGTCTGATTTCAGACGTTTTCGTTTGTTTTCATCTGTTTTCGTACGTTTACATCCGTTTTCTGACGTTTTTATATTTTCGTCCTTTTTCAGACGCTTTTTTTCCGTTTTCATTTTCATACGTTTTTATACGCTTTTCATTCGTTTTTATACGTTTTCGTCCGTATTCATACGTTTTCATACGTTTATATACGTTTTCGTCTTCCGTTTTCATACATTTTCGTCCGTTTTTACTTTTTCGTCCATTTTAGACATTTTCGTCTGTTTTCAGACGTTTTGGTCCGTTTTTATACGTTTTCGTCTGTTTTCATACGTTTTCATCTGTTTTCTTACGTTTTTGCCCGTTTTCATCTGTTTTCTTACGTTTTTGCCCGTTTTCATCTGTTTTCTTACGTTTCCGTTTGTTTTCATACGCTTTTGTCCATTTTCTTACGTTTTCGTCCAGTTTACATACGTTTTCAGACGTATTTTTACGCTTTCATACGTTTTCTTCTGTTTTCTAACGTTTTCGTCCGTTTTCGGCCATTTTCATCAATTTTCATACGTTTTGTCTTGTTTTTTAGCTTTTCATGTATTTCCGTCCGTTTTTAGACATTTTCGTTTGTATTTTTATGTTTTCATGTACTTTCGTCCGTTTTTATACGTTTTGGTTCGTTTTCAGACGTTTTCATACGTTGTCATCTGTTTTTTTACGTTTTCATTCATTTTTAGACGCTTTCGTCTGTTTTCATCCGCTGTGATACGTTTTCATACATTTTTATCTGTTTTTATACGTTTTTTTTCTGTTTTATATGTTTTTGTCCGTTTTTAGACGTTTTTGTCCGTTTTCATACGCTTTTATACGTTTTTCATTCGATTTAATACGTTTTTGTCCGTTTTTAGACGTTTTCATTTTGATATTTGTAAGTGACACTTATTTATCTCTTGTGATATAACACTGTAAGGAAGATGAAAAGTATTACATTCTTCATCATGTATGTGTTATCGGTTGTGATACTCAACTAAGAATGTGATGGTTATGTTTTGAAAATATTTAGGAAGATTTTTGTGTTTTATGATATTATAAAATATTAGAAAAGCTGTTCAATCCAAAAAAGCTGAAAACAAGAGATGTTATGATACTTTTGTTAGACTTGTGGTGGATTTTTTTATATAATGGATACATTGTGCATGTTTTGATAGGTTTTATAGCGAGATTTGAAAATATCTATGGTTGAATCAGCAAGTAAGTAAGCTATGGTTGAAGATAGCACACATCTTTATAAACAAACTGAGGAAGCTCAAACACTTGTGATATCACAGGTGATATCACCTCACTTGTGATATCACACGTGATATCATGTGTGATAACACCGTTTATATCACCTGTGATATCATGTGTGATATTACCGGTGATAGCATGTGTGATATAATAGTTTATATCACTTGTGATATCAGCAGTGATATCAATCGTGATATCATGTGCTATCACAAGTAAGGTGATATCACCTGTGATATCATGTGTGATATCACAGTTGTTTGAGTTTACTCAGTTTGTTTATAAAGATGTGTGCTTTCTTCAACCATAACTTTTTTAGTTTGCTTATTCAGCCATAGATATTTATAAATTCCGCTATAAAACCTATCGAAACATACACAATGTATCCATTAAATAGAAAAATTCACCACAAGTCTAACAAAAGTTTCATCACATCTCTTGTTTTCACGTGCTAAACGCCTTTTCTAATATTTCATATTATCATAAAACACAAAAATCTTCCTAAATATTTTCAATAACACAAATAAGAAAAATGAACAGAATCATAACAGTCATATAATAAGTGATGTTTATTATCATTTCTTTCATATATACTTGGTAAAATACTAAATTCTTATCACATTTGATATGAATTTAATATTTCACATTCTTAGTTGAGTATCACAACTGATAACACATATATGATGAAGAGTGAAATACTCTTCATCTTTCTTACAGTGTTATATCACAAGAGATAAATAAGTGTCACTTAAAAATATCAAAATGAATAAAAAGGAATCAAACTATGAAAATAGAGACTTGACATATTCTCAAAATCAAACAAGTGTTGCATTAAATTAGCATTTTTTGAACAAAATAAGAATTCACCTAAAGAGACTTTAACCCTTTTATTTCTACTAAGAGTATAATATCACAAGTGATAGATAACATTGGTTGCATTAAAAAAATATATGCTTGTCAATTGCGATGAAAGGCATAAAAACTATCTTGTAACTGAAAATTATAAGAATATTAGAAAACACATAGGTGATAATATATAAAAAATCTACGAGCAATGAAAGACCCCCTATGAAACATTTACATGATAGGAAGCCAATGATTGCATTCCTAAAACCTTTTGGGTGTCCTTTTACTATCTTGAATACCATAGACTACCTAGGCAAGTTTCAAGAAAAAGCTGATGATGGATACTTTTTAAGCTATTCTTCTAATAGTAACGCCTTTAGAGTATACTCTCAGGTGATATTAAAGGTTAAAAAATATGCTTGTTTGTTTATGAAATATCACAAGTGATATTAGACATTAACTTTTTTATAATAAAATATCACAATTGATATTAGACAAGTAATATGAAAAAAAAAAAACGCGAAAATAGGCAGCGTATAAAACGCAAAAATGGGAAAACTGGCGTATGGAAACGGAAAACGTATAAAACCGAATGAAAAGCGTTAAAAGCGATATGAAATGAAAAGCGGAAAAAGCGTCTGAAAACGGACGAAAATATAAAAAGCGAATGAAAATGGATGAAAGCGTATAACCGATCGAAATCGTCGAAAGAAAACAGCCGAAAGCATCTAAAAATGGATGAAAAGCGTAAAAAAACGGACGAAAGCGTATAAAAACCTATGAAAAAGATAAACCGTAAGAAAACACACAAAACGTATTAAAAGCGGAAACCGTAAGAAAACAGGTGAAAAGGTATGAAAACCGGCGAAAACATAGAAAATGGGAAAACGTAAAGAAAACATAGGAAGCGGGGCGAAAATGCCGTAAGAGAAAAGCGGTAGCGTAAGAAAAATGAAAGCGAAAGCGGGACGAAAACTTATGAAAACGTTTGAAAACGGACGAAAACGTAAGAAAATAGACAAAAACATAAGAAAACAGAAGAAAATCAGACGAAAACATAAGAAAACTAACGCAAACATAAGAAAACAGACAAAAACGTTTGAAAATGTAAGAAAACAGATGAAAACCGTGTAAAAGGTGACGAAAACTATGAAAAAATAAGAAAAGCGGACAGAAAACCCGTAGGAAAAGCAGAGCGAAAATGTAACAAGACTATCAAAAGCGTAACAATAACTTCTGCAAAACGTATGAATCTGGCCAGCGTAAGAAAAACGGGATACGTGTGAAAATATAAGAAAATAGACGAAAACTGAAGAGAAGAGACGAAAACGTAGAAAAACAGCGTGTGTATGAAAACAGGGCCAGCGTATAAAACAGGCAGCGTATAAAAATGAGAAAAAACGGACAAAATCGTATGAAAACTGACCAAAAAAAAAAGTGTAATTAAAAAAAGTGATAAAAAAATACAAATAATGAGAAAATAAATAAGAAAGATAAAAAGACAAGAAAAAAATATGGACTTAGGTTTAGACATATTAAATCTTAGGTTAATCACCACCATTAGGTCAAATAGTATGCAAAGATTTTTGAGTATGCAAAATAAAGTGCCTCAAGTTTAAGTGTCATTCGTAAGTTAAACCAAGTTTTTCACGTTACAAAATCTAGATATGTTTGGTAGGTGAGTTTTCTTATTATTCTTTTTCTTTTCATTTTAATTTCTTTTTTCACTTGATACTACTTTTTCAAAACGCTTTATGCACCCTCGAATCTTATACTATTGAAAATAATAATAATAATAATAAAATAAAAATAAAACCCTCATATAAAGTGTCGTTTTTATGTCTTCATCTACAAAAAGTAGCAAATTAGTAGAATGATCACAATATAATTAAGATTTTCTTAGTCCATTGACTTGCCTAAATAAAAAAAGAGTAGAGTGATCCACATGAACATCTTTCAATAGCAGAGTGACTTAGAGTGAATCAACCTTTTCCATAACACGGGGTCATTATGCCCAAAAACTTGAAGCACAAAACATGTAGAAACCAAAACTGATCGTTTTAAGGTTATACCACCCAAAAACATGTTAGTATCTAGCTAATGTTCTCTAGCTTCCAAGTAATTAAAAATTTGAAAAATCAGTATAGCCGGATAATCATATTAATTAGTTCTTTGGTTTTGTCACGCATTAGCTCGAAGTTGTTTTTGATTCCCCAACCATCGTCCGCCATAATATAAGTGCTTTTCATTTAGCTCTTTTTGCAAACCCGACACTACAAAAATCGATTTTAGGCTTAAACCTATGATTAAGGTTTAGAATTCTTGGAACTAGATTTGTGGATCTTCTTTTACAAATAACAAGTAGCACCAAATACAAAAAAGGCCGATTTGGCATACCTGCTATATAGGTTACAATGAGGCCTTTGTAGACAAAAGAAAATGTAAAATAGAAACAACATCCTTACAAAAAATCGACTACCAATTTTTGTTGTTTTTGTTTACCAATGGACTACGAAAGGCAGGGGTTAAGTTTCAAGCTTTTCAGTTAATGTTACATGGGGGCGTTTGGTTGGGGTAATTTGAAATTCCGGAATTTTAAATTCTAGAAAATTTAATTCTTGAGAATTTAAAATTCCGGAATTTAAAATACCTTCGCATGTTTGGTTGACAGAAATTTATAAATATTTTTTCACTTTTTTAATATAAATTTCATAAATATTCCAGTTAAAAGTTTATAAAAAAAATTATAAAAAAAGTTTATACAAAAAGTTTATAAAAATTTTATAAAAAAAAGTTTATAAATAATTTATGAAAAAAGTTTATAAAAATTTTATTAAAAAGTTTATAAAAAATTTATAAGAAATTTATAAAAAAAAAAATTATAAAAAAAAGTTTATAAAAAATTTATAAAAAAATTATAAAAAAAAAGTTTATCAAAAAGGTTTATAAAAAAAAATTCATAAATATTCTATATAAAAGTTTATAAAAAAACAATAAGAAAAAAAAATTTATAAATTTTTTCAAGTAAATTGAAATTTCTCACTTTTTTGGAAATTCAATTATCTCCATTTTGGCAATTCGTAGGAATTGTAAAATTACTTCAAATGCTCCCATTTGAGTTACCAAACAAGACATTTAAAGGGAATTAAAATGCAAATGCCTCCAATATCCTTCAAATTGCCCCAACCAAACGGCCCCTTAGTGTCTTTCATCTTTCAACACCTTGTCCCACATCGATGGAAACTATATATAACTAATTCTTTATAAGTTCATGTGTGGATCTAGCATGTAGCAAAAACTTTTTTGTTGTGCATTTCAATTTCTTTTTTTTCCTTTTCCTTTCACTTAACTCTCTTTTATATAACTAGTAGGTACTGCAAGGCGTTGCGCTGTGGCGGGTACCCTGTAAATAAATTTTCGACGACTAATATTGTTTGATTATTTGTTTTTCGTGATGAATGTGGATAGTATTATGGAGTCATTTGTTAAAAGGAAAACATGAAGAGAAAGAAGACATAAACAACGAAAAGAAAAAGCATAAACATATGCCAATTACGCTTAAAATATTAAAGTCATTATACTTTGGTTAAAATAAGTCAAGGTTAAAATTAGAAAACATATATGTCAGTTGTATCATGTCAAATATGATCTTATTTGTTAGTAGCTTTCATCAACTATACTATTTGTTTTATTAGTTGTATTTTAATGTAGTGGCATTTTATTAGTTACACTAATTGTAGATGTTTAACATACAACTCCATAGTATGTAAGTATACAGGCTTAATCCAGTTTATGTGTTTAACACATAATTTCATACTAAGTAAGTGTGTAGGCTTAATCTATTTTTGGAGGTGTTTTTTATGTGTAGTCTAAGAAAAGAAAAGACATTAACCAATTCATTGGTTGCTTAAAATACAACTTTAACATTTATTTTATTACATGACGATTGAAATATGGTTCGAACAAAAATGAAAATCTTAAAATTACAACCATGGACACACTCGAAAATCAGTCACTTAGTTTCGCATAAATACATTCGTTCCAAGCATAAAAGTTATAGAAAAGTATTCATAAACATCACTTCTCTTTGCGTGTAATCTTCAAAGCTCGACTCAGTATATCTATTGCAAGTTGAACAACTATCATTATCTAACCCATTTGACCACATTAATTATTATTAAAAGTATACAAAAATGGCTAATATGGTCTATAGTATGTCACGTGTTTAGACAACATAAGCCTCATTCGTTATTTGCCATCGTTAAATATTCAAACTCTTGTATCAATCTTAAACTTTTGATGTAACTGAAGGTACACACATGAAACCAACACCAAATTTGTTTTCATAACATCACTACCTTGCTGCACAAACTGAGGTTCGTTACTTTGCTCAAGCCCTACAATAGGCAGGTTCGAATGAAGAGAATGAAACAAATTTGTTATATGACACTATCTATTAAGAACCATCTATAAAGCATCGTTGTGTGAGTCGGCTAGTAAGCACTGTCACCCCACTATGCGAAACGCATAAGTGAACCAACACAATGAACCAACAGTGGGTAGCTTATAGAACCAACACCTTGAACACACCGCTTGAAACCAAACACTGAAGTAACCCACTGTACAAACCTATTCCAAGAAACTAAGACAATACCGAAACGATAAAAAATTACTTGAATGCATGGTGTTGAACCGTTGGAATCATGTTAGCGACAAAGATCGCTCAAAGAAAGTAGGTCATCTCTCCGCTTTAAATGGCAGAATGAAGTGGCGCTGTAAGCTTTTCTACGGTTTCTGGAGTATTCTTGTAACGACCCATTAATGTACACTGCTATTGCTCTATCACATTGCTCCTAGCGGTGTCCATCTGTCGACCAGCCGCTTGGGCTAGAAGATAATTACTTCCTTTCTGTGGTTCGTCCTCAAATAGGTAAAATAGAAGCCGTCTTGACCTAAAATGTTGGTCTACCTGTAATATAAAAATAGCATAATATTTAAAATATGTAAAGATAGTATGAGCATAGCCAATTGGGCGTAAGACCTTTGGTGGCTAACTCTTTGATCACGCCAGAATATGACATTTCTTGAGCTCGTCCAGATCCACTTCATTACCTTATTATCAGAAATATGAATCGAATCAACACCACAAACTGTACCAACTAAATTAGTAGGCATTCATTCATTCTAGTCTTGTTAGGAATGTCGGTTATCAAGCATACAACTAAATCAATGGTGACTCTCTATGTCAGCTTACTTAGGTTCAACTGTAAGCGTGTCATCATGTGTGCACATTCTAGAGGCATTGATATGCACTCATAAGGTATGTAAATAAAAGGTGGTCCAAAGCGTAAAGCATATAAAAATACAAATTTAAATTCATCAAAATACATAGAACTTACTTACTGCGTAAGTCAATGCTGACTCCCACCACTCCCCTGAGCCATACCTCCTGAACCATACCACCTGAACCATATCACATGAACCAAATCCTTGGAACCAATCCCCTGTAGCAAAACCCCTGAACAAAAAAGTTACATTGTCAATATACTCGAGTGGAACAAAGATCGCTACATCTAACCAGTTTGATGCTCTTAATATGGAACATACGGAAGCGTCTGGTACTCCTTCTAATGACACTATCAAGGATGTGGATTACGGTGTTGTACAATGGAAGTTAATGAAGATAGTCTCAGGCAGTGCGCATCGTTGAAATGATTCTTGGCCTTGCTTTGCCTCTTCACTAAGAGAGTTAACCCTTTTCTAAAATGGGAGAGATTGAGTGTCATTCAAAGATATGAGGAGGTTGTTGCTAACATTTGATGAGATCCATAATATATTTGGTGGTGGCCAAGTTTGAAAGATAGTATGATGACTATAACCGATGACTATCTGAAGCAGTTACGTGATCTTTGCAGAATTGGATGCCTTTAATGCCATGTATGGCTGGTTTCAAGTCCTAGGAAGTAATTTATTTTCGTTACGTGTATATGTTATCATTTGAGTAGTGGTTTTTTTTCTTGTTTAGAAAATAGGTAGTATCTTGTTATGTAAGCTTTATGCCTATGTAGCGGGCGTATGGGATTTCACTCCTTATTGTACTTAAGCGTTTATTTGGCTAATATATTTACGAGTGCGGGATTACTCCCTTTACAAAAAATACATTGTCAATATACAACAACAACAACAACATACCCAATCCCTTGAAGGCGAGGTATGGGAGGTAAAATGTGAAGCAGTCCTTTCCCAAGGGAAAACACGGGAGAAAGTTATCCCAACGAGACCTCCGAAGCAAGTCAGGTGTGCGAGTGTGGAGTAGAGAGAAGAGGAAGAAAAGAGGAGAAGCGGAGAGGCGGGTGAACAACAAGCGGCTGCAATAGGGCAAACAAAGGCGGCAAAGGCGCAAGATAGCAAGCGAGACCTAAAGGGAGCAGAAAAGCACAAAAAAAGGGAGGCAAAACAAGCACCAAAAAGCAAAGCGGGTCAAGAAAAAGCAGGAAAACCAAAAGTAGCCACAAGCAAAGCAAGGCATGCAGGGGCTAAACTACGGGCCAGGGGGCAACTAAACGGAAACAGAAACCAGGCAAAAAAGCGACGCCTAGAAGCTAACTTACGCCAAGGCCACTGACGCAAGCCAGGGCAAAACAAGAAACTAGCAAATCCTAATCCTATCTCACCCACCACTCCTGAGGTGTATAAACCGTTGACTCAACATGTCATGCAGTCTCTCCTCCCATGAGCTTGGGTCTTCCCTTCTTCTCACGCCATCTACTACTAAGCGCCTCTACCCTTCTTAGGCTGATTGGGCCTCCTTGCGACGCAGGCGACCCTCCTTCGCCTATATTGTTTGAAATAATATTTCCGACTTCAAGTTTAGAATGTAGTCTCCGTTAGGGATCATGTCAAGCAAAGATTTTCCACAAGTCCATCTAAGCATCCTCGATTACGCCCACTTATACCTGTTGGCACGGGCCTTGGAGATGGAGCCTTATTCGGACCATGCAGCATATCTTATTTGTTAATAGCCCACCTAGAATTTCCACTTGCGGGGCGTTTTGTAGTGGCATTCCGTGCGTTACTCCATTTAGATGCCCAACATGCTCCATAGTGGGTTACGTCCTCGTCTATCCTCCACTGATTTGTGAATCATCGATCCCGGATATCTAAAGACTCTTTGGGTGGCGGGATCGGTCGTCTAAACAAACATCCTCGTGATGCCTGCTTTTCTCCTAAAATCACATCTGGTATTACATCTTCTCTCTGCTCACCCGAAGTCCGTTATGTTCAAACCTCCTCCCATAGCTCTTTGATGTTTAACATTCGCATTACGCCACCAACATATATAGATCATCAAATATCATGCTCCACGGGATGGCCTCACGTATCCCGAGATCGTAGTCAAGAATCAAAGGGTATGGACTTACCCGGATCACACTAATGTAGCCCAACTTTACAAAAGGAAAACACTCTGAGATCCCCACGGTAGACCAAATACGGTCTTAGCCCTCTGTTACATATCCTTAATGACTCTCACGTATCTCCTTGGTGTTCGCTTGCCAATAAGAGTACTCCAAATCGGCTCTCGTGGGACCTATCATCTCGCCTTTTCAAGGTCGGGGAGCGCCATATCTGAGATCCTTTTGTCTCTCTACATAGCTACTCCATGACATCGAGGAAGGTGGATGGCCTCAATGAAGACCTTCACGGCATAAAGCCAAATTGATTCTCGAGACACACTTTCGTCCCTTCTTAGCCTCCTCCGATAACTCTCCCACAGCTTCACCCAGGTGGCTAAGAACGATGCCTATAGTTTGCTACACGCGCCCACTTGTTCTTGTAGATGGGGATGAACCGTTGGAGTCTCCAATCTTGGGCATCTTGCACGGAAAAGATCTTGTTGAAAGATGCAAGTCGACCATTCTCCTTCCTTCCCGGGCACCTCCAAGATTCATATAGATTTGTCCGGCCACTGCTTTGTTACTTCCATCTTCGTAGTGCAACCTTCACTTCTTGTTGACTAATCCTCGAATAGTAGCATAGAGTGTAGGGTATATAACTCCTCTACCTGCTTCCTATAACTACCTCCGTTGAAAAGGATGAAAATATTCTCCCCATAGCCATTCCTAATATCTTCTTAGTGTACAATTGTCTTCCATCTTTGATATATTTGACGTTTCCTAAATCCTCCCTCCTTACTCTCTCAGGCTTTAGCAATCCACGAATATATCGTTTGCCCCTCTTTGGAGCCATTTCTTACAAGTCTTAAATGCGCCTTTTCCTTACAACTAAATCTCTTGCCTTCTTATGTCGCTTTTGCTACTTTATACCTCTCCTCATTTGCGATAAAGTCCGGCTGGTGACCTTCTCTACCTGAAGAAGCTCTGAACCTTGATTGTTTCAAAAACTTTGGTTTGCCTCACTAAACCACCAGATTCCTGTTTGGTGGTTGGGTCTTAAACTGTCCCCTCTAGCTACTGCCGAGACTCTTGAACCTTCATACACATGAACCAAAAAATCCACTGTCAGCATCCCTTTTAAAAAACATTGTCAATATCATTTAATCAAATTCATTGAAACATGAGAATAGATTTAACTGGTTTTCAGAAAGAGGAATATGAAAACAGTAAATGTGCAAATAAGACATAAGTTTTGCCTCATGTGGTCTCCATCTAACGCATTTACAACATCACCTTCCTCTTCCACTTTCAGTACCTCATTATTTTCCACCAACTCAACCGTATTCACGGCCTCATACTCCCAAAAAACCAAACCATAATAACAATTTACCATAACATAACACACAATTAAACCCAACCCCATTCAGTATAACCAAATCCTTAAAAAAAACAAAAACAAAAACAAAAAACCAATTGAATATTTGAAATATTAAAAACTTAAAAATAAAATTAATTGCACGTCTTACATGCCAATTAAAGTTGAAACCGTTGTCATTACTCATCTTCTCCATATCCATCTTGTCACACAACCTAAAAAACGCAGCACACAATTATTATTTTTCAACAGAAGCCATAACCAAAAGCAAATAAGCTTTGCAAATTAAATAAAAGCTAACAAAACAACAAAATTATCCAAAACCATAATCAAAATCAAAAAAGCCAATAAGTTGGGATAATAAGTTCATCGAAACCCCCCACACCCCCAACAAAACAAGAAAAGGACCGTAATTCAAAACCCTTATTCAAGGATATAAAAGGAAAAAAAATCAAATGAAAACCCTAAACACTATATCGTAGTCAAACCAAAGCAAAACGAAGGTATACCTTTATGAGAAGACTAACCAAGAACCAAACCAACCGACCCCCACCATCACGAAACCCCCAAATTGAAGCCTCGAGCACAGAGAATCGGTGTGATGTATCAGTGAACTGCAGATACATACGTGTAACATGTATAACTCTTTTTCTTTTCTTTTTACCGGACCTCAAATAAGACCGAAGGGTTGGAGGGATGTTAGGAGTAAATGGGCTATTATAGATGGTTGTTACAAGAGTAAATGGGCTGTTACAAGGGAAATAGCTTAATATTTAAGCCTTATGTGTAAATATTGATTTAATAGCAAATTAATATAAATATTTTTATTATAAGTAAGATGTTGAATCTGAAATTTTTAAGCCTTCTATTAATAGCGTGTCCCAAATGTATTATAAATTAGTATAGATACACTAGCTTATAAACCGTGATAAATCACGGTAGCTTATAATAAGTTGGATGTAGAAATAAACTTTCTAATTAGTGTCAACTACTCCGTTTGAGTTTCAATTTAGTTTGAAAAAAGTTTCTCATATTTTAGTTTCTTCATGAAGAAGTTCTCAGTGAGCCGTTAAAAGATCATTCTAACGACAAGCATCAAATTCTAGTTATAAGACAAAGCTTTTTATAAATTATTGCATCCCCATGATCAATTTCCATGAATAGATAGCTAGCATTAAGTTTAGAACTTCATTTTGAGTCAAATTCACAAAGCAATTTAATGCCACACCAACATCATCGTTTATGCGTATTTCCCATGAGAGTTATTTTGTTTCTATGAAAGAATAAAAGCAAATATCTTCAAAATGTTACCTGCACATCAAGTATGAAGATTAAAAATACCAAAGAAATACTACAAATTACAAAAAAATATAAACAAATCTACCATCCTAACAATAACTTTAATTGCATACATTTGATAAAAGAGGTTCCTGTCGAATCTCATTAACAACACAAACCCTTTGGTCTAAGCAAGACTAAAATGAATTGATCCAGCCTTTCACCTTGCCTTTGAAGTGGTAAAACAGAAGAAAGTTACTTGCAATAAGAAACATGATTTTAATAGAATTTATCGAGGTAGAAATGGTACGTGCATGCAATGCAATGAAACCCCCCATCTTTAAAGAATTAAACCTACAAATGAGAAGCAAAAATAATAGTATCATGATCAAATGAAAAAAAAGTATGTAAGAGTAGCTTGCCACTTACACACACCTTCTTTTGCATGTATGGCATACAAAAGTTTTAGAAGTTTGGCTATAGTACTCTTTAACCAACATGTTTCTTCTAGTCAGGTAAGTCGTAATTCCTCGTCATATCGGTAATAAGCGATGTTTCTTCATATTTGGATATAGTGAAAATGCAAATTATACGTGTGTTTTACACAAAGCTATTACAATTTTAAGTATGTTCTAACTAACTGAAATTAAAATGTTCACACCTAAAATTTGTCGCATATAAGTATTTCTTAAAAACTCATTGGAAGGCATATGGTTCTTACATTACAATTATTCACATCCCCTGAATACAATGACTTTAAAGATATGCAACAACATCGAGGACCCGAAGACTTCAAGGTTTTGAAACACCGTTGAAGGGAAATGTTATTAAGAGGTTATATATTGTGATGTAGAGCAACCCGTTTCCTGTTTATGTATGATGGTTAATTCACATGTTACAATTGCTACTAACGATGGCAAAAGAGATGGACATAGATGCACCAGAACCAATTAAATGGATTAAGCCTCATTATCAATACCATGAAGCTGCATTGGCTTGAAAGAAACAATCACATGATCTACGGTCTACACCAAAGTAAGTACATGAGAGCATAACATCGTCTCAAAGCAACTAAATGAGAACAAAATTTTGCCAAAACCTTGCTTTCTTCGGCTCAAACTATGAACACATAAATCATTGAAACATAGGAATTTATTATGTTTACAAAATATTTAAACATTGACTAAACAATTAAATCCAAGTAATAACCTCCAAAATCCATGTCGCTTTAACATAAGTGATTATTCATACATGTTAACTAAAACTCTTGTATGACATTTCATCAAACACCTTTCATACACTTGATAAATTACTTGACCAACATCACATAAAAAGATTCATAATATCAAGAAACTTAAAATTCATTACCAACAAAACATATGAATTTGCAATTTAAAAACAACGAAGAAATTAGATGTGATCTCAACCATTCTAATTATAAAAAGGTTCTTATACATAATAAGCTTGAAAATTAGAAATCAAAATTACCGGTAGTGTTCTTGTGGAATTCGATATTACAAACGGTAAAAGTGGATTTCAAAAATTAGACTGGATAGCATATCTTCGATTGAAAGGTAGAGTTATTCTAAAATCAATTCTATATATTTGATTGAGAGAAAATGAGATGAGATTGAAACTGAATAACAAAGTATTATGTTAGGAAAATAGATGTAAACTAGGATAGTGAAAATAACGATTTAATGTTAACCTTGCAATGGAGAAAGAATTATGGCGTCTTTGATATTGAGATCGAGGTAACCTTGAGGGTCAAAAGTCAAACGGTCATGAAATCAAAGCTTTTTGAGATGAAGTGGAATAGTTGAGGTGGCGTGGTGTTGCCAACATGGCTTTAATGACATGTCAAATTTCAAAAAAACATTTGTTTATTATATAAATAGATAGATAGATAGATAGATTAGGTCATAATTTAACAGAACTTGTGTAGATTTGGTATCAATTAACTAGAATGCAAGTTGCTAGTACTATTTTTTAAAGGGGCAATTACATACATACCCATTAAAACCTTATAAATTACGTATTTCCACAATCAAATATTAAAATAACAAAAATACCCACTTTTATCTATTTAACTCTCATATTTACCCATTTAATCTATTTTGTTGTAAACAATTCAAAATATGACCATAACACCCTCCAATGACCATGACGCATCAAACTACACATATGCCTGTGTGAACCAACAACAGATGGAAGCAATTTCAACACTACTTCTCAATATTGCATCTAATAAAACGAAACCCAGAATTTTATTATAATCAAATTAAATACAAAATTGTTATCAAATCAAATTAAAACATATGGTCAATGTCAAAACAAAATAGAAAACTGTTATCAATTCTAACTTTCAACATCTTCAATATTCAAACATGAAGACTCATTATTTTTGGTTTATTAATAGAAGCCAATAATCATTTCGATTATCAATTCTCATCAAGAACCTATGACTTGATCAAGTAAGTTTCGCCTTCATAATTTAGTACCTCGTCATCAGGTAATATGGTGATAACTTTCTTCGCTTGGACAATTATCTGAATCCCTCATCCTCGGGTTACGACATCTTTATCTTGAACCCTAAACCAAAATATTTCTTACGCATTAATATAAGAAGCTAGCTAGTAACATAATAGAGTATACAAATTATACCTTTGTTGTAGTTCATTGGTGTCGAAAGTATTCTTCGGCGTTGCATAAATAGTTACCTCTTTCTTGTTCTCATACATGTCAAGCATCATTTTAAAATTCCCGTCACAATTAAGTTCAATAAAAGATTGCTCTACAACAAACTTTGTCGCAAAAAGAATTGTGAAAACCAGGATCCTGTTTGATGGATATTTAGTTGTCACCTCTTCAACTAGATCCCTCAAACTGTACAAGAAATAATATATATACTTTTCGATGCGTAACAATATCTTTTCCTACGCGAATTCTTGGCCAACCGAAAATATCCTCCATATTTTAGTTTTAGCTTGTATTTTGATAATACTTTTCTGAAAATCAAGTCATTCGAACTCAAGCGTTAATATACGAGTTTAAGTTTTCTAGCAAAAAGTAGAATTATACAACCTAAATAACATACTCGAGTATCGGTGATTCGACATGCTCTCCCGCTTTGTTCGGGGACTCATGGATAGTAGTGACCACGTTATCGCACATTTTACTACTTCGTGTATTTGAGTCTACGTTTGGATAAGCATAAACAATGATCACGAGTTCATACTAAACACAATATCACATCTTAATCAATACATTACAAACTTGCAAAATAAGTTATCTCACTCACAAAAAAGTATCTCACCAAACTGAACTTGTTTCATTATATAAACCTCACCAAATAGTGATCCATCTGATCTAATATTCATTCATATAATGTGCTAATAACACAACTTGTTGAGCGTAGGTAGCATGAATCTCTATTAACAATCATATATGTATGTGCTAAAATTAAAAGCACATGAATGAATTTTAACATTTTGATCATTACTTCAAGTTTTCATATATATATATACAGGGACAAGAGAAAGCGGAAGAATACTTAAAATGAAACAAACAATCAAGAAACCTTACTTGGTCAAAGATCCATAAAATAAAAAGGTAGTTTCAATTGATTCTTAGATGACGGCAAATGATCAAGAGGTAAATGTGGAGGTGAATGTGGATATTAGGAAGTGAATGGCGGTAAATAAATCTTGGTTTGGCGCCCAAATCGAGAAAAGTAAAAAGGGTAAACTTGTCTTTACAACAAATATAAATGAAATGGGTATTTTTGTTATTTAAAATTTTGATTGGGGAAATATGTAATTTATAAGGTTTTAATGGGGATGTATGTAATTCCCCATTTTTTAAACGACAGATCTAACTTAATTGTTATTTTCTACCAGATTTTATGCCTTTCTTCGACATACATTAGCAATTAAAGGCTCATATGTTTTTGCATCTACTAGTACATCACCATAGAGGCTCAAATAGATGGTGAACCACAAGAGCGTGATTTCAAGCTCAAAAGTGAACCGTTTTCCCTATTGGTTAAGCCCAGATCCAAAGATGTCATCATCATAAACTTGTATGTGTGAATCGACCCGTATGATAAATGAAAACCCTTAGTAGTTAGATACTTAGAGGAATTAAATATAACTTCATAACGAGTAATGAAATATAGCTACCAAACACAAAACATTAGATTATACCGATGGAACAAATTAAATATTCGGTCTTTGATTCTTTGTACTATATTTATTGATCTTCATTTACAGATAACGAATAGCACCAAAAGGCCAAATTGGCATACCAGCTATATTGGTTGGAGGCCTAATTTGTGGAGGTTTATGTCTCTTGCTTAAAAAGCGTTTGGAACTCGAAAGAAATGACTAACAGTTGATATATTTCTTCATGGTCAGAGGATGTTGAAAAGAGCTTTTATCATTTTAGAGAAACACGCATCAGCAACATTTGTGTGCTCAACGGGAGGCTGTATAATGATTAAAGCAGCTCATGAATAGAAGGATCTTAATTGATGGTCGGCTCACTCCTTCCGTTTCAAGACTTGTCTTGATTAAGATCACAATAAGCTTGGCTTTTTTAATTTCAAAGAAAAGGAATACTGTTTTAAAAACCAGAAATTGGCTTTTTTTTTAATATCAAACATGAACGTATGGTAGCGTTATAATTTGTGGGATCATTTCAGATGGTGCACCAAAATCGACACCCATTTTTTCTTGTTTTATGTTTACTAATGTATGACAAAGGGCAGGGGATTAAAAGGTTTTGAGTCTACTTGTGATCTTATGTTTCTCTAATGGTCTGACATGATTTGTTAATTTATCTCAGTAGCTTATCCCACATTGATATAAAATAAAAGTAGTGAACTCTTTATAATTTCAAGTTTCATTTGGATGGTCAGTTAGGCAACAACTGATTACAAAATATTAACTGTGTAGTCTTTTCTTGGTTGACTTTTTTAATTGGGTTTATGCTCTTTCTTTCTGCTCAAATTGTTTAAGCCTAAAAACCCTAGCCACAAACATAACAAAACGAATGTTTTAACTTTATGGACTCAAATGGTTTAAGCCTAAAAATCCTTGACACAAACATAACAAAATAATTCTATACCCAAAAAAGTATAAAAAATAAAAATAATCCTATTAACATGATACACATGAAATTCAAAAATACAAAATCATTTAGAACCAAAATCCAATGCTGAAAACGATAAACAATTGTTTAGTTTTGGTTTGAATCAACAACAACACAAGTTGCTAACACTATTAAGAAAACAACATAGCTATTTTGATTTTTATTTTTCTACCATATTTGTGTTGGGAATTCATATTGATAAAACCATCAATACCACGAGTACGCAGCGGATGGATCTATATTTAATGTTATGAATTAAAACACATAAAACACATAATAAATACTAACCTCGAATCTATTGAAAAATAGATAAACACCGAGTCTTGATTTTGAAACCGAAGTGATTAAATTATCACCTCTAACAGATGCACACACTACACGTCAACCGAAACACGTTAGGATGCTAGTGCTTGCTTCACGAGTACAAGCAAACCAATCGAATACTACAATATTGAACGAATGGTTCTTTTCGTTTATCACACACTGAGAATGGAACGGACCCAGATTATATACTACAATAATCTTGCATGTAAAGAAACAAACAAAAAATAAAAGATTTTGTTGTCATATTTGTTTTTCCTTTTCCTTTGCCGTACATGTTGGACCAAAAGAAGAACAATAAAATCAATTCCATTTTATTGTTGCCATATGACCAAAAGGAAAGGACAAACAAAATACAATCATATCCCTTATTTTTTTTCTTTATCGTGTGATGACCAAAAAATGGACAAAACAATCATTTCCATATGATTTTTGTCGTTTGACATTTGATCGAGCGAATAAAAAAAACAACAACAATCATATACAAGTTTGTTATTGCGTGTATCTTTTATATATATATAACATTATATTAGTTAGTTATTGCGTCTAACGATAAACCAACAGTCGTTAAATAATTATATCGTGAAGCATATTATATATTTAATAAATATAATAACATATATGTATTAAATATATAATAAACATGTTCTTAATGTATCACGTGTATTATGCCCGATAGGCTCGCGTAATTTCTAGCCGTATAATTATTGATTTACAAGCGCATAACCAACAGCTCCCACTTGCGATCATAACAATCAATAATGTATACTAACAATGCTAAGTGTCTAGCAACACCGCATTGCTCCCGAGAAATACACGAGTGTGGTTTCATAAAACAACTAGGTAAATGGTTTACAATTTTAAATTATCCTTTTTTTGGAGATGCTTGTTGAACTATGGATATGGATCAAAGTCATTTCATATTGTTCAACTATTCATTTCTCGGTTTTGAAATTAATCAAGATTACCAAACGTAAAACAAGTATCATCTTGATTTACACTTTGGCCGACCATGCAAACATCCGATTAATTCACGAGGGGCCCATAGTATCATACTCCGGAAGACTAGTGGAGGAACAAATTCTATTTTGACTACGTGTCATTCATGCGCTTGACCAACTCTGAGAATAGCCTTTATAACCACCTTGTTCAGGATAGCGTTTGACTATAGTCAAGAAGAAAGATCCACACATGCAAGACCTGCATGCATCTCAAGTCAGAGGACAAATAAAATAACCATTTGCGAGTTATCACTTAATGGCCAATGATCCATAAAGTGATGACTCGTAGGTTTGGGAAATCCAATATCCATAGCACGTGGATAACATGTGAGTTTGGCGGACACATCCTTAGTATTCATAGAATATAACCAATCTCTCACATTTGCCTTAATTCAACGATATTCCCATATCTTTGATCGACAATGGACAATTTAAAGTAATAAATTACTTAAGGATTAAACATGCAAATATAGGAAACAATTAATATATGAATGAATAACTCAAGTACCACGTATATTAATCATCAAAATAATAAATGTTTTACATATCCCATTATCCAAATACTAAAATCAAAATTGATTTACATGAGACTACTAACTGAACGAAGTCTAATACCACTAGCATGCTCAACATGCTTGTTCAAAGAAACAGCGCCTTAGTAAATGGATCGACTAAGTTGTCATCTGTGAACTTTGTTAAGTACTACTTCATTATCTGCGATAACCTCACGAAGATAGTGAACCTTCCTTTTGTAATGCTTGGCGCCTTTTTGAGCTCAGGGCTCGTTGGCAATGGTTAATGCTCAGTGTTGTCACATAGCATTTCCATAGGTTCTTTATTGGTGGGGACTACTCCAAGCTCATCAATAAACTTCCTTATCCAAATAGTTTCCATTGCAGCTTCTGAAAGCGTGATGTATTCACCTCTGTAGAAGACATCGCAGTGATGCTTTGCTTGGCACTCTTCCAGACTACAGCGCCTCCGTTTAGAACGAAAACGTATCCGGTTTGCGACTTGGTGTCATCCTTGTCGGTCTGCCACCCAGCATCAGTATAACAGGTAACTCTGAGCTCTCTGTTTGGGTCTCCACCGTAAACAAGAAACATATCTTTAGTATATCGAGATACTTGGTATGTTCTTCACAGCAGACCGTGACACTCACCTGGATCTACTTGAAATCGACTTGTTAAGTTACGGCGAACGCAACATCAGGTCTAGTGCACCTCACCGCATACATGATGGATCCTACAGGTGAGGCATAAGGAATCCTCTTCATGCGTTCCACCTCTCCAGGTGTTGAGGGTCCTTGAGATTTTCTCAACTCAAGTTTTACTTGCATTGGGGTAGTTCCACGCTTGGAATTCGCCATATTAAATCTTTTCAAGATTTTCTCAATGTATGCACTTTGACAAAGTCCAATCAACCGCTTAGATCTATCTCTGTAGATCTTGATTCCTAGAATATATGCAGCTTCACCTAAATCCTTCATAGAAAAACAATTTCCAAGATAGGCTTTAATAGCTTGTAACATTGGAATATTGTTTCCCATGATCAATATGTCATCAACATATAAGATTAGGAATGCTACATTACTCCCACTAGCCTTACGGTATACACATGGCTCATCAAGGTTTTGAGTGAAACCATACTTCTTGATCTCCTCATCAAACCTTTTATTCCATTGCCTAGATGCTTGCTTTAATCCATAAATGGATCGTTGTAGCTTGCATACACGGTTAGGATATCGTGGATTGACAAATCCTTCAGGTTGGTCCATGTAAACCTCTTCGGTTAAGTGACCATTTAAGAAGGCAGTTTTGACATCCATTTGCCAAATCTCATAGTCATAGTACGCTGCTATGGCCAAAAGAATCCTAATAGCTTTTATGTCTGCGACAGGCGAGAAGGTTTCCTCATAATCTACACCGTAGGTTTGAGTGTAACCTTTTGCCACAAGACGAGCTTTATAGGTGTGTACCTTTCCATCCATGTCAGTTTTCTTCTTGAAGAGCCACTTGCTACCAACGGTTTTAGCGTTAGGAGGGAGGTCAACTTCAATCCAGACTTCATTGTCTCTCATGGATTTCATTTCCTCGTTCATAGCCTTAAGCCATTTTTTAGATTCACGATCTGCTAATGCAGCTTTATAGTTAGCAGGCTCATTAAGATCCCCTAACTCATGCTCCTCAGAATTGACGTATAAACACATTCGATCAGGTGCACGTATTGTCCTTGAGGACCTACTGAACGGAATGACTTCACTTTCTGGTTCAACACTTTCATGTTCAACCATCTCTGGAAGTTGGCTAGTATTTTCAGAAGGGTGAGTATCTTCTTGAATTTCATCAAGTTCTACGATCCTCCCACTTGCCTCTTGTGAGATGAGACGATTCTCAAAAACTCAGCAAACCTAGCAACAAATACCTTGTGCTCAGGTGGATAGTAGAAGTAGTAACCCATTGTTTCCTTTGGGTATCCTATAAAGACACACTTAATAGATCTTGGTTCTAGTTTGTCAGGCGTGTCACGTTTCACGAATGCCTCACAACCCCAGACCTTTAAGTAAGACAGATTAGGGACTTTCCCATGCCATAGTTCATATGGTGTCTTTTCAACCTTCTTCGATGGAACCATATTGAGAATGCGTGCAGCAGACTCAAGAGCATAATCCCAAAAGGACATTGGTAGAGTTGTTTGACTCATCATAGATCTTACCATGTCAAGTAGGGTTCGATTCCTTCTCTCAGATACACCATTATGATGCAGTGTACATGGAGAGGAGAGTTGTGAGACAATCCCACACTTCTTAAGATGATCAATGAACTCTTGACTCATATATTCGCCTCCACGGTCAGACCGTAAAGCCTTTATGGTCTTTCCAAGTTGATTCTCAACTTCACTTTGAAATACTTTGAAAGTTTCAAAGACTTCATGTTTATGTTTAAGCAGGTAAACATAACCATATCGACTAAAGTCGTCAGTGAAAGTTAAGAAATAGTTGTATCCTTGTTTTGACACAGTTCTAAAAGGGCCACATACATCAGTATGTATGAGTCCAAGCAGATCTGTAGCTTTCTCCGTTTTATGCGAAAAAGGCTTTTTCACCATCTTCCCAGACACACAAGATTCACACTTATCAAAAGACTCAAGGTCAGTTGATTTAAGAAGCCCATCATGTTGCAGCTTCTCAATACGTTTCTTGTTAATATGCCCAAGTCGACAATGCCACAAGAATGTAGAGTCCAAGTTACGCTTGGATCTTTTACTATTAACAGAATACATAGAACAATTATTTGAAACAGAATCATGCATATCAATTTCAAAAATACCATTCCTAGAAACAGCATTAAAATAAAACAAGTTATTCATTGAAACTGAAATACCAATATCCGTAAAACAATGAGTAAAACCCTTGTCTTTCAAAAGTGAAACTGAAACAATACCCCTAGTAATACTAGGAGCATAATGACAATTGTCTAAACAAATTATTAAACCACTAGGAAGTGACAAATCAAAAGTTCCTATAGCTTCAACGGCTGCACGATTTCCATTCCCCACGTCAGGCTTAAAGCTCGGGCTTGATTTCCTACTTCCCTGAGACCCTGAGTAGTATTACAGATGTGAGTACCACAACCAGTGTCATATACCCAAGATTTATGAGGAAAAGTATAAAGTTCTATGACGAAGATACCTGATGTGCTAGCATTGCTACCCACATTGTTCTTCTTCTGCATCAACTCGGCTAAATAGGTAGGACAATTCCTCCTCCAGTGTCCAATCTGATGACAATGATGACACTCAGTGTCCTTAGCAGGATGCTCCTTTTTAGGTGGAGGGGGAATCTTAGCTTTGGGGGCATAAGCAAGCTTAGCCTTGCCATTACCACGATTCTTGCCCTGAGCACCGTTATGCGGCTTCTTGTTCTTATTGTTCTTCTGGATCTTTCCTGCTCTTATAGCAAGTATAGCAGGAGTAGCATCTCTTTTAGGAAGCCCTTGTTCATGCAGCTTAAGCATTGCATGCACTTCATTCCTGTCTTCCCATGCATTGCATATTATAGTTCATGCGAATCCAGCAAAGTCCTTGTTTAGAGAGGTAAGAATCATGCTCACTGCAAGGCCAGATGACATGGGGTGACCAAGGCGTTCCAATCGATCTAGATAGCCCTTCATTTTCAGAACATAGGTGCTAACAGATTGACCCTCCTCATGCTTACATGCATGAAAAGCCTGCACAGTCTCAAGGAGTTCCTGTTCTGCTTGCTGAGCAAACATGGTCTTCAATTCCTTAAGCATGTTATATGCATCAAAGTGCTCCAAATTCTTTTGAAGTTATGGAGTCATGCTTATGAGCATAAGACAGCCTATATCCTTGGATGCTTTAACCCATTGGGTGGCGGCAAGGACATCAGCAGAACTGCTGTCGGGAGTTGGAGGAACAAGTGGCGGGTATGGGATGCTCCACATAGGTTAACTTATCCTGGCGTGAGGACGATCCTCAAATTCGATACGGTCGAGAAAGTTAGATCCAGTAAGTTTTTCCTTTTCAAGGAAAGACCTGAAGATCGAATTGTTGACGGTTTGATTTGCTGCCATCTACAATAAAACAAAGTTCAAGATTTTAGTATTTTCGATAATTAATTCTTTTACAAATTAACTACCCATGTTTTAATAAAACAATTAATTTACTAAAGACTAAGACCTCTTGAACTCCCACTCATCACGGTAGTGCTTACTACTCTGGTAAGTCTTGTGGGTACAAGAGGTAGGCGGCGTGCGACAATTACATTACAAGTGCAATTCTTAGATTTATGAGACTTATGGCACTAGA
This sequence comes from Chrysanthemum makinoi, assembly GCA_910596185.1. Classification (NCBI taxonomy): domain Eukaryota; kingdom Viridiplantae; phylum Streptophyta; class Magnoliopsida; order Asterales; family Asteraceae; genus Chrysanthemum; species Chrysanthemum makinoi. The sequence goes on along the minus strand of OU343221.1, from coordinate 29,434,961 downwards.
GTACAAGCTACTAGTGTCATGCATGTTTTGTCTCATCCTATGCCTCGGGATCAAGGATCTCACCCGCTTGACTCGATTAAGTTGTCCAATTAGAGAACATGTGTAAATAACTCTAGGTCCTACGCCAGAGAATAAACACCTTGGGTTGCAATTCACTCACGTCCCACGAAAAGCAAAAGGCAAGTGCAAGTGTTCTCAAACTTGGATGGCATAGACTTAAATTTCAAATAGGGTATCACATAATTTTTTTTTTTTTGACAAAAACATGTATCAAAAATTGTGTACAAAGAAGCATGCAAACATCTTTGTAACACAAGTTTGCAAAAAACAATTTTTCAACTTATTTAGGTGTACTAATATCACGGGCAAAGAATGGTCAAGAACCCTATATTGTACTCTACATGAGTCATAAGACCCAAGTTCTTCCAATAATTCCCACAAATGCCGAAACATATAGTGGGGCGGGAAAAGACCATGCAAAAACCCTAGATCTTGGTGTTAACCAAAAGATCATTAATAAGAGCACAAAACTTTAGGTATCATATAGTTAAAGTTTATTAAATCAAACGATATCCATCATGCTATATCCTGGTAGCTTCGAGTAATGATCCACACCCTCAATAGCATGATCGAACCAATGATTTAATCAAATCAAATTTCGATAGTTTATAGTCCGTTTAAGTGTAAAAAAAAAACAAGTTTTACACATAACACATAACTGGTCACAAGGAATTAAGTGTGTATATTAACAGACAATAATTAAATCTCACGATATCCAGCAAGCTATATCCTGGTAGCTTCGAGTAATGATCCACACCCTCAATAGCTTGATGGAACCCATGATTTAATTAAAACCAAGTTTCGATATAAGTAATTAGTCTGTTTTTATTTCCAAAATCAAAAGCATATATGTAAACAAGTCACAAGGAATAAAACATATAAGCAATTAAAACAGACAGAAGAAGGGGTAGAGGTGAAGATAGACTCTAATGGAAACAAGGTAACAAGTAATGCTCCAAAACTCAAGAATGAGTCTTCCCCAATTGGAGAATCTAAGGCTCCCACAAGGTTTTCGAGCTAGGTACCAAGTGGACCACAGACGTCATAGATCATGACCGCGTAAGCCTTAAGATCGGAAAAAGAAAAAGAATAATCCATATTACAATGTCTTTTAATTTTTCCTAACCTCTTTTATTAACCATTAATATAAAACAAGATCAAGATTTAATTAAATGACAATAATGCATGTTATTGTCATAACAATTAATATATGTGTTTAATTAGCGTAGCAAGCGACTCTATGTGTAACCCATAACACCAAACGAGATGGCTCTGAACCCACTGTTGGGAATTCATATTGATAAAACCATCAATACCACGAGTGCTTGCGGATGGATCTATATTTAATGTTATGAATTAAAACACATAAAACACATAATAAATACTAACCTCGAATCTATTGAAAAATAGATAAACACCGAGTCTTGATTTTGAAACCGAAGTGATTAAATTATCACCTCTAACAGATGCACACACTACACGTCCAGCGAAAACGTTAGGATGCTAGTGCTTGCTTCACGAGTACAAGCAAACCAATCGAATACTACAATATTGAACGAATGGTTCTTTTCGTTTTTCACACGAGAATGGGAGCGGACCCAGTTATATACTACAATAATCTTGCATGTAAAGAAACAAACAAAAAATAAAAGATTTTGTTGTCATATTTGTTTTTCCTTTTCCTTTGCCGTACATGTTGGACCAAAAGAAGAACAATAAAATCAATTCCATTTTATTGTTGCCATATGACCAAAAGGAAAGGACAAACAAAATACAATCATATCCCTTATTTTTTTTCTTTATCGTGTGATGACCAAAAAATGGACAAAACAATCATTTCCATATGATTTTTGTCGTTTGACATTTTGATCGAACGAATAAAAAAGAACACAACAATCATATACAAGTTTGTTATTGCCGTGTATCTTTTATATATATATAACGTATATTAGTTAGTTATTGCGTCTAACGATAAACCAACAGTCGTTAAATAATTATATCGTGAAGCATATTATATATTTAATAAATATAATAACATATATGTATTAAATATATAATAAACATGTTCTTCGTGTATACGTGTGTGCCCCGATAGGCTCACGTAATTTCTAGCCGTATAATTATTGATTTACAAGCGCATAACCAACAATTTGTAGTTCAAAGGTGGTGAGTTGATAGCTTTTCTTCTACATACATTATCGAAGTTTGTCTCGACGAAAATGTCATTAGTCACGTTTGTGAAGGACGATGCATATACTTGATCGAACATTCTCAGTCGGTCTTGAAAGTATCCCTTCTACTTTTGTTGGAAGACATTACTTCTTGGGACATGTTTGGTCGTACACGCGATTAAGTTCTTTTATAACCGACTATGGAGAAAACTTATTATCTATTGATCGCTTATAACTCATGTTTACTACAGCTTGAATGAATTCTTTGACTTTTAAGTATATGTTTTGATTTTGAGCTACAAAATAACTAAACTTATATTTATATTATCCCAAATAACCATATGATATTCTTAGATAAAGTTACCAAGTAACAACCAGAGGAAATATAACATCATAACGAGAAATGAAACATAACTACAAAACATTAGATTATAATGATGCAACAAGTTTAACATATGCTTCTTTGATGCCTTGCTTGATTTGTGTTAAATTAGTTTCAATTTTCTTCCCACATTGATAGAAAGAAAAGTGGAGTCATTTATTGGTTACTGATCAAATAGTCGTAACATGGCCTTTCCGAATAAATATAGTTTTAACATGGACTGTGATTACAAGCCCAAAAACATTAAGCACAACAAACAATGAACTATATTTCTGAATTGCTAAAATAGTCTAAGCCTAAAAACCCAAGACGAAGGAAAATACAATGAACTTCTTTATAGTTTAACGTACTAAAATCAAACCAAAACCAAACGTTTTAACTTTATGCCCCAAAACAAGATACACATGAAGCACAAAACCATTTAGAAACCAAACCGAACGTTTCCGTATCTAGCGCGTCCGATCTAGGGTCTATTGCTGCTCGAATAATGATGGCGCTATTTTTTTTTAACAGCTTGTTAGTGGTTCGGGTCCAGTTTGACATCCAATTGGGCACTATGCTGAACCTCAGACCCGCATGCTCGTCTTTTTTCGCCAGAAGGGGTAAAAGTCCCGGGTGAGACTCGAACTTGAGAGTGTTGGGATTTAAGATCAAGTTAACCAGTAACCTCTACGAGTACGCAGCGGATATTGGATCTAGTTAATACAATTATGTTACCACGTAATTAATAAACACATAATTAATACAATATTAATTAATTAAAAGGGATTAAGAAAAGCTAACCTTGCTTGGCAATTGATCTCTATTAACGGAATAAGAAACCAATACAAAACATTAAGTATCTAAAATAGATACCTCGAAGAGTATCACACACAAACCGATTAACGATATACGTTCGATATTGCTAGTCGAAGCGTAATTAAAACCAATCAACAAGTGATACCACTTGAATATAACACGAACAAGAAAACCTCCAAGAACTACTCTTGTATTCTGTCCGAGATCACCACAAACAGCCAAAGAAGCTGTTTCTCTTTACCCGATATCGAACAAGATATGTCCGATATATACACCCTTGTTTTGTCCGAGATCATGCAAATGAGCAGAACCAGAATTCATGTTAAATACATGTTCGACCAGGAACTTAATAAACAAGAATTGAAAACAATTGAAACTCAATACTTCTTGGATCAATATATAGATGCAAGTTTGGAGTTTAAGAACAAATCAAACTAGAATCCAAATCGTTTAGAAGTAAACCGATTGGTTAGAAGTCTTGCTTGATGAATCGATCACATGGGTAAGTTTAGGGATTATATTTTAGTCGTATATTGCCTACATGTGAGGAAAGGTATCTTTTCTTTTATAGCCAAAGTAACCAACTCTTTATTTGGATCATGGCTTGGTCAACAAGCCAAGAACCCAAACAAACCTCCCTTGCCCGATCAGTGATAGACATCAAGGCCCAAGGCTAGTCCATCCAATCCGACCCAAGTTCACTTAAACAAGCTGTCCATGGGTCATGCAAATCGGGTCAAGTTTCATGCATGTATATCGAGTATATATTCAAGTTATATTATGTTCGACACGTACACTCGTATTTATCGTGTGTGCCCCCATCGGCTCATACACTTCTAGTCGTTTACGTGCGTTTATAACTCCCACAAACCAACAGCTCCCACTTGGGAGTTGGAGTGTCGAATGGCCCACAAAACTAACGACGAGGCGCCTAGCAAACGCTCTCACTCGCTTTTTAACTAAAAGTGTATGAGAGAATAGTTTCGTAAAAGTTTCTCAATAGCATGGTCATTCAATGTCTTGCTTTAATCATCATTTGTTATAGATACCGTTAAACCATGGATTATGGATCTCAAATCATTCCATATAGTTTAACCATTTAGAATCTCGTTATAGAATTTAATTAGATATACCAAATGTAATCAAGTATCATCTTGCATTACCCTTTGGGTTCGGCCAAAAAATTATCTTATTAATTGGAGAGCCATGGTATCTTTCTGCACATATCAAGTGGAGTAACAAATCCTTTATTGACTACAAGTGTTGTGGATGCTTCACATCACTCCGAAATATAGCTTTTATAACTACCTTGTTGGATAGCGTTTTAAGTATACTTACAAAGAATGATATCCACACATACAGAACTTGCTTGTATCTCAAGTCTAAGGATGAAGATAACAAACCATTTTCAATATTTTACTTATGGCAAGGATCCAAAAGTAAATGTTTGAAAGTTGGGGAATCCAATATGCATCTCTAGTGAATACATATGAGTTTGGTGGGAACAATCCGAATTCTCGTTAGAATTATAACCAACACTCACATTTGCCTTATCATAACAATATTCCCATATTGTTAACCGACAATGAACATATTTAGAATAATAAAATTATTCAAGGATTAAACATGCAAATATAGGATAACAATTATTATATGAATGAATAACAAATACCAAGTATCTTTATTAATCATAAAGTAAAAATTGTCTATCAATCCCAATTATCCAAATACTAAAACAGATATGCATGAAACTCATTTCGTAAGTTGAAGCCTAATGTTTCCAACATTACCAACCTTTCTTTTACAAGAAAAACTAAATAGTCATCTGAGTAAACTTTCCGAATACTTGTTTCAAATATCACATATAGTGAGTGATTTGAAATATAAGATGAGTGTCTTATCTTATATTCTCATACTATTGCAAGAATTATAGTATGGAGATGTTGTCTTACCTTGCACGAGGTAGTAAAATTCAACAACATACTGACAGTCATCTTTACAGTTTCTAAAAGTGTAAAGTATTCTCATTCATTAACGTGTAATGCAACAATGCTCTATGTTGAGCATTACTAGTTAGCAGATTTATCATAAAAGATGAAATCCTACTACAACTAGTATTAATAATCCTCTAGCATCATTTGTACTTATACAACACTATGCTTTATAATTCGTAAACATTAATATTAACAATAATCTAAACACTCTCAATTAGATATTGTTGTTAGCTCATTTGTTCTTGTACAAAAGCAACAACTAGTCTTATACACAATATAATATATACATGATAAACCCTTAGTTTAAAAACACAAGGTTTCCATCCATGTAAATTAGTTCAAGTGAAATATATCATTGAAGACTTGCTTGAATAATATATTGCATTTGTGTTAGACTTTATTTTCCGCATTTGTTTATTCCATATAAACATCTATTCCAAGGTTGTTTGTTTTATTCCTAAATTTCAAGTGAAGTTTCATTCCAAGCTTAAGGATCAATATCTAGCTTAAATAGAATGATATCTTCAACATGTAAATTTTAAGGAAAAACATAATGCTCCCACTCAATGATAGATATACTCAAGAGATATCTTAATTCAATCAGAATCATATTGTAATTAAATTCCAGATCTCAGCTCTTAGATGCATGATCCAATCCAAAATATGGATTGCTCAAATTTTGTATACTAAATAAATATAATATAGATTTATAACCCTTTTGATTACACACGTCTCTTAAAGGTAATCATAAAGAAAGAGTTATAAAATCTAATTGTCATATTCAACATACAAATCACATGTATGACAATTAAATATCTTTATATAATTAATGCATGTATTATATAAGAAAATGTAATCATAGTTAATTGCTTAAGTATGATTAAAAACTTCTTATAAAATGCTATGCATTAATATGTATACAACTTTCGTCCTCGTGAGTCTTTCTTCAAAAGAAACTCATTCCAACCTCATAGGTTAACTGTTAGAAGCGATAATAACAATCAATCACAAAACTTGATTTGCCTTTTAAGGACTGCATCTTATCATTCATAGTACTAAAACATTTATCAGATTCAAGATGTGATAATGTTCTAGTAGTTAGCTGATTTACAACAATATTCTAACTTACATCCATCCCAGAAATTGATACAAAATATAACTCAAGTGATGAGGCATCCTTTCGGATTTATGAATGAAAGTAATCATTATACTTTGGTCAACATTTTCATGTTTAACCTTAGTATGACATTAATAAGGAGATTTTAGAAGGTTAAGTATTTTGTTCTCAAAAACTTTGAGATATATATATATATATATATATACTCCCACTTACTTTTGTAAGTAGAGACAATTCTCTAAATACTAAGTATTTAAGCAACAATAAACTGCTCCTTATGGAGAACCACAAAATACATTTTAAGTTCCCATCTCAAGATTTGTTAATAAAATGCTTCATAAGATTTAACAAATTCAGAACTTAAATCAAGACATAATGGAATTCCTTCCAACAACTCAAATTAGGGTTTATAGAAAAACTCTAATTTAGTATCACTCTTTAACCAAAAATTCTAGCAATAGTTTTGTGTTTCGTCAAGCTAGGAAGAACACCAAAACTACAATCTTCAAGCTAAGAAGTGTAGAAAAATCAAAAATTCAAAAAGGGTTTATGATTCAACTGGTTTGAGTGGTAAAACCTCAAATCCATAATGAATTAGGGTTTTCAGTTATAGGTTGTCTTGAATACCTTCTAGGTTTGAACTCTATTGAGTGTATCCATGACACACGCAATTTTATAACCTGGATATGTTTTGGAGGTAGAGCAATTAAAGCTATCATAAACCAAACAATAAGAATAAGGTTTGATCCAACACATTAGACATACCATGATGAAGTGGTATCCTATGAGTTATTAGAATTGTGAAACTATATCAGAATTCTATAGATAAGTTAATTCTCTTTGAACCAAATACTTGTCAATTGGGTCAAGCCAAATTGCATATAAAGTATTTATGAACCAAGTGCATGCTAGAATGTATATTCATTGAACAATACAAAAACCTTATGTTCACGTGTTCACAAGAAGACAGAACTGTTCAAGGATTATATGTTCATGTGTTAACAAGAAAACAGAACATTTCAATAATACATTATCAGTATTTGAATAATTCAAAGCCTTATGTTTATGTGTTAACGAGAAGACATAACACATTTACTATATATACTTTATGTTATAAGACATTGATAAATTCAAGGACTTTATAATTATGTCTTAACATGTAAGCATAATTATTCTAACAAAAGTAATCATGAACGCAAACTCTTGAGTTATATAGTAATTTCAAGTTAATTTTATACTTCAGAATTATGATTATTATCATATAACCATAATTATGTTAACTAAAACATGTAGTCAAATGTTGAAGTAACTTTACACTATATTATGACATTTGAATGTAGTAGGGCAACAAACATCTAGTGTGTTCAAGTCCTAGTAGAATCATTATTAGAATGTAGTAGGGCAATAAGCATCTCATGTGTTTAAGTCCTAGTAGAATGCTTATTTACATGTAGTAGGGCATTAAACAACTAACGTGTTTAAGTCCTAGTAGAATTATTAGTTTCCTTTACCTTGCAGTCAAGAGATACCAATAATATTGTTGTTCCTTGCACACACTTTGAGATTTCTCCCACTTGTGAAAGATACAACATCATATTATGAAAACAAACAACACGTGATTGATTGTTCAAACGATATGATAATGTCATAGATATCATAAGTAGTTTTAGAACCATAACCTTTAATAAGGAATTGTGGATTATTATTCTATAGATAACGTTTCAGGAAGCGATAGCAGGAAGGCAACGTGTTATCTCATAAAATAAAATGCAATTTTCCTTTAAGCAATGGTTGTTCATATTCGGAAAGTAATGGATTATTTCAAAGCAAGTTTGAAATAATATGGGTGACTAACAGGAAATAAATCGTAGCTCCATGAAATTGACAACATTACATGAATGATATTTGGTAATAAAATGCAACTGCTCCCCACTTTGGATTTGTCAACATTGTAAGTGTTACATTTCCAGTAGAAAGCATATAGCAATTTTATATACTTTCCTATTCTCTTCAAATGCCTACGAGTAGCATGTACTTAGGTATTGAGCAGAGTATATGAAGTTCTACTTATGTAGACAATAGACTAGCCATTCTTTCATTCAATTAACTTGAATCTTTAGCATGCAATTCCTCCTTTATAGTCTACAAAGCCCCAAGGGTATTTAGCACTTTAGGAATAAAAAAAGTCCAAGAAGATTACCTAGCAAATATGCTAGTAATTCCTTTACTCTTTGCGGTTTAAACTCATACATCGTTACAAGTGCAGGATGTTATTTATTTTGGTAGCTCTAAACACAATGTTTCCAGTTACACAAAATATTCTATCTTTCAATTAACTCTAGACCACGAAAGGGTAATGAAAGATCATATAAGAGTTTATCAATTTTGGAATCCTATCTTAGTTTGTCAACTAAGGAGAAAAGATAGGTATAAGTCTCACTCTTCTTACTAGGAAAAGAGACTAAGTTTGTCTTTCAAAGAAAACAAATTTGTTTACGAATTATGTTGCAATAACACAATTAATCGGAACATAAAAAGTTCAAATCTAGTATTTTCGATAATTACATTCTTAAAAGAATTAACTACCCAATTAATTACTTATTAAGACTAAGATCCATCTTGCAACCCCACTTAATTACCATAGGTCTGACCAGTGTGTAAAAAAAATAGGACAAGAGGTAAGCGACGAGCGTTAATTGCATAATGCAAATCTTAGATTTATGAGAGACGTTTAAGGCATTAGTATCAAGTAATAATGTCAAAAGCATGTTTAGTTCACTTCTTATGCCTCGGGTCGAGGTCTGACCGGAGTTAACTCGATATAAGTCGACCAAGTATGAGCGTGTAAAAATAACGGATGTCGACCAGTGAGAAATAATTACCATGGGTTGGAAAGACCCTTAGGTTGACCGAGAGAGAAGTCAATCCAAGTGCTCGTGTCCATAGTTGGGTGGCATAGACTTAATATTAACAAATAGGTATGCACACATAAATGTGGTAAAAGTCGTGTACAAAGAAGCATGAAAAACAACTTTGTAACATTTATTATAAAAACTTTTGGTAATGACACAGTAGTGATCATCATGGTTCACGGTAGCTCCAATCGAGCATACAGGGAGGCAGAGGACAGTAAGCGATGAAGCATAACCTTAGACATCCTTTCAGGTGAGGTTGTGCTCACTTCTTTAAACCCCTTTCTAGTTTGTTCTAGTGGGTGAGCCGTACATCCCAAGTGTCCATAGCGTCTAGTTTTTAAATTCTTGAAACGTGTTTCATATATTAGGTCACTTTATTTTACAAAAACAATTTTCCACGAATCAAATAGCAGGTCACAATGAGCATGGTATTTTGGCGTGTAAATAAAGACCAATATTAATGTTATGGTTACAATATGTATTATTCCATATTGCATACAATTAGGTGTCAAAGCAAGTAATAATGCACATATAGGAATCACAAACATACAAGCATAAACATTAATATAAATAACCACATATTGTTCCGAGTCCTCTTGCGAGTCTTCCCCAAACGGAGAACCATAAGACCGTCACTAGGATGCAGTACCTAGATCTCCCCATACATCACTTAGAAAAGCAATTGAGTGGGTCTTGTGGCCGGAAAAACACATAAAAACATGGCAATCTCAATTAACAAGTAATTACGCAATATATGTATTTAATCAATATGTAATTCTAATTATCACAATAATTCTAATTAACAATTAATAAATACAAATTAACTTTTAATTCTAATTAGCAAGTAATTATCATGTAATTCTTAATTAACAATTTAATTTTAATTATCAAGGTAATTATAATTCACATGTAAATTAAATTCTAATTAACAAATTAATTCTAATTATCAATATAATTTTAATTTGTGTGTGACTAGTTATTATTTATTAAAAATTGACAAGTATTGCATGTAATTGTCAAAATTAAAATAAAACATAATAACTAAACTAGGTTTCATGCAGCCCTTTTAAAATATGTTTATTAATATCAGAAACGTGTAACCCATAATCGCAAAAACGAGATGGCTCGTGATGCCACTGTTGGGATTTAAGATCAAGTTAACGGTAACCTCTACTGAGTGCGGCGGATATTGGATCTAGTTAATACAATTATGTTACCACGTAATTAATAAACACATAATTAATACAATATTAATTAATTAAAAGGGATTAAGAAAAGCTAACCTTGCTTGGCAATTGATCTCTATTAACGGAATAAGAAACCAATACGAAACATTAAGTATCTAAAATAGATACCTCGAAGAGTATCACACACAAACCCGATTAACGTATACGTTCGATATTGCTAGTCGAGAACGTAATTAAAACCAATCAACAAGTGATACCACTTGAATATAACACGAACAAGAAAACCTCCAAGAACTACTCTTGTATTCTGTCCGAGATCACCACAAACAGCCAAAGAAGCTGTTTCTCTTTACCCGACATCGAACAAGATATGTCCGATATATACACCCTTGTTTTGTCCGAGATCATGCAAATGAGCAGAACCAGAATTCATGTTAAATACATGTTCGACCAGGAACTTAATAAACAAGAATTGCAAAACAATTGAAACTCAATACTTCTTGGATCAATATATAGATGCAAGTTTGGAGTTTAAGAACAAAGCAACTAGAATCCAAATCTGTTAGAAGTAAACCGATTGGTTAGAAGTCTTGCTTGATGAATCGATCACATGGGCAAGTTTAGGGATTATATTTTAGTCGTATATTGCCTGCATGTGAGGAAAGGTATCTTTTCTTTTATAGCCAAAGTAACCAACTCTTTATTTGGATCATTGCTTGGTCAACAAGCCAAGAACCAAACAAACCTCCTTGCCCGATCGGTTGATAGACATCAAGGCCCAAGGCTAGTCCATCCAATCCGACCCAAGTTCACTTAAACAAGCTGTCCATGGGTCATGCAAATCGGGTCAAGTTTCATGCATGTATATCGAGTATATATTCAAGTTATATTACGTTCGACACGTACACTCGTATTTATCGTGTGTGCCCCCATCGGCTCATACACTTCTAGTCGTTTACGTGCGTTTATAACTCCCACAAACCAACAGAGAGCTCCCCTAGCCAAATATCCCCTCTCCAAAGCACCTTAAGGAAACCCTGGTGGCCAGCTGAGCTAGCCCAGTTGGTTTTGATGGCGCTGTTTATTGATGTTTCATATGCTTTTGAGTTTCATGTGTTTGAGTCGGGTTTGCTGTTTTTCGATTTGGTTATATTATGTTGTTATGGTATTCCAAAATGCTATAAAGGTACTTGGTACTTTTCACTTCTCAAAAAACTTCATAGATTTTTGCACACATTAATACATGGATTGACTAAAAGTGTTTAAGCATACAACATTACCAAGTGATTATAAATACTTACAAAGTTTTAAGTGAATGTAAAGGTCGTTTATTTATTGGTATCTTTGTATTACATTAATCAATTTAACAAAAAAGAAAAATTTAGATCGGACAGTGCTCATTGCTAGATAAATTTGAGTAGGTGATCAATGCATAAGGTGTCAAGATAGTCGATTAGTAGTAGCCTATGAGCTGAAGTGAGATGGATGACTATGTTGTTGGCTTTCTAACATGGGATTACCATTGTCCTACCAAGTTGGTATTTTAGGCAAGCTCATTGACAACAACAATCTTAATCTACAAGTTTTGCTGTGAAATGTTCTATAATGATATCGTAGTATATGAATTGACAAATCATGACAAAGGGCATATGTAAATATTGGTTTGAAGCTAGGCCTTTGTTGAGGTTTCTGTATCGTTTAAAACGTTGATCATTTTTTGTAAGTTTGCAATTCTCAAACCATAATAATCGTCATGAAAATCGACTCTCATTATTTCTTGTTTTATGTTTACCAATATATGATGAAGGGCTGGATTTCAAGATTTTCATTAAGGTTACATAGTTTTGAATCTGCTTGATATTTTATGTTTGTTAATTGTCCTAGATGATTTCTTAATTTACTTGGGAGCTTGTCCATGGATGGAAAGTAAAAGTAATGAACTCTTCATAACTTCAAGTGTCATTCATAAAAGCGAGTTGAGAAGGGAACACTAATAACAAAACTTGTTTCTTATCACTGTTCTTGTTCGGTTTTTTCATTTCTTCCTAATAAATTACCTTTTATTTCTTTACACAGTTTTGTCGAACATTAAGTTTATCTTATTTTATTTTCAGATATACCCAAAAAAGAGAGTACGAAAGGCAGGGGTTAAGTTTCAAGCTTCTCAATTAAGGTCACATCTTGTCCCACATCGATGGAAGCTAAATATAATGAATTATTTATAACTTCAATTGTCATTTACACAAGTAGAGAGAAATGAAATACAGCACAAAAATTTATTTGTTGTGTATTTCTTTATCTTTTTTTCACTTAACTCTTTTTTATAACACTAGTAAGGGTACCCGCGTGTTGCGTCGGCAGATAATCATTGAATTATAATTTTTAAAGAGAATTATTTTTCAATTCGTATTATCTGATTACAATACAATAGTTTTACGGATAACTTCAACTTTGGTTTTGAATAACTTTAAGAAATAACAAGTTAACTTATATAAAAATTGTAGATTATCCACGTAACGTTGTGTCAATACAAAAGCGGTATATATTATGAAGGTATGAGGTTGAAGTAGCTGACAATGGCTCATAGTCACAAATTATTTAAGAAAAAAATGCCACAACGAATTTTAAAAATCAATTACATCATGTTAAGAAAATTTAATTCTCTAAAAATACACCTTATAATTTTTTTTTGCACTCATTTGAATTATTAACAATATTTATTATATTTATCCCATATAGATAAAAGATACAAGTAAAATAGTAGTTAAAAAAGGCCTAAATGTTTAAGAAATCATGTACGGTACTTTGAACAATATAGTTATTATTATATATAAATATAAAATAGAAATATTAACACTTATCACTTTGTATCTTTGCATTTCTTGCTTTGGAAAAATTGTCTGCTTTTTATAAAACACAGTTTTTAGTTTTTTACGGTAAGTTCTATCTAACATTTGAAAGTTATGCCCAAAATTATGATACACATGAAGCACAAAAACCATTTAGAAACCAAAACCGGACATGACTATCGCAATACAATGTGGTAAAAATGATCAGAATTTACTTAGCTTCAGTTTCAATCAACTACCATACAAGTTGCTAATACTCTTTTCAAAGTAATAGATCTAATTTAATTGCTATTTTTCTACCCAATTTATTTTGCACATAGTCACATGATAGAATGAGGCAGTAGGATGTCGGCAATGATGTCGACTTAAACCTACTTCGTTGTTCTCTATGCGAGACGCAACCCTAATTCTTATACAATTCTACTAGCCCAAACAATTCATCCAAACGCCCCTTATGTGACCGACAGTGGGCTTGGAACGGGTCTAGTCTAACGGGTCAATAGTTCAAGTAATAAACGTATAAGCGTATTATTTGTGTTTAACGTGTGTGCTCCCAATAGGCTCACACACTTTTAGTCGTTTATATACAGATCCAACTCACATAATCCAACACAAACAACATGCGTAAGTGCTTTATTTAATTCCAACCTAGCAACCAAATAGGTCAATGGAACATGAGTGACTCATTCTTTTTGGTTAAACGTAATGAATTTGTAAAGAAATGTAACTGACGATGTAATGGAATGAAGCTAGTAATTGAATGAGTCATTCATGTTCCATTGACATATTTGGTTGCTAAAGCATTTACACATGTACTAATAATATCATACATATTTCTTAAAATGAACGTTGGAAATATCTTACGTATCTTACCCATCTACTATCTTATGTACTAATAATATCATACATATTTCTTAAAATGATACTTGAACCCATAATCAATTGGTTGATGTGTCAGTCACATACTGCTAGACCAAATGCCCTGATAGGTGAAATTGCAAGGATGATGCATGTACTTGATCGAACACGCTTAGTCGGTCTCGAAAGTGTTCCTTTTACCTTTGTTGGACTCTTTCGTAGCCACAATTAAGCTAGCTAGTATACAAAACATTAGTATGTATCACTTGCATTCAATTTTCTACTAGAATGTGACATTCACCATACAATACCTTATATTGCATATATGTGACGCCCACAACTCACATACTTTTTCTTTGTAGTGACGGATAATCAATCATACACGAGTTGGTTCTATGGTTTTGTACGTACCTTCGATTTAGTTTTTGGATTCGTCAACGTTCTTCGGCCATATGACTATTTTTCATTTAGCTCATTCTCACAACCTAATATGAACATAAGCTAATATGCTTACCAAAATCTACTCCCAATTTTTCTTGTTTTATGTGTACCGTTATACAATGAAGGACACAAGTTTCAAGCTTTTCGTTAAGGTAACATGGTTTTCAATCTACTTATGCTTCTTTGATGCCTTACATGATTTGTTATTCTATTTCAATTACTTGTCCCACACTGCTAGAAAGGAAAAGTGATTAGCTCTTTAAAAGTTCAAATGCAATTCATAAATTAAGGGTGCCTTTGGTTTGCAAGCGGGAATCACAATCACTATGTATTTGATAAATGGATGGTATGAGATTGATAGAAAAGTATGATTAATGTTGTTTGGTATGTTTTGTGGGGATTCGGGAATCACAAGTGAGACGGACTTATCCAACTACTCCCTCCGTCTCAAAATTATTGTCAGGAGACAAGAAACACACTTTAATTTTTAACCATTCAAAAGGAATATTTCCCCACAAAGTTCTCTAGTATTTGATAAATGGATGGTATGAGATTGATAGAAAAGTATGATTAATGTTGTTTGGTATGTTTTGGATTCGGGAATCACAAGTGAGACGGACTTATCCAACTACTCCCTCCGTCTTAAAATTATTGTCAGGAGACAAGAAACACACAATTTAATAAAAGTGTGACCACTTTAATTTTTAACCATTCAAAAGGAATCTTCCCCCACAAAGTTCTCTAGTTTTTACTATAAAGGAAAAGTGGACAATTAATTTGAGACATCCAAAAAAGAAATGTGGATTATTATTTTGAAACGTAGGATTAATATTCAAGATGGGCCCCACATGAATAAGGAATGAATTAGAAAAGAAGTCTCTCCCCCCAACCATGAGTCTATGGGTATTCTTTGATAGTTTCATTCCCCAACTTGTTAACCAAACATTTACAATGGTTATGATTGTCATTCATTGATTCCGATAGTCGCATACCAAACACACCCTAAAATTCAATGAGTTAGAATCAACAAAAACTTATGCGTTGTCTCGAACTTGTTTGATTATTTTTCTATACATAATTTCTTTTTGTTTAACTCTTTTACATAACATGGGGTCATAAATTACACAAATAAATAACTCTTAAAAAAAAATTACACAAATGAATAAAAAATTGTGTATTACAAGGACAATAACATCAAGCACAAAAACCAAGTTTAATAAACAAGGTGATAGGAATAATTGGGGTGTATGTACTTTGTTTCTAATAGGCTAAAATGGTCTAAGCCTAGAAACCAAAGACCAAATAAAACACATCGAACGTCTTAATAATTTCAACGATTAAAACCAAACCAAAACCAAACGTTTAAATTAATGCCCAAAAACAAGATATAAATTACAAATGAAGCACAAAACCATTTAGAAACCAAGCCCAACGTTTTATTGACGCAATAAGCAAAAAAATATCAAAACTTGTTTAGTTTTGGCCTTGGAAAGTAATTGTAATGAATTCTTTATAATTTCAAGTGTCAATCGTTTATTAAAGGAACAACAATTTTACAACGAAAACTTGTTTTTTGTGTATTTGTTGAACTTTTTTTCACTCAAGTCTTTCTTTAAAACATAACAAGATTGGGTCATGATTGCAGAACTTGTGTAGTTTTGGTTTCAATTAACTAGGATACAAGTTGCTAGTACCATTTTTTTTAACAAGAGAGCTATTTTAATTGTTATTTTTTTCATGCCTTTTCTTCTAAATATATTTATCATTTAAAGGCTCAAATGGGTGCACCACAAGAGCATGATTTCAAGCTCAAAAGTACTAGCAACTTAGTATCCAAACAAAAAATGTTAGATTCTACCAGATTTCATATCTTTTCTTCCACATACATGCACCGTATAAAGACTCAAATAGGCGGTGCACCACAAGAGCGTGATTTCAAGCTCAAAAGTGAACCGTTTTCCCTATGGTCAATCATCATAAACTTGTACTGTATGTGTCAATCGACCCATATGATATCGAATGAAAACCCTTGGTAGTTAGATACTTAGGGTAAATATAACATCGTAATGAGTAATTAAATTTAACTACCAAACACAAAACACTTATTTTTTTCTTCATTATTCGGGGTCATAAATTACCACCAATTATAACGAAACTTAATTTGATACCTATAGAATAGCTGCTTAAAATGGTCGTAACATGTAAAACCGAGTATATAACAAGAAGGAAAATGATTCTCATATATAAAAGTATATCTAATGATAAGATTAAGGCACATAGCAAGATCAATGGTAAAAATTATGTGAAAAGGACTTGTTGATTAGCCATGTCTTTAGATATGTGTTATAGTCTTCGTTACTCTAACAAGAACACAAGCTGTAAATATGAAGTGTGGATTACAAGCCCAAAAACATTTAGCGCAAAAAAAAAAAACCTTAATAAACAAGTTTACAGGAATAACTGGGCTTATGTACTTTGGTTCTTAATAGGTTAAAATGGTCTAAGCCTGAAACA
Source organism: Chrysanthemum makinoi (assembly GCA_910596185.1). Taxonomy (NCBI): domain Eukaryota; kingdom Viridiplantae; phylum Streptophyta; class Magnoliopsida; order Asterales; family Asteraceae; genus Chrysanthemum; species Chrysanthemum makinoi. The sequence goes on along the minus strand of OU343221.1, from coordinate 29,417,675 downwards.
CGGGACACAAAGAAAACTAAATGAATGTCTTAATAATTCAAGTATTCAACATACTAAAACCAAACATTTTGACTTTATGCCCAAAAAAAATGAAACAAATGAAACACACAACCATCTGGAAACCAAAACTGAACATTTTAAAAAGTAGAATATGCTAAAAAGGATCAAAATCTGTTTATTTTCAGTTTCATTTAACCACACTTGCTAACACTATCTTTTAATATGATAGAGCTATTTTAATTGTTATTTTCTGCCATATTTTCCTGGTTTCTACCATATGTATAATGAACGTGCGACACCGGATGTATATATTTATAACGTATGCTAGATGTCATATCCAAGTATAAAAAAGTAGCACCAAATATAAAAAAGGGTTCTTGGAACTAGATTTGTTAATCTTCATTTACAGATAACAAGTAGCACCAAATATAACGAAGGCGGATTCCGCATGCCTACTATATAGGTGACAATGAGGCCCTTGTAGAAAAAAGAAAGATGATCCAATCATATATAATCTTATTGTTAAAAAAACCACTTTTGATAAATGATAATCATATCAAACCTAAATTGGTTTCTTTTTAAATCTGATTTTGAGTATGCATAAGAAACTTTCCTACACAGTTTTGTCGAACATTAAGTTTTATAAACAAGTACAAAAATGTTAAATATAAAACAACATCATTGCCAAAAGCGACTCCTGATTTTTGTTGTTTTTCTTTACCAGTATACTTCGAAAGAGAGGTGTTAAGTTTCAAGCTTTTCAATCAAGGTCACGTGATATGTTTCTTTAGTCTTTCATGAATGGTTAGTTTACTACTTCAACACTTTTTCCCACATCGTTCGAAAGTAAATGTCATGAATTATTTATATCTTCAAGTGTCATTTACATGTTAAAGTCTACTTGGTTACGCAACAAAAACTTGTTTGTTGTGTGTTCAATCGGCTTTTTTTTTTCACTAAACTCTCTTTTATAACTTAACATTGGGTTATATTTTAAAACTTTTATTTTTTGCAACTACAAGTTATAACCATTTTTAGAAACAAGTACATCACCTTAAAAGACTCAAATAGACAGCGCACCACAAGACGTGATTTCAGGCTCAAAAATGAACCATTTTCCCTCTTGGTTAAGCCTGAATCCAAAGATGTCATTATCCGAAACTTGTATGTGTCAATCGACCTGTATGGTATCAATGAAAACCTCTAGTAGTTAGATACTTGGAGGAATTATATATAACATCATAACAAGTAATGAAGTATAACTACCAAACATAAAAACATTAGATTATACCCGATACAACAAATTTAACACACGGTCTTGGATTCTTAGAACTAGATTTGTTGATTTACAGATAACAGATAGTACCAAAAGGCCAATTTGGCATACCGCTATATTGGTTAGAGGCCTTTTTCTATATTGCTTAAAATGTTAATTTTTTTTAAAAACAATGATAATGCAATCGAAATCCAGAAAATATTAACATTACAACAGATATATTTTCATTTTACATGCAAGTGATCCATTCAATCTACTTTTGTGATCGTATGTTTCTTTAGTGTCAATAGCTTTTCCCATCCCCCATAGATAGAAAGTAAAAGTAACGAGCTCCATATAACTTCAAGTGTCGTTTGCTTTCCGATTACTAAATACATGTTGTAACAAAACTTACTTTGTTACGGCTATATTTGATGTGATTTTTATTTCTATTCTTTTTCACTTTACTCTTTTTTCATAACATGAGGTCATAAATTACCAGAAACTATAACAAAACTTAAATTGATACCCTACAAATGAAACTCTACAATTGTCAAAACATCTAAAAACGAGTATAAAACAAGATTACAAGTCGACTCTGGCACAAAAAAAGGAACCTAGTGTTCTAACAAAGAAAGTGTATAGGAACAATACTAGTATCCATTAACGATTACAGCTCCACATCATTTATTTTTCTATCAACTGTTTGTTGCCTCTTTAGTTTCTTTTTAGTAATTCAGTTCTTTACAGCTCTATGCAGTTGCTAATTTATTTCTGATTCAGTTTAGGATTTTATGTTAATATTAAGTTAAATGTTTTCGTCATTATCATGTTAATCATCAAACTACCACAAATCATCATCTATAGAAACGTAAAGTGTCGCCACATCATCAGATCGATTATTATGGGCCACCTCGTTACATATTATAATTAGCAAAATTATTAATAGACTCATCACAATGTAAGATTTTCGTAGTCCATTGACATCTTTCAATAAAAAAAGAGTAGAGTGATCCACATGAACATCTTTCCATAGAATTGTGACTTTTTTTTTTTTTTTTTGGTAAAGGGATTATACCCGGTGAAATATTAAAGAATGAAATGAGTTTAGGTACATGGAAAAGGTGGTAATGAGCCAACCTTTAAAAACCTAAATAGCAAACTATATGCTTGAACAAGCTCAAAGCATAACAACAACTAAACGACTATAATCTAGAGAACATAAACGATATACAATATGAACCATGGACTCTAGACCTCACAAATAGCTTTCATCAGCCTCCATCAGTTATTATATTTGATATGTTCCAAGTTCTCCTCATTTGATCAGCCCTTATATTCTTCTTGAACCGAATGGATGCAAGTTTGAGCCTCACCGTATCACCCTATCTTCGATACTTGATCAGGTTTTTTTTCGCTTACCATGAACTCTACTGTTACGTTCCTGCCAAATGAAATATGAGGATGCAGCCACAATAAGACGACCAACAACAGACGTGACATTATTTTGTTTAGCAATAGGTAATAGCCATCCCACAATGTCACTCCATATGAATGAAAAGAACCTCAAGTCAGCCATGTTCATCACTTGCATCCATACTTGCGATGAGAAAGCACACTCAAAAAATAAATGATCATGTGAGTCGGGTTGAGTTTTACATAGTGGACATCGAAGCAGGTTCAAGTCGATATCATTACCGACATCCCATTGCCTCATTCTATCTTGAGTAAGAAGATGTTTCCTCATAACAAGGCACATATGAATGGCGTGTCTTGGAATACTATAGCGCGACCACACAAGAGGGAACCAATCAACTTCACCACCTCTAGCACAAACACAGTGCCATGCATTTTGTACCGAAAATGAAGACATAGATCCATCATGCATCCTCCAAACTAAATTATCAACCTGTTCATGGTCCAATATGGGAGGAGTAACATTATTCAAAGACGAAAAGGAATCAAACCATGGGTTGGGCCACGTCCAAGAACCATTCTCTACAACATCTCTCACAACTTCTTGACTATTAAAACCCGCATTGCTTATAGCTCTATTCGACACATGATTCATTAAAGGGCAATCAACAGCCCACGTATCAAACCACACCGAGACCCTGCCTCCATTGCCTAATTTGTACCATATATGGGTTCGAATTTGATTCCTAATCTGCAATAGTTTACGCCAACCCCAACTTGCATTAGACAATAAACTAACATCCCACAAGCTTCGGTTTTTCAGCTTATATGCATGGATCCACCTAACCCACATGGACTCTTTGTGAGTAATAAAATTCCATATATGGGTAGACATCAATGCCACGTTGAGCGTTTAGAGGCTTTCGAACTCCAAGACCTCCTTCCCATTTTGGGAGACAAACATCCACCCAAGACACCTTAGCTTTCCCTCGTTTCATATCACCTTAGCACCATAAGAAGCTACACATTAGTTGTTCGATATCATGAATGCTAGTAAAGATGCATTGAAGAAAGAACCTAGATAACAAGTTGGAGCCTTCCTGCAAATGATAACCACTTATTTTTCCAATCTCCAATACGCTTACGAACACGCTCGATAAGGATTCTGCAATCCTTATGGAGCAGCCTAGACAAAACGAGGGGGACACCCAAATACTTTACGGGGAGAGTGCCTCTTTCAAATGGCATAATCTCAAGAATAGACGCCTTCACGTGACCAGAAACATTACACATGAAAGCTGTACTCTTAGGAATACTAGGCACGAGACCCGACACCCCTTGGAACTCATCCAACGCCTCCATAAGAATCCTAGCAGATTGCACATCACCACGAACAAACATGATTAAATCGTCAGCGAAACATATGTTTATAATATTTTGCTTACCGTACTTATTATGATACGTGAACACATCATCTTGACGAACCTTGCACTTCAACATAAGAGTTGAGATCTCCATTACCAAAGTAAACAAATACGGGGACATTGGATCTCCTTGGCGAAGACCCCGTTTCCCTTTGAAATATCCATGCAAATCACCGTTAATGTTAATGGAAAATGACGTACTCGAGACACAAGCCATAACCCATTTCACCATCTTCGAATGAAAACCAAAACATACCAGAATTTCTTCCAAGAATTTCCAATTAACCATGTCATACGCCTTTTGGATATCAATCTTGAATGCACACCTAGGGGGGCCCCTATTTAAATGATAGTTATGCATTAACTCTTGCGTGAGTATGATATTATCTGAGATTGATTTTCCCGGCACAAAGGCGGATTGATTGACACTAACAACATTATCTAAACCCTCCTTAATTCGGTTAGTAATGATTTTGCTTATGCATTTGTAAATAGCATTACAACACGAAATAGGACGATAGTCGTTAACACGATTATGAGTAGATACCTTGGGAAGTAAAGAAATAATCGTGTGATTAATTTCTTGTAAAAGTTTGCTGTTTAAAAAGAAATCCCTTACCGCGTTAGAAACATCAACTCCAACAACATCCCATGTTTTCTCAAAGAAAACCAAAGTATATCTATCCGGACCAGGGGCCCTATCATTACCAATAGCAAACATAGCACTTCGAATTTCATCGTCTGAGACCTCACGAACCATATTATCAGCTTTGGCATGACATAACTTTTTCACAAACAGCCCCTCGTGATGAAGAGGAGACACACCAGCTTTTGTACCAATAAACTGCTTGTAGTGTTGTACGAATACATGAGGAACCGAACTTCCCTCATAAAGAATATTGTCATGTCCCATAACACAATCAATACGGCTTCTACTAACTCTAGCTTCACAGATCGATGAAAATAAGCGAATTTGTATCCCCCACACTAAGCCATTCGATCTTAGCCTTTTGCTTAAGAAAGTGTTCCTCATCCAAAGTTGCTTGAGTAAATGTGTTGAGATAAACGGCTTCCTCTTCACGAAGAGAAACGGATGAAGGATCTTTATCAAGTGCCTTTTGCACCTCATCTAACTCGTGCCGCAAATTTACCACCCTATTATGAAGGTTTCCATGAGAATGCAACAATTTACGTAAAGGCTTTTTCAAAAACCTCATATTTTTTACTAACTTGAACATATTGTAACCATCAATCTCCATATCCCAACTGTTCGAGACCAAACTCATAAATTCAGATTTAAAAGCAAGAATGTTGAAAAACTTGAATGGTTTTGGTTTATCCTTAGGCACCTTACGAATTTTCAACACAGCCGGGGAGTGGTCAGAAATTCAATAAGGCTGGAAAATAGCATATGAGCCCGGATACTCATTGCTGAAATTCGTATTACACATGACTCGATCTATCTTCTTCAGAATTCCAGTTTCAGCTCTAGGCTTCTGATTCCGTGTATAATGTAGACCTGTACTGTTAACATCTTCAACCTCAATGTTAGAAACACACTCACTGAATTCACGCATAGAAATATTAATATCTTTCGAGCCAAAGAACGTATCTTCAATAAACAACGCTGCATTGAAGTCTCCCATTATAACCCATGGTC
>OU343221.1:29306533-29411820 GCA_910596185.1 Chrysanthemum makinoi | reverse complement strand
AAGATATAACTTTCACATACACATCAAACCATAACACAAAGTAACATATAGATGGAATTCTAGAGAGAGAAAGTTAGAGGTTTAGGGAACTTAGTGAGAGAAAGTGAAAGATATTATTATGAGCTCCAACTCTCTACCTTGGGAGGTAGAGAGTATTTATAGTCTTACAATAAAAACGCCACACAACTGTGGATCGTGCATAAATGGGTAAAGACCTCGGCCCGCCCTCCACGGTGTTACTTAACTAAATACTACTTAACTAAATATTACTATGACTACGAAGCTTAACGATTACATATACTTGAGGTGACCGACTCTTTAATCCTGGGAATTTCTAATTCCTAACAATCTCCCCTAGGGAGGTCACCTCAAACATATACTAAAATGACATTGAATACAATCAGATATTACATTAACAATTGATCTTGCATTCATGATGTAGTACTTTGTTCAAGCTCGTAGTCATTGATTCCACTCATTGCATGTTTGGTTAATCCAAGTGGAGGTCTTTTATGATCCACGGATAATAATTTGAGCCGCCTTTTGAGATCATCACTAATCAAAATCTCGGACATCCATTGTGGTGTTGGTATTATGTGATGTTGTGACATTCGGACCGACATGCTCACATTCTGGATCATGATATCTTCTCATCGAGTAGCGAAGCTTTAGTTGATTCATGATATTGGCAGCCAGTAGCAGGAAGCATGGAGTGAAAATATCAGAGTCATTGATGCACTAATCATGATTTCTTTGAGATGAATGTGTTAGGTGAGCATGCGGCTATGGATTGACCGCTTCATTCGACGTACGCGAACGCCGGGGTGTACCTCGCATAAGACAGCTTAGCAATAAAGCGCACGAAAGTGTCTTTGATCACTTTCGATGAATTGAGGTACAAGGTCCACGGTTCCCCGTTGCTGATCAAGCATAAGCACGCCTGATCGTATAATTCAAGAATTTCCTTGATGTGGTTTCGCAAATGCTCTAATGTTCTCAAACCGAACGTCTCAAAGAAGACAACACGGAGGAGTGAACCAAATGAATTTACGTCCATCGATTGATGAAAAGAGATTTGAAAAACAATCGTGTATTGCTCAATAGAAATTGTTTTTGCAATATAACGAGGGTTTTAATGAAAATCAATTATCAATCATAAAACACCTTTTGATTTGAAAAAAAATTAGTACACGATGCGTGCTAATGAAAAGAGTTTTAAAGCACAAAGACCGGTTTTTTTTTTTTCAAAGGTATCCGTCAATCCATAACTCGAACCGTGATTGATTCAAAAGATTGAATCGCCCCATTGTTTTCGTTCAGCTTGTCACATGGTTGATCTCAGATAATAGATCTCACATGCCACCCTACGGGAGCTTGTTAGATGTTGGCTCCGTAAGGCTTTCCATCTTCACATTGTGAATATGTAAACACATCACTGATGTTCTCGGCAATACCACAAGGATAATGCGTAGGACTCAAGATATAATCTCTTTCCACATTGTGTGAAACAGAGAGTCTTCATTGAAAGTGTCCTAATGAGATTTATTGATGATCTCGTGGCTCTAGACTCAATTTGTGCATATTTGGATCCTATATCGGAGACTAGGGAGAGGGTCTCCTCCTTCAATATCAACAATCTCTAAGAGAAAGTCGATAGATAATGTCGGTCCCCGTGAGAATGAAACAAGTCCTTTTAAGAGGAACTTGAGTGGTTTGAGAAGTTGAAGTGCAGATGGCCACCTGGGTCCATGACGTCTTGTCTTCAATACCGATGTTACCGTCTGTAGCATTTGAATTGAACCCGGTTCTACCTAAGGTTGAATAAATGGAGGGCTATTTGTTTTCACCCTTTTCTCATTCAATTCTTTTTAATTCTTCAACCCTTCAATGCTTAATGAGACTTCATAGCTAGAACCTTGTTGGGTTTATTCCAAAGACTAGCTCACCGCACTCTTCCCATATCTCATTTTCTCCTTTTATCATCATACCTAAGAACTCTACACTAACTAGTGGATAGTCCTTAGGTAGATCCCTCCGTTCTCGGCGGATCATGGGAACAATACCTAACCTTATCATCCTTATATCACCGCACATAAAGTAAAGTTGGTCGGTCTATTTGGTATTGTTCATCCGCCATTGGAACCAATTGAAAACCATTTGAAAATCAATTCAAATACTTGTGATATATTATCAAAGCATTTTGTACCTGAATTGTTTTTTTGATATTTTAGAACGAACCCTCAACATGTGCATCAAGTATTTGAAAATGTTTTGCACACGGAGGCAAGAGGAAGAATTAACTTCTTTGATTACCATTTTCTAAAGATATCAACATCACTTCCCAAATCGAATCAAGTAGATAAAGCATTTTGGGGAAGGATGAGAGTTTCATGATTTTGCTCCCCCTCAATATGTGCTTCAGATTTGAAAAGAGTTTTGCACATACTAGAGGGAACCTGCACATTGAGATAAATGATCACGTTTCAAATCATAGGTTTAAGATAGATGCTCCCCTCAACATGTGCATTGAAAAATTTGAAATCGTTTGTCACATGTGGGGAGGACATCATGTACATTCTTATAAAACCATTTACCAATTATCGTTTAAATCCAATTTAAATCACACATTCTCCCCGATCACAATTATCAAATCATTTGAGATTTGTGATCTCTTATAGATTTAAATTGATTTTGAAAGCTTTTAAGGAGAATTGTGACTTGATTATGAAAGCGCTTTAACTGATAATGATCGGATTTTAAGACTTTAGACTCCATTGATAAAAATGATGATGTACATCTTTTGAAAACAATTGAATGACAAATAACCTTTTAATTTAATTGAAATCATTCTCCCCTCAATCAATGACATAGGTTGTTGATTGAGAGATAGAGATTTTGACAAATAAGTCCCGATGATTATCAAAAATAGAGACCGAGTTATTTTTCAAAGCATTTAGTTTTCGCCAGATAAATGTTATAGAATCGAGCATGGAATTTGAAAAACATGGCTCGTTCTTTCTTTTAAAACCGGTTATTGCCCGAAATGACAATAAACCATTGTTTCTCTTTCTCCCAAAAAATATTTTTGATTTTTTTTAAGAATTTAACAACATCTAAAGTCCCGGTCATTCTTTTGAATGACAGACAAAGACCGAGATATTTTCGAACCGAGAAAAACAAATAATGACAAAATATTTTTGAAGATTTTTTGAATTTTTCAGATTTTTATGGATTTTGAAAGTTTTATAATTTTCTATTTGATTTTTGAGAGTTTTTATATTTTGTATTTTGTTTTTCGATAAATATATACAAGAGATAGATGAAGATAGACCTTTACTCCTCGTCTTCCTCCTGAAGACGTTTGAGTGTTTTTCGTTGAAGGCTTTTCAAGCCAAGTCGTGGAAGAATAAACTCAAAACGTTCTCTTGGAAGAGCTTTGGTGAAGATGTCCGCTAACCGATATTCGCCTCACAAAATAGAGTTCCACCACACCTTTTTCCACTTGTTCCCCGATGAAATGATGTCGAATGTCGATATGCTTTGCTCTTGAGTGTTGAACGTTGTTGCATGAGAGAGCAATAGCACTTTATTATCACAATGATGAGGGATTTTGTTGAATAAAGCCATAGTCGATAATTGAGATCTCATCCATAAGATTTGAGCACAACAGATGACATGGCTATGTATTCAGCCTCTGTAGAGGAAATAGAAGTACTCATTTGCTTCTTTGACGACCCGCTCACAAGCTTATCACCCAAAACTAGCACCTCCGGATGTACTTCGACGAGTATCTTGACAACCTCGCATGATCGAAGATCTGATAGGTCGTTAGTGACATACCGGTGTCCTTCGGGTACCAAAGTCCCATATTGATGGTTCCTTGGAGATACCAAAGACCCGTTTAACCGCTTCAAGGTGCTTTTTAGTAGGCTTAGCCCGGTATCTAGCACACATGCAAACAGCGAACAAGATGTCTGGTCTACTAGCTGTGAGGTACATCGGGGATCCAATCATACTACGATATTTCGTTTGGTCAATCATGATCCCCGAGTGGTCCTCATCTAGTTTGGTTCGATCAATCATGGGGGTGTCAAGTGGTCACATGAATCAAATCCAAATTTCTTTAAAATCTCTATTGCATATTTAGATTGATTTATGAAAATGCCTCCGAGACTTTGTGAAATTTGTAATCCCAAGAAAATGACATTTGTCCCATCATTGACATTTGAAACTTTGAACTCATTTCATTTGAAAACGATCACATTCCATTGGGTCTGTCGAGGCAAAAATAATATCATCAACATAAATTTGAACGTGAGTTAAATGTTTGCTCGACTGTGAACAAGTGGATCAATCGCTCCTTTGTAAATCCGGTTGATAGAAGAAACTTTGACAGTGTATCATACCATGCCCTGGAGCTTGCTTTAAACCGTAAAGAGCCTTCTTCAACGATAAACGTGAGTAGGATGCTCTTGATTCACAAATCCTTCGTTTGGGCGGCGTAGACGACTTCTTTAAGATCTCGTTCGAAATGCCGCCACATCCATCCGATAGACTACCATGTTCTTCTAGCTTATTGCCAAAAGATTCTGATTGCCTCGATTCGAGCAATGAGCAAAAGATTCTTCAAAGTCTATACCTCCTCTTGACGTATCCTTTAGCAACTAATCGAGCCTTGTTCTTCAACACATCACCATGCTCATCAAGTTTCACTTTGAAGATCCATTTATAGCAATAATCATAGCAATCCGAGCGGTACTAACTCCCATACATCAAGTCGATCAAACTCATGAATTTCATCTTGCATGGCATTGAACCAGCTATCTTCATTCATGGCGGTTTTAACATCTTTTGGTTCGATCTTAGATAGTACGGAGTTGAAGAAGCACCATAAGGCATCGGTTGCAAGTTGTTTCCGTGTGGATACGGGACGAGAGGATTTCCAATGATGTTGTCTAATGGATGATCGTGAGTCCATTTTCCGAGGTGTTCATGTGGTAGTTGTTGAGGGACTAAGTAGCGAGTCGATGTCTCCCGAAGAAGATGGTTCTCATGATGATTCAGAGCAAATATGTTTTCAAATGGAGCATCTTCGGGAGTAGCAAAGGGATTAACTTCATCATTGATGCCCGAAACATTTCCATGATGTACATTTGAAGAATGATGATTTGTTGATGAGATCAAGGATCAGCAGTGCTTTGACTTAAAGATATTGAGATGAAGGATTGACTTCATTCACGGAATATGAGCATCTTCTTGTAGGATCAACACCTCATTAGTAATTGAATCATACAGTTCATCAAACATAGGATCAAACAATTTCTTTAAATCATCTTCCGATGGAGGTACATATGGAGTTTCTTGAGAAGAGTTTGGAACAAGAGATGAACCACTGGGACTGTTTTGAAGGGTCCCGAAGCTGGATTGTCCAGGAGCCATTTGACCGGTCAGCTCATCAAACGTAACGTGAATGGTTTCCATGATATTTCGGTTTCTTTTGTTATAGATTCGTATCCCTTTTGTTTGGTGCATATCCTACAAATACTCCAATGTCTACTTTAGCTCTAAGTTTGCCTAAGTCTTGACCCTCATTAGTTGGATAACACAATGCACCAAACACACGAAGGAAAGAGAGATTAGGTTTTTTGTTGTGGACAAGTTCATATGATGTCTTTCCATGAACAAGGTGAATCAGGAACGATTTTGTGTGTAGCATGCAGTGGCAATAGCTTCAGCCCAGAGAAACATTGGATACTTTTGAGTAAATCAAGATTGTTCTAGCGGCTTCTACAAGAGTTCGATTGTCTTTCAACTACACCGCTCGTTGAGGAGTTCGAACACTTCTTTGATGGTGATTCCAATGCTTTCATAGAATTCACTAAGTTGTTTGTTAACAAACTCGCCCATTGTCTGTCCGATAATTTGACCGTTTTGTTAAGTCGAACCTCAGAATGTTTGATGAGTTTGATGATGATATCTGGAGTTTCATCCTTTGTCCTTAAGAACTTGACCCATGTGAATCTAGAGTAATCATCAACTACAACTAACACATATTTCTTCCCAAAGATATCTCGACTCTCATTGGTCCACATAAATCCATATGAATTGTATGAAGAACTTCGCGGATGAGTTAGTAGGTTTGGGTTTGTGGGCATACTTCTTGCTTTTTCCCAATTGACATGTGAACAAAGATGATCCTTTTCATACTTTAGTCGAGGTAAACCTACAACTAAGTCCTTTCTTGAGAGATCATTGATGGTGCCAAAGTTCAAGTGATTGAGAGCGTCGATGCCATAACCATGACTTTGGTTTTGAAGCCTTTGACAACAAGCAAATTGGAGAAGACTTCATCATATCTTCTATAGAGATGGTGTAAAGATTTGAACCACGAGTTCCTTTTAACAGTTCCTTACCATTAAGATCTCTAACAAAGCGGTATGTTTTCAAGGCTACTTCTAGATCGAATCACGAATTGACCAACAGAGAACGATTATGACCAAACCTTCCACATAGTATACTCTAGAGATAACACTATCACCAACAACATAATCACCATAACCCATAATTGCACCGAAATGATCATTACCGAATCTAACATCCCGATGAATTTGCTCACGAAGTTCATGAGCCGCGACCGTCTCCAGTATATGCTTGGAAGACTGAGTCCGGTACCACGTAACGATTTGAACGATCTGCAGTTGAACACGCACAAGAATGGATAATGGATAATTGGGATCCCCATGCAAGAATGGGTTCCACTTGGTTAGTAATGCGAATTGGAACACCCACATCGAAATAAAACATCCATATCAAGTAGAAGCAATGGAATCATTGGGAATAGATGCAATGCTGGTGTCAGTATTTGACCTATTCAAAGTATGTTTACTTCTTAAGGGAATAGTTCTACCAGGAGGCATCCATTTTCTAGTGGGCATAATCTTAGCAGTTTGAGAACAAAACTGATTATTCTTATGGCCAAAAGGTATCCAATAATAACCTATCTTTATAAAAGTTTTTCCTGTGGGTTTCCAATTGCTTAACAATTTTCTTTTTGCCTTTTTGCCTTATTTGCACGATTATTAGCATTAACAATTTTAACTGGGCATTTGACAACATTAGACAAAGCATTCACACCATATTCATGATTAGCAATGTAATCAGCAAGCATTACAAGGTTTGCAAATAGTATCAATTAATTAATTACAAGACGCCTAAGGCTAATACTAGAATCAACACGATTCGTTTTATTCAACTCAAGCTTAAAGTTCCTAGATTGGTCTTCTACTCTCTTCCAATGCACATTCTTAGCTTGCAAGGTCCTATCATTCCTTGTGTTATCTTGAGACTTTGACTCGCCGCTTTAAAGTCACGATTACTCCTGTAGAGGGAATGGGAACATTAGTTGGTTGATCTAAATTTTGCATTCCTGAACTTGATGTGCAAGGATCTGAAGTACTAGAAGGCACATTAGTGTATACTTTAAGATTGTGATTTGAGCTTTTGCAGCACACTAAAGTTCACTTTCTTAGCACTAACATATCCGAATCAACTACTTGAAGGCACATTAGTGTTTCCTTTCTTAAGAATGGGCATAGAACGGATTTCCTGCTTGGCACTAGGCATAGAACAAGGCATCACAGCTTTGCCTTTGCACCTAAGGTTAAGGATTTGGGACATGTGGCAATTACACATTCTAGCAACTCTTGAGATCGTTTGGCCCGGAGGCAAGCAAACCTAATTTCACTATCAAGAGGTTTGTTAATGAAATCCTCTTCGACAATCTCACGGAGACATTCTAGACTATCCTTAAGGTGAGCACAGGATTCATGAAAAGCATGTTCATTATTCCTAAGATGAGGAGGAATATATTTAAGCGTCACAGTGTATTTGCAGTCTAAGGGTGACTTTGAGACAACATTCTTATTGAAAACAAGTGGCTGTTTCCCATTTCCCTCGACTTCTCGATTCTCAATTTCCTTTGTAAAGACGTTATTTTTTCGTTGTTTTGGTCACGGGTGACTTTATTGAATCATATAACTCTTTAAAATGTCGTTTAACTTTTTCATTTTCTTCTAGAAAAATCTCGTTTTCCTTTTGTAAGGCATCATCTAAGTTTTGAAGATGAAAAGTTTGAGAATTCTGAGAATCTAAAGGAGGAGGGATTTGGGAGCCTGTCATATTGTTCGTTTGACCCTTTAATTGAGATATTTAGGCTTTCAACTTTCTCGATCGTTAATGAGCTTGAATCGTTCATCACGTTTGTTAATTTGAAAACTGCATCAAACTCGAGCATCCGACGATGTCTTGATATTTGAAGTTTTAACATTTTCTTTAAGATGTTGATATTTTAGTTGTAAATTAAAATGCTCAACTTCCAGTTTAGAAAAATGTTTAACCAAATTGTCGTGATCATCCGGTTCAATTTTCGTTTAGTTTAGAATTAGTTTTTTCAAGCTCAATGACACGATCATGGGAGACTTTCAGGCCACAGATAGTTCATGAAATTTGGAAGCATTAATAGAGCAATTTGAAGTTGAAAGATATCTTGAGCAACACATTCCGTAATAAGAGTCTCATTTAATGTATGCAAGTTCTTCCTCTCAATCTCATTATATTTTAGTGCACGCTCATAATCACTAACTTCAACTACCATTGCATCAAATTCCTTTTCCATTCCCTTAATATCAGTTTCTATCCCTTTTTAAGACTCTCAAAGTGATCTTTCAGAAGTTTAAAGAAAGGCATGACCTCGGTTAAATAACATTCTTTCATTTGCTCAAAAACCCTTTCTCCTTCCGTTATACCAGTGGGTGTGATCCTTTTCTTGCAAGTTTTCTCAAAATCAACAAATAGTTGAAATATAACATATTGGCTAATTAAGGTCTTGCTTTTAGTGGCAATTTTTCTAGGAACAAGATGCATTGGAGTATTAGGAGGATACAAATGCTTCTAGGCATTTTCCAAGGGAGGGTTTGTTTCAACAATATTATCGCTTTCGCTTATCTAAATCCTTTTTCCCGAAAACTTGTTCGGGAGTCAACAATGTCTGAGGCTTAAACATGTTCAAGGAAATCCACTTTTCCTTTTTGTAGTCATGGGGAGTGATAATTATTTTTTTCTCTTTGCATTTAGGATCATCTAATTTTTGTTCATCCTTTCCCTAGTGACTTCATCTGATTTCTTATCCTCCTCAGTGCACTCAACGCAACTAGGTTTTTGTCTAGGTTTAAGAATCTCATTGCCATCAAAGATCACACTTTGAGTCGCTATCTTCCGCATTCTCATGGGTTTATCTATAATGGGAACACTATGCTTATCGCTTAGGACTCTATGTTTAGTGACCATGTGAGCAGTATGAATGGTGTTTCCTTGTATGTACAACTTGTTTTCAAGTTTGTTTTTCAAAGTTTTTAGATTAGAAAAATCTTCAAGAGTTTTGATTCCTTTGCATTAAATTCTTGCTTAAGCATTTTCACATTTTCTTGAAGTTCTTGTTTTTGCTTAGCCGTTTTAGAAAGTTTTTCTTGCAAGGAATTTAATTCTTGTTTCAATACTTCTTCTCTAAAATTACTTTTTCTAATGATTGTACGCATTTTGGTCATCCATTTCCTCGCCACGAGTGGTCAACTCAAATTTAGCACGTTGTTCATAAATAGCAACACGTTCTTTATAGGCATTTAGTTCAGAAATTACCGAATCATCAGGGGCACATGCAGTGTATTCATCAAAAACATAGTCATTGTTGTCTGCAGAAGATGCATCACTTGGTACACCTTCACTTTCACTTTGTTTCACATATTGATCATATGGGATAATATTGATATTACCCATATTTTCAACATTTGATTCAATAGTTTCAGTTGAATGTACTTTGTCATGCATCTTTTGCACATCAACATCATCGTATAGTTTTAATACCTCTGAGATGAGTTTGTCTTGGGATGGGCCAACTAGTGGTGAAGAAGAGACCTTGGGAGAGACCATTGGAGAAATGCTAGCCATACAAATTGTGTGTGCCGAGGTCCATCATCCACATCAGAGTCGTATGCATCACAATCAGCGACTTGAAAGGAATTTTGATGATTGTGACCTATCTCCTGAATAGGTGCTCTCATCCACATCTGCATCATAGGTCTTGGCATTGCCCTCGGCTAGAAACAACAATTCCTCTTCATCCAAAGCAGCACCATTGTCCCGAGCTTGTACCAAGAACATCTTATCTCCGGTAATCAGCATTCTCGTGGACGCTTTGGAGATGTACGCCTTGCAATGTGTCCTCACCACCACAGCTTATAACATTTGATCGGCTTAGCTTGACCTTGGTTACCATTCCTTCCTCGACTCGTTACCAACATAACCTCTACCAGCTCCACCTCTTCCCTAATCATACTGTCTTTCCTGAACTGGTTGCACCATCCCTTCCATCTTTAACAGTGGCTTGATTGTGTGGGTTAGATGTTGTTCGAGGTTGTTGTTGGTTTGTGGGAGAGAATTCATGTTTTGACTAATCAGAAGAGCTAGTTGATTAAAGAAGTTACCCACGTGGGATCAAGATCGGCTTGTTTGAACATAGGATCAGAATGAGTTTGTGATTACCATTACCGGGGGACTTGTGATGCTTTGGTTGTGATTCGATGTTTGAGTAGAAGGCAGAGTCATTAGACGAGCTTGTCTCTCCCGGTTGGTTTTGAACGATTGAGAATCAATTTTTCAAACATAGCATGTCTCTCATTCTCAAGGAGGAAGGCATAGAGTTGCTCATAGTTTGTATTCTTCAATCCTTTAGTGAGCTTCACAAAGGTGACAAACTTGTGCCATTCGAGATTCATGTTGTTCACAAATTTTGAGTTCAACTGAATGTTAGGCATAGTCATTCCGATGTTCCTCATGTCATTAACTAACTTATGAAATCTCACATAGTACTCATAGACACTCTCATCTCGTTTCATCTTGAAGTGTTCAAATTCGTCATAGAGTTGGGATTCTCTGTCTTCCATAGTTAATTCTCAACCTGAGAGAAGCATCTTAACATTATCCCATACCGCCTTTGCATCATATGATTGATCAGCTTGTAGATGTCTTTAGGAAGACCTTGAAGAACAATGTTTGAAGCCCCGATATTCTGATCGAATCTCTTTTTCTCCTTATCATCAAGCTCATCATACATTTTAGGTCTATCCATTCCGTAAACAGGAGTACCATCTTTATTAGTATCAAGTATGTCTCTAGTCGTCTCAACTCGATATGGTCCTTCATCAATGGATTTGAGAATGTTGACACCATTTTCCTTCCAAGGCAAGCATAATCTCGATTGAGCCCAAGAATCGTAGTCGGTTCATCAAGCATGGGTGGACGAGTATCTCGAGCCACCGCTTGAACATCCTCGCAACAAGTGGAGATGACAAGTAGGAACGTTGGTAGACATGTTAACAAATTATACGGGATTTTATAACTCTATGATTAAACCGGGAAATAGATTCTTTCACGGATTTTACTAAATCAAGAGAAAACCAAACAATCACTCAAGTCGCTAAGATAATGCACTAAGTCGCTAGAAGATAATGCACTAAGTCGCTAGAAGATAATGCACTAAGTCGCTAACGCTTAATTCGCTACACCACTAAGTCGCTAGAGTCCCAAGTCGCTAGACAAATGCAAGTCGCTAGGTAGTAACTCGCTAACCTCAAGTCAAGCTACGAAATTTTAAAAGAATTCGCTACTCAAGTCGCTAGGAATACAAGTCGCTAAAGAGCAACTCGCCATGCACCACCTACCACCACGCTACCCGTGTGGAGAGTCCACTACTTGTATCAGAATCGCTAGGTAAGTCGCTAGCTCCAAACCTCGAACTCGCTACAAAATGTGAAGCAAGTCGCTACGAAGAAACTTTTCCGTGGCTCAAGTCGCTAGCATGAAAAACACATAAACACCACTTTTCAATCCAAAACAACCCAACCACTATGATTCAAACCTTCTAGATCAAAACCTAAACACTTGTGATGATTCTAAACACAAAAGTACAATCAAAATCCAAACTTTAACACTAGAAATCAATCAAATGATGCAAAACCACTAAACTTTTTCAAACTCAAAAACCACCTAAAACCACTAGAAATCCAAAGATGTGCAAGATATGATCTAACCATGGCTCTTGATACCAATTGTAAGATATAACTTTTCACATACACATCAAACCATAACACAAAGTAACATATAGATGGAATTCTAGAGAGAGAAAGTTAGAGGTTTAGGGAACTTAGTGAGAGAAAGTGAAAGATATTATTATGAGCTCCAACTCTACCTTGGGAGGTAGAGAGTATTTATAGTCTTACATAAACGCCACACAACGGGCTGTGGATCAGGCATACAGTGGGTAAAGACCCGTCCGTCCTCCACAGTGTTACTTAACTAAATACTACTTAACTAAATATTACTATGACTACGAGCTTTCTAACGATTACATATACTTGAGGTGACCGACTCTTTAATACCGGGAATTTCTAATTCCTAAAATTCCCTTGGGGAATGATCCAATCGGTTATGGGCTATGGGTTTCCTAATCCTGCCCTAACTTGGACTCTAAGTTTCTACAAGTATAAATACAAGGCTTAGGGTCATGTTATTTACTCTTGTACACCTAAGCCTAAAACCTAAATTGTTTGTGTGTTTTTTCTTAGTCCAATTGATCGACAATTATTCCTAAGTGGTCGATTACTTTGTTTTTCCTTAACAAATGTTTTGTGTTAATTAAAATAGCATTTACTTTAATTCGTTAATAGTACGTGTGTATTACTAACGCGGGTACAATTTAATCATTGATTGTATCTTGGATTGAATTACAAAATGCAGGGTAATTTATAATCATATAAACCCTAATTAGGGTTCATCTCAATTGCTAGTTTTGTGAAATTGATTCTTGTTCGGCTATAATAAAAAAGGTACGCATACTTTATGTTTATGTTAGTTAATTATTCATTATACGTTCATTTACGCTTCCGCATGTTTCTTTGATGTTTTATGTATTTTATATATGATTGTCATGTTATATAATTCCAACATCCAAGACCGTATGTTAAATTTGTTGTATCGGTGTAATCTAATATTTTGTGTTTAGTAGTTATATTTCATTACTCGTTATTATATTATATTTCCTGCAAGTCTCTAACTACTAGAGGTTTTCATTTTATATCATACGGGTCGACTCACACATACAAGTTTCAGATGAATACATCTTTGGATCCCGGCTTATCGAAATCATGCTCTTGTGGTACACCGTCTATTTGAGCCTTTAAGGTGATGTACTTGTTTGTAACCTCTATTAACAAGTGGTGAATGATAAAAATGGATATAACTTGTGCTTGCAAAAACATACGAGCCTTTAAATGGTAAAGGTATGTAGAAGAAAAAAACAATTAAAATAACTTGTTTAAAAAATAGTACTAGCAACTTGAATCCTAGTTAATTGAAACCGAAAGTGCATAAGTTCTATTAAATTATGACCCAATGTTAAGTGAAAAAAGCCGAAGAAACACACAACAAACAAGTTTCTAATGTGGCTTTTGCTTTTGCATTGACATGTAAATGACACTTGAAGTTATAAATAGTTCATTACATTTACTTTCCATCGATGTGGGATATGGTAGATACAAAACCAAATTTTTCAAGAAATCTTCTAAACAAATGATTTTGTATTTTTGTACTTCATGTGTATCATGTTAATAGGATCATTTTTATTTTTTATACTTTTTTGGGTAAAGAATTATTTTGTTATCTTTGTGTCAAGGGTTTTTAGGCTTAAACCATTTAAGTCCATAAAGTTAAAACATTCGTTTTGTTATCTTTGTGGCTAGGGTTTTTAGGCTTAAATAATTTGAGCAGAAAGAAAGAGCATAACACAATAATTTCTCAGAAGATTGTCTATTAAGGTTCGTTTTTTGTTCTACATCGTATTTACGGCTTGTAATCTTGTTTATAGTGTATGAATATATTTTTGTAATAGTTTGCTGTAATTTATGACCCCGTCTTATGAAAAAGAATTAAATGAAAAGAAATTATTAAAAAATCAAACAAGACAAGACTACACAAATAATATTTTGTAATCAATTGTTGCTTAACTAACCTTCCAAATGAAACTTGAAATTATAAAGAGTTCGCTACTTTTATTTTATATCAATATGGGATAAGCTAACAGATAAATTAACAAATCATGTCAGACATTAGAGAAACATAAGATCACAAGTAGACTCAAAACCATTTAATCCCCTGCCCTTTGTCATACATTGGTAAACATAAAACATGAAAAAATGGGTGTCGATTTTGTTGCACCATCTGAAATGATCCCACAAATTACAACGCTACCATACGTTCATGTTTGATATTAAAAAAAAAGCCAATTTCTGGTTTATAAAAGCGATTCTTTTCTTTGAAATTAAAAAAAGCCAAGCTTATTGTGATCTTAATCAAGACAAGTATCGAAACGGAAGGAGTGAGCCGAGCATCAATTAAGATCCTTCTATTCATGAGTCTTAATCATTATACCAAATTCCGTTGAGCTCTGTGGATCAAGACAAATGTTGCTGCATATGCGTTTCTAAAAAGACAAAAGCTCTTTTCGTCAACATCATCCGACCATGAAGAAATATACCAACTGTTAGTCATTTCTTTCGAAGTTCCAAACGCTTTTCAGCAAAGAGACATAAACCTCCACAAATTAGGCCTCCAACCAATATAGTTGGTATGCCAATTTGGCCTTTTGGTGCTATTTGTTATCTGTAAATGAAGATCAATAAATATAGTACAAAGAATCAAAGACCGAATATTTAATTTGTTGCATCGGTATAATCTAATGTTTTGTGTTTGGTAGTTATATTTCATTACTCGTTGGTCATGTTTGGCAACAAGCATTTGGAAGCGTTTAGGAGCGACAAGCGGTAAGCATTATAGATGAAAAGCTTGTTTGACAACACCTCAACAAGCGTTAGAATATTGTTCACCGCTCCAATCTAAATGCTTCTTGATTAAGCATTCCACAGCTTGCTCCAAGCGCTTAGTTTATGAATTACATATATACCCTCATTTGTTTAATCATTTATTTTATTTTAATATGTATATGACCTTTTTCGTAATTTTTCAATTTATAATCACATGTACCACAAGCACAAACACATTTTTAAAAAACAAACAACTACAAATTTTATCGCTATCAAGCATTACTTATCATATCATAACTACTTACCTCCTCATCTACATGTCGCCAAACATAGCCGTTATGATGTTATATTAAATTCCTGTAAGTATCTAACTACTAAGGGTTTTCATTTATCATATGGGTAGATTGACACATACAAGTTTCTGATGATGACATCTTTGGATCCGGGCTTAACCAATAAAAACAAGTGCACTTTTGAGCTTGAAATCACGCTCTTGTGGTTCACCATCTATTTGAGCCTCTATGGTGATGTACTAGTAGATGCAAAAACATATGAGCCTTTAATTGCTAATGTATGTAGAAGAAGGGCATAAAATATGATAGAAAATAACAATTAAGTTAGATATGTTGTTTAAAAAATAGTACTAGCAACTTGTATTTTAGTTAATTGATACCGAATCTACACAAGTTCTGTTAAATTATGACCTAATGTATTATATAAAAGAGAGTTAAGTGAAAAGAAAAGAGAAAAAAAGAGAGTTAAGTGAAAAGAAAAGAGAAAAAAAGATATCTACCATGTTAATGACACATGAAGTTATAAAGAATTCGTTATATATAGTTTCCCTCGATGTGGGACAAGGTGTTGAAAGATGAAAGACACTAAAGAAACATGTAACATTAACTGAAAAGCTTGAAACTTAACCCCTGCCTTTCGTGTCTATTGGTAAACAAAATCAACAAAAATTGGGTGTCGATTTTTGTAAGGATGTTGTTTCTATTTTACATTTTCTTTTGTCTACAAAGGCCTCATTGTAACCTATATAGCAGGTATGCCAAATCGGCCTTTTTATATTTGGTGCTACTTGTTATTTGTAAAAGAAGATCCACAAATCTAGTTCCATCAATTTAAACCTAAATCATAGGTTTAAGCTTAAAATATTTTGTAGTGTCGTGGTTGTGAAAAGAGCTAAATGAAAGACTGCCTTATGGCCGATTTTAACGGTTGGAGAATCAAAAACAACTCGGCTACGTACAAAAAAACAAAAGAACGAACTCGAATATGATTATCCGGCTATACTGATTCAATGTTTTTAATTACTTGGAAGCTAGAGAATATTAGCTAGATACTAACATGTTTTTGGGTGGTATAACCTTAAAACGACCAGTTTTGGTTTCTACACGTTTTGTGCTTCAAGTTTTTGGGCATAAAGTGATAATGCTCCGTTTTAGGGAAAAGGTTGATTCTCTAAGTCACTCTACTCTTTTTTATTTAGGCAAGTCAATGGACTAAGAAAATCTTTACATTGTGATCATTCTACTAATTTTGTTACTTTTTTGTAGATGAAGACATAAAAACGTCATTTTATATGAGCCTTTTTTTTTCAATAGTATAAGATCTGAGGGTGCATAAAGCGTTGTGAAAAAGTAGTCAAGTGAAAAGAAATTAAAAGGAAAAAGAAAAAAGAATAATAAGAAAACTCACCTAACAAATAGATCTAGATTTTGTAACGTGAAAAACTTGGTTTAACTTACGAATGACTCTTAAACTTATAGAGTTCAATTTTCTTACTTTCTATATACGCGGGACAAGCTATTAAAGTAAATTAATAAATAATGTTAGACATCAAGGAAACATAACATCACAAGTAGATTAATTGTAGAGCATGTAACCTTAACTGAAAAGCTTCAAATCTATACATTTCCTAATACTGTATCTCGCTAAGTTAATAAAATATCTCGCTCTCAACACTATTAATTTAGAGAGATTTTACTGTATATTGGTAAATATGATACAAGAAAAAACGGGAATCCATTTTTGTAACGACCATTCTTGTGGTGCGCCGTCTATTTGAGCCTTTTAAGGTGATGTACTTGTTTTTAACCTCTATTAACAAGTGGTTTATGATCAAAAAATTGATATAACTTGTAGTTGCAAAAACATATGAGCCTCTAAATGGTAAATGTACGTAGAAGGAAAGGCATGAATTCTGGTAGAAAGTAACATGTAAAATAGCTTTGTTGTTTAAAAAATGGTATTAGCAAAGCAACTTGTATCCTAGTTAATTGAAACCGAAACTACACAAGTTCTGTTAAATCATGACCCAATGTTATAAAAAGAGTTAAAAGTGAAAAAAGCTAAAGAAATACACAACAAATAGAAAGAGTTAATAGTGAAAAAAGTTAAAGAAATACTGTACACAACAACCAAGTTTTTGTTGTGTTTATCTTAAACTTCAAAAAGAAAGTGATACTTGAAGTTTCATTACATTTACTTTCCAACAATGTGGGACAAGGTAGAGACAAAACCAAAACTAAACAAATTTTGATCCTTTTTCGCAAATTGCATCTTTAAAACGTTCAGATTGTTTTTTATATGATTTTGTGAAAAGAAAGTGATACTTGAAGTTTCATTACATATACTTTTTGGCGATAGCAAGGTTTTTCCGATGCATTACTTTCAATGAAGGAAAAAAAATGTTCAACAGAGGTTATTAATTGAAAATTATTTTGTTTTCTTACTTACGCATTTAGTAACATAATAAAAAGCTTTTATAGTAGGGTGCCTACGCGATTATATGTTTTTCATGATGCTAACTTAACACATGACTATAATTTAATGGAACAACTTTACGGCACAATGTTTCTTTAAAAAATGGCAGACTTGCATCACGATCCAACGACGATACGGAAACGATAGTCAACGATATAGCTATTCGTTTAGGACGTGTAATATTATATATCGTTTAAACATATAAGGTTTTTTCAAATAGTGGTTTTGGCACCATATAGTGGTGTCTATATTGCTAAATTCTGGTGGTAAATGGCGGTCCGTTGCATGGTCAAAAAAAAGGTGGTGTCAGAAATCCTGACTAAATAAAAGATTGGTTTCTATGTTTCGCTAAATGATTTGTAGATTTTATTTAGTGGTGTTTTAAAGAAGAAATATAAGATAAGATGATTCATGCGTTATTATTTTATACCAGATGATATATTAAGTGTACTTTTGAGTGAAGAGTATTTTAATAATATCATTATTTAGTGGGTGTTATACGTGCCTGAGGAACCCTAACTTTCTCTCTCTTTGGTGATTTTTTACCCTAATTTTTTTAATCGCTTTTCATTAAATCTGCCATTCTCCTGTGTCTCTAACATCGATCTGATTTAGTAAATTGTTTAACATCCATTTTTAACAGTTCTTGATTGATTTGTGTTTCATTCACTTGATTTGGTTATTTTTTGAAGAATCGTTCTAGGGAAAAATCGTTTCATCGATTCGACTTTTTTCTTGATCATTCCTTCCATCTCTACTGTAACATAACATAGGTTTGATCATTATGGGTGCTGTTAGTCGTTTGTGCTTCATCGTTTTAAACCTAACGCTGTTAGGGTTTATTTTTCTTATTTATTGGTTGTGCATGTTGCTGTCCGGGTGATTGATTCAAAGTAACGGGTTGTGAGAGATGAACAAGGGTTTCTAAACAACGCGGAATGCATCTATGGGTGCGTCTGGTGGTTATGCTAATGTGGATGCGGATGTTTTGAAGAGCCCTAATAGTGATTCAATTCGGAATACTAGTATATCGAGTGCCTCTAATGATACTTTGAAACATCCCCAATCTAATGAAGGACTAAAGGTAATCGATGCTAATATTACTGGTTTGGATGTTGAGGAAGGTATATGGTCTACAGGTGTAGTTAGTAGGGATTCTTCTTCTGGTGAAACTGTTTTTACTAGTGCTAATGAGAGCCCTAAGGATGCTCATATTGAGTGTTCTAATGCTTTGAACCAGCAACATGATGGTCCTACACATATGCCCTGCAGCATTTGGAGAACTAGTCATGTACATGATACTTCGGTTTGAGTCTGGTTTGAGAACGGTTCCACAAGTTTCGAAAGCTTCAATGTTGCTTTTAATCACAAAATTTTGGAACAAGTTCAAATAAAACCCCGGTAACAAGTGGGAGTGAAGTGAGCAGATCCTAATGCACCTAAGGTTGTTACTACTAGTGGTAATGGAGTTAAGTTGGTTTCTTACGCGGGTGTTGCTTCTAATGAATCCTAAAACACGTGTCTAATTTTCGGAGGTT
Source organism: Chrysanthemum makinoi (assembly GCA_910596185.1). Classification (NCBI taxonomy): domain Eukaryota; kingdom Viridiplantae; phylum Streptophyta; class Magnoliopsida; order Asterales; family Asteraceae; genus Chrysanthemum; species Chrysanthemum makinoi. The sequence goes on along the minus strand of OU343221.1, from coordinate 29,392,583 downwards.
AGAATGCAGCAAAAAGAAGGATGATGTTGACCTTTCAGTCCCAATGAAAGTGGTGGAAGAGGTGAACATGAGGTTTGAGAATACTCTTTACGGATACTTCCTTGGTCAAAGCATTGCTTTTCCTGTTGTTGACTATTATGTTCGCAATACGTAGGCTAAGTATGGTTTACAAAAGGTTATGATGAACGCTAAGAGATTCTTCTTCTTCAAGTTTAATTAAAAAGCGCTTATGATGTTCTTGATAATGGTCCTTGGTTGATTCGTAATGTTCCTATTATTCTTAAACCATGGACATTGAACACCAACTTGCTTAAAGAGGATTTGACTAACATTCTGGTGTGGGTTAAATTCCATGATGTTCCTTTAGCTATGTTTTCTTCGATGACGGCCAGTCTTCTTGCTACATTGATTGGTACCCAAAAGGTTAGATGCTTTACTAGTCAAATGCAAAGAATCGGGCCGTAGTAGTTTTGCTAGGTGTATGATTGAAGTGAAGTCGGATGAGGTTCTAGGGACGACCTCATCATTGAGATTCCTTTACTTGATGGTACGGGTTCACTATTGAGAAGATCCGTTGAATATGAATGGAAACCGCCTAGATGTGAGAAATGCTCGTATTTGGACATACTTTGGTGGATTGTCCTAAGGTTGTGATTCCGATTGCTCAACCTCATAAGAACGTAAGTGATAGTTTTCAGACTGTTAACAATAAGAAGAAGGGAAAGCAAGTTGAGTCGAATCCGGGTCGAGGAGGTTCTTGTAATACCTGAATTTCTAAATTCACAAAAAGACCAAAATACCCCTATAATAAAAAAAATATGAATAATTAATTTAAAGAGTACCAAATAAGCTATGTAAATTCAGAAAATTATCAAGAAATATCACATATGATCCAAATAAATTTTAAAGACTTTGTAAAGTTAATTTTTATAGTTTATAACCTTATAAAATTCGTTTTGTGTTTTATACATATGGCCGAATATATTTATTAAGTTTTATAAAAGAATAAAATTAATAAAAGCCCAATACAAATTTTATAAAATTAAGATCCCATTTATTATGAGTCCAATACATTATATAGCCCATATAAAAAATTATAAAACCATATATAAACACATTATACGGTTTATATTTTATTCCTAACAACCCTAAAAGCCGATTATACCTAAACCGACCTAAGAAAACCCTACATAATTCGACATTCAGTTTCCAAGGCTTAAAGCTATTTTTCTTGGACGAGTTTGAAGGTAAAGAAGGTGTTAAAAATCTGGTTCGAGGTCCTAAGGTGCTGGTTTGATCGTGGTTAGTTTCTTGGTTGATTAGGGTTTCGCCGAATAGAGTTTTGTGTTCTTTTGTTCTAACGTCCAAATCTCATCAAGGGTATGTTTCCAATATTATTTTCAGTCCTACAAGTCATGTAGAACCTGTAAAAATTAGTCATGAATATTTAACATGTTGTATGGAATTGTTTTGAATTAAAACCCTAAAAACGTATAAAATAGAGAACGAGCACATAATAAATTTTGGGACCATGATCTAAATTTTCCGAGACTCTTATATGATATAAGACCTGCATAAAATACATTTTCATGAATTCGAAGCTTGTGTGAATTGTTATGGATTTGTTTTGTTCGATCAGCAGATGAAAATGGAAGATAATAATAAAGGAACGATTAGGGTTTATAAGGATTAGGTTCGCTTGTTATAATTAAGGGTAATTAGTAATAATGATGAATTAATGATGGGTTAAACCTAGGTTTAGGGTTTGTACTTGAATTATGCATGATTCGGTTTTAAATAAAAGTTTTGGGTTGGTTTTGTAAATTATGAAACTTAAAGGTTATTTTTGTAAACAGAAAAATAAAGGTACTAAACGTATAAAAATAGGTATGAGGGTTAAACGTGTAATTTTTGATATTTAGAGGGCCATTCGAATTGTTATTAACTTAAAAGAGTATGTTTTGTAAATTCTAAAACCTTTGGGCTAAAAATGTAAAATCTGATAATATAAGGTTAGATCGTATAATTAAATATGTTAAGGGTGTAATATGTAATTCCGAGTAATTATGAGTCGACAAGTATGAGTTAGTTGTGTAGAGACATGCATGAGTTTTGAGGTAACTTTGGTTTGTTTTTCATATAATGTTCTAGGTCAAAGAGGAAATCATTAAAGAGGTGACATGTAAATTAAATGCGTAATAAATGATATTAAAAGTATGGGAAACCCTAGGACGTAAATAGGAAGTCGATTAAGGTTAAAAGCTAAGTGTGCAAATTCGTTATTTCATGTGAGAATGGTAAGTCTTGGTTAATCATGTAAGTTATAAAAGATTTTGTAAAATATTTTGAAAGAGAGTCCTAAAATCCGTCCTTGACATTTATAAACCTTATACTTTGAATGATGATCATATAAGTCCTCAAATAAGATATTTATCATATTAAACCCTTAAGTTTACCATTTATCATTTGTAACCCATAAGTTTGGCAAATTAATGATGGATACTCTAAAATGTTGTAATTACGTCCGTCACTAAAAATAAGAATATTCTCACACTCTAAAAGTATAAATAATCCGTTATGACATTAATGATACTAATAAGTATTAAATAAATTATAATCCGTGTAGATTCGTTGAAGGAGACGCGACGTTACATCTTCGTGATTCACTTATTCGTTTGCTTTTCTCTCATTGCTTTAAGGTACGATATATTCGACCTTTTTAGTAAAGGTTCCTTATGATGTTCTTTTCGTTAGCTTTCCTATTTTACTTATTAGGATTTCCAATGCCATTGCTATGAACCCTTCCTCATTGTTTTGACTGTTGCTTTTCAATTTATGTTTTATTGAACCATGCGACCATTTGAACTTTATGTTAGGAAGACTTTGATATGCATATTTGTTGAACCTTGTGTTTGATTACGACTTGTGTCATAACTGGAATTTTGTTTGACCTAGGTTAGTTTGACACCCGAGCCAATTATTAACTAGTCATGGGGGTTCCATGTCCGTGTCGCTGATGCACCACTCCATACTGACTCTAGGCGCAAGAGTGAAGTTCTCGCCACCCCCTTATCTATTATTTGTTATGAGCTCAAGTTATATTATATTATCAATGTATGTTTGTGGGCTTATGGATGCATCCTAGATCTGATCTGTTGTCCGATATGATTTGTCTAGGTGAATGATGTCGTGTGCAATGCGCGTCTTCATAAAACTCTGGGAGCTAGCTACTCCGGATTATTTTGAGATTGTTTCTATATAGTTATGATGTTTTTGATATGATATGTTCTGGGCTCGTGGTAGTTAACTAGATCTTTATCTATTATTTCTATGTTAAGTATTCTGATTATGATTCGGTATGTTCAAATGTTTATGATTATGTGCTGGGCTTATTATATGTTATTATATATGTGTATGCTTTTGTATGTTTATGTGATTACCGTTTACAATGCTAGGTTATGATTAACATGTTTAAATGGGATTCTATGCTGTCATCCTGATGTCATGTTAGTTTCTCGTTATGAAGTCGTTGATCCGTAAGATGAATGTGCTAGTGTGAAAGTGAGTATTCTATAAGTTTAGTATGCATAATTTGTTCAGTTAAATTTGTGAACCTTGCTTAATGTTAGTGTGTTTTTATCTGTACATGTGACCTGTTTTAACTCACATGTTAGGGTTTAATTTGAGAACCGTTTAGTTTATGATAGCCGCTTGATAATTGTTAATGGTTATGCTATGTTTTGTCTGGTCTATTTAATTATAGTTTGTTTAATATGTTTTCTAATTGCTTGTGAGATTGCCATGATTTGAATGCTATTTCGTCGCGATATTGTTTGAGTGTGTTACGTGTAGATTAATTGATTTGTATGAATGCCATGATTATTTGCGGTAACTGTTTCCTTAGTCATTAGACTCTTCGCTTGGCTTATAAGTAACTGTTATTCTTGATATGTTAAGTTTTGGCCGCTCGATGTGGTTGTGTTTGTGTCATTAATGTGCTATGAGATGCTTTTTAAATTGTTACATGGTTGTTTGGATTTCTCAGATAATTGTGCTTCAAGAATCCTAAAAGATCCCTCACCATCTTTTCATTTTGATTTCGTTATTTGTATATTTGTTTTGTTTAGCTTTTGTTTCGTTATATCTGTTCACTGGGCTTTGTAAGCTCACCGATTTTCTTTTCCTCGGCAGTTTTAAGCATTCAAGATGAGCTTATGGGATAGCTGATCTGGGTTGAGAGTAGAGATGAGAGCAAGATTTGAGATAGAGATCTTAGATTTATTTTGATATTAAGTTTATTTATATTATCTTTTGTAAGTTTGTAAAGGCTTCCGCTTTTGTATAGTATTTAAAGTTCTGATATGAAACCGTATTGTGATATCCTTACCCTTGTCGTTGGGGTGTTACAATTTATGGTATCGAGCCGGTTTTAGGACCCTTAGAGCTTAGGCTATGACCTGTGAGAAGTGGGTAGATTTAAGATTTTCCTTTCTGCTACTTTTCTTGCGCCCACTATCGTACTTAGACTTTGCTAATAGTGGGTTATTCTTTTAGATGGTTATTCCTCGTCGCCCTAGTTCATCCGATAGGAGCAAACAAGGACCAACTAGGCAACCTAGGGAGAAGATGATGTGGGCCGTCGTTATTGCTAAAGGTTGCAAGAGGATTGGTAGAGTGAAGCGGACCAACAAGAGGATACGAGTTTCGGCTAGTATGTGGCCATGCACAATTGAGGAGAAGCTGACCTTAAAGAACGAGACGAAAAGTAGTGGAGGAGTACGAAACTAAAGTCGTTGACAACCAAGGTTTCACCACTAGGTATCATCATAGATGTCCCAAGTTCTTTGAAGATGGATGGAGAGTAGGTGAGAGTCGGATTTGTATGCTTTGTGGATCGTGTGCCGGGAAGAAGAGAGGAATCGGAAAAGTGACTTTGCTAGTCGCTACTACCGCAATGCTAAGGAAACAAGAACGGATGGATAAGTGAGGAAGAAGAGGAACACGAGGAAGAATACGAGGTGGATTCGGATTTGGAGTCTACGGCTACTAGTAGGTTAAATACGATACAAGAATAGGAAATTGCGCCCGATTAGTGGTCCTCTTTATGAGAAATTTCGACATTGATTTCGTTTAGGTCCTTTTGTTTCATTTAGATGATTGAGTCTTGGATTATTAAGTTTGTTTTGGAAATTCATCTTATGACAATTCTGCAATTTTGTTTGATTAGTGGGAATAAAACAACATTTTGAAAGTATAGTTCCTGTTTGTCGTTTCTTTCTGATAGATTCGTTAGATTTCCGTTAGTCCTCGTAAGTTTCGTCTGCTATTTATTTTCTTAGTGATGTTGTTTAAGCATGCCTTGAAATGAAGTATGACCATCATGATAGTATACTTAGGTGGATCCGGGTTTGTTTATAGTATGCTACTTGCTATTTGTATGTTATCTCAGATGTGGTATGTTTTGTTATGATATTAGTTATGTGTTTTGTCATGACCGAGACCGAATATAGTGACAATAAGAACTTGTTATGTGATGCAAGTATTATGACGCCTGATCAACGTAATAATACCGAGATCATATAATCGAAACTTATTGAAGGTATACGACGCCCGGAAATGCCTGATTGATAAGTGATTGGACTTTGACTTGTATATGTTATTTGGCACTCTTCATGTTCGTTTGAAATTCTGTACCTAATTGTGAGATTTTCGTCGATATTCAAGCACGTATAAGTTTTGTACGTTTGGAATCCGAAATTGTTATGATTTGTGTGAACCTATGAATTGATATGTCTGCCCTAAGTTTGTATGTCCCCACGTACTTTTACGACTAGTGAGACCATTAGGATTCGTTTTGTTTATGTACATGTTTGTTCTCCTCATTAGATATCTGAATAAGTTAGAGTTTGTCGTTTGATTTTCTGACCTCATCTCAAGTATCTGCCATTATTTGATAAGTATATGATTATCTCATATAAGTATTTGACTGTTGATTTGATTTTCAAAATTATGAGTTTGTAGATTCTGATAATAACTGCTTGTTCCAAGATAAGATTAGCGTCGTTATATTCCTAGAAATTCAAATCCGATTCGTTTTCTATTCGTTCCTCGTTCAATTTCGAGGACGAAATTTTCTTTTAGAGGGAAGAAATTGTAATAATGAATTTCTAAAATTCACAAAAAGACCAAAATACCCCTATAATAAAAAAAATATGAATAATTAATTTAAAGAGTACCAAATAAGCTATGTAAATTCAGAAAATTATCAAGAAATATCACATATGATCCAAATAAATTTTAAAGACTTTGTAAAGTTAATTTTGATAGTTTATAACCTTATAAAATTCGTTTTGTGTTTTATACATATGGTCGAATATATTTATTAAGTTTTATAAAAGAATAAAATTAATAAAAGCCCAATACAAATTTTATAAAATTAAGATCCCATTTATTATGAGTCCAATACATTATATAGCCCATATAAAAATTATAAAACCATATATAAACACATTATACGGTTTATATTTTATTCCTAACAACCCTAAAAGCCGATTATACCTAAACCGACCTAAGAAAACCCTACATAATTCGACATTCAGTTTCCAAGGCTTAAAGCTATTTTTCTTGGACGAGTTTGAAGGTAAAGAAGGTGTTAAAAATCTGGTTCGAGGTCCTAAGGTGCTGGTTTGATCGTGGTTAGTTTCTGGGTCGATTAGGGTTTCACGAATAGAGTTTTGTGTTCTTTTGTTCTAACATCCAAATCTCATCAAGGGTATGTTTCCAATATTATTTTCAGTCCTACAAGTCATGTAGAACCTGTAAAAATTAGTCATGCATATTTAACAAGTTGTATGGAATTGTTTTGAATTAAAACCCTAAAAACGTATAAAATAGAGAAAGAGCACATAATAAATTTTGGGACCATGATCTAAATTTTTTGGAGACTCTTATATGATATACGACCTGCATAAAATACATGTTCATGAATTCGAAGCTTGTGTGAATTGTTATGGATTTGTTTTGTTCGATCACGTATGAAAAAAGGGAAGATAATAATAAAGGAACGATTAGGGTTTATAAGGATTAGGGTTCATTTGTTATAATTAAGGAAATTAGTGTAATAATGATGAATTAATGATGGGTTAAACCTAGGTTTAGGGTTTGTACTTGAATTATGCATGATTCGGTTTTAAATAAAAGTTTTGGGTTGGTTTTGTAAATTATGAAACTTAAAGGTTATTTTTGTAAACAGAAAAATAAAGGTACTAAACGTATAAAAATAGGTATGAGGGTTAAACGTGTAATTTTTGATATTTAGAGGGCCATTCGAATTGTTATTAACTTAAAAGAGTATGTTTTGTAAATTCTAAAACCTTTGGGCTAAAATGTAAAATCTGATAATATAAGGTTAGATCGTATAATTAAATATGTTAAGGATGTAATATGTAATTCGAAGTTATGAGTCCAAGTATGAGTTGTGTAGAGACATGCATGAGTTTTGAGGTAACTTCGGTTTGTTTCATATACGTTTAGGTAAAGAGGAAATCATTAAAGAGGTGACATGTAAATTAAATGCGTAATAAATGATATTAAAAGTATGGGAAACCCTAGGACGTGAATAGGAAGTCGATTAGGGTTAAAAGCTAAGTGTGCAAATTCGTTATTTCATGTGAGAATGGTAAGTCTTGGTTAATCATGTAAGTTATAAAAGATTTTGTAAAATATTTTGAAAGAGAGTCCTAAAATCCGTCCTTGACATTTATAAACCTTATACTTTGAATGATGATCATATAAGTCCTCAAATAAGATATTTATCATATTAAACCCTTAAGTTTACCATTTATCATTTGTAACCCATAAGTTTGGCAAATTAATGATGGATACTCTAAAATGTTGTAATTACGTCCGTCACTAAAAATAAGAATATTCCATGCTCTAAAAGTATAAATAAGATTAATCCGTTATGACATTAATGATACTAATAAGTATTAAATAAATTATAATCCGTGTAGATTCGTTGAAGGAGACGCGACGTTACATCTTCGTGATTCACTTATTCGTTTGCTTTTCTCTCATTGCTTTAAGGTACGGATATTTGACCTTTTAGTAAAGGTTCCTTATGATGTTCTTTTCGTTAGCTTTCCTATTTTACTTATTAGGATTTCCAATGCCATTGCTATGAACCCTTTCCGATTGTTTGACCCTGCTTTTCTCAATTTATGTTTTATTGAACCATGCGATACCTGATTTGAACTTTATGTTAGGAAGACTTTGATATGCATATTTGTTGAACCTTGTGTTTGATTACGACTTGTGTCATAACTGGAATTTTGTTTGACCTAGGTTAGTTTGACACCCGAGCCAATTATTAACTAGTCATGGGGGGTTCCATGTCCGTCGATGCACCACTCCATATGACTCTAGGGCAGTAGAGTGAAGTTCACACGCCCCTTATCTATTATTTGTTATGAGCTCAAGTTATATTATATTATCAATGTATGTTTGTGGGGCGTATGGATGCATCCTAGATCCGATCTGTTGTCCGATATGATTTGTCTAGGTGAATGATGTCGTGTGCAATGCGCGTCTTCATAAAACTCTGGGAGCTAGCTACTCCGGATTATTTTGAGATTGTTTCTATATAGTTATGATGTTTTTGATATGATATGTTCTGGGCTCGTGGTAATTAACTAGATCTTTATCTCGTATTTCTATGTTAAGTATTACGATTATGATTCGTATGTTCAAATGTTTATGATTATGTGCTGGGCTTATTATATGTTATTATATATGTGTATGCTTTTGTATGTTTATGTGATTACCGTTTACAATGCTAGGTTATGATTAATATGTTTAAATGGGATTCGCATGTCAGCATCCGATGTCATGTTAGTTTCTTGTTATGTGAAGTCGGATCCGTAAGATGAATGTGCTAGTGTGAAAGTGAGTATTCTATAAGTTTAGTATGCATAATTTGTTCCGCTTAATTTTGTGAACCTTGCTTATACTAGTGTTTTTTATCTCGTACATGTGACCTGCCATGTTTTAACTCACGATGTTAGGGTTTGATTTGAGAACCTGTTTAGTTTATGATAGTGCTTTGATAATTGTTAATGGTTATGCTATGTTTTGTCCGTCTATTTAATTATAGTTTGTTTAATATGTTTTCTAATTGCTTGTGAGACTGCCATGATTTGAATGCTATTTCCGTTGCTGCGATATTGTTTGAGTGTGTTACATGTAGATTAATTGATTTGTATGAATGCCATGATTATTTGCGGTAACTGCTTCCGTTAGTCATTAGACTCTTCGCTTGGCTTATAAGTAACTGTTATTCTTGATATGTTAAGTTTTGGCCGTTCCGATGTGGTTGTGTTTGTGTCATTAATGTGCTATGAGATGTTTTAAATTGTTACGTGGTTGTTTGGATTTTCAGATAATGTGCTTCGGAATCCTAAAAGATCCCTCACCATCTTTTCATTTTGATTTCGTTATTTGTATATTTGTTTTGTTTAGCTTTTGTTTCGTTATATCTGTTCACTGGGCTTTGTAAGCTCAGTCGCACTTTCTTTTCCCGCGTGTTAAGCATTCAAGATGAGCTTATGGGATAGCTGATCTGGGTTGAGAGTAGAGATGAGAGCAAGATTTGAGATAGAGATCTTAGATTTATTTTGATATTAAGTTTATTTATATTATCTTTTGTAAGTTTGTAAAGGCTTCCGTTTTTGTATAGTATTTAAAGTTCTGATATGAAACCGTATTGTGATATCTTTACCCTTGTCGGGTTGGGGTGTTACATTCTACTAAATCTGTGGTGGGCAAGCATTTTGAATATCGGCCCAAAAAGCCTCCTCCTGAACCCAAGAAAGTAAATGTCGGAAAGACGATGGCTTCTAATGTGGCTAGTACGAGTGGAACCGGGATCACTACGCCTAATCGGATGATGCTCTTAATATGGACGATACAGATGTGGATACTGGTCATACAATGGAGGTTAATGAGGATGAGTTGATTAAGATCGGTTCTACATCACATGTTCCACTTGTGAGTGATTCAATGGGAACAATAGATGTTGGTTCTACTCCCATAGTTGAGAAAATTGTGCTTGAAAACTAATTATTGATGGAAAGCTACTCTTGTGGATGATGATGGTCAACCTGTTCGCCTACCCTTCTACTAAGAGAGCTAACCTTTTTCTAAAGTGGAGAGATTAGGGTGTCCGATCAAGATGAGGTTGTTGCTAACCCATTTGATGAGTCTGCTAATATATTTGGTGGTGGCCAAGAGTTTGAAGATGAGTATGATGACTATGACTTCGATGACTATGCCAAGCAGTTCGCGGATCTTCCCGGGAATTTTGATGCCTTTAATGCCATGTATGGCACAAAGTTTCAAGGTCCTAGGAAGTAATCTTATTTTGTTGTGTCATTTGTTATCATTTGAGTAGTGGTTTTTTTTCTTGTCTAGAAAATAGGAAGTATCTTGTTATGTAAGCTCTATGCCTATGTAACGGGCTGATATATGGGATTTCACTCATATACATTGTACTTAAACGTTTATTTGGTTAATATATTTACCAGGGTGCAGGATTACTCCTCTTTACCCAAAAAAAATATTTAGTGGGTGTTTGAAAGATATAAATAATAAAATGATTTATGCATTATTGTTTTGTATCATTTCATATATTAATTGTACTTTTGAGTGATGTGGTATTTTAATTATATTATTAATGATTTGTAAATTTCATTAGTGAGTGTTTTAATGAAAAAGAAAAATTAGATGATTTATGTATTATTATTTTGTACCAAGTGTTATATTAATTTTACTTTTGAGTGAGAGTATTTTAATGATTTCATTAATTATGAAATTAATATACATGAATGTTACAAGTTAGTTGATTGCATTATTGTTTTGTACAAAATGCTATATTAATTATACTTTTTGTTACAAATTTAGTGGGTTACTTTTATTAGAAATGTTTTTTGTCTTAAAATATTTTAAGACTTCTATATTTAGAATGTCCTAAATACTTTATATAGTAGTATAGATATAGATTAGAAATAAAGTACATAAACCCCAATTTACTTATTTTATTAAAGTTGCTTTTGGTGTTTAATGTTTTTTGGCTTGTAATCCGCCGTCGATATTTACTCGATCTTACATGTTACAACTATTTTTTTTTTGGAAAGACCATGTTATGAGTTGCGATTATTTTATACAGTGACAGGGTATCAATCTAATTTTTAATTTATTTGTATAATTTGTAACCCCATTTTATGAAAAAGAGTTAAACAGAAAGAAATTATATATATAAAGAAAGAGAAATCACAAAAAAGTTATACACAACACACAAATTTTTGTAGAGTTCAGTATATATGATTATTAAGAAGTCAATGGCACTTGAACTTATAAAAGAGCTCACTACTTTTACTTTCTATCAATGTAGGACAAGTAATTGAAGCATAAGATCACAAGTAGATTGAAAACCATGTAACCTTGCCAGAAAGCTTGAAACCGCTGTCTTTCGTTGTCGATAAATATAGAACAAGAAAAACTGGGAGTCGATTATGCTAAGGATATTGGCTTATGCATATTGATAACCAAAACCATATGCAAAAGTACAATTAGGTTTGAATGGATTATCAATTACCTTAATAGTGAGTTTAAAATGGATTATCAATTACAATTAGGTTTAAAATGGCATTTTGTAGTGTTAGGTTGTGAGAACGAGCTAAATGAAAAACAATCATATGGCACAAGAACGTTAGGGAATCTAAAAACTAAATCGATGCTACGTACAAAACAAAAGAACTAACTTGAATATGATTATCCGGCTAGACTGATTCAAACTTGCTTATTATTTGGAAGTTATAGAGTTCTATATACTAATTTTGTTCAGGAGATACATAACTCATATGAGTATACAAAGAAAAAGTATGTGAGTTGTGGGCGTCACATATATTCCCTATGAAGTATTGTATGGTGAATGTCACGTCCTAGCACAAAGTTGAAGTTAAGTAAATACATATAGTGTTTTGTATACTAGCATAATTGTCACAGACTAAACTATCTTTTCCTCAAAATTGTGGCTATGAAAGAGTCCAACAAAAGCAAAAGGAACACTTTCACATCGGAGCATCTTCGATCAAGGACGTGCATCATCATTGCACGAATGTGAGTAATGACTCTTTCGTCGAGACAAATTTTGGTAATAAACTCATGTAATCTGCAGCAAAAAAACCTTAATTGTGACTCTTTTGTGACATCTAACACAAATATATGTATTCGGTATCCCAAGCTCCTTATATACATATGTTGTATTATTAAGTGATCCTACAATTTGTCAACACTGCCATAAGTTCAAAAATCCATCTAACGTCCAAAAAAGTTTCAAATAAACTAAGTTCACAAAAAGATACTGGTATGAAACTTTAAATTGTGATGTAGATAGAAGAAACGGTACCAAATCACAACCTTTTAACTACAATGCAAAAAATAATTGGGTAAACAAGTAAAATCAAATTAGCTCTATTATTTTGAAAATAGTATTAGCAACTTGTATTGTAGATGATTGAAACCTAAGCTAAGCAAACTTTGATCATTTTTAGCATACTGGATTGTGTTTATCACGTTCGGTTTTGGTTTCTAAATGGTTTTTGTGTTTTATTTGTTTCATATTTTTGGGCATGAAATTCAAATGTAAGATTTTGATTTCTACATGATTTTGTGCTTCATTTTTTGGGCATAATAACCGCTCGGTTTTGGTTTCGTTTGGTTTTAGTATTATGAATTATTAAGATGTTTGTTTCGCCTTTTTAGACTTAGACCATTTGAGCCCATGATGAAAAAAAAAATGCATAAACAGAGTTTTTCCAATGCACTTGTTTGTTACTAGTAGAATATTAGGTTAGTGTTTTTGTGCTTTTTGGCTTAGACCATTTGACCGCATGAAGATAGAAAGTACATAATCCAAACTTCATATCTCAACATATGTTCTTGTTATATAAATTAAAAAACCGAAAAGTGGGACAAACGCAACAAGCATATATTTGTCGCGTCAGGTCAAACCCGGTTTAATCTATGAAATACATTTGAGCTTATAAAGAGTGCATCACTTCTACTTTCTATCTATGTGGGAAATAATATAATAAATCATCTTGACATTAGAAATATAAGATCAAAAAGTACCAGATTTGATTCGAATATCTTTTGTCATTAGTATTTTCTTTTAAATATATGCATTTGGGTCATCTTTCTTATGTCTTTACATGTTAATAAAATATATAACAAGTCAACAACAAGCTTCTTATATTTACATGAATGAAACACGTATAAAACGAAAATCTCTTTGTAATGGCATTATTATTGTTTGAGAAAGGGATAATTTTATATTTCACTCTCTTTTCAACATTAATTTCAAATATACCTAAAATACAATCGTTGAATGCATTATTTACAAAGCTTTTAAAGTATCATTTGAGTAAATATGAAATTTTCATGCTTTTGTTGGGTAGATATAACAATGCCCTTTTAAAAAAGATCAACATTTTTAAGCATTACAACACGTATGTCAAATTGGCCTTTTGGTGCTATTTGTTATCTGTATATAAAGAACAACAAATTTAGTTCCAAGAACAACCTATTTTCTATTGTCTTAAGCCATAAATGGTTATTTATAGGGGTGAGCATCGCGCTAAGACCGGATCAGACTGAGACTGGTTTAGCCCAAAACCCCAGACCGAATGTGTTCGGATTCGGTCTGGTCCGTTTCTTCAATCGGTCCGGTCCAAAAAAACATAATGGCCGGTTTTTACGTAAGACGAGGACCGAACTGACCCGGAACCAAAATAAGGAAAAAGTTAGAACCGAGACCGGACCGCTGATCCTTCAGTTCGGTCGGTTTTTTCGATTCGGTCGGGTTTGGGTTCTGCGATTTTTGCTACAAACGCTTAAGCACAAACAAACTTTTTTTACCCAAGCTAGGCTTTTTTTTTTTCTTTTTTTTAGAACGGCAATTTTTTTCACACGACAAATCTCACAATACATCTCACAAATATTTTCAGCGAGGCTTGAACCGACAATCTCTAGATTGGTGGGCAAATTTGTTTTTCTACCCACTGAGTGTCCACGCAATTCTTTTGCTTATGTGGTTTCCACGTCCTAATATGAGTTTTCACTGGTTTGGCATGGTTTTAATACGTTACTCGATTGTAAAACTATTTTTCATCATGAAATTATATTATCCTTCTAGAGAGGTGATTTGAAGACTCTATTAGATGATTTGTATATTCAAGTTGTTTGTGTTTTGACATTTATATCTTTACATTACATTTAGTTATATTCACCCATGTAATGGAATGTCAAAACACAAAAGGATAATGCTAAAAAAAAATGCATTGAAGTTGACACCTTCTGAGATTGTTTCTACCTAACCATTGTTTTTTAATGTAACACAAAACTTGGTAAATTTTGTTATTGTATGTATGATTTCTAACGTGTCCCATGCCAGCGTGTCCAAGTGTTACACGTAGACTGCCAGCGTCAAGAACTCCTTTTTTTTATTGAGATAATGCTAAAAAAAAATGCATCGAAGTTGACCACTTTTGGGATTGTGTGTAGCCAACTATTTTTTTTCCATTAAAACACAAAACTTTTGAATTTGTGTTATTGTATGTATCCAGTCATGCTAAGCGTTACATCACCAGCCTTTTATATTAATGGTCGTTAGTAAATAACTTCAAATTCCGTTTTCTTACGTTTTTTTTCGTTTTCACACGTTTCCATCCATTCTTATACGTTTTCGTCCGTTTTATAAGTTTTTCATTCGTTTTCTTCGTTTTCGTTTGTTTTTATATGTTTTCGTCCGTTTTTATACACTTTCGTCCGTTTTTATACGTTTTTCTGTCTGTTTTTATATGCTTTCTTCCGTTTTTTTACTTTTTTGTCCATTTTCTTATGCTTTCTATGTTTTCATCCGTTTTTATACGTTTATGTTCGTTTTTACACGTTTTTGCTCGTTTTTATACGTTTTCGTACAATTTTTTACGTTTACGTCACATTTTCGTTTGTTTTTACAAGTCTCTGTTCATTTTTACACGTTTTTGTTCTTTTTTATATGCTTTTACACGTTTCCTTCATTTTTATACTAACGAAAACGTATAAAAACGAACGTAAACGTATAAAGTCCAACGAAAACGCATAAAACGAGCAAAAACGTAATAAAACGGACAAAAACGTATGAAAATGGATGAAGACATTAGAAAATGGACGAAAACGCAAAAAATGGACAAAAACGTATAAAAACGGATGACAACAGACGTAAGCGAAAAAAACTGACGAAAGCGTATAAAAATGAACGAAAACGGATGAAAACATAAAAAACGTAAGAAAATTGACAAAACGTATAAAACTTACGAAAACGTATAATAACAGACAAAAACGTAAGAAAACGGATAAAAATGTTTAAAAACGGACGAAAACATATAAAAATGGATGAAAATGTAAGACAACAAACGAAAATGTAAGACAACAAACGAAAATGTAAGAAAAATGATGAAAGCTTATAAAAACAGATGAAAGCGTAAGATAACGGACAAAAACGTATAAATACGGACGAAAACATATAATAACGGATGAAAACTATTAAAAACGTAAGAAAACGAAATTTTAGTTATTTACTAACGGCCGTTAATAAAAATGACTAACGATTTAACGCTTAGCCTGACTGGATACATGCTACAACATTCAGAGTGATGAGTGTTAGAAATAGCATATGAGATAGCATAAGTTATCGAATAAGGCCAATTTCGTTGTTTAAAGAAATCTCTCCTTTTAAAATTTTGTAATAAACTCAAGGTTTTATCAAAATCTTTATCTTGTATATGATATGAAATTCTCGGGTATACATTGAACTTTAATTTTCCATATTGTAAATTTCTACGTAAGATACCCAAGCAGGCTTCTTCTCTATTATGTATCATATTATCCATAATTGCTAGTTCTATAGGTGTATCTATTCCTTCTTTGAAGGTTGATTTTATAATAATTTGTATAGCTCCAACATGTACCCATCCTAAAGTATTTCTAATTTCGGGCTTTATTTTTGGAAGCTTATGTTGAATATCCTTTTTCATTCAATAACACAAATTCAAAAGTTTTGTGTTACAATGAAAAAAAAAATAGTTGACTACACACAATCTTAAAAGTGGTCAACCTCGATGCATTTTTTTAGCATTATCCCAATAAAAAAAGTAGTTCTTGACACGCTAACAGAGATACATGTAGCACTCGGACACGCTGGTCATACATACAATAACAAAAATTACCAAGTTTTGTATAACAATGAAAAAAAATAGTTGGCTATACACAATCCCAAAAGGTGTCAACTTCGATGCATTTTTTTAGCATTATCCCAAACACAAACAACTAGAATATGCAAATTATTTTGTGGAGTGTGAAAATCACCTCCTTTTGTTCTAACTTGCAAGGTATGTTGATGAGAGTATAAGTGATGTGATGGTATAAATATCACGATACTCTAAATTTGAGTGTGTCAATAAATTGTGTGAGTGTGCAAATCACTTCTCTATGTTGATGTGTTATGTAGTGGTTGATATTATGATATGAAGCAAGTCCAAAACTAATGAACATCCTACATATTTCGGGTTAGCAAGTTGGAGTCGAGCCCGATAAGGTGACAAAAATCTAACTCTAATCCGATTTTATTAAGCTATTGTGTTTATAGGGTTGGACCCAATAAGCATTTGTAATTGTGTTAAGTGATCCCTATAAGCCGGTAGTCAAGTTTGGGTCAGGTCTAATCTGGTCCACTCGACCCTTTTGATTCCCCTACTACATGTACGCAGTTTAACCATTATTCTCGTGTTGTTTCTGACATTTTTTTCTAAGATGTTTACCCAACGATGTTTGTAGTCGGATCTCTTTTGAAACCTTTGGTTGTCTCACCACTCATCCATCTTGAAGATAATTTGAACCAAGTATGAAAATTCTCAATAATAATAACAAATATTCGTATTTGTAAAACATACAATTTCCTGCCTACCAAATTAGTTGTTCACTTCAAAATTGCAAACTTTTTATTCTGAAAAAAAGAGTTTTATAGTGCTTATTGAAATTTGAAAATGAACACTCGCATGAAATTAACCATAATAGTAAGGTTAAGATTTATTTCGCGACAAAAATATAAACCTTTAAAATAATAACAAAATTAAGTGGGAAAAAAATAGAAAATGACACACACCACAAACTAGTTATGTCTATGTCTTAGTTCATTTTCTTTATATCATATGAGATATAGTAATAAAGAGATCATCACTTTTACTTTCTATCAATGTGGGATAAAAATTGAAATAAATTAACAAATCATGTAAGGCATCAAAGAGACATAAGATCACAAGTAGATTGAAAACCATGTAACCTTACCGAAAAGATTGAAACCCTTGCCCTATTTTGTATATCGGTAAATATAAAACAAGAAAAACTGAGAGTCGATTTTGGTAAGAATGTTGATTGTTGGCTTATGTTTTACATTAACATACCTGTTTTAATACTACAACGTTTATCAAAACTGTGTAGTAAACTCTCCCTTGTGCATACTGAAAACCATATACAAAAGAACAATTAGGTTTGATTAAATTGTCCTTAATTGGAAAGCTTCACATCTATGCCCTTCCTAATATATTGGTAAACAGGACACAAGAAATAACGGGAGTCCATTTTTGTAACGATGTTGTTTTATATTATACAATTTCGTACCTGTTAAAAACTTAATATTTGAAAAAACTATGCATGAAGTTTTCTTATGCAAACTGAAAACAAGATACGAAAGAATAATTCAGAAATGTTTTGATTTTATAACCAGTGTTTAAAAAAGAAAAAAATATACTACATATATTTGGTTAAATTGTGCATAAGTACAAGTGATGGCACATATATTTTCGCAAAGATTTTGAAATGATAATGAAGACACATGTTCACATGTGGTGAATTATAATGTATTTTTATATTGTATAAGTCTGGCAATGTGATAAATAATTGATATGCGTCTAAAAGAAAATGAATAAAGCTCATTTGAAGTTGAGATTCCACGAGGGATATAATATGCATGAAGCATGTCTCGTGATTTATAATGCTGAAAGAATATAAGAAAGTTTTCAAGAATAACACTTGATCAAGTTGAATAAATCACTATATAAGTGAAAGGAAATATGGTATTAGTTTAAAATAAGCCATTGAAATAACAAAATTTACCCATGTTAGGTTTAAAGAGATTTGTATTTGAATATGGTATAAGTTACATATGGTTTGATGAGGTAAATATGAATTAAACTCATGAGGAGATTTTCAAGACGGTTGAATACCTTGAAATGAAATACAAAGTTTTTGTCTTGTTTTATGAATTAAACATCTTAAAGATGAAATCATTGTGCATAATGAAAGCTAAGAAAGATATTATATATCTTTATATGGATAAACGACGCTCATGTTTATAAGGTCAATTGATGAACAAAGACTCATTTACTTATAAAGATGATGATCACAATATCGATTTATAGGTTTCATAGTTAAATGTATATAGAACATTGATTCTTCTCTCTAGTGGTCATAAATGATATAATGTATCATTTACTTTGCATTCGTTGATACTAAATAACTTCTGAAGTACGAGGATGTACTTGTCTAATGATAAGCATGACATATGCTTAATCCTTCTTGATACGTGAAGGTTAAGTGGAGAACACTTATTTATATGAGAATCAAATATATATTCTATCAAGACACTTACTATATTGACATTAAAGAAGTTGGTTTATTATATTAGATTGCACCAACTAAGAGATTTAAGTGATGTGATCAACAGGGGGAGAGAAGATACGTGTTGCACTCTTTTTCCCTTGACCATGGTTTTGTCCCCATAGGGTTTTCCGGCAAGGTTTTTAATGAGGCAACATCCCCGAGCGTATGAAGGAATTATGTGTTTTTTTTTCTTTCACTAGATCTTTGTCCCACTGGGTTTTGTCTAGTAAGGTTTTAACGAGGCATAATCCTCAAATGAACATCAAAGGGAGAGTGTTATGGATAATTATAATATAGATGTCCATATCTTATAGGATATTGATTAGAGGTATTTGAGTTATATTAGAAGATTACATATCTTCCAGAATATCCGACCCTCACAATGGTCGATCTCAAACTGGATATGTATTTACAAGTGTAGGAACCGCAATTTCATGGCGTTCAGTTAAGCAAACAATCTTAGCGACTTCATCCAACCATGCAAAAATTCTAGCGATACATGGCGTTCAGTTACAGAAGAATGGTGATATTATTGTTCAACAAGTTCGTTCAATCGACAATTTGACGGATCTATTTATCAAGGCCCTTCCTACCTCAAAATTTAGGAAACTAAGTCACACCATTGGTATGCGCCGACTCAAAGAGCTCAAGTGATATAGTCATTAGATAGAAATAATAGGCACTGCGCTCTTTTTCCCTTAGCTATGGTTTTTCTCCCACTGGGTTTTTTCCTAGCAAGGTTTTTAATGAGGCTGTATCCAAAGCGTATTTTGAATGATGTACAATCAAGGGGGAATGTTATGAATATTTATTATAATGATTGTACACATTCATCATCACATTTATATCCCCTAACTAGTAACCTCCATCTTAATGATTGGTCTTGTAACATTCAATATTGTACTTAATACCATTCATGTTAAGGTCCCTATAAATAGAGGCACCTAATGTAATGTAAGGACACACCAATAACAAGTTCTATCTTTCTCCTCCATACTCACTTATATTCTCTTGCTTATTGTTCTTATTGTGCTATACTAGACTCGTTGTTATACAACGTAAAACAAGTTTTTGTTATTCTTGTTTTTATACTTTGATTGGCTTTACAAATGACACTTGAATTTATATAGAGTTCATTACATTTATTCTCTATTTATGTGGGATAAGCTTTGAATGGTGATGTAGGTATAAGAAACAGTACAAAATCACAACCTTTTAACTATTGGAATTATATATCATGACAATTAATAATAAAACACAAAATATCAAAGAATACATGCGGAAGCGTATAAGAAATATTAACGAATAATTAATTAACATAAACAAGAATATGCGCACCTTTGTTAATTCTAGCCGAACAAGAATCAAATCCACAAAACTAGCAATAGGATGAACCCTAATTAGGGATTATAGGATTATGTGAATTACCCTTTACCAATTTTGTAATTCAATCCAAGAATACTAACAATAATGTGTTAGTACCACTTTCTTGTACACACATACTATACAGAATTAAAGGAATGCTAGTTTTAATTAAACAAAACAATTTGGGTTGGAAAAGTGATGTGTCGAGACCCTTGGTGTAGTTGTCGATCGGTTTCAAGCAAAACACACACAAAACAATTTAGGTTTTAGCTTAATGAGTACAAGAGATGCAAAAACAAGACCCCTAGCCATGTATATATACTCAACTAAACTTGGAGAACAAGTTTGAGTTTGGGTTGGGTTGGGAAACACCCTATGCCGATCGGTTATGCATCCCAAGGGGTGTTCTGAAACCTTCCCAATCTTTATTTTGCAATCTAGTCCTTTCCAATTACATTTAACGACCGTTAGTCCATTACACTTAATTACTTAACGTCCGTTATAATTATTTCGTTTAATTAATAAATAAATACAACATTTATATTTAATTATTAACTTTAATTCTCATATGCAAAGTGTGCAATCCCGTGATCTCGAGTTCGATCCTAACTCACGTCTACTAATTTATATCCATAAAACCAACATTAACTACAATGCAAAATGAAATTGGGTGCAGAAGTAACAATTAATATTAGTTATGTTATTTTTAAAAGAGTATTAGCGATTGTATCGTGATTAGCATATTGGATCGTTATAATCACGTCCGGTTTTGGTTTCTAAATGGTTTTGTTGCTTCATTTATATCATGTTTTTGGGCATAACTTTCAAAGGTTGGATTCTGATTTCTACATGGTTTTGTGCTTAATTTTTTTGGGCATAATAAACGTCCGGTTTTGGTTTGGTTTTACTATCGATAATTATTAAGACGTTCGTTTTGTCTTCTTTGTGTCTCAGGTTTTTAGGCTTAGACCATTTGAGCCCATGATGAAAGAAAGTGTATAAGAACAGTTGTCCGTGTACATTTGCTTATTAGAATAATATGTTCGTTTTTGTGCTTAATGTTGTTTGGCTTGAAATCCAAACTTCATATCTACAGCTTGTGATCTTGTTATATAACAATTTGATACCACAAATTATAACAAAACCTAAAATGATACCATGTAAAATAACAGTTTATAATTGTCATAAGATGAAGATCTTATGAAGAAAGAGAGTGAAAAGGAAGAAAAAAATTTCCAAAACATATGAATGACATTTAAAATTATAAAGAGTTCATTATTTCTACTCTCTATCCATGTGGAATAAGCTCTTGAAATAAATTAACAAATCATGTTGACACTAAAGAAACATAAGATCACAAAGTAGATTAAAACCATGTAGGAAATTATAAAAAAGTTAACGTTTTACATTTAAGTACCAAATTTGATTTGAATATATTTTATCATTAGTGTTTCCTTTCATGAGCTGCTCTAATGATCTTCTGAGCTCTGCCATTGTTTTAGCACCCTTGGTAGATATCTCAATAAGTTGATATGAACCGTTCCCTTTTCTGTTGTTAAATTTAATCTTCTGCCATGACTGACACGTACCCTAGCAATACTTTCTCGTCAATCTGTTCCAAAGCTTTAGCCGCCTCCAAATGCAAACCTCCATCAAAACAATATCTCTCAAAGCGCTTCTTCAAGAGCGACAAACCAGCTCGGTCTGTACACGTCATGCTTGTATTCCGGTTTATAAACTTCCCCTCAATTGTCACATTTAAAAGAACCCCTGAATCTAATCAGACTTTGTAGCTTTTTCAGGGGTAAGAAATGTTACCCAGACCCCATTTTCATTATCTTGACCAGTCCCATTGAGTCTATGGACTGCAGGTTGCGAGATGTGTATTTCTCCAAAAGACAAAAGAAGCACTTTTCCCTCAACATCATTTGGACCATGAAGAAATATATCAGCTGTAAGACATTTCTTTTCGAGTTCTAAATGCTTTATTTTAGCAAGAGACATGTCTGCCAGAAAAAAAACACTAATTTTGGTCGTTTTTACCATATCGTATCGTTATCACATTTGGCTTTGGTCTTTAAATGGATTTGTCGATTGTGCTTCATGAGTATCATGTTTTTGGGTATAAAGTTAACGTTCAGTTTTGGTTTGGTTTTAGTATGTTGAATTATTAAGTCGTTCATTTTGTTTCCTGTGTCTCGGGTTTTTAGGCTTAAATCATCTAAGCCCATGAAGAAAGAAAGTGCATAAGCACAATTGTTCGTGTACACTTTGCTTATTTGAATAATAGGGTCGTTTTTTGTGCTTGTAATCTACACTTCATGTCTATGACTTGTGTTCTCCTTACATAACAGTTTGATACCAAAAATTATAACAAAACATAAATTTATACAATGTAAAATAACAGCTCAAAATTGCCGTAACATGAATATCTTTTGAAAAAATAGTTAAGTGAACAGGAAGAAAAAAAAAAGCCTAAAGAAAGCCTACGCAACAATTGCTTTGTAGCACAGCTATTTCTCAATGATTGACAACGTGAATGACACTTGAAATTATAAAGAGTTCCTTGCTTTTACTTTCTCTCCATGTGGGATAACCTCTTGAAATAAACTAACAAATCATGCTAGACACTAAAGAAAGGCTCATCACCATGGAACGCAAAACATGGTCGGTCGACTCATTCGACCGACTTTGAAGTCGGTCATGGCCAATGTGATGCTTTGGTCGAATGTTTGTCGTCGAACAAAAAAACAACAATCAGTCTAAAATTCGACCGATTATTACACACTTTCTTTCTTTCTTTCTTTCTATCTTTTTTTCTTTTTTTTTTTTTTTTTTTAACTTGGTCACCGACTGTCGCAACTTGATTGTGTCTGATCATCGGAGAGTGAAAGTTGATGTAGCAAGGGATGAACCAGGTCACGCGCCTAAGATGACACAAACCATGTAGGAAACTATAAAAAGTTAATGATTCACATTTAAGAACCAGATTTAACTTAAGTTTTTTTTTTTTTTTTTTTTTTTTTAATAAATATTTATGTTTGGGTCATCTTTTTTATGTCTTCAAATATTAATCAAATACATAACAAGTTAACAAAAATCATCTTATATTATCATGCATGAAACATTTTAGGCAATATACACGCCTCTACAAAGGCCGCCAACCAATATAGTAGGCATGCCAAGACCGTAAGTTAAATTTGTTGCATCGGTATAATCTAATGTTCTGTGTTTGGTAGTTATATTTCATTAATCGTTATGATGTTATATTTCCTCTTAGTATCTAGCTACTAGGGGTTTACATTTGATATCACACGGGTCGATTGACACATACAAGTTTCTGATGAAGACATATTTGGATCCGGGCTTAACCAATAGGGAAGACGATTCACTTTGAGCTTGAAAATACGCTCTTGTGGTGCACCGTCTATTTGAGCCTTTATGGTGATAAACTTGTTTGTAACCTCAATTAACAAGTGGTGAATGATCAAAACTTGTTTGTAACCTCTATCAACGAGCGGTGAATGATCAAAAATTGTGACAAAACGGTAATTTTTTAGATCATTTATTTTATCAGAAAAAACAAAGTATTAATTTTCTGACATTTATTGACTATTAAAACTCAAACATGAGAAATTATCTCACTTTTCTGAAAAACGAGCCCGCACACGTACCGACACTACATTATTCATGGTTTAAGTGCAATAAATACATTTCTGAGTAATAATGTTTTTATATTATTTTTATAAACACACTTGCAAGAACATATTTTACGTGTTCATGCTCAAAAAAGCCAAACTGGAACACCACGACTACATTTTAAGCTCAAACAGCACACGAAATACCCGACGAAAATTCAAAATTAGTTCCCTCCTATTCATTACTCGTTTTGCCGCCCGAAACCATCATTATCATCACATGTACACCTTAAGAATTTTGAGCAAGAAAATGACATTATCCACTAATACTTTGTTTTTAACTCTAAATGTACACACTCCAAAACACACACACACAAAAGCAACTCAAAACCCTCCCCCCTCTTTTCTTCTTAGGCTGCCTGCAATAAGGAGAGATCAACTAGGTGATCGATCCTCCTTATTGTGGGGTTTCGATCGCCCTTCGATTGATCAACTTTTTTTTTCTTTCGATCGTGTACATGACCGAATGTCGTGTGTTTATTATGTGTGTTTGTGTGTATTTAATTAAATATAAAAGGTATTTTTGTGGGGTATGTTTTTTGTAGTGTAGGTCGTCTTTCTGGGGCACCCAATCGCCTGAAGGTCGCTGGAGAGAGAAAGCTGACGTGGCAGGGAAAATGAGGGGGATTGAGTCCCGTTACTGGGGCAGCCTTGTTCGGCCGAGTATAGGAAACACACACACTCATTTTCTTTGTTCGAACTTCACAAAAGCAAGAGTTATTTAGGTTCTAGATGAAGACTTGGTTTGGTTTTTGTGCTTGTAATCCACACTTCATATCTATGACTTGTGTTCTCATTACATAACAATTTGGTGCCAAAAATTAGAACGAAACTTAAATTTATGCAATGTAAAATAACAGCTCAAAATTGCCACAATATGAAGATCTTTTGAAAAAATAGTTAAGTGAAAAGGAAGAAAAAAATAGGCCGAAAGAAAGTTTGTGCAACAAGAACAAGTTTTGTTGCACAAACTATATTCCAAAGCTTGAGCACATGAATGACATTTGAAATTATAAAGAGTTCATTGCTTTTACATTCTATCCATGTAGGATAGCCTCTTGAAATAAAGTAACAAATCATGCTAGACACTAAAGAAACATAAGATCACAAACCATGTAGGAAACTATAAAAAAGTTAACGTTTCACATTTAAGTACAGTACCATATTTGATTTAAGTATCTTTTGTCAAAAGAGGGTTTTTTTTTAATAAATGTTTGTGTTTAGGTCATCTTTTTTATGTCTTCAAATATTAATCAAATATATAACAAGTTAACAAAAATCTTCTTATATTATTATGAATGAAACATGTACATGCTATAAATAAAAATATCTACGTTGTAATATTTTTTGGATTTCGATTACATTATTATTCTTTAAAAAGATCAACATTTTAGGTAATATATACACCTCTACAAAGGCCGCCAACCAATATAGCAGGCATGCCAAGACAGTATGTTAAATTTGTTGCAACGGTATAATCTAATGTTCTGTGTTTGGAAGTTATATTTCATTACTCTTTATGATGTTATATTTCCTCTAAGTATCTAACTACTAGGGTTTTAAATTTGATATCACACGGGTCGATTTACACATACAAGTTTTTGATGATGACATCTTTGGATCCGGGCTTAACCAATAGGCAAGACGGTTCACTTTGAGCTTGAAATCACGCTCTTTTGGTGCAACGTATGTTTGAGCCTTTATGGTGATAGAATTGTTTGTAACCTCTATTAATAGGTGGTGAATGATGAAAACTTGTTTTGTAACCTTTATTAACATGTGGTGAATGATCAAAAATGGATATAACTTGTAGTTGCACAAACATATGAGCCTTTAAATGGTAATGTATGTAAAAGAAAAAGGCATGAAATATGGTAGAAAATAACAATGAAAATAACTATGTTGTTTAAAAACAGTACTAGCAACTTGTATCCTAGTTAATTGAAACCAAAACTACACAAGTTCTGTTAAATTATGACCCAATGTTAAGTGGAGAAAAAAAGCCGATGAAATGGTCAACAAACAAACTTTTGTTGGACAAACATGTGAGTGACACTCGAACCTATCAAGAATTCATTACATTTAGTTTCCATCGATGTGGGACTAGGTGTTGAAGTAGTAAATTAACCACTCATGAAAGACACTTATAGGAAAAATTGAATAAAAGCTTGAAACTTATTTTTCTTTTTTAGTAATCATGATTTTTGACTATTTAGCCGACTAATTCACGGTGTTTAAACCCATCGCCACACAGACTCAAATTATGTAAAGCCCTCTCTTTTCAGGAGGTTGGCGTGGCCACTTAATTAAACTTGAGATCTCACACATTTTAATGATAGTCACAAGCCCTTTTACCACTAGGCCACCCTTAAGTGGTTTAAAAAAAAACAACAAAGCTAAGCAAATTTGATCATTTTTGGGTACAAAAGTAACAATTACAATAGGTCTACTGTTTTGAAAATTGTATTAGCAACTTGTATTGTAGTTGATTGAAATCAAAGCTAAGCAAATTTGCATACAGGATCATGATAATCACGTCCAGTTTTGGTTTCTAAATGGTTTTTGTGCTTCATTTTATCAAGTTTTTTGGCATAACTTTCATACGACAGGTTTTGATTTCTACATGGTTTTGCGTTTCCTTTTTTTTGGGGCACAATTAACGTCCGGTTTTGGTTTGGTTTTAGTAATTTGAATTATTAAAACGTTCATTTTGTCTTCTTTGTGTCTCGGGTTTTTAGGCTTAGATCATTTGAGCCCATGAAGAAAGAAAGTGCGTAAGCACAATTGTTTGTATACACTTGCTTATTAGAATAGTAGGTTCGTCTTTTGGTGCATAATGTTTTTGAGCTTGCTTGTTATATAACAGTTTGATACCCCAAATTATAATAAAAATTAAATTGATACCATGTGAAATAATGATCGTAACGAACTGCATTTTGGAGCACTAATCTGATAACGAACTGCATTTTGGATGTGGTTAGGATGAATCTCGCTTCTATACGTCTCAAGAAGTTGTATCAAGCTGAAACGTTGATGAAATTTTGGAAGATTTCAAGCTTGGTGATTGAAGGTGGCTAATTTGCGCATGGAAGATAGGGATCTCCTGTGCATTTTGTTATCATATTTATTTTATGTAGATTCCTAATTTGTGTTTCGTGGTTGTTATGCTTTGAGTTGTATTCAAAGTGTATTGTCGATGTTCATCTTTAAAAGAGGGGCTCATTACCTCTCTTTCATATACGTAAACTCATATATGTTTTCTAATATATTCACCGGGGTATAATCTCTTTACCCAAAAAAAAAGAATAATGATCCTAACATGCATACCATGAAAAGAAAATTTTAAGTGAAATGGATTAGAAAAAAAACCAACAAAAGACGACCCAACAAGTTACTTATTTGTTTAACCACCATTTATCAATTAAGTATATACATGAAAGCTGAAATTATAAAGGATTCATTACTTCTAGTTTCTATCTATGTGGGATAAAATCATAAAATCACAAAGTAGAATGAAAACCATGTAGGGAACTATAAAAATTAACGTTTAACATTTATGTACCAAATTTGATTTTAATATCTCTTACCAAATTTGTAACAAGTTAAGAACAAGCTTCTTATATTTTCGTGGATGTAACACGTACATCTTATAAAACGAAAATATCCCTTTCGCAATGGCATTATTCTTGTTTAAAGAATATCAACATTTTAAGCAAATATAGAAACCTCTACAAAGGCCTCCAACAAATGTATGCCAAATTGGCCTTTTTGTGCTATTTGTTATCTGTAAATGAAGATCAACAAATCTAGTTCCAAGAATCCAAGACCGTATTTTAAATTTATTGCATCAGTATAATCTAAATGTTTTGTGTTTGGTAGTTATATACTTTAAGATCGAGTAACGATGTTATATCAGAATATCAGATGGCTATTTGGGATGATGTAAATATCAAGTTAGTTATTTTGTAGCTCATTATCAAAAAACATATATTGTCTCTAACATAACTTTCAGCATTTACTAGTTCCATATATTATCATTATCTAATATTTAGTTCATAAAACTTCTTTTTCTTTCTTCTTAAACTTGAGGAAACAACTAATTTTGATCAAGACAACAACTTATTTGATACTCAAACGTCAAAGAATTCATTCAAGTTGTAGTAAACATGAGTTATAAGTTATCAATAGATAACAAGGTAATTTTATCCATAGTCAGTTATAAAGGAACATAATCGTGTGTACTATCAAATATGTCCCGAAGAAGTAATGCCTTCCTACAAAAGTAGAAGGGACACTTTCAAGACCGACTGAGAATGTTCGATCAAGTACAAAAGCAGAAACAACATAGTTGGTAATGTTGTTTGTTCAAACACTTCTAGTCAATCCATGTATTAATATTAATGTTAAAATGCAAATGCATACATTATATTAAGTTATGATCTAACCTCTCCAAGTGCAATGTGCGCAGTAATTTCTAAAGTTTTTTATAGAAACACTTGCGGCTTCATTCGATTGATAAGGCACGGGTTGACCGATGCATACAAGTTCTTGATGGTGACATTTTTGGATTCATGCTTAACCAATAGAGAAAATGATTCACTTTTGAGCTTGAAATCACGCTCTTGTGATGCATCGTCTATTTGAGCCTTTATGGTTTTAAACTTGTTTCTGACCTCTACTAAAAAGTGTTGAATGATTGAAAATCGGTATAACTTAAAGTTGCAAAACCATATGAGCGTTTATATTGTAATGTATGTAGAAAAGAAAAATAGAATTACCAAAACCAACCCATTTCAAATCAATTATCAAAACCCGACACTATCTCCCCCTATTACCAAAATGAACATATCGAGCAAAACATTTTGCTTGCCTCCCTCGTTTGCTCGCCAACATAGATGTGTAACAATATAGGACCCATACTTTATAAAGTGACGAGCAAATCGATTTTGCTCGCCCCTTTTTTGATCGCTCCCTTCCCCATACAAAAACGAATCTGACGAACAAAGCTGTTGCTCGCCCCCTCCCAATCTGCTCTCCATCTTCAGTTTTCGGTTGGTAGGTGACATTGATAAATAACACCAAACCCATTTGTTAACTCATACATTTGGCTTATTTCACCACGACCACATGATGACATTACATAATGGTTGTATTCAAAAAATTGTTTTGGAAGTAAGAAAACCAAAAATAAAAATAAGGAGATAACAAATGAATGGGAAGCAATAAATGGTGAGCTTTGAAAGGTTTTATGGATATTTAAATATATGTATGTCCGGATTCGAACTCGAGACTTCGGGATTGCACACATTACGTATGAGAGTTGATGTTAATAATTAATATATAAAATGTTATTATTAATTATTAGTCACGAAATAAAACATAACGAAAGTTAAATATTTAATGAGGTTTAGTTAACGGTCGTTAAATGTAAACTACGAGGACTAAGAATGAAATTAGTAGACAAGAAGGATCCGGAATCTCTTTGGGATTGCTTGGCCGGTCATGGGCTACCCAACCCAAGGAGGTGAGATTTCTTGGTCACCAAGTTTTGAGAATGTATATGTACAAATCCTTGTATTCATTATTCTCCTAATCTTGGATCACCAATAACCTAATTTCTCCCCTCCTTTCCTCCCTCTTTGCTTGGCCGATCGGTGTACCCCCATCCCCTTGGGATCGATTTTTCCAAGTCAAAGAAACAAGTGTTTGGTTTTATTTGTGATTAAAGAAACTAGCTTTTGACATCAAATCGCTAATAGTACGTGTGTACAAGAACGAAGGACAAGCACGCTTGAGCTTGTAATCTTGGTGGTCGACTTTTGGTTGGGTCGAATTTAATAAACCCTAAAGTTAGGGTTTTGGGTTTTGTTCTTGTTCAATTAACGTTTGATTCTTGAATTGCTAAAAGGTACGCGTTTTCTTATTCGGTTAATTACTTACATATATTATTCCTATTTACTTCTGTTGCATGCTTTGATGATGTTATTTGATTTTATATAATTGTTATGAGTATTAAATCCCAACAGTGGCATCACGAGCCGTTAATATGATGTAATTAATTACCGAAACACATAAAAATTGAATCTTTATGATTATATGCATGCTTTTTATAGTTTCTAGGGTTTTGAATTCGAAACCCTAATTTTTATTTAATAAGGTCGATTACCCTTTAATTATTTAATTAGGTTTTAATTTTGTAAAACTTGTAGAAACCCTAGGATTGCATGCTAATTTTATGTGGTTTATTAATGAATAAATTGTTATGTGTCATGTAATATGCGTATCTTGGGTGATAATTGTTATGCGGAATCCATGGTGGAACATGCATGTTTTGCCATGGAGTATTGTTCGTTAATAAATTGTTTAGTGATACACACATGTTCTATTTATTTAATAATTATTGAATTGGGGAAGACCTCAATTATAACTAATAAAAATTCGTTATGTGCTAATTGGTATATTATTAACTTTGGCTTACGCAATCGATTTGTCGATGCATGTGGCTCATCTACCTTGTAGGTGAAAGCCCTAGTTAATGTATGCAATTATTTACGTCTAGAATTGTTTATTAGAGTTTATTGAAATAATTATGCATGTGGCTAATTGTTTTTTACATATGTTAAATTATTTAGTTATATGTTTATATTATTTGAGTGTGTTTAATTTTTTATTAAAGTGCTTTTTTGTTTATATATTGTTTGACATGTTAGTAAGCAAAAAGGGTTTTTTGAATAGAAAAATTAAATTGACTAAATAATGGTGAAACTGATTTGTTATCTAAGTATTATTCTTGAACTTTTAATCGATTGATGCGACTGTACTAAATGGTTAGAACGGCTCACCCACTAGAACAAACTATAAAGGGTTTAATTAAGAAGTGCGACAGATCACACCGAAAGGATGTCTAAGGTTATGCTTTTACTGCTTACCTGGTCCCTCTGCCCTCTGTGAGTTCGATTGGAGCTACCTAGTATAACCATTCAATGTACGAAGCATCTTAGTGCAAAGTTGTAAGTTTCTCAACGCATCGATTAAAACTTTGTAGAATTCAATCTTAGCAATTAAAAATCTCATGTAAGTTTTTCGAAAAATATTATGATATAAAGTTGTATGCATGCTTCTTTATACTTAAGTTTTGATTACACGTCAAAAATTGTACCCTTTAAAATTTAAGTTTATGCCATCTAATGATATGAAACACTTGAAGTTGTAATTTAGTTATGTGAGACCTTGATCTAGATTACGATAACAAGGTGAATTATTTTGTTGTGTGAGACCTCAGCTTAATGATTTGCAGTTTCTAAATTAGACAACTTAATTAAGTTAGTTAGTGAGACCTATGACTTAAAGCATAAGATGGGATGAAACATGCTTACGTTTTGCATTAATTGTTTTGGCAAAAATGTAAATCCCATAACTTTTGGAATTGAAAACTTGTTTGTCAATTATCGTTTTTCAACGATTACCTATTCTATACTTTCACCACTAGCAGATCAACTGATGTGGTGAAACTATGATAATGAGGATCCAAAATTCAAGGAAAATTCTATGGTTAATATGAATATTGACCAAAGGGTATTTTATTTTCTTGAATGTTTACTTATCGAAAGTACTAACTTTTGAACTTTTATTTCTGTAGAAATGGATCAAGCTAAATATACTGCACTAGCCTCGTCGTTCAAATCTATGTTTGATCGAGGGAAATTGAGTGGTAGAGCGAATTTCAATGATTGGTATCGGCAACTCAGAATTGTCTTGAGGGTTGCCAAAAAGACTAGATTATTTGACTACGCCTTTGTCCTCCGAACCTCGCAGCAGTGCTACTGCTGAAGCACGAGCTGCATGACAATCTGAGTATGACAAGTATAATGAGGTCGCATGCATTATGCTCGGGAGTATGAACTCAAGCTTGCAAAAGCAGTTTGAGAATTACTTCCATAATCTCATGCTTGAAGAATTGCAAAGGTTGTTTGAAAAGCCTGATTGTAGAGTACATGTATGATCCGATAGATGCTCTTCATAGTTGCAAGCAAGGAGAAGGGAAACCTCGTAGTTTCCACGCCTAGAAATGATGAGTTACATGGACCAGCTGGGGCGTCTTAACTATGTCTACCCCAATGATATACAAATTGGCCTTATCAACAGATCCCTTAATAAGGAGTTTGATGGTTTCGTGCGCAATTATAATATGCATTGCACGGGAAAGACAAGGTGAGGTACATGCAATGCTCATTGACTACGAGAAAGGTTTTCCCAAGAAGGCCCCTACACCTGCGGTTCTCGACCATCCGAAGGGTAGGATTTCTAAGCCCAATAAGCCGCTAGCGAACAAGAAAGGGAAAGGTAAGGGTAAAGTTGATAAGGGAAAACAAGTTATGACTTATCAGAAAGAACCCAAGAAGTACCCTCCCAAAAAGTGTGAAAATCCGAAGAAGGACCAGGCTTGTCATCACTACACCGAGGTAGGACACTGGATGAGGAATTATCCACTCTACCTTGATGAGTTGCGCAATAAGAGGTATAAAAATACTGGCGCTGTGGCCAGTACTTCAGGTACTCTTTTGATGATAGAATTATTTTCTTTTCCTCATAAAATAAATTCCTGGGTATATGATACTAGATGTGGTATTCACATTTGTAATACACTGCAGGGACTTAGAAGAGCAAGGAAGCTTGCCTATGGAAAGCAATACATGCACGTGGGTAATGGAGCACATGCAATCGTTGAAGCTATAGACACGTTTGATTTAGTTTTACCTTCGGGTTTAGTACAGTCATTAAACGATTGTCATTACGCACCTTCCATTGTTAAGGGTGTCGCTTCGTTTCCTTGTTAAAAGATATTGGTTTCGTTCATGCATTTACTGATTATGGAATTTCGGTTTCTTTAAATGGTGTTTTTACTTTAATGTTATTCCAGTAAATGGTGTGTTTGAAATTGATTAGCATGATAATATGATTGATAAAAATAATTCTGTCTTTAGCATCAATAATAAAAGAATCAAAGGTGATTTGGATTCTTCATTACTTTGGCATCGTAGACTTGCTCATATAGGCAAGAAACGCATGCAACAACTGCAACACGATGGGCTTTTGCAAGACATCAATGATGAATCATTTGATAAATGCGAACCGGCATATCCGAGAAGATGACCAAGAAACCTTTACAAATAGTTTAGAAAGGGCTTCTGATCTTCTTGGTGTGATACATACCGACGTATGTGGACCACTAAGACATGTGTCAAGAAAGGGTGCTAGCTACTTCTTAACCTTTATGATGATTTCAGGTCGTTATGGTTATGTTTATTTACTTAAACATAAACATGAAGTCTTTGAAACATTTAAGGTTTTTAAGAGTGAAGTAGAATTGCAACTAGGAAAGAAGATTAAAGCTCTTCGATCCGATAGAGGTGGTGAATATTTAAGCCAAGAGTTTAAAGATTATCTAGATGAGTGTGGTATTGTCCAAAGAACTCACATCTCCATATACTCCACAACCAAATGGTGTATCTGAGAGAAGAAATCGTACATTGCTAGACATGGTGCGATCAATGTTTAATCTTACAAATCTTCCCTTATCCTTTTGGGATTATGCTTTAGAAACTGCTGTTCGCATATTGAATATGGTTCCAACTGAGAAGGTTGATAAGACTCCTTATGAAATGTGGTATAGGAAAGCTCCCAACTTGTCTTACTTAAAGGTCTGGGGTTGTGAGGCGTTTGTTAAACGTGACTGTTGGGAATTATATGTTTGAGTTGATAAGACAAAAAGAATGAAACAAGAGGGACTTAATACGACAAGAAGGAAACCTACAAAAAGATGGAGGGACTTGCTTGCAAAAGAAGTTTTATTTATTAGTCCTTATCCTCTAGTTTATAAAGAGGACATAGGTGTAGGTTTTAATTATGTCTTCCAATATGTAGACATCTAGTAAAGGTGTATGTGTGTCCTAGGCGTATAGTCTTGTAAACGCCTAGGTTATTAGTTAGTAGTTTAGACGTGTTCTTATAAACGTCTATAGTTAGTTAGTTAGTTAGTTTATGGTGATGAAAACCTTGTTCAATAACAAAGAATTGATTAGTTTATTCCGCTGTGCATTGTATTAGTCTTTGTTATTGATCCCTAGCTGAGCTTATAAACGATCTTATCAATTGGTATCAGAGCGGGGAGCTCCTGATATAGGTATCTACAAGGTTTTTCGAAGAAAAAGGTAAAAATTCGAAGTTGTTTTCAATTTTCGCAACTTTCTGCAGGGCTGTTTTCAAGAGGTCATAACTTTTTTAATCTCACTGAAGGGATTGTCAATCGGAGTTCTCAATCAAAAGTTATTCAATGTCGAAGTCTGCTGCAGAAAATTCGTAAGGTTACTACAGCACTGTTTTGTAACGATCATAAATTTTTCGTTAACCGTCGGATCGTGATGAAATTTTAGGTGGATGTGCTCTATATACTCATCTAACTTTCCACCGAAGGGATATTCGATCTGAGCTATTATGTGAAAGTACTGCTCAAACTACTGCTGTTATGTCGAAAGTACTGCTTGATTTTTAAAGTACTATTGTTCAGGATATGAAAGTCTGCTTGGAATTCAAAGTACTCTGCGATTATTATTGAAAGTACTCTGATTTTTAAAGTCGCTTATGCTTCAAAGTACTGTTGGTCTCCTTATGAAAGTCTTTGCCGCGTTTAGATGAAAGTATTTGCAAAGTATCTTGCTTCAAGGTACTGCAGATTTTATTGAAAGTATTGTTTTGATTATTCCGCTGCGTACCATGTTGTTAATCTTTGTTATTGATCCCTAGCTGAGCTTATAAACGATCTTATCAATTGGTCAAGATCATTATTTGCATACGTTCCCTATTTGGATAATAACAAAAAGGGGAAGAGATGTTTGAGTGACATGGCATGGATTAAGGGGAAGACAAAGGAAGACATACTTGTTTCATTCATGGTGAGATCCCTGATCTCAATTTCTCTACTTCGTCTAGGGAAGTTCGTTCAAGAATGGTTTTGTCATTATCAACTAGAGGAAGATTGTTGGGAATTATACGTTTGAGTTGATAAGACAAAAAGAATGAAACAAGAGGGACTTAATACGATAATAAGGAAACCTACAAAAAGATGGAAGGACTTGCTTGCAAAAGAAGTTTTATTTATTAGTCCTTAGTAGAGATTTGTAAACCCTAATCCTCTAGTATATAAAGAGGACATGGGGTGTAGGTTTTAACAAGTCTTCCAATATGTAAACGTCTAGTAAAGGGGTGTGTGTGTGTCCTAGGCGTATAGTTGATAACGCTACACGCGTCGTTCGGGGTCAAAGGAACTTCCTTTTCGTCGAGCAAGTTTTTCAACACCCTAGGCAGTGAACCTAATCGTTGTAGTGTAGTATTAGGGTAAGCCACGGGTATTGATATCGTTCTCTAGGGGAATAGTGCCGTTAGGCTGAAGTGTATGTAGATTTAAGCCTAAAGGTGAGGGATGATTATTTTTGTATTTTTTATATTTTATGAATCTCGGTTTTGGAGGGGAGGGTGGAATTAGTTGATAGTCAACTATCCCAAAAGATACTAACTAAATTATAGGTCTACCAGGAACGTGAAGCGTATCTACTTATGATATATTACTCCTTGCTAGCTATCCAATTCTACCTACTGAATTGTCACGTCCTATTGATGGTTGAATTGTCACGTCCTTATTCTTAACGCGTTGTGTTTTCTAAGGTCGTAAGGTGTGCATACCCTAACTCTTTGAAGTCACCTTTAAGTGTAGTAAACGAAATCCACTAAGTCATTCATAAACTAACTTTGAGGTTATCTTTGGGTTTAGTAAACGAAATCCACTAAGTCATTCATAAACTATCCAAGATTTATCAAGTATTAAACACAACGATAGCCTAGTCGCACTCCTAAGCCAATTACAATTAAGATAAGAGACAACCAATCAAACAAGAGACAGTAGGATACAAGAATTATAAACTAAACCAATTAGACTCATTGAAATTGTCACACCCCTAATGATGAAGATAGACACAAGCATCATTAAGAAATCAATAAGATCTAATTAATTATATACAAGTTTCATACAATCATAAGCAAACACTATTTAGTGGTGGCAAGTCAAGAATCTCTATGTTACAAGCATACGAAGAATGGCGTTGCTAAGCCAAGACTCGACACTCTAAACTCTAGATAACTGAAACAAACAAACATAAATTTAAAGGATAGATGTAGGATGGTAACCCGTATGTTTTTTTTTCACTCTATTTTTTTCTTTTCTCTGTTTCTATTTATTTTTTTTTTCGATTTTTTTTTCATACATTTTTACTCTACCATCCTCTACGGCAACATCAAAATGATAGGGATTTATAGGCATATCCCTACACTTGAGTTTTTATTACTCTAACACTAATTTGACCCAAATTTAAAAGATCAAAACACTTGGGGTATGTTATTACGCAAATTAGGGAATTTAACGTTCCCTTCCAATCATTTTATAAACTTTAACTTTTTCCCATGAGTCCCAATCATCCCAAAACTGTGTACAAAGGATATGACTCGACTTAGCAACTCATGCAAGCAACTAGATAATTGAACTAAGGGTTTAGGGTGATAACAATAATGCACTAAAAGTGAGTGCATACAGGATAGGCTAAGGCGATTTAGGTGTATATTTGGGGGTGGGGTGTAAACAATGCTCTTCATTGATATTCCGGAAAAACCGAAACATCACGAGAACCGCGAAAAGGATAGGCTCTGAGGGGTTAACTAGGGGTATCGTGTACTAAAGATGAGTACAACGCAAAGGGTGTGGGGGAATTAGTCAACCGAGGTGGAAGAAGTAATTATATTACGGGTATCAAACAAGGGTTATCCTAATGCCTCTTATCATTTAGTTATTCCTAACTACACAAGTGTAGTCTCACTAGCGATCTCGGAATGCATCACAAAACAAGTTCTAGAATCTAATATACTACCGGTTCACACTCTAAACATTAAAGACGAATGCTTTAATTCCTACTAATCTAAGGGCGATCCTCACATTTTGGGTGGAATTCAGGTGGTAAAGGGTTTTTGTGCTAATCATGCAACTTCCTATCCGTGAGACGCTTTTGTTAAGACTAATGGCCCACTCCTACATGTCATGAAAAATTAAAAATTTGGTGCCAAAATTACCCTAACCGACATTTTCTCATGATTTATTACACAAATGCAATTGGACAAAGCACATAATCAAGTATAAGCATAGTTTCAAAGTTCCCGTTTTATTTTCCGTCCCTACACTTAAACTGAACATTGTCCCCAATGTTCCCCGAAAGTATCAAAGTTATGATAATGGAAGGTAATTAAAAACGAAAGAAACTAGTACTCCCCTGATTAGCTCGGTAAGATCCGTGTAAAGTGGTGGTTAAATCCTTTCCAAGAAAAATGTATGCGTGAAAAGCTCCTTCCAAACTTATGTATCTTCTTCTTGATAAATAAAACCTGCACACTTGAAGAAAACAAACAACCCAACGCATCAAACCGAACAAAGAAAAATCACAACAAGATGTAATTCCAGACTTAAATAAGATATAATGCTTGTGGAATGGATGTTTGCAGATTTTCTTAGAAAATTAAGACTGAAAATTCCAAAAATTTATAAGTACCTGAAAACGAGAAAAGTAATCATTGTTTCGCTCCTTCGACTTGTCAGGTTATGACTCGACGCCGTCAGTTATCATGACGTAAACCGGTGCGATTTTCGAAAAAATTCGGAAAATTTTTATCTTTAAAATATGGAAAAATTTCCTGCAAAACATCTATTATGACTCGATACAAGCATTTGACTCGAACAAACACACATGTATATCTTTTAGTTAATTGTAATTCTCGTGTTCACGTTTCTTTTGAAAACGTGTGTAATCCTCCCTACACTTATCCCTTATGTAAAATACCTTTATATGTAATTAAGACGTGGTTAAAGACAAAATAAAGCATTTTTACAAATTCAAACATGAGAATAAACAATTAATAAAAGATATACGACACACAAATGAAAATGAAAAACAAATACACATGGGTTGCCTCCCAAGAAGCGCTTGTTTTGTTCGAGTCACGAGCCTGACTCTACCCTTATTTAACGGATAAAGGGAAGTTTTCCCTACACTTAAGTTTAAGTGTGGGTGATAGTAGCGATACACACCCTTAGGGTAGTAATTTGCCACGTGAGGTGAAGGGGTGTGTGAATGGCTTCCTTCATCCTAAAACTACCCGGACTAAATCGGTTGATGGGTGGGTCGGTTCCTCTTTTGTCTCCTAGATGTATATCTAAGGATGGAAGTAAAGATTGAGGTTCCGGTTCATCAACACTAGGAAATTCCCTAGAACTTAGAGTAAGACTGAGACTACAAGTATTCAAACCTATACTCTCTAGTTGCGTTTGGTTCAAATGTTCTACCTCCATCGGGATTCCTAAAGTCTCTTCTACTACTTCCGGGTAAGTCACGTGCGGTGTGTATGCCTTAAATGATGGTGGGACTTGTGGGATACCTTGTGGGTCTAGACTTATCACCTTATCCTCAATCACATCTACATCATCTATATGCTCATCATGTGCTATTTCCTTAGGTCATGATGAAACCAAACTTAGTAATTGATCCAACTTATGGTTTAATGCTTGGTTGCTATCCATAATATTTTCAAAAATTTGGTCAGTTCTCCTAAGGGCCTTACTAA
The DNA here is from genome assembly GCA_910596185.1 of Chrysanthemum makinoi. Taxonomy (NCBI): domain Eukaryota; kingdom Viridiplantae; phylum Streptophyta; class Magnoliopsida; order Asterales; family Asteraceae; genus Chrysanthemum; species Chrysanthemum makinoi. The sequence continues at coordinate 29,353,989 of OU343221.1, read as the reverse complement.
CAATAGTTTCTAAACATGGAGGTTGTTCACGAAAGTGTATCCTGGGTGAAGGCTCATACGAAGCATAGGTTTCACTAGATGAGGTATTTTGTGGGCTTGATGGAATGGTGAAACCCTCAAAAGGTTTATGGACTTGGTTACTTTCTTCCCACCATCTTGAATAATCCGCTTTAGGAATATCATAATTTTTTATGAAAAAACCTAATCGCGGATATAGTGGATTCGCGTTCCTCATAATGGTGAACGGAAGAGTCAATGAAAAAGTTTTACGAACAAAGGCACAAAGAAGGGGGATAGACTACAAGGAAGCTAATAAAAAGAAAAAATCTCACTTGATAGGAATCTTGTGAGTAGACCTAAGCGAGATAGAAATCAAGCCTAAACAATAACTATTCCAGCGTGGCCAAAACTTGATAACGCTACACGCGTCGTTCGGGTCAAAGGAACTTCCTTTTCGTCGAGCAAGTTTTTCAACACCCTAGGCAGTGAACCTAATCGTTGTAGTGTAGTATTAGGGTAAGCCACGGGTATTGATATCGATCTCTAGGGGAATAGTGTCGTTAGGCTGAAGTGTATGTCGATTTAAGTATAAAGGTGAGGGATGATTATTTTTGTATTTTTTATATTTTATGAATCTCGGTTTTGGAGGGGAGGGTGGATACTAACTAAATTATAGGTCTACCAGGAACGTGAAGTGTATCTACTTATGATATATTACTCCTTGCTAGCTATCCAATTCTACCTACTGAATTGTCACGTCCTATTGATGGTTGAATTGTCACGTCCTTATTCTTAACGCGTTGTGTTTTCTAAGGTCGTAAGGTGTGCATTCCCTAACTCTTTTAAGTCACCTTTAAGTGTAGTAAACGAAATCCACTAAGTCATTCATAAACTAACTTTGAGGTTATCTTTGGGTTTAGTAAACGAAATCCACTAAGTCATTCATAAACTATCCAAGATTTATCAAGTATTAAACACAACGATAGCCTAGTCGCACTCCTAAGCCAATTACAATTAAGATAAGAGACAACCAATCAAACAAGAGATAGTAGGATGCAAGAATTATAAACTAAACCAATTAGACTCATTGAAATTGTCACACCCCTAATGATGAAGATAGACACAAGCATCATTAAGAAATCAATAAGATCTAATTAATTATATACAAGTTTCATACAATCATAAGCAAACACTAGATGAATTAGCCAAGCATATTAATGAAGAGCAAGCAACAATTACGATAACTGAAGACATACCATAGGATTGGATAATTAAACAAACCATTACACGATGTTTATAGAGTGTTTGAAACCCTTTAAGTTGCTGGAAAAACACCAACCTAAACACTGGAATCGGACTTAGGGTTTAGGGCTTACAAAAAGTAAAGTTATAATGTTATATTTATAGGCAGATTTTTTGTCGGCAAAGAGCAACGGCGTCACACCTAAAGAGTGACGGCGTTGCAACGACTTTTTTTTCACCAAACTGTAGATTTTCTCGTTCTGGTCGCGTGGGCTTTTGAATCACCTAAATCCGAGTTCGTATGTAAACGTTATGGCCAAAACAAGATATCGGCTACTTCGGCGCATCTTTGTGATAGTCTTGATCAGCTTGTGACGGCGTCACCTTGTGGTTGTGACGCCGTCAGCTTCATCTTCTGACGCCGTCGGGATCAAATCTAGGTCGTCTGAGTTGTGACGACCTACTCTTTTAAAGCCTGACGCCATCACTTGTAAATAAGCAATTTCACTTCCGAGCCGTCACAAAATGCTCCGACGGCGTCGCAATATAACACCTGACGCCGTCCCCTTGTATTTCAGCAGCTTGAGTGTCTCGATTCTTGACTTTGGCCATTTTCTTCGTATATCCGAGCCTTTTCGTCCAAATAAGTGCCATTCCAGCAATTTGCCTTCAAGAGACCTAAAAAGTGAAAAGGAACGGTATTAAGTAATAACGGATACAAAAGTGATCAAATAAGGGCTTAAATGACCCCTCAAAAAGGTACATTTTAAAACCTTATCAATAGTCTTGTAAACGCCTAGGTTATTAGTTTAGTTAGTAGACGTGTTCTTATAAACGTCTATATTAGAGTATTAGTTAATGGTGAATGAAAACCTTGTTCAATAACAAAGTATTGTTTTGATTATTCCGCTGCCTACCATGTTATTATTCTTTGTTATTGATCCCTAGCTGAGCTTATAAATGATCTTATCAGTGACTCTGCTGATAAGCTACAACAAAGATCTGTTAAGTGTATCTTCGTAGGATACCCAAAGGAAACTATGGGTTACTACTTTTACTTTCCACCTGAAAACAAAGTAATTGTTGCAAGGTATGGAGACTTTCTTGAAAAGGATCTCATATCTCATGAATTCAGTGGGAGAGTTTATCATCTAGAATATGATCAAGAAGATACAACACCTTCTGAAAACACTAGCCAACCTCAAGTAGAACCTGAAAGTCTGGGCGTTCCACCTGAAGTTGAAGTGGTTCCCATTCGTAGATCTTGAAGGACTACGCGTGCACTGGCGCCTATGTCTTAACGTAGAAGCCGAGGAAAATATGTTAGGGGATCTTGGTGAACCTGCTAACTATAAAGCTGCCATGATGAGTTCTGAAAAGGAAAAATGGCGAGTTGCAATGAATGGGGAAATGCAATCCATGAAAGATAATGAAGTTTGGATAGAGGTTGACTTACCTCCAAATGCTAAGGTAGTTGGAAGTAAGTGGCTCTATAAGATAAAGACTGACATGGATGGCAATGCACACACCTATAAAGCTCGTCTTGTAGCACAAGGTATACTCAAACCTTTGGGATAGACTATGAGGAGACATTTTCTCCTGTAGCAGACATTAGAGCTATTAGGATTCTTATAGCCATAGCTGCGTACTATGACTATGAGATATGGCAAATGGATGTCAAAAGTGCCTTCTTAAACGGTCGCCTAGATGAGGACATCTATATGGCGCAGACTGAAGGGTTTGTGAATCCAAAGTTTCCGAAGCGTGTATGCAAACTTCAAAGATCCATTTATGGGTTGAAGCAAGAATCAAGGCAATGGAACAAGAAGTTTGATGAAGAAATTAAGAAATTTGGTTTCACTCAAAATCTTGATGAGCCATGTGTGTATCACAAAGCTAGTGGGAGTAATGTTATTTTCCTTATCTTATATGTCGATGACATATTGATCATGGGAAAAGACATTCCAAGTTTGCAAGATGTAAAGTCTTATCTTGGAAAGTGCTTGTCTATGAAGGACTTAGGGAGCGGCGTTTATTGGGGAATCAAGATCTACCGAGATAGATCAAGGCGGTTAATTGGATTAAGCCAAAGTGCTTACATTGATAAAATATTGAAGAGATTCAGTATGCAGAATTCCAAGAAGGGATATTTGCCGATGCAAGTTGAACATGGCTTAAGTAATAAACTATGCGCTCAACACCAAGAGGTGGCACACATGAAGAAAGTTCCTTATGCTTCATCGTAGGATCTATCATGTATGTTGTAAGATGTACAAGGCCGATGTGGCGTTTGCACGAATATCACCGTCGGTATCAACAGAACACGGTGTGAAACACGGCAAGCTGTTAAAACATTCTTAAGTATCTAAGGGCTACTAAAGAAATGTTTCTAGTGTATGGAGGAAATCCATATGCAGAACTTGATGTTACAGGTTTTTGCGATGCGTCATTCCAAACCGATAAAGATGATACGAAGTCTCAGACGGGTTATGTCTTTGTCATTAATGGAGGAGCAGTTGACTAGAAGAGCAAGAAGCAAACAACGGCTTGCGGCGTCTATTACGTAAGAGTACATAGTCGCTTGAAGGCTGCGATGGAAGTCGTTTGGATTAGGAAATTCATTTCGGGACTCGGAGTAATGCCCTCAATCGAATTACCTTTAAATGTGTATTGTGACAACTCTGCTGCAATAACATTTGCGAATGAGCCTGGAGTCATGAAGGGCGCCAAACATTTTCCTCGCCGATATCACTATGTTCGAGAACAAGTCGAAATAGGTGAAATCAATCTACTCAAAGTTCATACAGATGATAATCTAGCTGATCCCGTAACGAAGCCTTTGCCAAAAGAAAAACTTACTGACCATGCTCATGGGATAGGACTTCGTTTAGCTAGTAGTTTCATGCAGATCTGTGACTAGTATTTGGATAAAGGATGTTATGAACAAATATTACTTTAATGAAATAAAATAGTTGTTTATGTTTATTTTTCATTTTCTTAATATTATATCCTATATTTGCATGTTTAATCCGTGAATAACTTATGTTATTCTAAATAGTCCGTTGTCGATCAATGATGTGGGAATGTCATTGAATTAAGACAAATTTGAGTTTTGGTAGAATATACTTTTTAAAGTATATTGATGCGTGGGACATACCAGATTCACATGATATTCAATGAATTGAATATATGACTCATCCCAACTTTACATGATGATACTTTATGGATTTTTGTCATTAAGTATATCATGAAGTGTTTATCCTCAGACTTGAGATACCAGATAACTGATATGAATGTAGTGCATTTGTGTAAGATAGTCTAACGCTATCCGTAACTGGTAGTTATAAGGGCTATTTTCGTAAGTGTTGCAAAGTTCATGGGTTATGTTTGTAGTCAAGAGAATTTGTTCCTTTGAATTTGTTTCAAAGCATAATAATATATTAGGGCCCCTCATAGGGTTGACAAGATGTTTGTATGGCCATACCCAAGATCTATCTGGAATACGTTCAGATGATTTGGTAATCTTGTTCAATAAAATACAACGAGAAACAGAATATTAACTTATGAAATGACTTGATCCATATTCATAGTTAATGTAGTATTTGTAACAAAAGGATAAGTAAAAATGATGAATCATTAAATGGTTTTTTCCAGGAGACCATACTCGATTTGATCTGGGGGCATTGGCGTGTTAAAGCTAGACTAACCAATGTCATTACTATATTTAGTAATATCCAAGTGGGAGCTGAAAGGTTTTATGGATATTTAAATATCTGTATGTCCGGATTCGAACTCGACACTTCGGGATTGCACACATTACGTATGAGAGTTGATGTTAATAATTAATATATAAAATGTTATTATTAATTATTAGTCACGAAATAAAACATAACGATAGTTAAATATTTAACGAGGTTTAGTTAACGGTCGTTAAATGTAAACTACGAGGACTAAGAATGAAATTAGTAGACAAGAAGGATCCGGAATCCCTTTGGGATTGCTTGGCCGGTCGTGGGCTACCCAACCCAAGGAGGTGGGATTTCTTGGTCACCAAGTTTTGAGAATGTATATATACAAATCCTTGTATTCATTATTCTCCTAATCTTGGATCACCAATAACCTAATTTCTCCTCTCCTTTCCTCCCTCTTTGCTTGGCCGATCGGTGTACCCCCATTCCCTTGGGATCGATTTTTCCAAGTCAAAGAAACAAGTGTTTGATTTTATTTGTGATTCAAGAAACTAGCTTTTCACATCAAATCGCTAATAGTACCTGTGTACAAGAACGAAGGACAAGCACGCTTGAGCTTGTAATCTTGGTGGTCGACTTTTGGTTGGGTCGAATTTAATAAACCCTAAAGTTAGGGTTTTGGGTTTTGTTCTTGTTCAATTAACGTTTGATTCTTGAATTGCTAAAAGGTACGCGTTTTCTTATTCGGTTAATTACTTACATATATTATTCATATTTACTTCCGCTGCATGCTTTGATGATGTTATTCGATTTTATATAATTGTTATGAGTATTAAATCCCAACAAGCTTACCGTTGCCGTTGAAGACATTGAAAGAAGCACACCAACAAACTTCTGCATAATTGTAAGTGTCATCCAATTCAATACATTAGAGAGCAAGATTGAAGAAACAAAATAGTCAAAATAACTAATCTAATATTATATCACATAAGGTGTTAACGTGGTTCATAAATACCTCAAACACATGGAATATTTGCTATTTCTATTACTTAAAGAAAAGACAATAGTAAAAATTTAACATAAAGGATCAAAGCGCGTGTCAATCATAAACCTCATCTAACAATTAATATTTCTTTCAGGTGGTGAATTAAACAAAACAAATAAACTGTGAGCACACAATATATGTCACGTGAAGGTCTGTTTTTGGAAATGCTATTTCATATAGTTCATTTAAAAAATTACCACACCGTTCGTCATGTTATCTTTGTGTCTCGGGTTTTTAGGCTTAAACCATTTGAGCCCACTAAGAAACGAAGTGGATAAACCGAGAATACGACCACTTTAAACTGTTAGGACCCCATGTTATGAAAAAGAATTAAAGTGAAAAGAAATTTTAAAAATATTTAACAAGAAAAGAACACACGATATGAGCCTTTAAGGTGATGGATGTACTTTCTTGTAACCTCTATTAACAAGTGGTGAATGATCAAAAATGGATATAACTTCTAATTGCAAAAACATATGAGCCTTTAAATGGTAAAGGTATGTTGAAGAAAATAACAATTAAAATAACTTTGTTGTTTCAAAAAAAGTACTAACATTTGTATCCTAGTTAATTGAAACTGAAATTACATGAGTTCTGTTAAATTATGACCCAAGTTATAAAAAAGAGTTAAAGAGAATAAAGCTGAAGAGTACACAACAAACAAGTTTTTGTCATGAACCTGTTCAAACCTTTAATATGTGAATGAGACTTGAAGTTATAAATAATTAATTACATTTTCTTTCATCGATGAGGGATAAAGTAGATACAAAACTAAATAAATTTTGATCCCTTTTCACATATTGCATCTTTAAAACATTCAGTTTGGTTTCTAAATGATTTTGTGCTTCATGTGTATCTTGTTTTTGGGCATTAATTTAAAATGTTTGGTTTTGGATTGGTTTTAAGTTTTAATACGTAAAATTATTAAGACGTTCGATGTTCTTTTCTTTGGTCTTGGGTTTCTAGGCTTAGACAATTTCAGCCCATTAGAAACAAAGTACACAAGCCCCAATTTTTCCTAATAACCTTTTTTTAAGGTTTGTTTTTTGTGCTTAATGTTTTTGGGCTTGTAATCCACGGTCAACATTTACTCGGTCTTACATGTTTTTTTTGGAAAGGCCATGTTACGAGTTATGACTGTTTTATACAGTGACAGGGTATTCATTTATTTGTGTAATTTTTGACCCCCATGTTATGAAAAATAGTCAAACAAAAACAAACTATATATATAAAGAAAAAGAAATTAAAAGTTAGACACAAAACACAAATTTTTGTAGAGTTCAGTATATCTGATTATTATTATGTGAATGGCATGTGAACTTATGTAACCTTACCGAAAAGCCTGAAACCCCTGCCTTTTGTTGTATATCGGTAAACATAGAACAAGAAAAACTAGGAGTCGATTTTGGTAAGGATGTTGGCTTATGCATACTGAAAACAAAACCAGATACAAAAGTACAATTACGTTTGACTAGATTATCATTTACCTTAATATTGGGTTTAAGCCTAAAACGGCAGGTTGTAGTGTTAGGTTGTGAGAACGAGCTAAATGAAAAACGGTCATATGGTCGAAAACGTTGAGGAATCAAGAAAAACTTAATCGAAGCTACGTACAAAACTAAAGAACCAACTCGAATATGATTATGCGGCTAGACTGATTCAAATATGTTTATTATTTGGAAGTTATAGAGTACTATATATATACTAGATATGTGAATTGTGGGCGTCACATATATGCATGTATGGTGAATGTCACGTCCACAAAGTTAAAGTTAAATAAATACATGCAATACTAATGTTTTGTATACTAGCATAATAGTAACAAACAAGAACTATCTTTTTCCCAAAATTGTGGCTATGAACGAGTCCAACAAAAGTAGAAGGAACACTTTCGAGATCCACTAAGCATGTTAAATCAAGAACATGACGAATGTGAGTAATGACTCTTTCGTCGAGACAAACTTTGGTAATAAACTCATGCAATCCACAGCTAAAACCCCTTAATTGTGACTCTTTTGTGACATCTAGCACACATATATGTATTCAGTATCCCATGTTCCTTATATACATATGTAGTATTATTAAGTGATCCTACTATTTGAAACTCTACCTTAAGTTCAAAAATCCGTCTCACGTCTAAAAAAATTCCTAATAAATTAAGTTTGCAAAAAGATATGAAACTTTGAATTGTGATGTAGATAGAAGAAACGGTACCAATCACAACCTTTTAACTACAATGCAAAAAATAATTGGGTAAACAAGTAAAATCAAATTAGCTCCGTTATTTTGAAAAGAGAGTGTTAGCAACTTGTATTGTAGTTGATTGAAACTGATGCTAAGCATATTTTGATCTTTTTTTAGCATATTGGATTGCGATAATCACGTCCGGTTTCATTTTCTAATTGGTTTTTGTGCTTTATTTGTGTTGTGTTTTTGGGCATGACTTTCAAACGTTAGGTTTTGATTTCTACATGATTTTGTGCTTCATTTTTTGGGCATAATAACCGCTCGGTTTTGGTTTACATGATATGAACATTTTATGTTGTTATTTACAATGGTTTTAATTAAAGTTTTGTTAAAGGAACAAATTAAAAAACCCGAAATTGAGACCAACGCAACAAGCGTATATTTGTTGCGTCGGGTCAAACTGAAATAAATATACAAATGACATTTGAGCTTATAAAGAGTGCATCACTTCTACTTTCTATCTATGTGGGAAATAATTTGATAAATCATCTTGACATTATTAGAAACATAATATCAAAAAGTACCAGATTTGATTCGAACATCTTTTGTCATTAGTATTTCTTTTCTTTTTTTCATTTTTTTTAAAAATATATGTATTTGGGTCACCTTTCTTATGTCTTCACATGTTAATAAAATATATAACAAGTCAACAACAAACTTCTTATATTTACATGAATGAAACACGTATAAAACGAAAATATCTCTTTGTAATGGCATTATTATTCTATACTAGATATAAAGTAAAAATAATCAATATTGAATTTTTTTTTTTTTTTTTTTTTTTTGTTAAAAGAATTATATCCGGTGAATTTATTAAAAAATATGATGTTTCGTACAAGTAAGAGTGATGATGAGCCACTCTAGGAAAAAAAACTACTATCTACGTGCTTTGCATAAACTCAAAACACGACCACCAAACAACTAACATAGAGAAAAAAAACAATACAATATGCAATAAACACACAAGCAATTCTCTCTGGAAAAATCCACGATCATCCTCCAAATGGAACTCCAACCAAGAGTTTCCAAGTACTCTTTAGCTTGTCCACACGCATGTTTTTCTTGAAAGTGATATATGCAAGTTTGAGCCTTACAACATCAGCACCCACGTTGGTGACTTGATCAACCGTCTTCTCGCCTTTGTTATGAATACGGTTTAAACCATTTTATGTGCTTAATGTTTTGGCCTTGTAATCCAAACTTTAGATTTACGATTGCGTTATTGTTAAATACTGGAGCACGTGTTTGCTAATAGTAGCAGTGAGTGAGTAGTAGTAGTGAACTGTACTTTTTTTAGCTAAATTTTTTGGTAACACATGTAACTATAATTATAAATGAGTAAAATTACATAAAATGATATATACATATTTGAATAGAAGATGATAATATGTGTAAAATGGTCAGGTGTTACTTACATATAAGACAACAATACGGTTATATCCAACCTTCATTTGTGGCCAAGTAACTATGATATATACATCCATAGCAAGATAACACAGAAACATATACTAAACTATCACACCTCACCGCCCTTTTGCCATAGATTCTTAACAGGCATTTTAGAAATAGCCACATCTCACCTCTCATTTGCCAAACGATCACTAAAAATCAAAATGCTCACCGCTCCATTGTTAAGAATCAATAAAAATCAAAATGTTCATTGCTCACCGCCTCAAACAGCTCTACACCGCTCCGCACCAAACATATTTTACATGTTAAAAAAAAGATTAGTGAAAAAGTGAAAAAACAAAATAAAAAAATGAAAGGAGAAATATCACAACAAACAAGTTTTGTTGGGGCTTTCCCCTTTACATTAAACCTATTATTGATATTCGAGATTATAAAGTGTTTATTAATTTTACTTTCTAACAATGTGGGACGAAAGCTCTTGTAATAAATAAACAATTCATGTTGGACATTAAAGAAACATAAGATCACATATAGATTGAGCTTCGAGAAAAATATTTTCATGAATGTGACACCTACATGTAATAAATTTAAAATATCTCTATTGTAAGCTTGTCTATTGTGATTCGTTTTTTGTTCTTGATGTTTTTGAGCTTGTAATCAGCACATCTTATATACGACTTGTGTTCTAGTTATATACAGTTAGGACCAATTTAAATTGTTATTTCACAGTGTGTGAATATAAGTTTGTAATAATTTGCGGTAATTCAGATGATGCATATAAGCTGACTTCATTATGGTCAACAGAAACTTCAAGCCTGACCCGATCATCATTAATGTGTGACAAAAAATACCTTGAACCTAAGTTTGACTTCCCAAAAAACCGTGCCAATAATATAGTTCCAAACCCGTTAACACCTCAACTGCAGTTTTCAACTGTTGATCTGTGAGATATCAAATGGAGGCGAGAAAGATTTTTCCAAAGAATCCAAGTCAATCAAAGCGACATACACTAGGTACATATTTCTTCAAATACTACCCAATTTGGTGTATAAATGGTACAGTATGTTGAAGAAAAGGCATGAAATCACTTCCTTTTAACTACATTACAACACAACCCTGGTGGAAAGTAACAATTAAAATAGCTCTATCTTTTAAAAAATAGCATTAGCCACTAATTGTATCCTAGTTAACAGAAAACGAAACTACATAATTTTGGTCTTTTTTAGCGTATCGTTTAACACATTTGGCTTTGATCTGTAAATGGATTTGTCATTTGTGCGTATGGTATCATTAACGTATTTTGGTCCTTTTCAGATTATTGTATCGTGTCTATCTATGTGGGATATGAATGAGATTAAACTAGGGATGAGCATTTTGAACTGAATCCCGGAACCGAACCGGAACTGTACCGGTACCGTACCGGAACTGTACCAGTACCGTACCGAAACGGTACCGATTCTTGAAATATGGTACAATACCGGGACTACGAAATAAGGTGAAAAAAAAATCGGGACCACTAATTCGGTACGGGATCGGTATCAAATCAGGAAATTTCCGAAAAAAAGCGGCGAAAACCCGATTTCCCAGTACCGGTACCGGTATCGGTATCCGAATCACGTTCGGTACGGTACCGGTACCACTAATTTATGCTCGGGAAAAAATCGGTACCACTAATTCGGTACGGGATCGGTACGGGACCAGTAACGTGCTCATCCCTAGATTAAACCCTGTGTAACTTCATACTTAAATGATACACAAAGCATATAAATGAGAGTTGAAATTATAAAAAGTTCATTACTTTTACTTTCTATCTATGTGGGATAAGCTCTTAAAATAAGTTCATTACTTTGACTCTAAAGAAACATAAGATCACACGGTAGATTGAAAACCACGCAGGAACCTATCAAAAAGTTAACGTTTTACATATTAATCAAATATATAACAAGTTAACAACAAGCTTCTTATATTTTCATTAATCAAACACGTACACGTTATAAAATGAAAACATCTCTGTTGTAGCTTAGTGTGGACAATTTCTGCATTCCGATTGCATTATTATTGTTTAAAAAAGATCAACATTTTAAGTAATATAGCAGGTATGCCAAATTGGCATTTTTTATCTGTAAATGAAGATCTGCAAATCTAGTTCCAAGAATCCAAGACCGTATGTTAAATTTGGTAATTGCATCAGTAAATGTTTTGTGTTTGGTAGTTATCTTTCATTACTCGTCATGCTGTTATATTTCCTCCAAGTACTAACTGTTGGTTTTATGGACAAAATATTAATAAACGTGTGTTAGGATCGAACTCGAGACTATGGGATTGCACACTTTACGTATGAGAATTTAAAGTTAATAATTAAATATAAACGTTATATTTATTTATTTATTAAATGAAATAACTAATGAACGTTAAGTAATTAATGTAATGCACTAGCGGGCGTTAAAGGTATTTGGAAAAGGACTTAATTGCAAAGTTTGGGAAGGTTCCGGAATCCCTTTGGGGAGTCCAAACCGATCGGCCAAGGGGAAGAAACAAGGAAAGAAAAACCAACTTGTTCACCAAGTTTAGTTGGGTATATAAACAAGGCTAGGGGTTTTATTTTTCCAGCTCTTGTGCTCATTAGCTAAACCCTAAAATTGTTTTGTGTGTGTTTTTCTTCTCCAAACCGGTCGAACACCTTTGTGGGTGTCGATCCACACTTTTTCCACAAACCAAGTTATTTGTTTGATAAAAACTAGCATTACTTTAATTCGGTTTAGTACGTGTGTACAAGAACATAGTAATAACATACTTTTGTTATTATCTTGGATTGAATTACAAAAAGGTAAGGGGTAATTCACATAATCCTATAAACCCTAATTAAGGTTCATCCAATTGCTAGTTTTGTGGATTTGATTCTTGTTCGGCTAGAATCAAGAAAGGTACGCATAATTTATTCGTTCGTTAATTATTCATTATATGTTCCTATACGCTTCCGCACTTTCTTTGATGTTTTGTGTTTTATTATTGAATGTCATGTTATATAATTTAAACAGTGGCATCACGAGTCATTGGTTTTAATGAGTAATTAATTACTAAACACGTAAAAAACGGATATTGTATTGTGTTTGATATGATTTATTCTAGGGTTTTGGTTATGATTATATAAACCCTAATTTTAGGGTTAGGGCTTTTGCCCTAATTTAGTTTTAAAAATCTTTTATGGATCGAAAAAAAAAAATTTGGGTGGAAATCCTAAAATTTTTTAGTCGATTTCCTTAAATTTTTTTTAGGGTTTATATTAATTGTTATGTTATCTATATCGAAACCTAGATTTAATATATTTGTTACGTGATAAATTCATGAATAAAGTGTTATGTGACATGGAATTGTATGCGATCTTGTGACAACGTGAATAATTGTTATGTTATATCCATGATGATACATGCATGTTCGTCATGGATGGTTGCTTGAATATTTAATTGTTAAGATTGGTTATGCGAAAATTAATTGTTAAGTTTTATACACATGTATATTTATGATAAATCTTGAATTGGGGAAAACTCCAATTATATACATTAATGAATCAATTATGTACAATTTGGTATATCATTAATTATGGGTTTACGCAATCGATTCGTCGATGTATGTGGCTCACTTTCAATTGAGAGAGTGAAACCCCTAATTAATATATACGTTAATTTAACCTAGACATTGATTATTAATAGGGTTTTATCGAATAAGTTGCATGTAGCTACTTGTTTACACGTATAAATTGTTTATTATGTGCGCATTGTTTTTTAGTAGTTTATTTTTTATTTGTTACTTTTTTGTTTATTATGTTAGACAGTTTTAAGCAAAGGGTAATTTTTGAATAGAAAAATAATACGGACTAAACAATGGCGAAATTTGATTTGTTTTGGAAGAGTTAAGTTTTCAATAGTTTAATTGATTGGTGACTTTTGTACAAATGGTCTGAACGGCTCACCCACTAGAATGAACTATAAAGGGGTTGATAAAGAAGTGCGCATACAGATCACCTGAAAGGATGTCTTAGGTTATGCTTTGCTTACTGGTCCTCTCACTGTAAATTGAATGGAGCTACTTAGTAAGCCATTAAATGTGCAAACTCATCTTAAGGGCGAATTAGTTTTAATTCCATGCGCCACGTCGGTGGTAATTACCCGAAACACTAAGTGTTTACACTTATGCAAAAGTACGGTATAATGGACGATAATTAACACTAAATTTCTTGATTGGTGAACCCAATACCTCAATCAAAACTTTGATAATTTGATCTTTATGAATTGGTAATAAAAAGTTTTTTTTTATTAAATTTATGATACAAGATGAATGCATGACATCTTTGTACATATTTGATTTGACCACATAAAATCAAAACTAGTACCCTTTTAAAATTAAGTTATATGCCATCTAATTAAAGGGACGCTTGAAGTTGCAATTTCGTCATGACAGATTACTTGGCGAGATTGTAATGGAGAGGTAAATCTCTATGTAAAGTCGGACCTTACATGGACATATTTGCAGTTCTTTAAGTTAGACACTTAAGTTGAGTAGGAAGTGAGACCTGTACTCAAAGCATAAGATGGGATGAAACATGTTTATATTTGCAATAGCGTTGAAAAATATAAATCCTATAATGATCTAGGAATTGGAAATTGTTTGCCAATTATTGTTCGACAGATTACCCTATTATGTGCTTTCGTTACTAGCAGATCAACTGATGTAATGGAACTACGATAATTTGGATCCTAGTTTTCGAGAAAATTCTATGGTTATATGAATATTACCTTGGGTATTTTATTTTCTTGAAAAGTTTAATTATCGAAAATACTAAAATTGAATTTTGCTAATTCTTTAAATGTATTAATGCAACATTAAACTGTAAACGAAGGTTATTCGTGTATTGGTAAATTGATCTACACCTATAAGGGTTTTTGGTAGAGTCAACCTTACTAAAAGAATAAACCCAGTCCTCTTTTCATAAGAAAGAGTGAGATTCAATCGTATTCCTTTTCAAGAATGAAGAAAGGTATGATAGGACAACTAGAATTATCTAAATTCTAAATACATAACTCGTAAGCAAATTTAAATAGTTAAGAAAATTGCATATGTTCTGAGTTATTAAATTAGAAGCTAGACTAATTACTGTATAATTGGTAAAAGACAAACTAGCATATTTTATCTAGTTGTTGTGCTTTGACCATTTAAAAGTACTACTTACAATTGTTGGAATAGTAGAACTATTAAGAAAGAAATTGCATGCCCAATTTTTCAAGTTAATAGCATTGATGGATAAATGCATCATCTACATAGTAGAATACATTCTTTTAAGTACATAAGTAATTGTTATGTATGGACTTTCTCAAAGGTGTAGGGAAGTAAATAGAACACTATTTTCTTTCACTGGGTTATGAAACACTTACAATGTTGTCAAATCTAGTGGGAGTATTGTTCTTATTACTGAATAAGGAATTAATGTAATGATCTCTAATTCAGTGGGAGTTACAAGCCTTGTCATCATGGTAGTATCCCATATTATCTCTAGAATGTCTTAAGATAATTACTTTCCACTGGTAGACACTAATGTTTTCAAGGATAGTCATGTACGTTTCTTATTAGACAATGAAGTGGTTCTACATCTACTAGTTATGCTAATATCAATGACACAATCAAATTAGTCACATAAACAAACATATGTCGTGCTGTTTATCAGCTACATGATGTTGTTCCATGCACAAGTGGGAGAAATCTATATTGTGTGCAAGGTACAACATATAGGTATATGATTTAAAGGATTCCCTTGACTGCAAGGTAAGAGATTAATATTCTAATATAACTTGTACATATCTAATTTAAGAAACACTTGGTGTTGCAATTTACGTCATATGAGAACTTGGCGAGATTGTAACAACAAAGTAAATCTCTATATGAAGTCAGACCTTGCATGGACATATTTGCAGTTTCTAAATTAGACAAGTATTTAGAACATGTGTCAAAATGATATATAAGACTACTTCAAATTAAATATTTATGTATTATTAGAATGACATAAAATTAAATGAAGTAATCTAATTCTACTTCAATTTGTTTATTTATGTATTTTGGAATGACATAAATGAAAAATAATGTAGTCCTACATTATTGTGAAGTAAATAAATTAACTTGAAATTACTATTGAAACCAAAAGTTGTGTTCATAATTACTTTAGTTAAACATGTTTATGATTCATTGTAAAGATATAAACATAAAGTCTTTTAAGACTTATAATAAAGTAAGACGTTAACTTGTTATGTTTTTTAATTAAGACATATACAACAAGTCATTGAGTTGATCAATGATTTACAACATATAATGGGATTATAACTGTTTATGTTTTCTTGATGAGACATGGATATGAAGTGACTTGGTTAATAAGTACTTGTGTTATAAAGAATGCAATTGGCTTGAAAAGTCTATTATACCATTAAGTTGACTTAGTTGGTAAATAGGTAAGCCAAAAGGAATATGTTTATCTTATATATTGTTAGATTGTCTTACAATATTAATTCTAATGAATACCACAAGTTGATGGTATGTTCAGTTAAGAGAATCAAATTATATTTGATTTGTTTGATTCAAGATAAACATAACTTATTTCTTAAAAAGAAACAAGATTAGAAATTGAGTATGGATTGAATATACTCAATATATCATGATGAGGTTAGACATGAAAATGATAGACCTCAAGATGATGGAATTCTCATTCATAGATCTGCAAGGATATCTCAGATATTTGATTTATATGCTGAGAAGAAATATGAGTTACAAGATTATATTAAACTTGATAATCATTATGATGGATTATCAAATATTGAATTGGGTAAATTACTCATACTATGAATGTTAAAGATGATGTCCATAAAGATAATCAATTTTGGAAATTTGGTTTATCTTAATAGTTAGACTAGAGAATGGAAATGAGTTTCTTCAAAGAGATGAAAAACCCTAGTAGTTGGAATTTCTTTGTAGAAATCATATGGACAATATTGTACACTTATTTAATGCATGTTTATGACAAGATTATTAATCATACTTAAGCAATTAATTATGATTGAATATTTTTTTTCTAGACACATTAAATATATAAAGATAATAATTGTCATACTTGTTTTCATGAATATGAAATATGACAATGGAATATCAAAACTCTTTCTTGAGAAATTACTTGAGCGAGGACGGTAAGTAATCGAAAGGTTTTTTGAGTTCATATATAATCTTTGGAAGTGTACGAAGTGCAATAATTCATGAATGGATAAATGCATGTATCTATAAAATTATTCTTATGTTTAATTATTAAATCTTAATTTTGATTTATAATTGAAATAAGATAAATTTTAAGTATTCCTGAAAGCTAGTGGGAGTATTATGTTAAGGTTTTAAATCTTATATATTGTATAACATATAGGAAGTAACATTCCTTGTAAGCTAAATGTTAAGTCTTAGATTGAAATGAAACTTCACTTGTAAGATTTAAGAATTAAAACATACAACCTTGGAATATATGTTTATTATTAATAAACATGTGCAGTAAAATAAATGATTCTAATAAAACATGATATATCATTTGGGAAATGGATAAATATCTTTTGACAAGATAGAACGTGAATGAAGTATAAGTTTGACATGTAGATTCATTATGTACATCATGTTGTGTATTAAAATTGTTGTATCATTCTTGAATAAGAAGTGATTTGACAACATTGATATCTAACTAAAAGTTATTAGATAAATTGTGTAATGAATATTCTAAAAGAATTACATCCTCAGCCTGGAATTGCTCCTAGATTCTATGGATGAACAATATGTCAATTGTTGTGCAAATTGTCATCAGCTTCAAACTTGAATGTTTTGAAGACATAAAACATTACACAATAAGATATTAAAGTTTACGGAGTTTTAATGAGTATATTGTTGTTTGCATACAATGATGATGGTTTAATTGAGATGACACTCAATACTAGTCATGGTAGGATTTCATCCTTGTTAATGGCCATGTGAACTAGTTGTGCTACTAAGAGCACAGTTGCATTATACATTAAAAGAATAAGAATACTTTAAAACTTTAAAATGTTTAAAAGTTTAAATTGTCATAAATTTGTGATAGAGGATGTTACACACTTTATGAATTATTATGTGGATTGGTGAATGCACACATACAAGGACTTCACTAATGCACACATACAAGGACTTCACTAATTGAATTCTTGAAATAAGTATTCTCAAAATTACGATAGATCAAGTTGGTTGATTTATGCCTTGTCAACAAGTATGATTGTCATTACTTGAGGCATAATTCATCAACTGGAATTTTCATGTATTGATCTAGTTGGTATTTGGATAAGGGATGTTAAACAATTGTTATAATAAATCAAATACTTGGTATGTTTGATTTTATAATATATTGTATCCTATATTTGCATGTTCAATCCGAGAATAAATTTATTTATTCTAAATTGTCCGTTGTCAATTAATGATATGGGAGTATCATTAAACTAAGACAAATCTGAGAGATATGGTAGAATATACTTGAAAGTATATTGATGAGAATGCATACCAATTTTAGATGATATTCAATGAATTGAATATAGGACTTATCCCAACTACATAATTTATTTTGTGGATATTGTTATAAGTAAATTATGAATAGTTATCCTCATACTTGAGATACCAGATAAGTGTCATGAATGTAGTGCACTTATGTGGAGCAACTTAACGCTATAACGTGGCTGGTAGTCATAAGGGTTGTTTCCTGAAGTGTTGCAAAGTCCGTGGGTTATTCTTGTAGTCAAGATATAATTTGTTCCTTCAAATTTATTTGGAGTTTATCTTCTTGGGCCCTCGTAGGGTTGACAAGATGCTTGCATGGCTATGCCCAAAGTTCTCCCCTGAATATGTTCAGAAGATTTGGTACTCTTGTTCAATCACTAATAACGAGAAACAGAATGGTTGAATAAAGAATAACTTAATTCCATATCTTTATTTAACATGGTATTAGAAACAAAAGGATAATAATAATGAGAAATCATTAAAAGGTTTTCCAGGAGCCTTGCTCGAGTTGTACTAGAGGCATCGAAGTGTTGCTAGACGCTAACCGATGTGATCACTCTATTAAGATATGTCCAAGTGGGAGATGTTGGTTTTATGGACAAAATATTAATAGACGTGTGTTAGGATTGAACTCGAGACTATGGGATTGCACACTTTACGTATGAGAATTTAAAGTTAATAATTAAATATAAACGTTATATTTATTTATTTATTAAATGAAATAACTAATGAACGTTAAGTAATTAATGTAATGGACTAACGGGCGTTAAAGGTATTTGGAAAAGGACTTAATTGCAAAGTTTGGGAAGGTTCCGGAATCCCTTTGGGGATTCCAAACTGATCGGCCAAGGGGAAGAAACAAGGAAAGAAAAACCAACTTGTTCACCAAGTTTAGTTGGGTATATAAACAAGGCTAGGGGTTTTATTTTTCCAGCTCTTGTGCTCATTAGCTAAACCCTAAAATTGTTTTGTGTGTGTTTTTCTTCTCCAAACCGGTCGAACACCTTTGTGGGTGTCGATCCACACTTTTTCCACAAACCAAGTTATTTGTTTGATAAAAACTAGCATTACTTTAATTCGGTTTAGTACGTGTGTACAAGAACATAGTAATAACATACTTTTGTTATTATCTTGGATTGAATTACAAAAAGGTAAGGGGTAATTCACATAATCCTATAAACCCTAATTAAGGTTCATCCAATTGCTAGTTTTGTGGATTTGATTCTTGTTCGGCTAGAATCAAGAAAGGTACGCACAATTTATTCGTTAGTTAATTAATTATTCATTATATGTTCTTATACGCTTCCGCACTTGCTTTGATGTTTTGTGTTTTATTATTGAATGTCATGTTATATAATTCCAACACTAACTACTAGGGGTTTTCATTTGATATCATACAGGTCGATTGACACGTACATACAAGTTTCTTGATGACATATTTGAATCTGGGCTTAACCAATGGGAAAACGGTCCACAATTATAGTTCCAAAAATCCTAGACCTTAATCATATGTTTAAGCCTAAAATAGACCTTAATCATAGGTTTAATCATATGGCCGAGGAATAGTTGGGGAATCTGAAAAACTAACTCGAAGCTAAGTATAAAACCCAAGAATCAACTAGAATATGATTATCCAGCTAGACTGATTCAAAGTTTTTAATTACTTGGAAGTAAAAGAATACTAGCTAGATACTAATTTTGTTCAAGAGAATAACTCATTTGATGCAACAAAAGATGTATTTAAGTTGTGAATGTCACGTCCTAGTACAAAGTTGAAGTTAAGTACGTACTAATTTTTGTATACTAGCTTAATCGTCACAAACTTGAACTATCTTTTTCCCAAAATTTTGGCTATGGAAGAGTCCGAAAGAAATAGAAGGAACACTTTCGAGACCGACTAAGCATCTTCGATCTGGTACATGCATCATGCTTGCACCTATGTGAGTAATGATTCTTTCGGCAAGACAAACTTTGGTAATAAACTCATGTAATCCGTAGCTAAGAAACCTTCATAGTGACTTTTGTGTATGACATCTAGCATAAAGAATAAAATGAATACATGTATCCGGTGTCGCACGTTCATTATACATATGGAAAATAACAACTAAAATACTTCTATTATTTTTAAAGTAGTGTTAGCAACTGTGGCTGAATGAAACCAAAACTAAACATATTTTGATCGTTTTTAGATCTTTAAATGTTTGGTTTTAGATTTCATATCTTGAAAGGGTAGTGAGGACTATGTGCCTTAATCTTATCATTAGATATTCTTTTACATATGAAAATCATTTTCCTTCTTCTTATATACTCGGTTTACCTTTCACGACCTTATTAACATGCTATTCTATAGGTATTAAAATAAGTTTCCTTATAATTGGTGGTAATTTATGAACTCATGTTATGAAGAAAAAAATATGAAAAGAAATAGAAGGTATCATGACCCTATATTATGACGAAATAAATTAAGCATGCGAAAAGAAATTGGAACTAGAACAGAGATAATAAAGAAGTTTTTGGTATATCTGTTCCGAATCAAATTGAATTTTAATTGACACTTGTACTTATAAAGAGTTCTTTACTCTTACTTTCTATCCATGTGAGACAAGTTCTTGAAGTAAATTAACAAATCATCTAAGACAATTAAGAAACATAATATCACAAGCAGGTTCAAAACCATGCAACATTAATTGAAAATCTTGAAATCCAGCACTTCATCATATATTGGTAAACATAAAACAAGAAATATTGAGAGTCGATTTTCACAATGATTATTATGGTTTGATAATTGCAAACTTGAAAGAAAAAAGATCAACATTTAAACAATACAGAAACCTCAACAAAGGCCTTCCAACCAATATCTACATATGCCCGTCGTCATGACTTGCCAATTCACATACTACAATATCATTATAGAACATTTCGCTGCGAAACATGTAGATGAAGATTGTTGTTAATGCACTTACCTAAAATACCAACTTTATACTATTTCTTCAAAAAATCCATTTAATATGCTATATTCTCCCCGTGTTATGGAAAAGGTTAATGCACTTTTACTCACTCTGCTATTGAAAGATGTTCATGTGGATCACTCTTCTTTTTTTTATTGAAAGATGTCAATGCACTATGAAAATCTTACATTGTGATCAGTCTAATAATTTTGCTACTTATAAATAATATAATGAGGTGGCCTATAAAAACCGATTTGATGATGTGGCGACACTTTACGTTTCGTTGGGTGATGATTTGTGGTAGTTTGATGATTAACATGATGGTGCCCAAAACACGTTTAACATTAACATTAAATCCTAAATTGAACAAGAAATCAATGGGCTCTGGTTCAACAACTTACAAAAGTTGGCGTTGGAAACTACTTTCTTTTCTTTGTGGTGGCATATTTGGAATTACAGGAATGCGGTTCTGTTTTCTGTGAAGAAGCCTAATAAAAGGTTTGATCATCGAAAATATTGTCTCTCAAACTTGGCTATTGGTGAATAATAAATGTAGGAAGGTTATTGTAATTTGGTTAGCGTGGTTAAAAGACCCTTCAAACGCTATCTCTTCTATATAATCATTCTTTTATCTAGCTTCTTGCTAGCTTTTTCAATAAGATATCGCCGTTAAAAAAAATCAAGTTACTCGAGCTGTAAACGTTAATGAATAATATTAATGAGTTGGATGCATCTTTTTATCAATATAAGTGATCTTTTTAAAATTATATGCAAGTAACATGACTTTGATAAACAAGAAAGTAAGAAAACTCACCCTAAAAACAAGATTCAGATTTTGTTATGTGAATAAGCTTACTTTAACTAATAAATTACTCTTAAACTTATTAAGAGTTAATTGTTTTTACTTTCTGTCTATGTGGGTCAAGATTTCGAAATAATTTAACAAATCATGTTATTAGACATCAAGGAAACATAACACCACAAGTAGATTGTAGACCATGTAACCTTAATTGAAAATCGATATAACATGAAATTGCATAAAGATATGAACCTTTGAACGGCGACTTAGGAAGAAGAAAAACTAAAGGTACCTAATCACCACTTCTTAAATACGGTACAAGGCAAATTTGGTAGATACTAACAAAATAGCTCTATTATTTTAAAATTATCAATAGTAACTTCTATCGTTGTTAATTGAAACAAAAACTAAACAATTTATGATCGTTTCAGAATATTGGATAGTTAACACGTACGATTTGGGTTTCTAATTGGTTTTGTGCGTCGGGCATAAAGTTAAAACGTTTGGATTGGTTTCTACATGTTTTTGTCGTAAAGTTAAAATATTTGGTTATGGCATGTTTAATCACTGTTTAAGGTATTCGTTATATTTTCTTTGTGCCTCGGGTTTTTAGGCTTAACCCATTTGAGCCCGTTAAGAAACAAGAGTAAACTGTAAAACCTATTTTTGTAGATTGTCAAATTTGGCACCAATCATCCTAACTGATCTAGCATTATTATTGAAAGGTAAAATGTCTAACACTTTACAGCCTTGAAGGATGATTTTTTGCAAAACTTTGTGCTAAACTTTTTTGCATAAATCGTCTTCAATACGGACAACTTTTGCTAGACATTTAGCTTCTTAGAGATGATTCTTGCTAATAGTTACTGGAAGTATTATTAGTGCCACATTTAACAAACCATAAGGATGATTTTTGGAGTTCACTCAAAAAACATATTACATAAGCGCAAGGTTTTACATGCTATTAAAAAAAGTGTTAAGTGAATAGAAATTGAAGAAAAGAGTTAACTAGAAAAATAGATACAAAAATGGAAACGAGAGTTGTCACAACACTATATTCATTATTGACACTCGAGCATATAAAGTGTTCATTACTTTTACTTACTAACAGTGTGGGACAAAAGCTCTTTAATAAATTAGCAAATCATGTTAGACATTAAAGAGAAAAATAAGATCACATGTAGATTGAAAACCGTATAACCTTAAATGAAAGGCTTGAAACGCTCGCCCTTCGTCATATATACAGTAGATTGTAATAGGCGATTGTCATATGAATCGATCGCCTACACAAATTTATCTAGCAAAAAGCAATATCCAATCTAGAAATCTCTTTTAAATCGGATAATGTAATACAAAGATAGCAGTAAATCAATGAATATTAAGTTCATTGAAAATTTTGTAAGTTCCTTTTTTTTTCACTTTGGTAATCCATAGCTAAGAAACCTTAATAGTGACTCTTTTGTACATGGCATCTAGCATACATTATAAATGTATATATCCGGTGTCATACATTCATTATACATAAACTCAAGTAATCCATAGCTAAGAAACCTTAATCTTATCACTAGATATACTTTTACATATGAGAATCCTTTTCCTTCTTGTTATATACTTTGGTTTTACCTGTTACGACCATTTCAAACTGCTATACTATAGATATCAAGTTAAGTTTCGTTATAATTGGTGGTAATTTATGACCCCGAATTATGAAGAAAAAAATAAGTGAAGAGTAACAGAAGGAATTTATGACCAAGAAACAAGTTTTTGTTATTTTTTTCCCTTCATGTTTGCTTTATGAATGACACTTCAAATTTTATAGAGTTCGTTGCTTTTATTTTCTATCAATGTGGGATAGACGGTTGGAATAAATTAACAATTCTTGTTCATCAAAATTTTTTTTTTTCCAAATATATTTCTTCACATATTAATCAAATATATAACAAGTTAACAACAAAAA
This sequence comes from Chrysanthemum makinoi, assembly GCA_910596185.1. Lineage (NCBI taxonomy): Eukaryota > Viridiplantae > Streptophyta > Magnoliopsida > Asterales > Asteraceae > Chrysanthemum > Chrysanthemum makinoi. The sequence goes on along the minus strand of OU343221.1, from coordinate 29,330,060 downwards.
AATTATGACCCCCATGTGATGAAGAAAAAAAATTGAGTAAAAAAACTAGAAAATAAACAAAACAAAAGAAAACAATGAGATACACAATAGACAAGCTTTTATAGAAGAGAAAATGTTGTCTAATAGCAACAAAGTTTAAATATTGTTCCAATTAAGTCACTCAAGCTTTAAATTAACCACAAAAAATATCCAAGTTTCAATATTGTTTCATTATTATGTAATGGTTCAAAAAAACTATCTTTAATATATTCATATGTGAATTGTTTGGTTGTACTTTAATAATAAACACTCACCCCTTAAATTTTACTAACCCCAACCAACTTATGTACATTTGAAAAGAGATATATGCAATAAAATAATAACCAAGTTTGAAAGGTGTTTCGTTTTAGCCACTCAAACATAAAAATTACATAATAATAGAACACTATTAAATGTTTAAGTGATTAAAATACAAAACTTTTTAAACTTGATTATTATTTTATAATAAAAAAAAAGTTACAATGACTAAATTGGAACAAAACTAAAAGTTAGTTACTATTTCATAATTTTCACCAACCATAAAGATGATTTTTGGAGTTTAGTCAAGAAACATATTACATAAGTGCAAGGTTTTACATGCATGCTAGTACTAAAAAAGAGTTAAGTGAATAGAAATAGAAAAAGAGTTAACTAGAAAAATAGATAAAAAATGGAAACGAGAATTGTCACAACACCAAACTCATTATTGACGCTCGAGCTTTTAAAGTGTTCATTACTTTTACTTTTTAACAATGTGGACAAAAGCTCTTTAATAAATTAGCAAATCATGTTAGACATTGAAGAGAAAAATAAGATCACATGTAGATTGAAAACCGCATAACCTTAATTGAAACGCTTGAAACGCCCACCCTTCGTCTTATATACAGTAGATTGTAATAGGCGATCGTCATATGAATCGATCGCCTACACAAATTTATCTAGCAAAAAGCAGAATCCAATCTAGAAATCTCTTTTAAATCGGATAATGTATTACAAAGATAATAGTAAATCAAGGAATATTAAGTTCATTGAAAATTTTGTAAGTTATTTTATTTTTTTCATTTATTTATTTATTTTTTTGACATTTTGAACATATTCAAATCACTTAGTAATGTTGTATGCTTAAACACTTAATAGTCAATCCATGTATTAATGCTGAATGAAAAATGTACATTATGAAAATGTGTGCAGTAGTCTCTGAAGTTCTTTTAGAACTGCTAGGGGTTTTCATTTGATATTATACGGAACGATTGACACATACAATTTTGTGATGATGACATCTTTGGATTCAGGCTTAACCAATAGGAAAATGGTTCATTTTTGAGCTAGAAATCAAGCTCTTGTGGTGTGCCGTCTATTTGAGCCTTTATGGTGATGTACGTGTTGGTAACCTCTATTAACAAGTGGTGAATGATAAAAAATGGATATAGTTTGTTGTTGCAAAAACATATGGTAAAGGTATGTAGAAGAAATAACTAACAAAATAGCTATGTTGTTTTAAAAATAGTACTAGGTTAACTGAAACGGAAACCACACAAGTTCTGTAAAATTATAACCCAATGTTAAGTCATAGAAAAAGCTAAAATGAAAAAAGTCAAAGAAACAAAAAGTAATAATATATATAAAGAAAAAGAAACCATACGAGGCTACAAAGAAAACGTGTGTGAGTTGTGGGCGTCACATATATGCCCTATGAAGTAATGTATGGTGAATGTCAGTATGTCACGTCCACAAAGTTAAAGTTTAGTAAATACATATAGTATAATAGTCACAAACTAGAACTATCTTTTTCCCAAAATTGTGGCTATGAAAGAGTCCAACAAAAATAGAAGGAACACTTTCGAGACCGACTGAGCATGTTCGATCAAGTACATGCATCATCGTTGCACGAGTGTGAGTAATGACTCTTCCGTTGAGACAAACTTTGATAATAGAAGGAACGCTTTCGAGACCAACTGAGCATGTTCGATCAAGTACATGCATCATCCTTGCACGAGTGTGAGTAATGACTCTTCCGTTGAGACAAACTTTGATAACAAACTCATGTGATCCACAGCAAAAATCCATATGACGTCCATAAAAAGTCGGCATAACTTGAGGCTGCAAAAAGATATGGTCCTTTGAATAGTGAATGGTAACATGCAGATAATGCAAAAAAGAGTTGAGTGAAAATGTTAAGGAAAAATAAAATCACAAGGACGATGCAACAAGTTAGTTTTTGTTGCATTTGTACTGTTACTTTAATAAGTGAATGACGATTGAAGTTATAAAAAGTTCACTATATTTACTTTCTATCTATGTGGGATAAGCTTTTGAAATAAATTTACAAACCATGTAGGAAACTTTAAAAAGTTAATATTTTACATATAAGTACCAGATTTGATTTGAATATCTTTTATCATTAGTGTATTCTTTTTAAATATAGGTGTTTGGGTCATCTTTCTTATGTATTTACGTATCTATTTTAGTTCATGTACTTTCCATCCATGTAAAATCATCTAAGACAATTAAGAAACATAAAATCACAAGCAGATTCAAACCCATGTAACCTTGGTAATTTTATATCAGAATATCATATGGTTATTTGTGATAATATAAATATAAATTTAGTAATGTTGTAGCTCATGATCAAAACATATACTGTCTCTAACAAAACTTTCAGTGTGTACTAGTTCCGCAAATTATCATTATCGAACATTTAGTTCATAAAACTAAGGTGTTTTTTTTCTTAAACTTGAGGAAACAACTAATTTTGATCAAGATAACAACTTATTTGATACTTAAAAGTCAAAGAATTCATTGAAGTTGTAGTAAACATGAGTTATAAGTGATTAAATTATAACAAGTTTTCTCCATTGTCGGTTATAGAAAAACAAAATCGCGTGTAGTTGTGTAAGATCAACTATGTCCCCAAGAAGTAAGAACCTCATTTAACTCTAAATTGGCAATTCATGAGAGTTTGTTCCTTTAATCGTTGCAAACTTTAACTATCCTTTTCCCAACATTGTAGCCATGAAAGAGTCCTACAAAAGCTGAAGGAACACTTTCAAGACCGATTGAGACATCTTCAAGTACGTGCATTTTCATGTACGAATAATATCAATGGTCGTGGAAACACAGGGGATACAAACTCATATAATCCATGTATATTTAAATTATGATTGTATCCCTCATATAATCCATGTATATTTAAATTATGATTGTATCATGCAGATCATAAAAAAAGAGTTTAGTAAAAATAAATAAATAAATAAAAAGCTAATACAAGACGATGCAAACATGTTTATTGCAACAACTCCTACTAACTTTAATATATTCTCCCTCCGTCTCATATTAAATGTCCACTTTGACTTTTCAAAGTCATTCTTTTTTAACTTTGACTTTAAATATTTTTGTTTATGTTATACAATATTTGATGCAAAATATATGAATGAATTGTGTTTTAAACATATTTTTCGTTGGTATAATTTTCATCAAATATTATACAACACAAATAAAAATATTTAAGGTCAAAGTTGAAAAAGAAATACTTCAAAAGTCAAAACAGGACATTTAATATGGGACGGAGGTAGTAATTGACTAGTTGGGTTATAAAGAGTCCATTACTTTTAATCTCTATCCGTGTGGGATAAACTCTTGAAATAAATTAACAAATCATGTTGACTTTAAAGAAAGTAGAAACTATAAAAAGTTAACGTTTTGTCATTAGTTGGGTGTTTTTTTTTTTTTTTTTTTTAATATATGGGTTTGGATCAACATTTTAAGATATCTCTGTTGTAATGTAGATATATTTTCATGAATGTACCACGTATAGCTAGCAGGTATGCCGAATTGGCCTTTTAAGATATCTCTGTTGTAATGTAGATATATTTTCATGAATGTACCACGTATAGGCGTATAGCTAGCAGGTATGCCGAATTGGCCTTTTAAGATATCTCTGTTGTAATGTAGATATATTTTCATGAATGTACCACGTATAGCTAGCAGGTATGCCGGATTGGCCTTTTAAGATATCCCTGTTGTAATGTAGATAGTTTCTGGATTTCGATTGGATTATTATTGTTTAAAAAAGATCAACATTTTAATCAATATAGAAACCTCTACAAAGGCCTCCAACCAAATATAGCAGGTATGTCAAATTGGCGTTTTGGTCATATTTGTTTTATGTAAATGAAGATCAACAAATCTAGTTTCAAGAATCCAAGCCAACATGTTAAATATGTTGCTCGTTATGATGTTATATTTCCTCTAAGTCTCTAACGGTTGTTACCTGGTAACTTTATATCAGAATATCAGATGGCTATTACTTATTAGGGATAATGTAAATATCAAGTTAGTTATTTTGTAGCTCAAACATAACTTTCAGTATGTACTAGTTCCACATATTACCATTATCTAATATAAACAGCTAATTTTGATCAAGATAATAACTTATTTGATACTTTAAAGTCAAAGAATTCATTCAAGTTGTAGCAAAAAAAAAAAAAAAAATAGTTAAAAATAGTTAAACAAAGATCATTGAATATTTTGTACGTTTTCTTTGACATTTTAAATATGATATGGTAAAGTTGTTTGCGTAAACACTTCAAGCCATGATGTTACCTCTATATAAAACATATATATCAAAATATATATATCAAAATACTATTTGAAAAGGCTACATGATTTTATTTTGTTTATGTAAGTCATTCACTTAAAGCTTCCATTGTACAGCTCGAAATGCGAGAAAGAAAAGGGGGTTTGCTTCATTGGTCCTACTGAATTAGTAAGGTCGTAGTTGCAAGATGCACTAATTTTGCTTATCGTTTAACATAAAACAAGATGTAGACTTTTGCACAAGGTTTTAAAGCTACTTTGAGGCTAGTAGGTTATCTTCTTTACTCTTAATGCATCTAAATCCAGTACTACCAATGTCGTACAGTAACCAAGTAATATAAAAGGAGTTAAATTTACCTACAAATCCCTCTATAATGTAAAGATTATACATTTTGTCAGAATGCTTACTGCGAATGCTGCATTCAGGGAATATAATCAAAGTAAAGTTGAGTCTATGTGATGTTGAATAAGAGCAATTTAACAAGATCAACAACTCCTAACAACATTAAACTCAACTCGTAAGAAACAAGTTTCACCAAACGCCCCATTTTTTTACAGCAAATACCATAGCCAAAACACCCATTTATCGCAGAAAAACACAACCAAAACACCCATTTACAACTGATTATATTGTCTATATATTGAAAATAAAGATTTGTTTTAGTCTCACATAGTTTTAAATCCCTTAAAGAAGTTAAAAAACAATTAATTTCAACAATTTCATTCCAAAATCAAGACTTTATTACCTAACACTACAAAAAAACATATAAACAAACACAACTTATTCTAGAATCAAACTTAAGAACATCAATAATGAGCTATTAAAAAGTTTAATTGAACAAAAAAAGCAATTGTAGCAGTTTGGTATTACTCTGTTGCTGGCTTGGTTACGTGATGAAGGTGGCTTGTGACGGCAATGGTGTGCAGCGGTGGTGGTAGTGGTGGTGTGCGGTTGGATTGGGGATGTTATTAAAGTGAAAGTGAATTTGGGAAAGTAAAGAGGGGGGAAAAAGTTTAGGGTTTGTGAAGGTAATGAAAATCGTGGAGGGAAATAACGCGCCCAAAAGTTTTAAGTATTTTCATTTGATTTTGAAGAACCGCCTATGTTATAGTCTTACAAAACAACATTTGATAAATCCCGGTTTTGACAAAGAAAACAAGGCTCTAATGATATTTTAGATAAAGCCCGGTTTTGTAAAAGAAAACATGGCTCTATGCGAGAATAGAACCCGGTTTTGTGGAAGATAACCGGGCTCTAAGATTTTTCAACATAGAGCCCGGTTTTGTATAAGAAAACATGGCTCTATATCCTTTTTTAGAACATGGAACTTCTTTAGAGCCCGTTTTTCATTAAAATCGGGCTTTATTAAAGGGAACTCTATTTCAAAATTTGTAGTAGTGTCACATAGCTAGGATGGGCTTAATGGTGAGCGCGGTCATCATTTCCAACTCAACTTTTGTCTCACTACAACCTTTTTAATGACCCTGCTCAAAAACATACCTCACTTAAAAACAAGTGTAATAAAGCGGCCGCGGTAAAAAAAACCATCCTCAGAAACAAATATTGCCTACAAAAACAATTAAATAACAACACTCGCAAAAAAGAAGGAAGGACGGTCGAGTATACAACCAAGTTATGCTATTTTTCAACATGACCAGGTCCTTGTAATTGAGGGGGCGTTTTATGGAGCGGCCGACCATGCAAACGACCATCCATTACGGATGGTCTAAAGATATTGCTAATCAACAAATTCTCTTGGTACATGTTCAGTTTGTTTCTTTTCTCATTATTTTTACCATTTATTTTGCTATGTGCCTTAATCTTATCATCATTAGATATACTTTTATATATGTTATATACTTGGTTTTACATGTTACGGCCATTTTAAATTGCTATTCTTTAAGTATCAAATTAAGTTTCATTATTATTGGTGGCAAATTTTTACCCCGTATTATGAAGATATAAATAAGTGAAAAGAAATAGAACGTAATTTATGAACCCATACGATGAAGAAAAAAACCGTAAAAAAAAAATAAAAAAAAATAAAAAAAATAATAATAAATGAACAATTTGTTACTTATTCATTAATACTACAATTAGCTTTATGAATGACACTTAAACTTTCATAGAGTGAGTTGCTTTCAATTTCTATCTATGTGGGATAAGTAGTTGAAATAAATTAACAACTCATGTTCATCATTTTTTTTAAAATATATACAATAATTTAATCAAATGTTAATCAAATATACAATAAGTTAACAACTAGATTCTTACATTTTCATTATTTATGATAATTTATGACCCCGTGTCATGAAGAAAAAAAATTGAGTAAAAAAATAGAAACAAAACGGAAAAAACAAGGAGATACACAATAAACAAGCTTTAATAGAACCTTTCATGTTTTAATGACTTGTATTCTTATTACATATTTGGTTTGCATGTTAAGACCATTTTAAATTGTTGTTTCTTTAGGCTTCATATAAAAGTTTGTTATAATTTGTGGTAATTTACGATCCCATGTTGTAAAGAAGAAATAATTGAGTGAAAAAAATAGAAAAAGAAAACTCGAAGCACGGATCGACAGACACATACAAGTTCTTGATTATGACACTATTGGATAACCTTAAACAATTAAAAAGAAAATGATTCATTTTTGAGCTTGAAATCACACTCTTGTGGCGCACCGTCTTACTAAGCCTTTATGGTTATGTACTTGTTTCTAACCTCTACTAAAAAGTGTTGAATGAATTAAAATTGGTATAACTAAAAAGTTGCAAATACTATTTTTAGAACAATAGAGCTATTTTAATTGTTATATAACAGTTTGATATTACAAATTATAAAAAAACTTAAATTGATACCATGTAAAATAACAATTTAAATTGGTCGTAACATGCGGATCATGAGGAAAGAGTTAAGTGAAAAGAAATACGAAGAAAAAAAATCTAGAAACAAAGAATATGCAACAAGTTTTTGTTGCAATATTTTTGGTTAGTGGAATAAATACTTGAATGACACTTGAAATTATAAAGAATTCATTACGTTTACTTTCTATCCATGTCAGATAGACTCTTGAAATAAATTAACAGATCATCTTGACACTAAAGAAAACTTAAGATCACAAAAGTATATTGAAAACTACTTAGGAAACTATTAAAAGTTAGTGTTTTAGTATTAAGTACCAGAATTTGTCAATTCATATAGAAAAAAAGATCAACATTCTAAGCAATTGGGGTATTTGTTAAGCTTGTATGCGGGCTTATGAGCTTATTGGACTTCGGCTTATATTTTATAAACCTAAATTTCTAGCTTATTTTGAAACTTATGGGCTTATATAAGTTTATCATATCGTTATAAGTCGTAAAATTAAAGCTTGTGAAATATAAGCCGAAAAACTCATAAACAAATAAGCATAAACAAACACCCCCATAAAAACCTTCCATATCCCGTTGTACGATCAGATTTTTTTTTTTTTTTTTTGTCAAATCGAATAATGCAATGCAAAGATATCAATAACTCTATCTCTCTCTCTCTCTCTCTCTCTCTCTCTCTCTCTCTCTCTCTCTCTCTCTCTCTCTCTCTCTCTCTCTCTCTCTCTCTCTGTGTGTGTGTGTGTGTGTGTGTGTGTTAAATCAAATAACGTGATACAAAGATATCGATAACTCAATGACCGTTAAGTTCGCCGAAAACTTGGCAAGTATTTAAATAACTTGGTAGTGTTGCAAGCTTAAATACTTTTAGTCAATACATACTAAGTTGAAATCTTAACTCTCAGGGTGCAATGGGTGCAGAAATCTATGAAATTTTTCGAGAACGACTAGGTGTCTTCATTTGATTGATTGATATCATATGTGTCGACTAAACGTCAAAACCCGAATCGAATAGATGATACCCGAAAGCATATGGAAAAGCGATAAATATCACCATCATCATTCGAGCAACAATAGACCCCAGCTTGGACACGCTAGATACGAAACCAAAACTAAACAAATTTTAATCCTTTTTATCATATTGCATCTTTAAAACGTTCGGTTTGGTTTCTAAAATCTAATTGGTTTTGAGCTTCATGCATGTGTATCTTGTTTTTGAGCATAAAGTTAAATCGTTTGGTTTTGATTTGGTTTTAGTACGTTAAATTATTATAAGACGTTCCTTGTGTTTTCTTTGAGTCTTGGGTATCATTTGAGCCCCCTTAGAAACAAAGTACTTAAGCCCCAATCTAAATAGTTTGTTTTCGTGCTAATATTATTTTCTTTTATAGAAAGGCCATGTTATTAAGAGTTACGACTATTTTAAACAATTATTTGACAGGTCATCTCATGAATCGGCGAAATTTTTTAAGGCCCTATACGAAATTATATAATTAGGCCTTTCATTAAGTAATATTAATATAAAGTGTCGCCGTTTATAAGATATAATGCAATTAATTATCTAAACGTTATAACATATCACTCATTTAAGATATTTTCCTATTTAAATATTTTTTTCTTCGTAAAAAATATGTCTACACAAGCATATAATTATTAACGGGACACATTTTGTGGCCTTAAAAATTCTAGGGCCCATGAGCGATCGCTCACCTTGCACACCCTCAAAGACGGCCCTATCTGACAGGGTATCAAATCATTTTTTTGTCTTTATTTGTGTAATGTATGACCGAACGTTATGAAAAGGAGCTAAACAAAAAGAAATTATATATGTTAAAAAGCAATGAAACAAGTTAGACACAACAAACAAGTTTTGTTGATTCCAACAAGTTAATCACTAATAAATCAGTAAATAGCTACTAAACTTATAAAGAGCTGATTTACATTTACTTTCTGTCAATGTGGGACAAAAAATTGAAATAAATTAACAAATCATGTAAGGCATCAAAGAAGCATAAGACCAAAAATTTACAAAATATGAAACCCATGTAACCTTACTGAAAAGCTTAAAACCCCTTCCCTCGTCGTATATTGGTAAACATAAAACAAGAAAAACTGAGAGTTGATTTTGGTAAGGATATTGAGTTATGTTTTACATTTACGTATAAGAAACTCTCATAGCATACTGAAAACCCAAACCAGATACAAAAGTACAATCAGGTTTGATTAGATTATTCCTTTTATTATTATTATTATTTTTTTTTTGATGAAGGGATTATATCCGGTGAATATATTAGAAAATAAATTAATGTTTTGGTACAAAAGAGGGTGGTTATGACCCACCCTAAACCAAACCACTATGCTTTGAACAAAATCAAAACATAACAACCAAAAATCAAACGAACCATTAGGCTAAATAAAATATAGGCACACAGAACACACATCCTCGGGGGTCGAACAAAACTCCTCAACCTGCTTCCATAACTATCTTCCATGTTCGCTTCATTTGCTCCACACGAGCACTTTTCTTGAACCGAATACTTGATAATTTTAGGCGAACCATATCCATGATGTTATTCTTTACCATAAGTGTTTTTGAAAACATATTAATATGTTTGGGTCATCTTTCTTGTGTCTAGAAATGCCACCATTCGTGTAAATGAAGGTCAACAAATCTAGTTCCAAGAATCCTAGACCTTATTCATGGGTTTAAGCCTAAATGGCATTTTGTAGTGCCAGGTTGTGAAAATGAGCTAAATGAAAAACGGTCGTATGTCCGACCAACGGTTGGGGAATCTAAAAAACCAAATCGAAGCTACGTACAAAACAAAAGAACCACCCGAATATGAATATCTGACTAGAATGACTCAAAGTTGTTTATTATTTGGAAGTTAAAGAATACTATATATACTAATTGTTCAAGAGAATATAGCTCATAGGACGCTAAAAAGAAAAAGTATGTGAGTTGCGGGCGTCACATACATGCCCTATAAAGTAATATATGGCGAATGTCACGTTCTAGCGAAGTTAAGTAAATACATACAATACTAATGTTTTGTATACTAGCATAATCGTCACAAATTAACTATAACTATCTTTTCCCAAAATTGTGGCTACAAAAGATTCCAACAAAAGTAGGAGAAACACTTGAAGAACATGTAAAGTTTTATTCAAGGAACATATAAAGAAATAGTTAAAGAAGAACAAATGCAACAAGAAAGTTTTTGTTACTTTTGGTCTCATACTTGAAAATATAGATAACACTTGAACTTATATAGAGTTCATTACTTTTATTTTCTATCTATGTGGGATAAGCTATTGAAATAAACAAACAACTCATGTTGACACAAAAGACACATATGATCACAAACTAGATTAAAAACCATGTAGAAAACTTTAAAAAGTTAACGTTTCACATATAAGAACCAGATTTGATTTGAATATCTTTTGTCTTTAGTGTTTTTTGGAAAAATATATGTGTGGGTCATCTTTCTTATGTCTTCGTGAATGGAACACTTACATGTTAGTATAACTTTAAGATTTCTCTGTTGTAATAATGTAGGTAGTTTCTGCATTTCGATTGCATTATCATTGTTTCAAAAATATCAATATTTTTAAGCCATATAGCAGTTATGCCAAATTGGTCTATAAGCTCATGTTTGATTTTAAAAAAGGTTATTATACAAAGAAGTCATTAAAGTTTGTGCGAAATTTGTCCTAAGTCATTAAAGTTTCAAAGTTGTCATCCAGGTTACTAAACTATAAAAAGAAAACACGTTTATAATTTCAGTGATTTTTATGTATATTTTTTTGATATGTTAAGTAACATAAATGTTATGTCTTTACAAGTTCAGTAACTTGGATGACAGCTTTCATAAGTTCAGTAATATAGATGACAACCTTCATAAGTTTAGTAACCTGAATGACAACTTTGAAACTTTAGTTACTTAGGACAAATTTCTCGCAAACTTTAGGGACTTCTATGTATAATAACCATTTTAAAAAAGCTGATTTCTGGTTTATATAGCAGGATTCCTTTTCCATGAAATTAAAGAAGCCAAGCTTATTGTGATCTTAATCAAGACAAGTCTGCGAGTCGAGCATTATATTAGCTCTACCATTCATGAGCTGCTCTAATGGTCTTCTTGGCTCTACCATTATTTTAGCAGCCTTGGAAGATATCTCGATATCGACTGTTCCCGTTTCTGTCAACAAAGAACTTGTCACCTTTTCAAAGCTGCAGGGTTTTAAATAAAGAATGCACCTAAGTTGCACGGGGACGGAAACGGGGACGGGTACGGAGACGGGTACGGGGACGGGGAAACGGCAACATCTTAAAATTCAAGAAACGGGTACGGCGAGGAAACGTCTATGTATTTTATAATATTTTAGTATATGACAAATTAACTTTCAAAAAAAATTACACAACATTAAAAAATTCAAACAAATATTACTCATAATCATCGATTAAAAAGCTTTAACCATTAAATTGTCTTCCCAAAAAATATTTAATTAAAAATTCTTAACATTTAATAAAGGCATTTAAGGTTGATATCATAATTAATTAAAAAGTCTGAAAATGTAGAAAGAAATATAAACAATTAGACACCTTATTAAGTATAGATTTAAAATGAATAGAACTTAACTAGTTTATAACAGGAGGAATGGAAAAAATGAAAAAATAAAAATATCTTGAAAAAAGTAAGTTAAAAGTAAGAGTACTTCACGCTTAAAATACTTGTACTATTTTAGTTGTAATGTCCTTTCACTTTCACTGTACCAAAAAAGAAAACAAATACTTGTATTCCCAATGCAAGTCATCTTCTCCATTTACTCATCTTCTTAACTTCATCTTACTCATTCCAACCTGCAAGTTGCGGTTTTCCGAGCTCATTCACATGTCAAAATATGGTTTTCACTAAACTGACGGGTTTATTTCGAGCAGTATTATCATCAAAACACAATCTTCATCACATAAACCCGATTCATCACATCTAAAATTAGGAAACGTGACTTTTTGGGCGAGATACGTTTCCCCAAACGTTTCCTAGATAAGGATCGGCGTACCCCATGTGAAGAAACGTTTCCACTTTTCCGGGGACGTTTCCCAGGCGTTTCCTCGCGTTTCCCGGCGTTTCCCGTTTCCGGGACGTTTCCGGTACGTGATACGGCATCCCAGCGGCGTTTCCGTGTATCCTAGGAATGCACCCTTGCAATACCTTCTCGTAAGAAGGCACTGCTATGAAACTGTTGCTAACATTTAATCTTGTGCCATGATTGACACCCTTGCAATACCTTCTCGTCAATGTATTCTGAAACTTTAGCCGCCTCCAAATGCAAACCTCCATCAAAACTACATCTCTCGAAGCGCTTCTTCAAGAGCCACAAAAAGCTCAGTCTATACACATCATGCTTGGTCTCCAGTTTATAAACTAATCAGACTTTGTAGCTTTCTCAGGAGTAAGAAATGTTACTCGACCACAATTTTCATTATCTTGACCACTCATGTTGAGCCTATGACTGTACAAATGTTGCCAGATGCGTGTTTCTCGAAAAAAAAACACAAGATCTATTCGTCAACATCATTTGGACCATGAAGAAATATATCAGCTGTTGACATTTCTTTTCAAGTTCCAAATGCTTTATTCAGCAAGAGACATGTCTGCCAGGAAACAAACACTCTCCAAACATTCAACTTACATAGTCGGAAACCCGTTCCATGTGTTCAGATGATGCAAATAAGTTGACTTCATTATGGTCAACACAAACTTCCAACCTGAACTGATCATCGTTAATGGCATCCTTGATTTGTGACAGAAAATACCTTGAACCCAAGTATGACTTCCCACAAAACTGTTTCAATAACATAGTTCCAAACCCGTTAACACCTTCCACTGCAGTTCATTGCTTTTACATTCTATCCATGTGGGATAAACTTTTGAAATAAATTAACAATTCATGCTTCACACTAAAGAAACGTAAGATCACAAAGTATGACTTCCCACAAAACGTAAGATCACAAAGTAGATTAAAAATCATGTGGAAACTTTAAAAAAGTTAACGTTTTACATCTTAAGCACCAGACTGGATTTGACTATCTTTTATCACTACATTTTTTTAACTAATATATGTATTTGGGTCATCTTTCTTTTTTGGATAAAAGGATTATGCCCGATGTGGTAATGAGCCCACCCTTTCGACCTAAAAATAAAAGAGTTAATTGCATTTTTAGTTCTTGTGTTTTGGCCAAATTGCAGGTTTGGTCCCAAAATTTTGAAAATGCAACGATAGTTCTCATTTTGGGGTTTAGGTTGCATTTTCCACTCGTTCAATTTGCTAGCCACATTCCATCACGGTCTTTGAAATTGACTTGAATGATTGAAAGATAAATGAATTTATAAACAGTTCATTGCTTTTTCATTTTATCCATGTGGGTATACTATATGTCGACCAAACTAAATGAAACCAATCGACTTCGTTGCCACGGTCTCGAACGCTATGCCACGCATTCTGAACAGAGAAAGTAGATAAAGTGCCATCAAACAATTTCCAATGTAAAGTATCCACATGCTCATCATTTAACGTGGGCACCAGTACCTGATTAAGAATGGGAAACAAGTTGAACCATGGTGTAGGCCATGCCCACGATCCATTTACCGCCACATTTCCCACCGTATCTTGAAGATCAAAACCCGCATTACTTATGGCTCTATAAGAATAGTGATTCATCAAGGGGATGTGGTAATTCCAATTATCAAACCAAACTGAGGCCTTTTCACCTTTGCCTATTAGTCTATTACGTACTAGAGACGTGGACTAATTTCATTTCGAATCCCCAACTCACGTTTGCCATAAGATGAACATCCCAAAAGTTACGTTGTTTCATCTTGTATGCGTGTATCCACCTTACCCACATGGACTCTTTATGAGATATAAGCTTCCAAATATGTGTAGACATCAATGCAACATAAAACTTGTCAAGTCTACGAATTCCAAGCCCGCCTTCAACTTTAGGAAGACAAACATCCTCCCATGACAATTTCGCTTTCCCTGGCTTCATTTCCCCTTGGCACCAAAGAAAACCACATATCAATTGCTCTATATCGTGAATTATACCGGCGGGAAGAATAAAAACGGCCACCTTTCTAATGTCTTCACATATTAATCAAATACCAGCAGGGTACCCGCGCGATGCGACGGCGGGTATCATGTAATAAAAAATTTAGCGAGCAATGTTTTCTAGTTATATGCGTTTTGTAACAATATCTTTACAAATAACGGGATTTTAAGTAAAAACGAACTATTTCATATAAAAATAGTAGGGTGCACATGCGATACTTCAAAGGATTAATTTAATATCTCCCCCTACTTTCATGTTTAATTTCATATATACCTTAAGTACAATTACTGAATGTATAATGTACAATATTTTTTAAGCATGTTTGGATAAATATGAAAATTTTAAATAAAAGAATGAGAGATATGGAATTGCCCCTACTTTAAAAATATAAAAACGATACACGGTAATATTGTGAAGATAGTTAGATACGCCCAACATCAATTAATTAACAAAAATTTCTGATTTAGCCCATACTAACTAAAAATTCGCAGCCAAACTTTAAAAAAATCTGGCAAGCCCATAATTATTATCCAATGTCCAACCTAAGTCCACAACAAACCCTACACCCTTTAGACTATCAATTCTTCATTACTCTAATTTAGTGGAACCCTAAACACACATCGCATATTCAAACGTCCCCATCCAACCTTTTCTCTCCATATAAAAAAAAAAAACTTGCACTCACCAAACTCAACGAAAGTCTGTTGTGATGGCCAAGTAGCATAAGGATTGCTATCGGTTGGAGTCGCCCATCCGGTGTTATCACCAACTGAGTTGGTTGCCGCAAACACGCTTGTTACTGATAACATGGCTAAAAGCTAAGCTATCCAATTATCCAAAGCTTGACAAAATGATTATTTCTCATTATCATATCTTTAAGCTAAAGTGACATTCTTATGTCTCTATTAGAAACTAGCTACATGTAAGAGCAACAAATGAATAATGAGAAAATATCGTCGCTATAAAGTATGAACAAAGCCCTATAAATCCAATAAAATGTTTGGAAGCCTAAGTAAAATGAATACAAAAATTACAAAACCAATAAAATGTTCAAGAACACTACATATAATCATTCCCAACCTAATTTTACATAAAAACCTCATGTGTGTGTGTGTGTATATATATATTTCATTCTTTTATCTTCCGAAGTGGGACAAAGATATCTATTGGAAGGAGAGGATAGTTTGATTTGCGTAAAGTTGTGTTCATCTTATTTATTGTGGTTGTATCCATGCATTTTTATGGCAACATGGTCACCCACCATGGAATTCGAGTATTCAACTTTTCTTTACCAACAATACCCTAAACGAGTACTAATTACCCGAAATGGGCAAGCTAATTGTAAATGCGTCTCAGTTATAAACATTGGTGGCATTGGTGAGGTTATTCCAAACCTAACCGTTTACCCATTTGGCCGTTACCCACATTCCAACACTCCTTCATATATCGACAACCTTTTCCCGATTCATAGTAATGGAGCACGTCATTCAATGTCGACAACATTTTTCCGACTACCGACTTGTTTAGATATATGGGTTAACCCATATAATCCGCCAACTTGTTTTGATATTGCGTTGACAATAGTCACACGACTGTCTAATTTACTCAAACACAATCGTCACCATTATTGGATGCTGCTGCCACTATACTCTCAATAGTATACGTTTGATTCTGTTAACCGTACTCACTTGGACTCGATGGACGAACTAAAGCAGCCCACTTGTTACAAAACTTGGCCACGTTCAGTCCGTCATGCCTAAAAAATCCCTCGTTAACTTGGAATGAGTCATTTTCACACTAAACATGAAAACAAAACTTACAAAATCATTATAGGAATGATGTTAGTGAGGTTTTACATACCTGTTCGTTGCACCGGGACTTCTCCATATGTTTATGTTTATGTTTAGTATGATGATTATCTTTTAGCCCGAATTAGAACCTACTTAGAAATGCTAATTTTTTCTTTAAGAACAGGTGACTTAGTCTAGCTAATAAAGAAGGATAACTTAATTAGCTTAATCATGTTAATTATTATTTCACTATAATTACACCTAATTTGATATAAGCGTTAATTT
This sequence comes from Chrysanthemum makinoi, assembly GCA_910596185.1. Taxonomy (NCBI): domain Eukaryota; kingdom Viridiplantae; phylum Streptophyta; class Magnoliopsida; order Asterales; family Asteraceae; genus Chrysanthemum; species Chrysanthemum makinoi. The sequence continues at coordinate 29,313,383 of OU343221.1, read as the reverse complement.
TTTGTCAACCAGTTCATTACTAGAAAATTGGGCAACACTGACAGACTCACTGATGGAAGCGAATCCGTCGGTAATCACCAACGGATTACTGAAATAAAGTGTTGCTTCGATTAATCGTAAGTGTCATACACATCATTAGGCAACCATTGTTTTGGTAAATTTATTCTTAACCGAATCAGTGAAGATTGGTGGGTGTTAGGAATTGTGCGATGGGGTTTTTTCAGATTACAATTTGACACTTCACATATATGTGCTAAAATTAGTAGCTGGTTATTTGTCACATCCCAAAAATGGCGCAGCGGAATGACATTTACGGGGTATGACTTCATAACCAAGAACACAAGGTGTCAAAATAGAGAAATACTAAATGCATTCATCACAACGCAAGTCAAGCTACAATGATCCATAATAAGGTGGATACAAGTCTTACTACATAAGTTCACAATAATTAAGTCTTAAAGGGGGCATTTCCAAATGCACAACTCCTCGGGAACACAGCCCGGTAGAGTCTTGTCTTATGTCTGCTAGGCCAGACCAATACTCAACCTTCTAATGCAACTTCATTCTTAACACCTGAAAATGGATACTCGAAAACGTCAACATAAAGTTGGTGAGCTCGTAGGTTTAAGAGTTAAACCACAAAGCTGTGCTTAGTAGTGTAGGACAATAGTGAGCAAGATATGCGAATATGAAACACAGTGCTAGCGACAACTGAACCTACCAATAATGTTACACACATGTTACCAATTGTGGGGAGCTACCCCAGATAGTACTATCAACTTGTTTCGGCTCCAACCGGAGTTAAACAGTTGCGCATATATGAAACACAATTTATCATCACAAAGTAGTCACATATATCAATCAAACGCACATATTGTCCAAAATTATGTAAACAGTTTAGCACAGCATAAAAACAGTTAAAACATCATTTGAGTACCATTTTCCCCCAAAGAAAACATTATGAAAAAGGGGCTACGAGAACTCACCTCAAACAGAGTAATACGATGAAATCAAATGTGTGCACGAAAATCGAGACGCGCTACTTTATCCGCAACCTAAAGTTATGATATGTCTTAGGTTCAACAAAATCGTTGTGTATGCAATTTTATAAAATATTATATCACCCGTACACGTTTGCATGAAAGTTTAGTTGTGAAAAAGGTAGTTACGTTAGTGTGCTCGTTTATAAGTTCAATACACTTTTTTATAATATTTATCTAGTTGTTTCCGTTATTATACTATACTTGACTCAACAATTTGTATTTTAAAAAGCTTCTAATGCGTCTAGTAAATATATATAACATGTTGCTACTTTTGCTCAAGTTATCTTGGCTAAAACCGCACTTAAAATGCCCAAAATCCTCTTTAAAAAGTTCTAACAGTTTTTATATTAGTGAAAAGCTGTCAAAAATTTATATTTCGTCAACAACTTCATTTGGCCATAACTTTCTCGTTTTAGGTCCGTTTCTTAAGTTCTATATATCCCCGTGAAGGTATTTATGTATAGTAACAAGTTTTTAGTGTCCCGACTAGTCTAACCAACTTTTAATGTCCAGTTTTATCATTTGAAAAACTCTAACAGCAACGTTTTGCTTCAGGAAAATAGTTTTCGTCACCTAACTTAAAACTAGCATAACTTCTTCGTTATAAGTCCGTTTTAACCCGTTCAAGGGACCACGTTTTCGTTATTAAGTCTATTTACTATTTATTTAGTCAAAAAATACTCAAAACCACTGATTTTTTCTGTATTTAGTCGAATGGAACAGCCTATATTTTATTTAAATGTTAAACGCGTTTCTTAGCTTCTATTACCAAAAATCAACTCCATATCAATCCCAAAGCTATTCTAACTCTTTCACCGATTCCTCAATAATTAAAAATAGTGATTTAACAACTTGGTTAGCAATATGTAAAGTTTAATTCATCATAGTTATAAAATTACGCAAACATGTACATGGTGATATCATAGTGTATGTAAACCATAAGTCATGAAATTTATATAATGCAAAGTGTGTAAAGTTTATAAAAATGGTGTAGTGACTTACTTGAACTTAGAAGGTGTATGTGAAGAACTAAGAACACTAATGTACCCAAGTTATTACTCCAAAACCCTTGTAAATTAACTAGTATACCCAAATAAGTAAATATAAACACTTTAACTATAAAACCCAACTCTCTTTCTTCCTTTTTCTTGCCTAACGGAATATGTAGAGAGAAAAGTAGGAGTATAAGAGTTTTTCTTGTGAAAATGAAAGTTACTTGCATCTTTCTTTTATAACATGGCAAGATAAGGTCTTTATTATATAATAAGACTCTAGTTAGAATAGGGCAATATAAAATTTGCATGGGAAATGTGTTTTGTGTTGTGTTTGTCGTGGGTTGCAAAGAAAAGGGGGACAAGACATGCTTGGTCTCCTTGAATCTTGGAGGTCAAAGTGAAAAGGTAAATTAATAAGCATAGTTTATGCATTTAAATATTTTCATAGGGACAATAGGGTGGCTAGTTGTCAAAATATTAAAAAGTGTATGTTATCTTGTATAAAATATATTATGTGAGTGTATTGGGTAGTAAAAATTAGGTATTGAGTATTAGTTTTGTAGTTAAAGTTAAATATACACATTTAAGGGTTTATAATAAAAGAGTTATATAAAGTGTAAGAAAATAAACTTTTGCAAGTTTGTAGGGTTTTAGAGTGTATAAGAATGTATTAAAAATAATTGTTGGGAGTATTGGGTGCTTTGTGCGTTTATGCAAATCGTGAAAAGCGTTTATTGAATTAATTAATCGTACGAAAGAAAAAAATGCAATTGTCATAGCAACTAAATTATGAATTGAAGAAGTGACAATGTACACAAAAAAATATGCAGACTAAATCTTTGTCCAAAGTCATAGTGCACAAGAGGGTGATTTATTGTTTACGCGAATAATGGTGAATAGATTTTCAGTTTGAGGTTGAGTAAGGACCTGTAAAATTGCGGGTTGTTATAGTCTACCCCCGTTAAGAGAATTTCTTCCATGAAATTTAGCTAGTACTACTCATGGGATTCATTTCCTCAAAAAGGTGTGGGTACTTAAGTCTCATCTGATCCTCTCGTTCCCAGGTAAACTCAGGTCCTCGCTTAGAATTCCATCGAATCTTGACGATAGGAATCTTTCTACGTTTCAACTTTTTGATCTCACGTTCCATGATTTCTACTGGTTCTTCTACAAAGTGCAACTTAGGATATATCTGAATCTCTTCCAATGGTACGTGTAAGGTCTTATCAGCAAGACACTTCTTGAGATTTGACACGTGAAACGTATCATGAACGGCACTCAACTCTTGGGGTAGTCGTAGTCGGTAAGCTACCGGTCCGATTCTCTCAGTGATTTTAAAAGGTCCAACATATCTAGGAGCTAACTTGCCCTTCTTTCGAAATCGTACAACACCTTTCCATGGTGACACCTTGAGCAACACCTGATCACCAACATTGAATTCTAGGGGTCTCCGTCTGTTGTCGGCATAGCTCTTCTGACGGTCACGTGCAACCTTGAGCCTATCCTTGATTTGAATGATCTTCTCAGTGGTCTCTAACACTATCTCAGGTCCTATCATTTGACTTTCTCCGGCTTCTGCCCATGCAATAGGTGAACGACACTTACGTCCATAAAGTGATTTGAAGGGTGCCATATCTATACTAGAATGGTAACTGTTGTTATAAGAGAACTCGACAAATAGAAGATGAGTATCCCAATTCCCTCCAAAATCGATGGCACACGCCCTAAGCATATCTTCTAGGGTTTGTATAGTACATTCACTCTGACCATCAGTCTATGGGTGGTAAGCCGTACTCATATCTAAATGTGTTCCTAGTGACTTCTGCAACATTTGCCAAAAGTTGGATGTGAAACGGCTATCACGATCAGATATGATCGATATAGGGACACCATGTCTTGCTACTATTTCGTTTATGTAGATTCTAGCCAATTTGTCCATCTTGTAATCCTCTCGGATTGGTAAAAAATGTGCAGACTTCGTCAATCGGTCTACGATAACCCAGATTGAATCGTGCCCACTACTAGTCCTAGGCAATTTTGTAATGAAGTCCATGGTTATCCATTCCCACTTCCATTCAGGAATTTCCGGTTGTTGTAACAAACCAGATGGTTTCTGGTGTTCAGCCTTCACCTTCGTGCAAGTTAAGCACTTGCTGACGTAGATAGCTATGTCTTTCTTCATCCCAGGACACCAATATAATTCTCTAAGGTCATAATACATCTTGTCTACTACTGGGTGAATAGAGTAACTCGTCGTATGTGCTTCGTTCATGATTAGGGTTCTCACGTCGCCACTTAATGGTACCCATATTCGGTCTACAAAGTACAGTCCACCGTCACCCTTTTTCTCCAATTGACTACCTAGACCTCGTAGTTTCTCTGTGGGTGCATCCATATCCTTAGATGCTTCTCTTTGAGCCGCTAGTATCCTATCCTTGATACCCGACTGTATGGTTATACTCATGGCTTTTACCTTCCTCGGCTTGAGTCTTTCCTTCCTACTCAAAGCATCAGCTACTACGTTCGCCTTACCTGGGTGGTAGCGAATCTCACAGTCATAATCGCTGAAGAGTTCTACCCATCTCCTTTGGCGCATATTCACCTCTTTTTGATCGAAGATATGTTGGAGACTCTTGTGATCAGTATAGATAATACTTTTCGTCCCATACAAGTAATGTCTCCATATCTTGAGAGCGAATACTACAGCACCTAGCTCCAGATCATGAGTGGTATAGTTTTTCTCATGAATCTTCAACTGTCGGGATGCATAGGCAATCACTTTGCCTCTTTGCATTAATACGCAACCAAGACCTTGACATAATGCGTCACATTACACTACGAAATCTTCGGGGCCATCAGGGAGGGCCAGAATTGGAGCATTACACAGATTGTTCTTCAAGGTTTGAAAGGCTTCTTCTTGTTCTTCACCCCATTCGTACTTCTTATTCTTTTGAGTCAGCAGGGTAAGAGGTTTGGCAATCTTGGAGAAATTCGCAATGAATCATCGGTAGTAACCTGCCAGTCCTAAGAATGAGCGGACTTCGGTTGGGGACTTAGGGGCTTCCCAGTTCTTCACTGCTTCGATCTTGCTGGGGTCCACATGAATACCATCTTTGTTAACCACATGTCCAAGGAATTGGACTTCTTGTAACCAGAATTCACATTTCGAGAATTTGGCATACAATTTCTCCTTCTTGAGTAGCTCCAGAATTAACTTCAGATGCATTTCATGTTCCTCTTTCGTCTTGGAATAGATCAAAATGTCATCGATGAATACGATAACAAATTTGTCCAGGTACGGCCTGCATGCTCGGTTCATCAAGTCCATGAAAACCGCAGGCGCATTTGTCAATCCAAAAGGCATAACTGTGAACTCGAAATGACCGTATCGAGTTCTAAACGCAGTTTTTGGGATGTTGTCTTCGTGTACTCGTAACTGATGGTAGCCGGAACGAAGATCTATCTTGGAGAAGTATCGTGAGCCTTGTAGTTGATCAAACAAGTCATCGATCCTCGGGAGAGTGTAACGATTCTTAATAGTTAGTTTGTTTAATTCCCGGTAGTCAATGCACATTCTAAACGAACCATCCTTCTTCTTCACAAACAATACTGGTGCTCCCCATGGCGAAGAACTAGGTCGAATGAAACCTTTGTCTTGGAGTTCCTTGATTTGATTAGACAACTCCTCTATTTCAGTGGGTGCCAAGCGATAGGGAGACTTTGCAACTGGCATTGCTCCAGGAATTAGGTCTATCCGAAATTCAACTTCTCGTGAAGGGGGTAATCCGGGTAGGTCGTCGGGAAATACTTCTAGGAAATTTCGAACGACTGGGATATCTTCTAGTTTCTGCACATCTGCTTTCATGCTCGTGAGGTGTCTTACTTTTTCTTCAAGTGTCTCTCCATAGACCTTAAGAAACTCACCATTTGTTAGTGGTATTCGGACCATCTTCTCATGACACACTATTTCAGCCTTATGCTTAGACAACCAATCCATTCCCACAATCACGTCGAAGCTTCCGTATCCGAATGGTATTAAGTCGATCCTAAAGGTACGGTCTTCTAATTATAGTGTGCACCCGCGAACGATCTCATTTCTTTCTACCCTTTGACCACTTGCTATTTCAATTTCGTAACTAAAGTCTAGTCTATCAGGTTCCATATTTAACAAAGGCATGAATTTAGTGGAGACAAAACTATAATCGGCACCAGAATCAAATAGCACAGTAGCATAGTGGTTGTTTAAAGAGAACGTACCTGTCACGATGTTCGGGTCCTGACGTCCTTCTTCAGCGTTCATCACAAATACCCGACCACGAGCTGGGTTACCATTGTTACCACGGTTTGCATTGTTTCCACCAATTGCTAAAGCCTGATTCTGGTTGTTCTGAACTTGTCCTCGTGTCCCAATCAACCTAGGACACGCGTTCCGAAGATGATTTGGGTTTCCACACTCATAACATGCCCTTGGGTTAACGCTATTTATTGGTGCCACCAGTTTAGCGACTGCCCGACAATCTTTTGCCATGTGACCACCCTTTTTGCAATTGAAACACACTTGACATGGTGTAGTCTCCGGGTGATGGTAGTTACATTTGGCACACTTGGGGTGAGAACCCACATAACCTTTCTTGTCCGTGGTTGTTGCTACGAATCCTTTTCCCCATTTCGCTTTCTTATTGTCACCCTTTGCACTTCCTTGTTTACTTGGCTCGCTCACCACCTTCCTCTTATCACCACTCTTGGAGAACTTCCCATTCCTGACCATTTCATCTATTAAGGTTGCAGATTTCAGTATTGCACTCTGAATAG
>OU343221.1:29242179-29306433 GCA_910596185.1 Chrysanthemum makinoi | reverse complement strand
GATCAGGTGCAGGTATAGTCCTTTCAGACCTACGAATGGGAACAACTTCAGGAGGAGCACCTAAGCTTTCAGGTTCTTCTTGAAGTTGGCTAGTATTTTTAGAAGGTGTTGTATCTTCTTGATCATATTCCAGATCATATACTCTCCCACTGAGTTCTTGAGATATGAGATTCCTTTCAAGGAAATCTCCATACCTAGCTACAATGACTTTATTCTCAGCTGGGTAGTAAAAGTAGTAACCCATAGTTTCCTTAGGGTATCCTACAAAGATACACTTAACAGATCTGGCTTGGAGCTTATCAGGTGTGTCACGTTTAACAAACGCTTCACATTCCCAGACCTTTAAGTAAGAAAAGTTGGGAGCTTTTCCAGTCCATATTTCATATGGAGTTTTAACAACCTTCTTTGTTGGAACCATATTCAAAATGCGAATAGCAGTTTCAAGGGCATAATCCCAAAAAGTAAAAGGTAGAGTCGTAAGTTCAAACATTGATCGTACCATGTCAAGTAAGGTACGATTTCTCCTTTCAGATACACCATTTTGTTGTGGAGTATAAGGAGATGTGAGTTGTTGGATAATTCCACACTCAGCTAAGTAATCTTTGAACTCTTGACTTATATACTCACCACCTCTATCGGATCGAAGAGCTTTAATCTTCTTACCGAGTTGTAATTCTACTTCACTTTTGAAAACCTTAAATGTTTCAAAGACTTCATGTTTATGTTTAAGTAAATAAACATAACCATAACGACTGAAATCATCCGTAAAGGTTAAGAAGTAGGAAGCACCGCGTTTTGACACATGTCTAAGTGGACCACACACATCATTGTGTATCAATCCAAGTAGATCAGAAGCCCTTTCCACTTGTGGTGAAAAAGGTTTCCTTGTCATCTTCCCAGCTATGCAAGACTCGCATTTGTCAAATGATTCATCATTGACCATATGTAAAAGCCCATCGTGTTGCAGCTTTTCCATGCGTTTCTTGCCAATATGGGCAAGGCGAAAGTGCCAAAGATAAGAAGAGTCACAGTTCAACTTGTTCTTCTTATTGCTAATGCTATACAACGAATTATTTCCATTAGATATACAACTATCCATATCAATTTCAAACACACCAAGAATAGGAATTGCATTAAAGTAAAAAACATTATTTAAAGAAACTGAAATTCCATAACTTGTAAAAGTGTGCACAAAACCAATATCTTTTAACAAAGAAACTGAAATAACACCCCTAACAATGGAGGGTGCATAATGACAATTATTTATTTCTAAAATTAAGCCCGAAGGCAACACTAAATCAAAAGTCCCTATGGCTTCGACAGCTGCACGCTTTCCATTGCCAACGTACAAGTATCTTTCTCCACAGGTCAGCTTCTTTGCCCCTCTAAGTCCCTGCGATGTATTACAGATGTGAGTACCACATCCTGTATCATATATCCAGGAATTTTGCTTATGAGGAAAAGAAAATAATTCAAACATAAAAATACGTGATGAGCTAGGCACCATCTTATTTTTATTCTGAAGGCACTCATTGAGATAAACTGGACAGTTCCGCTTCCAGTGACATGGTGAGTTGCAGTGGTGGCAGTTTAAATCCTTCTTAGGATTCTCCTTTTTCTTTCCAGGGTTCTTCTTAGGAGCTGGTGGGATGACAACTTGCTTCCCCTTTCCTTTTCCTTTCCCTTTCATATCTGCTTGCGGCTTAGGCTTATTCACCCTACCACCCTGTATTGCGAGTACAGCAGGTGTAGGAGCCTTCTTTGGCAATCTCTTCTCGAAGTCTACAAGCATTGCATGTAACTCATTCACTGTCTTCCCCGTGCAATGCATGTTAAAATTGCGGACAAAATCACCAAATCGATCCTGATTAAGGGAGTGATTGATGAGGCCGACACATACATCATTCGAGTAACCACAGCCGAGCTTCTCCAATTGATCCAAGTGATGTTTCATCTCAAGGACGTGGTCGGAGACAGATTTGCCAACCTCCTGCTTGCAGCTATGAACCTTTTCAATAAGTTCATATAGTTCAGCTGCAGGTGGCTTCTCAAACATACGTTTGAGTTCATCTAGCATGCTCATAGGCGGATAGTGCTCATATTGTTTTTGCAATTGAGCAGACATCCCCGAAAGCATTAGACACGCCACATCATTGTGCTTCTCATATTCAACACGATATGCCTCTTGTTCAAGAGCAGTTGCCGTGTTGGGAGGAGCATCAGGCAGAGGTGTAGTCAAAATTTCAACCCTTTTGGCAACACGAAGGATGATCCTAAGTGAACGATGCCAATCATTGAAATTAGGGCCATTCAGCTTGTCCCTTCCAATCATATCTTTGAAAGCGGCACTCAGTAAGCTCATAGTGTTTTCAGATTGAGCCATCTACAGAAAAAGTTCAAAAAACCATAATTAGTATTTTGATAATTTTCCTTTTCAATAAACAATTAAATACCCAAGGTTCATATTCATATAACCAATTAATATTTATTGAAAACTAGGATCCAAATTGTCATAATTTCATTACGTCAGTTGATCTGCTAGTAATGAACCTTATACAAAATGGTAGAGCATTTGCTCAATTGCCAATATCAATTGCAATTCCTAGATTTATGGGATTTACATATAGCCAATATCAATCGCCATGTAAACATGTTTTATCCCATCTTATGCCTTGAGTTTCCAGTTCTCACTGCCTAACTCAATTAAGTTGTCCAACTTAAGAAACTGCAAAATCGTCCATGCCCGTTCTCACGACACGTGGACATTTTACCCTTCGATTACGATTTAAATCACGTTCTCACGCAAATAAAAGGTAATCTTAGGTGTTTCCGTTTCATTGGATGGCATATAACTTAAATTAAAGGGTAATAGTTTTGATGTTAAATCAAATATGTACAAAGATGTCATGCATTCATCTTTGTAGCATAGTTTTTATTAAAACATTTATATCTTGTTTTAATGTATAAGCTTTTCATCATCAAACTTTAATTGAGGTATTGGGTTCACCAATCAAGGAATTTAGTGTTAATTATCATCCATTATACCGTACTTTTGCATAAGTGTAAACACTTAGTGTTTCGGATAATTACCACCGAAGTGGCGCATGGAATTAAAACTAATTCGCCCTTAAGATGAGCTTGCACATTTAATGGCTTACTAAGTAGCTCCACTCGAACTTACAGAGGGCAGAGGACCAGGTACGCGCTAAAGCACAACCTTAGACATCCTTTCAGTGTGATTGTGCGCACTTCTTTAAACCCTTTTATTAGTTCATTCTCATGGGTGAGCCTTTCAGACCATTTGTACCAAAGTCATCAATCAATTAAACGATTATGATTACTATTTTTAAAAATACATGTTTCACCATTGTTTAGGTCAGTTTATTTTTCTTGTAAAAATACCCTTGTTACACATAACAAACAAGCAAGTATTTATAAAAATAAACAATGAATGCATAACAAATAAAAGTCATGCATATCAAATAGCCACATGCAAACGTTTTTGATAAATCCTATTAATAACCAATTCTAGATCTGTCAATATGCATATATTTAATTAAGACTTTCACCCGTTTTCATCTATGTACAAGGTGAACCACATGCATCGATTCATCGATTGCGCAAGTCAAAATTAAATACATACCACATAGCACATAATTGATTAAATAATAATTATTGAGGTCTTCCCCAATTTTAGATCTATCATAATTTAGTGTATATCACTTAAACAAGAAAGACATACAATAAAAGCAGATCCATGATAAAACATGCAGATAATTATCATGGACATAAAATTACACTTAACAATTAATGCAATTAAATCAAAGTTACGCATATACACATAAAGTTGCATGCATCTTAGGGTTTCTAATCCAATTAAAACAATAGTTTACAAAACCCTAATTAGGGCACCATAAAAAACCCCCCCCCCCCTAAATAATTAGGGTTTAGGTTTTGCAAACCCTAGATCTAAGCATACAAATAATAACACATTCATGTTTATTTTAATTATGTGTTTCAGTAATTAATTACTTGTTATACAAGGCTCGTGATGCCACTGTTGAGTTTATAATATATAAAACATACAATAAACATAAGACATCAAGAGTACACAGCGGAAGACTTAAGATCATAACAAATAAATTAATTAACTGAAAGTATGCGTAACGTACCTCTTGCGAATGTCAAATCCCTCGAGCAAAGCAAAACAACCCTCGAGCAAAGCAAAACAAAGAAGTACTTATTGGTGTAACAATAATGTCTTACAACCACGTTCTTGTACACACGAATTAACCAAACGAATCAAGCGATTGCTAGATCTAACACAAGTCCTCGTTTAAGAAAAACGAAACCAAACTCCCTTACTATTGGGGTGTTCGGCCGATTATAGGACAAGAGAGAGGAGAGGAGAGATCTAGGGTTAATTCAATGCACAAGTGTATGAAACCCTAGAACCTAACCCTCTTTATATACTAGTAGGTAAACTTTGGGAACAAGTTAGGGATTAGGCCTTGGAAAGCCCCATATGGCCGGCCATGTAGACAAGCCCAAAGGAAATCCATAACTTTTCCAAGTTTTCCATTTCTAGTCCTTTCTCTTTTCATTTAACGGTCGTTAGTCATTTTTCCGTTAAATACTTAACGATCGTTAATCGGACTTAATGTGCAATAATTAATCGTAAACATAAACATTAATTATTTAATTTTAATTCTCATTCGCTAATGTGTGCAATCCCGTGGTCACGAGTTCGAATCCGGACATTCACATGTTTGTAAATATATACATTTCCAACAATCTTTTCATTCTAATTATTTTCCATCGATGTGGGACAAGGTGTTGAAGTAGTAAATTAACCACTCATGAAAGACACCAGATACAAAACTAAAACTAAATTAATTTTAATCCTTTTTTTGCATATTGCATCTTTAAAACGTTTGGTTTGGTGTCTAAATGGTCTTGTGCTTCACGTGTATCGTGTTTTTTGCATATTGCATCTTTTTTGCGTAATTTATGACCCATATCGTTTGGTTTGGGCTTGTAATCCACGGTCAACATTTACTATGTCTTATACAATGACACTGCATCAATACATTTTTTTTTATTTGTGTAATTTATGACCCATATTATGAAAAAGAGTTAAACAAAAAGAAATAATATATATTAAGAAAATGAAATCAAACAAGTTAGACACAACAGAAAAGTTTTTGTCAAGTTCAATATCTGACCATACGAGGCTACAAAGGAAAAGTATGTGAGTTGTGGGCGTCACATATATGCCCTATGAAGTAATGTATGGTGAATGTTAGTATGTCACGTCCACAAAGTTAAAGTTTAGTAAATACATACAGTATAATAGTCACAAACTAGAACTATCTTTTTCCCAAAATTGTGGCTCAGAAAGAGTCCAACAAAAATAGAAGGAACACTTTTGAGACCGATTGAGCATGTTTGATCAAGTACATGCATCATCCTTGCACGAGTGTGAGTAATGACTCTTCCGTTGAGACAAACTTTGATAATAAACTCATATGCCACAGCTAAAATCCATATGACGTCCATAAAAAATCTGTATAACTTGAGGCTGCAAAAAGATATGATCCTTTGAATAGAGAATGATAATGCAAAAAAGAGATGCGAAAAAAAGCCCAGACGATGCAACAAGTTGGTTTTTGTTGCATCTTCCACTAGTTCCTTTTGCACAACAGAAAAGTTGAAGTTATAAAAAGTTCACTATATTTACTTTCTATCTATGTGGGATAAGCTTTTGAAATAAATTTACAAACCATGTAGGAAACTTTAAAAAGTTAATATTTTACATATAAGTACCAGATTTGATTTAAATATCTTTTATTATTAGTGTATATTTTTATTTTTTAACATGCGTTTCCGACTCGACATTGCGAGCCAACTAATCACAGGGCAACTACCCTTTTGGATAGCCCGGACTCAGTGCATGTGAACCTCGTTTTGGTCATCTTTCTTATGTATTTACGTATCTATTTTAGTTCATATACTTTCCATCCATGTGGGACAACTTTTTGAAGTAAATTAACAAATCATCTAAGACGATTAAGAAACATAAAATCACAAGCAGATTCAAAACCATATAACCTTGGTAATTCTATAGTCATATGGTTATTTGGGATAATGTAAACATAAATTTAGTTATTTTGTAGCTCAAAATCAAAACATATACTGTCTCTAGCATAACTTTCAGTGTGTACAAGTTCCGCAAATTATCATTATTGAACATTCTTGTGACAAGTGACAAGTGAAACCTATCATAAATTCACAACCTTATGTTGTATCTGGTATATATAAGATCTATAACTTTACCGAAAACCATATCAGATAGTTAATTATATTAAAATAGAACTTGGACCTATGAAGGTCTCTAACTTGCGACACTAGCTTATTAGTACAACACTTTAACCAGTTAATGTAAGAGACTTATTTTGAACGAGCTAGATGCGTATATTAACTGGTAAGCTCGAAAGTTGTTCCCGTCCCTATCTTGGGAGATTCCAACCATCCCTCCTTAGTCCTTACTAACACAGAAAGCAACATGGGAAAACTTGGAAAACAGTAGAAAACAAGGTACTATTTGAAAAGTTTGGGGATGATATATGCAAAGAAAAAAAGGGTAATTTATTAACTTTTGCTTTAAATAAACATCTCAAAACTAAATGGCAACAAATCTGCTGTAGCACAATCATATTCTTCAATTGAAGAGTAACTCCGACTCTCTCATTCTTAAATTAAGAATACCATTCTCAAGAGTCCCAGGTTCGAGTCCTGGCAGCAGAAATAACTTTTTTCTTTTTCACACATAAATTTTTTTGGTAAAGGTTAAAAAAAATATATGGCCCATGCAGGTCTCGAACCTGCGACCTTCGGGTTATTAGCACGACGCTCTAACCAGCTGAGCTAATAGGCCTATTTGTTTGGATTTTTAGTGTTTCTATACTTAAACTGTAAGTGGCCATATGTTGGTTAAGAAACAGAATGGTTCATGTGAATGACCTGAAGGTGAACCATATTTCTAAAAATCTTTTTTGGTTAATTTGTAAACAGAATTTAGTTGGTGCCTATTTCTTGATTTTAGTTGGTTATTTTGTAGCTCAAAACCAAAACATATACTGTCTCTAACATAGCTTTCAGTATGTACTAGTTCCACATATTATCATTATCTAACATAAACAGCTAATTTTAATCAAGATAATAACTTATTTGATACTTAAAAGTCAAATAATTCATTAAAGTTGTGGTAAAAAGAAATAGTACAAAAAAATCGAAACAAGGAGAGACAACCAGCACAATTTTTTTTTTTTTTTTTTTTAATGATTATCTTCTTGAGACTTTTAACCTACAATCACTTGAAATTACAAAAACGCTTCCTATCAATGCGGGACGCTATTGTAATAGTTAAACAAATCATTGAAGATTTTGTGTCACGTTGTTTGCCTTTTTTTTTTTTTTTTTTTTGGTAAAGGGTTTCGATACCCGGTGAATAGAATAAATAAAATACAATGTTTAGTTACATGGGAGAGTGGTGATGAGTCACTCTAAACCAATTGCAAAAGCAAGCTACCTATATGAACGAACAAGCTCGAACATAACAACCACTTAAAACAAATTAACAAGATATGAACTTAGAAAAAATAAACCATGGAGCACCTATGTATCCAAGAGCATATCTTTAAGAAAGAAAACATCGCGTTATATTAGTTGAGATATTCCACTTGCGTAACGTATCCACCACCTTTTGCGTTTTCTTGAATCGTATAGTGGTCATCTTCAGCCTCACGATCTCCATGATAATATCGCACACCTGTTCTTCTCGTCTAGTATCTTTGGAATAAAGGCGGTTATTCCTCTCTTGCCATATGTAGTACGAGGAAGCGGCCAAAACCAAACGACTAACAATGTTCCCTATGGAAATTACACAACGAGATAGGTAATAACCAAGAAGTGATATCCGTTAACCTTGGTAACATAACCTGTAGACCAGCCTTTACGGGTTACTTGCTTAAACACTTCAAGTTATGATGTTACCTCTCCAGGTGCAATGTGCGCAAGAATTTCTAAAGTTGCTTATATAAACACTTGCGGTTTCATTCGATTGATAAGATACGAGTCGAGTGAGAGTGACACATACAACGATACAAGTTCTTGATGATAACATATTTCTCAACCAGTAAGGAAAATGGTTCACTTTTGAGCTCAAAATCAGTCTCTGACTATTTGAGCCTTTATAGTTATGTACTTGTTTGTAACCTCCAATATTAACAAGTGTTGAATGATTAAAAATCGATATAACGTCTATCACAAAAATTAACGGTACAACTTGAAATTGCCTGTGCATGGTGATGTGGGTAGAAGAAAAGGTATCAAATCACAACCTTTTAACTACAATGCAAGACAAATTTGGTTGAAAAATAACAATTAAAATAGCTATATTATTTTAAACATATGTATTGTAGTTAGCTGAAAACGAAACTAAACAAGCCTTGATAGTTTTAGCATAATCGCGTTCGGTTTTGGTTTCTAAATGGCTGTACTTCATGAGTATCATGTTTTGGGGCATAAAGTTAAAACATTCGTTTTGTTATCATGGGTGTTTAGGCTTAAACCATTTGAGCCCATTCGTTTTTACCCTTGATCGTTTGGTTTATAATATTCTATTAAGGTTCGTTCTTTGTTCGATTTTTGGCTTGTAAATTGTAATCCACACATCGTATTTATGACTTGTGTTATAGTTATATGTAGTTACGACCATTTCAAACTGTTATTTTACAATGTATGAATATAAGTTTTGTAACAATTTGCGGTAATTTATGACCCATGTTATGAAAAAGAGCTAAATGAAAGGAAATTACAGAAAAAAAAGATAACAAGATAGGACCACACAATCAAATATTTTGTGAACTCACTACCTGGTATTTATTTAACATATAAATTACACTTCAACTTATAAAGAGTTTACTACGTTTACTTCCTATCTATGTGGGATAAGCTATTGAAATTAAAAACAATCTAATTGAAAAAGCTTGGAACCCCGCCCTTTGTTATACATTGGTAAACATAAAACAAAGAAAAAATGGGTGTCGATTTTGTTACACCAAAAGCTCCCACAAATTGCAACGCTACCATAAGTTCATATTTGATACTAAAAAAAAGCCAATTTCTGGTTTATAAACCAATTTATGCTCTAATGGTTTTCTCGGCTCTGCCATTATTTTAGCAGCCTTGGCAGATATCTTGATTTGACTGACACCCTTGCAATACTTTCTCGTCAATCTGTTCCAAAGCTTTAGCCGCCTCCAAATGCATACCCCCATCAAAAATATATCTCTCAAAGCGCTTCTTCAAGAGCGACAAAAAGCTCAGTCTATACACGTCATGCTCGGTCTGCAGTTTATAAATTTATCCTCTTTTGTCACATTTGAAAGAAACCCTTAAACTAATCAGACTTCGTAGCTTTTTCCGGGGAAAGAAATGTTTTTCATTATCTTGACCAATCAATCCCGTTGAGCCTATGGACTGCACAAATGTTGCTAGATGCATGTTTTTCCAAAACAGACAAACGCTCTTTTTCGTCAACATCATTTGGACCATGAAGAAATATATCACCTTGTAGACACTTCTTTTCGAGTAAATGCTTTATATCAGCACCAACACCAAAAAGAGCTATAGGTGGGGAGACATCTGCCAGGAAACAGACACTTCTCCGAACAATCATTTAGTTGCCACTTTCCATCACGGTCCAATACTCAATTTACATACTTGAAAACTCGTTCCATGTGTTCACAGTTTAGATGATGCAAATAAGTTGACTTCATTATGGTCAACATAAACTTCCAGGCTCACCCGATCATCATGAATGGTATCCTTGATGTGTGACATAAAATACCTTGAACCCAAGTTTGACTTCCCACAAAACATTTTAAGCAATATAGAAACATTTACAGAGGCCTCCAACCAATATAGCAGGTATGCCAATTTGGCCATTTTAAATTTGGTGCTATTTGTTTATCTGTAAATGAAGATCAACAAATCTAGTTCCAAGAATCCAATACCGTATGTTAAATTAAATGTTTTGCATTGGAATAATCTAATATTTTGTATTTGGTAGTTATATTTCATTACTCGTAATGATGTTATATTTCCTTTAAGAATCTAACTACTAAGATTTTTCATTTGATATTACACGGGTCGATTTACAGATACAAGTTTCGGATGATGACATCTTTGGATCCGGGCTTAACAATAGGAAAACGGTTCACTTTTGAGCTTGAAATCACGCTCTTGTGGCGCACCGTCTATTTGTGCCTTTATGGTGATGTACTTGTTTGTAACCTCTATTAGTAAGTGGTGAATGATAAAAAAATGGATATTTAAAATGGCCAAATTGGCATACCTGCTATATTGGTTGGAGGCCTCTGTAAATGTTTCTATATTGCTTAAAATGTTTTGTGGGAAGTCAAACTTGGGTTCAAGGTATTTGGTAGTTATATTTCATTACTCGTAATGATATTATATTTCCTTTAAGAATCTAACTACTAAGATTTTTCATTTGATATTACACGGGTCGATTTACAAATACAAGTTTCGGATGATGACATCTTTGGATCCGGGCTTAACAATAGGAAAACAGTTCACTTTTGAGCTTGAAATCACGCTCTTGTGGCGCACCGTCTATTTGTGCCTTTATGGTGATGTACTTGTTTGTAACCTCTATTAGTAAGTGGTGAATGATAAAAAAATGGATATAACTTGTAGTTGCAAAAACATATGAGCCTTTAAATGGTAAATGTATGTAGAACAAAAGGCATGAAATCTGGTAGAAAATAACAATTAAAATAGGTTGTTTAAAAAATAGGCATGTATCCTAGTAAGTTCTGTTAAATTATGCCCCATTGTTAGGAGTTACTTCATGTAAGTAGTTATCTTGAATATATAAATGTGACTTGAACTTAAATACCATCGATGTGGGATAAGGTGCTGAAGTAGTAAAATAACCACTCATGAAAGACAGTAAGGAAACACACGATCATTAAGTAAATTAAATACCATGTAACTTAACTGAAAAGCTTGAAACTTAACCCCAGCCTTGGTAGTCTATTGGTAAATAAAAAATAAATAAATAAATAAATAAAATAGGAGTCGATTTTGGAAAGGATGTTGTTTATATTTTGTATTTTCGTACTTGTTTAAGAAACTTAGTTTTCGCCCTCGATGGCGATGTACCTGTTGGTAACCTCTATTAACAAGTGGTGAATGATCAAAAATGGATATAATTTGTGGTTGCAAAAACGTATGGTAAAGGTATGTAGAAGAAATAACAATCAAAATAGCTATGTTGTTTAAAAAAATAGTACTAGCAACTTGTATCTTAGTTAACTGAAACGGAAACTACACAAGTTCTGTTAAATTATAACCCAATGTTAAGTCATACGGGTCGACTGACACATACTGGGGGTTTTCATGTGATATCATACGGGTCGACTGACACAAAGTTTCTGATGATGACATCTTTGGATTCAGGCTTAACCAATAGGGAAAACGGTTCATTTTTGAGCTAGAAATCACACTCTTGTCGTGTGCTCTCTATTTGAGCCTTTATGGCGATGTACCTGTTGGTAACCTCTATTAACAAGTGGTGAATGATCAAAAATGGATATAATTTGTGGTTGCAAAAACGTATGGTAAAGGTATGTAGAAGAAATAACAATCAAAATAGCTATGTTAAAAAATAGTACTAGCAACTTGTATCTTAGTTAACTGAAACGGAAACTACACAAGTTTTGTTAAATTATAACCCAATGTTAAGTCATAAAAAAGTTAAAGTGAAAAAAGTCGAAGAAAAACACAACAAACAAGTTTTTGTTGCTAGTTTCTTGCACCCTTAATGTACAAATAGTACTAGCAACTTGTATCTTAGTTAACTGAAACGGAAACTACACAAGTTTTGTTAAATTATAACCCAACGTTAAGTCATAAAAAAGTTAAAGTGAAAAAAGTCGAAGAAAAACACAACAAGTTTTTGTTGCTAGTTTCTTGCACCCTTAATGTACAAATAACACTTGAATTTATAAATAATTCCTTATATTTACTTTTCATCGATGTGGGACAAGGCAGATACAAAACTAAAACTAAATTAATTTTAATCCTTTTTTCGCGTATTGCATCTCTAAACTGTTTGGTTTGGTTTCTAAATGGCTTTGTGCTTCACGTTGTATCTTGTTTTTGGACATTAATTTAAAACATGTGGTTTTGGTTTAGTAACGTCTAGGCTTAGAACATTTGAGCCTATGAAAAACAACGTACATAAGCCCCAATTTTTCCTAATAACCTTTTTTAATGTTTGTCTTTTGCGCTTAATGTCTTTGGGCTTGTAATCCACGGTCCACATTTACTATGTCTTATACAGTGACATTGTATCAATCAAATTGTTTATTTATTTGTGTAATTTATGACCTATATCATGAAAAAGAGTTAAAGAAAAAGAAATAATAAATATAAAGAAAAAGAAATCAAACAAGTTAGACACAACATAAAAGTTTTTTGTCGAGTCCAATATCTGATCATACGAGGCTACAAAGAAAAAGTATGTGAGTTTTGGGCGTCACATATATGCCCTATGAAGTAATGTATGGTGAATGTCACGTCTACAAAGTTAAAGTTTAGTAAATACATACAGTATAATAGTCACAAACTAGAACTATCTTTTTTCCCAAAATTGTGGCAAAGAAAGTGTAACATATCAGATTTCACAAACACATCAAAACATGATCACAAGTAAGCGTTTAATTCATGGTTTTAGAGAGAAAGAGTTAGAGGTTTGCGAACTTAGTGAGAAAAAATGAAAGTATTATTATGAGCTACAACCCTCTACCTTGGGAGGTAGAGGGTATTTATAGTCTTACACAAATCGCCACCTACGGGCTGTGGATCAGGCATGCAGTGGGTAAAGACCTGTCCGTCCTCCACGGTATTACTTAACTAAATACTACTTAACATCAAATAGTTACGACTACAAGCTTTCTAACGATTACATATACTTGAGGTGACCGACACTTTAATAACTGGATTTACTAAATCCTAACAATCTCCCCCTAAGGGAGGTCACCTCAAATTACATTGAATACAAACAGATATTACATTGAGATTGTTCTTGAATTCTTGTTAAAGTTCTTTGCTCTGTAGCTCGTAGTCTTTGATTTTTCATTTTTGCATGTTTGGATAATCCAAGTGGAGGTCTTTAACTGATCCAAGTGATAATGAGTTTTGAGCCAGCTTTGAGATCATCAGCCACATTAAATCTCTGACTCATCCTTTATTGTGTTGTATCGCCATTATGAGTTGTTGTGATTTTCGGACCGACATGCTCACATTCTGGATCATGATTTCTTTTCATCAGAGTAGCGGAAGCTTTAGTTGATTCATGATATTGGCAGCAGCGTAGCAGAAGCATGGAGTGATAATATCAGAGTCGTTGATGCAATTATCATGATGTCTTTAGAAATTGAATGTGTTGTGTGAGCATGCGGCTATGGATTGATCTCTCCATTCTGATCAGCTGCAAACGTCGGGTGTTCCTGCATAAAACAGTTAGCAATAAAGCGCACAAGAGTGTCTTTGATCACTTTTGTTGAATTGAGGTACACGGCCCACGGTTCCCCGTTGATCTGTACAAGTACTGCCTGTGATCAGGTATAATTCCGAAGAATCTCCTTGACAGGGTTTCGCAGCTGCTCTAGCTGTTCTCAAACCGGAACGTCTCAAAGAAGACAACACGGAGTGAGTGAACCAGCGAATTGAGATTCACTGATTGATGAAACTGATTTGAAAACAATCGTGTATTTAGTATAAAGTGTTTTGCAATACAACGAAGGTTTTATGGAAAATCAATTATCAATCATAAATATCCTTTTTGATTTTGAAAACATAATACACAGTCGACGTGCTGAAGAAAAGAATTTTGAGCACACCGACCGGTTTTTCAAAGATATCCATCAATCCATTTTCCTGGACAAGGAACGATTCACTAATGAAACACTCCATTGATGAAGTCGAGATGACACAACAAGTCTTGGAAATACCACAAGGATAATGCGTAGGACTCTCAAAATATATTCTCACATTCCACATTGTGTGAAACTGTGAGTCTTCAAGAATTAAATGTCCTAATGAGATTTATTGATGATCTCGTGGCTCTAGACTCAATAGTTCTCTTTTGGTTTCCTATGTCGGAGACTAGGGATAGGGTCTCTTTCTTCAATCTCAACAATCTCTAAGAGAAAGTCGATAGATTATGTAGGTTCCCCGTGAGAATGAAATAAGTCCTTTTAAGAGGAACTTGAGTGGCTTGGGAAGTTTAGTGCAGTGCGTCCTTTGGGTCCATGATGTCTGGTCTTCAATACCAGTGTTACCTTAGTAACCACCAGTAGCATATGTATTGAACCCGGTTTCTGCCCTAAGGTTGAATTATTAGAGGGCTATTTCTTTTCACCTTTTTTTTCCACATTCAATTCTTTTTCATTCTTCAACCCCTTCAGTGCTTACCAAGACTTCATTACTAGAACCTTGTTGGGTTTATTCCAGTACTAGCTCTGTCTCAGTCGGCACTCTTCCCATTTCTCATTTTTCTCCTTTTTTTCATCATACCTAAGGACTTCTACACTATCTAGTGGTTTGTCCCTGGGTAGATCCCTCCGGTTCTGGCGGATCATGGGAACAAATACCTATCCTTATCATCCTTATACCACCATGCATAAAGTAAAATTGGTCGGTCTTTTGGTATTGTTCTTCCGCCTTGAAACCAATTGAAAACCATTTGAAAAATCAATCAAGATACTTGTGATATATAATCAAAGCATTTTGTATCTCAATTGTTTTTGATATTTTAGAAATGTTCCCCCTCAACATGTGCTTCCAGTATTAGAAATAGTTTAGCACATGGAGGCAAGAGGACTTTTGAAATCTTAGATTGGAGATAAAGTGTCCAATCTTTGAGTTACCTTTTCTAAAATGATCATCATCACTTCCCGATCAATTTTAGTATTAAAATACTATGGATAAAGCATTTTGGGAAGGATGAGGTTTTCTTAAGATTGCTCCCCCTCAATATGTGCATCGTATATCGAAAGAGTTTTGCACATATTAGAAGGAACATACACATTTGATACAAATCAATCATGGTTCAATCATTTTTGGTTTAAAGATAGATGCTCCCCCTTAACATGTGCATGGAAAATTTGAAATCATTTGGCACATGTAGGGAGGAGAGCTTGCTAAACACATATAAAACCATTTATCGAATTATCAGTTTAAATCCAATTTAAATCACAAAATCTCCCCCGATCACAATTTTCAAATCCTTTGAAATTTGTGATCTCTATTGATTTAAATTTGTTTTGAAAGCTTTTGAGGAGAGATGTGACTTGATTATGAAAAAGATTTAACCGATAAGGATCAAGTTTGAGACTTTAGACTCCAAATATTAAACATGCTTGAGTATCCATTTTGAAAACATAATAATAACCAAGGTCTTGAACCAATTGTATTGAATATTGTAAAATATTTAGAGTAGACCTTCCTCATTTTAGTGCCAATTGTTTGAAAAATACACTTTTTAATTTAATTGAAAAATCATTCTCCCCTTCAATCAATGACGAAAGTTGTTGATTGATGGATTGAGATTTTGACACCTGATAAGCTCCGATGATTTTCAAAAATAGAGTCCGAAGTGTTTTCAGAACAATTTTGTTTTCATTTGATGACAAATATTTTTCAGAAGAATTATTAGAAGGAAAAATATTTGAAAAGAAACATTTGTCTTTTAAGTGACAAATATTCATTTTTAGAATCAGAGCATGAGGTATGAATATTTAAGATAAAGCATGGCTCTGTTCTTTCTTTGAAAAGCGGGTTACTGTCTGAAATGACAATAAACCATTGTTTCATTTTCACCCAATTTTTTTTTAAAGATATATGTACATTCGAACAACATCTAAAGACCCGTGTCACTCTTTGACTGACAGCTCAAAGACGGTAGATATATATCGAATCGAGAAAAACATGACAAAATGACAATAATTTTTGAAAATTTTCAAAATTTTCAAATTTTTATGTATTTTTGAAAATTTTATATTTTTCTATTTGCTTTTTGATGGTTTTATAATTTTTGTATTTTGCTTTTTGAATAAATATATACAAAGAAAAGATAGAGACAATAACCTTTACTCCTCGTCTTCCTCCTGAAGACGTTTGAGTGTTTCTGGTTGAAGGCTTTTCAAGCCAAGTCGTGGAAGAATAAACTCAAAACGTTCTCTTGGAAGAGCTTTGGTGAAGATGTCTGCTAACTGGTATTCTGACTTCACAAAATAGAGTTCCACCACACCGTTCTCCACTTATTCTCGGATGAAATGATGTCGAATGTCGATGTGCTTTGCTCTTGAATGTTGAACGTTGTTGCATGAGAGAGCAATAACACTTTTATTATCACAGTACAGAGGGATTTTGTTGAATTCAAAGCTATAGTCAGATAATTGGGATCTCATCCATAGGATTTGAGCACAACAAGATGACATGGCTATGTATTCAGTCTCTGTAGAGGATATAGAAGTACTCATTTGTTTCTTTGACGACCAGCTCACAAGCTTATCACCCAAAAACTGAGCACCTCCTGACGTACTTCGACGTGTATCTTGACATCCTGCATGATCAAGCATCTGCATAGGAACGTTAGTGACATACCGGTGTCCTTCGGGTACCAAAGTCCCATATTGATGGTTCCTTGGAGATACCGAAGACCCGTTTAACCGCTTCAAGGTGCTTTTGGTAGGCTTAGCCTGGTATCTAGCACACATGCAAACAATGAACAGAATATCGGTCTCTTGGCTGTGAGGTACATAAGTGATCCAATCATACTACGATATTTCGTTTGGTCTACCATGATCCCTGAGTGGTCCTCATCAAGTTTAGTACGCTCTATCATGGGAGTGTCAATAGTGTCACAAGAAACAAATCCAAATTTCTTTAAAATCTCATTTGCATATTTAGATTGATTGATAAAAATGCCTCCGGGACTTTGTGAAATTTGTAATCCCAAGAAAAATGACATTTGTCCCATCATTGACATTTGAAATTTGAAACCCATTTCATTTGAAAAACGGTCACATTCATTGGGGTCAGTTGAGGCAAAAATAATATCATCAACATATATTTGAACATGGATTAAATGTTTTCCTGACTTTCTGGTGAACAATGTTGGATCGACTGCTCCTTTGCTGAATCCAGTTGATAGAAGAAACTTTGATTGCGTGTCATACCATGCTCTAGGAGCTTGCTTCAAACCGTAAAGGGCTTTTTCCAAGCGATAGACATGAGTAGGATGCTCTGGATTCACAAAACCCTCTGACTGGCTGACGTAAACCACCTCTTTCAAATCTCCATTAAGAAATGCGGTTTTCACATCCATATGATAGACAACCATATTCTTGCTAACAGCATTAGCTAAGAAGATTCTGATAGCCTCGATACGTGCAACAGGAGCAAAATATTCCTCAAAGTCTATACCCTCTTCTTGATGATATCCTTTAGCCACTAACCTAACCTTATTTTTCAGAACATCACCATGCTCATCAAGCTTTACTTTGAAGATCCACTTAAGAGCAATGATCATAGCACAGTCACGGAGCGGTACTAATTCCCATAATTCTAGTCGATCAAACTCATGAATTTCTTCTTGCATGGCATTGAACCAGCTGTCTTCATTCATGGCGGTTTAACATCTTTTGGTTCGATCTTAGAAAGTACTGAGTTGAAGAAGCACCATAAGGCATCAGTAGCAAGTTGTTTTCGAGTGGATACTGGACGAGAAGGGTTTCCAATGATGTTGTCCAATGGGTGATCATGTGTCCATTTTCTAAGGTGTTCATGTGGTTGTTGTTGTGGAACTGAAGTAGCAGAGTTTGGATCCCCTGATGAAGATGGTTCAGGTGTTGGTTCAGGGGCAAAGATGTTTTAAAAAGGAGCATCTTCGGGAGTAGCAAAGGGATTATCTCTATCATAGGAACCAGAAGCAATTCCATGATGTACACTCGGTGATTGAAGGTTTGTTGATGAGACAGAGTGATCAACAGCAGGCGCTTCTTGACTTAATGACATAGAAACTGAAGGGTTAACTTTATTGACAGGGATAGGAACAGCCTCTGTTGATGGATTTGATAGATCATTAGCAATTGGCTCATAGTGTTCATCAAACAATTTCTTCAAATCTTCTTCTGAAAGAGGTACATAAGGAGTTGCTGATGAAAGATTTTGTACAAGAGAAGAACTAATAGGACTACTAGATGAAGGTTGAGATGCGGGTCCAGAACTGGATTGTCCTGGAGCCATTTGCCCGGTTAGCTCATCGAACGTGACGTGAATAGTTTCCATGATATCTCGAGTTCTTTTGTTATAGATTCGGTAACCCTTCTTGTTTGATGCATATCCTACAAAAACTCCAATGTCCGCCTTAGCTCTTAATTTACCTAAATCTTGACCGTCATTCGTAGGATAGCATAAAGCACCAAACAAGATAGAGAGAGATCAGTTTTCGTTTATGGACTAGTTCATATGGAGTTTTGTCATGAGAGGTGTGTATAAGGGAACGATTTTGGGTGTAGCAAGCAGTGGCAATGGCTTCAGAGAAACATTGGAACCTTTGAGTAAATCAGCATTGTCTTTGCGGCTTCCACAAGAGTTCGATTTAGATCTTTTCAACTACACCCGTTACTGTTGAGGAGTTCGTGGTACACTTCTTTGATGACTGATTCCAACACTTTCATAAAATTGACTCATGTCTTTGTTAACGAACTCTGTGCCATTGTCTGTTCGAACAATTCTAACAGTATTGTTAAGTCGAACCTGAAGCTGCTTGATAAGTTTGATAATGACATCTGGAGTTACATCCTTTGTCCTTAGAAACTTTACCCAAGTAAATCGAGAGTAGTCATCAACCACAACTAAAATATATTTCTTCCTATTTATCGTTTGCACTCTCATTGGTCCGCACAAATCCATATGAAGGGTATGCAGAACTTTCATAACTGAGTTTGCGGGTTTGGGTTTGTTGGCATATTTCTTGTTTTTTCCCAATTGACATGCTGAGCAAAGATGATCTTTTTCATATTTCAACATGGGTAAGCCTCTTCCTAGGTCCTTTCTAGACAGATTATTAATGGTGCCGAAGTTCAAGTGATTGAGACGACGATTCCATAACCATGACTTTGTTTTAGAGGCCTTAGACAGCAAGAAAATTGGAGAAGACTTCATCATATCTTCAATAGAGATGGTGTATAGGTTTGAACCACGTGTACCTCTTAATAGTTCCCCACCATCAAATTCTCTAACGAAGCAGGTATGTTTTCTAAAGGCCACCTCTAGATCGGAATCACAGAATTGACCAACAGAGAACATATTATGACCAAGACCTTTAACATAATATACCCTCGAGATTACACTTTTACCAACAACATAGTCTCCATAACCCATAATAGCACCGAAATGGTCGTTCCCGAATCTAACAGTCCCGATGAATTTACTCACGAAGTTCATGAGCCGTGAGTGATCTCCAGTCATATGCTTGAACGGCTGAGTCCAGTACCACGAGCGATTTGAACGATCTCTGACTTGAACACGAGACAAGAATGGATAATTTGATAATTGGGATCCCCATGCAAGAATGGGTTCCATTTGGTTAGTAACATTGATTGGAACACCCACATCGGAAGTAGAAACAATGGAATCATCGAGAAATAGATGCAAGGTAGTGTCGTATTTGACCTATTCAAAGTATGTTCACTTCTTAAGGGAATAGTTCTACCAGTAGGCATCCATTTTCTAGTGGGCATTGACTTAGCAAATTTAGGGCACAACTCATTAATCTTACGGCCAGTAGGTATACATTGATAACCTATATTACTAAATTTCCTTCCTCTGGGTTTCTACTGTTTTCTAACTTTCTTTCGCCTTTGCCTTTTAGCCTTCTTAGCTTGATTTTTAACATTTACAGTTTTAACTGGGCATTTGAAAGCATTAGACAAATCATTCACACCACATTCAAGATTAGTAACATAAATCACGCAATCATCATTACTTGTTTTGCCAAAAGTAGCATAATTCGCATTAATTACAGTACGCTTAGAGCTAACACTAGAATCAAGACGATTCGTTTTATTCAAATTCTCCCTAAGGTGATCTTCTACTTTCTTCCACTGAACATTCCTAGCTTGCAAGGTCCTATCATTCTTTGTGTTGCATTGAGGCTTTGACCTGCTCGCTTTGGTGTCACTTTTTACTCCTGTAGAGGGAATTGGAACATTAGTTGGTTTTGCTACTTTTTGCATTTTAGGTTTAGAAGTGCTGGGATCTGAACTACTAGAAGGCACACTGAAGTTCACTTTCTTAACACTAGAGGTGCTGGGATCTGAACTACTTAAAGGCACACTAAAGTTCACATTCATAACATTGGGCATTGAATGGATTGCATACTTGGCACTAGGCATAGAACAAGGTATTAAGGGATTAACTTGCTCACCTAAGGATTTAGGGCATATTGTAATTAAGCATTCTAGAAGTTCTTGAGATCGTTTGGCATATAAGCATGCATGGCCAATTGCATTATCAAGTGGTTTCTCTAACTTATCCTCTTCTACAATCTCACGGAGACATTCTAGACTGTCCTTAAGGTATGAAAAATATGTTTGAATTGCAAGTTTGTTATTCCTAAGATGAGGAGGAACATATTTCATAGACAAAGCATATTTATTACAAACATGCACCTTTGATGCACCATTCTCCCCATTGGTCATTGGCATTTTCCCTTTGACCTGACTCTCCAGATTCTCAATTTCCTTTTGCAACGAAGCTATTTTTTCGTTAATTTTGTTACGAGTGACTTTTATTGATTCAAATAACTCATTGAAATGTTGTTTAACTTTTTCATTTTCTTCTAGAAAACTCTCATTTTCCTTTTGTAAAACATTTACCAAGTTTTGAAGATGAAAATTTTGAGAATTCTGATAATCTAAAGGAGGAGGCATTTGGGAACCAGTCACATTGTTCTTTTCACCTTTAATTGAGAAATTTGGGCTTTCAACTTTCTGATCGTGTTACGGTGAGCTTGAATCTGTTCATCAAGTTTGTTTAATTCAAAAACTGCATCAAACTCTGGAACATCCGAGGATATCTTGATGTTTGAGGTTTTAACATTTTCTTTAAGATGTTGATATTTTAGTTACAAATCAAAATGTTCAACTTCTAGTTTAGAAAAATGTTTTACCAAATTATCGTGATCATCCTGTTCAATTTTCTCACTTAGTTTTGAGTTTTTGATTTCAAGCTCAATGACACGATCATGAGAGACTTTCAGAGCAACAGATAATTCATGAAATTGAGATGCATTAATAGAACAATTCGTGGCAGTGTAAAACACATCTTGAGTGATACATTCAGAAATCAAATTCTCATTTAAGGTATGCAAGTTCTTCCTCTCAATCTCATTATATTTTAATTCTCGCTCATAGTCATTGACCTCAACTATCATTGCACCAAATTCCTTTTCCATCTCTTTAATATCTGAATCTATTCCTTTTTGAAGACTCTCAAATTGACCTTTTAGTTGTTTAAAGAAAGACATGACCTCAGTTAAATAGCATTCCTAGTTTGCTCAAAACCCCTTTCCCCTTCAGTAATCCCAGTAGGTGTGATTCTCTTTTTACATGTTTTCTCAAAATCAACAAATAGTTGGTAAACTACATAAAGGCTGATTAAGGTCTTACTATTAGTGGCAATAGTTCTAGGAACTAAATGCATTGGTGTATTCAGAGGATACACAGTCGCTGCAGGCACTTTCCTAAGGGGAGGGTTTGTTTCAACAAGATTTTCTGCTTTTTGCTTATCTAAGTCCTTTTTCCAGAACACTTGTTCAGGCGTTAACAACGTTTGAGGCTTAAACTTGTTTAAGGAAATCCAATTTTCCTTTTTGTAATCATGGGGTTTGATCGTTATGTTATGCTCTTTACACGAAGGATCATTAAACTTCTTATCCATTTTCTCCCTAGATGCATCATCTAATTTTCTATCTTTCTCAGTGCACTCAATGCAACTAGGTTTCTGTCTAGGTTTAAGAATCTCATTGCCATCATAGATTACATTTTGAGCAGCCTTTGCTATCTTACCATACTCAGGGTTGGGTTTATCTACAATGGGAACACTATGCTTATCGCTTAAGACTCTATGCTTAGTGACCATGTGAGCAGTCTGAAGGGTGTTTCCTTGTATGTACAACTTGTTTTCAAGTTTGTTTTTCAAAGTTTTTAAATTGGAAAGTCAGTTAAAAGTTTTGATTCCT
This sequence comes from Chrysanthemum makinoi, assembly GCA_910596185.1. Lineage (NCBI taxonomy): Eukaryota > Viridiplantae > Streptophyta > Magnoliopsida > Asterales > Asteraceae > Chrysanthemum > Chrysanthemum makinoi. The sequence continues at coordinate 29,284,028 of OU343221.1, read as the reverse complement.
TAGCATGAAATTCCTGTTTAAGCACTTTAACATTTTCTTAAAGTTCTTGCTTTTGCTTAACAGTTTTAGAAAGCTTTTCTTGTAAGGAGTTTAACTCTTGTTTTAACACTTCTTATCTAAAATTACTTTTTCTAATAATTGTACGCATTTGGTCATCCATCTCCTGCTCACGGGTAGTTAACTCAAACTTAGCACGTTGTTCATAAATGGCAACTTGTTCTTTATAGGCATTCAGTTCAGAAATAACAGAATCATCAGGGGCACATGCTGTATATTCATCAAAAATATAATCATTGACTGCAGAAGATGCATCACTTAGTACAATCTCACTTTCACTTTGTTTCACATATTGATCATATGGGACAACATTGATATTACCCATATTTTCAATATCTGACTCAATAGTTTTATTTGATTGTACTTTGTCATGTATCTTTTTCTCATCAACATCATCGTATAGTTTTAATACCTCTGAGATGATTGATTCCTTGGATGGACCAGCCTGTTGTGGTGACGAGACCTTTGGAGAGACCATTGGAGAAATGCTAGCCATGAAAATTGTCTGTGCAGTAGGTTCATCATCGACGATGAGTCGTATGCATCACAGTTAGCGACTTGACAGGCATTCTGATGATTGTGACCTATCTCCTGAATTGGCTGCTCATCCACATCTGCATCATATGTCTTGGCATTGCCCTCAGTAAGAAACGGCAACTCCTCTTCATCCAAAACAGCACCATTATCCTGAGCTTGCACAAATAACATCTTGTCTCTGAAGTACTCTGCATTTTGAGGACGTTTTGGAGATGTGTAGTTCCTTGCTATATGTCCATCACCACCACAGTTGTAGCACTTAATTGGCTTTGCTTGACCTTGATTTCCATTCCTTCCCCGATTCTGATTTGCAACATAACCTCCACCTACTCCACCTCTTCCCTGTTCATATTGTCTTCCTTGAACTGGTTGTACCATAACTTTTCCATCTCTGACAACAGCATAATTGTGTCGATTGGATGCAGTTCTGATCTCATTGTTAGTGTGAAGACTGTTGGTATGTGGATTAAGGGTCAAGTTTTGTTTAACCATAAGAGCCAGTTGATTGATGAAGTGTCCCATGATGCATCAGACATAGCTTGCTTGAAACTCGGATCGGGAATGAGTTTGTGATTACCATTACCCGTGGGTATGACTTGAGAAGCTTTGGTTGTAATTCTAACATTGGTGTAGAAAGCTGTTGAATCATTTGATGAGCTTGTTTCTCCCTGGTTGGTTTTGAACTGTTCAAGAATACTTTTTTCAAACATAGCATGTCTCTCATTCTGAAGAAGGAAGGCATACATTTGCTCATAGTTTGTATTCTTCAATCCTTTGGTTAGCTTCACACCGGTGACAAATTTGTGCCATTCGGGATTCATGTTGTTCACAAACTTTGAGTTCAACTGAATGTTTGGCATAGTCATTTTGATATTCCTCATATCATTCACAAGCTTGTGGAATCTCACGTAATATTCATAGACACTCTCATCTAGTTTCATCTTGAAGTGCTCAAATTCAACATACAGTTGTGATTCTCTGTCTTCCTTAGTCAATTCAGAACCTGAGAGAAGCATCTTGACATTATCCCAAACTGCCTTGGCTTCAGTGTTGTGATTAATCCGCTTGTAAATGTCCTTAGGTAAACCCTGAAGTATGATGTTAGAAGCCCTGATGTCTGCATCTTATCTCTTCTTCTCCTTATCAGTCAGTTCATCATACATTTTAGGTCTGTCCAAACCTAAGATCACTGTTCCATCTGCAGTTGTTTCAAGAACATCTCTGGTCGTCTCAACTTGATAAGGTCCTTCATCAATTGACTTAAGAATGTTGACACCATCTTCCTTTCCTAGACAGTATAATCTGATTCGTTGAGCCCATGAATCGTAGTCAGTTCTGTAAAGCATGGGTGGACGAGTGTCTGAACCAGCTGCTTGAACGTCCTCCGCTACAGTAGAGAAGATTGTAGGCATGTTGGTAGACATGTTTACAGATTTCACGGGATTTTATAACTCTATGATTAAACCGGGAAATAGAATCTTTCACGGGATTTTACTAAATCAAGAGAAAACCGTATTAGAAACAAGTATTAACCAAGTCGCTATAACCCTTGAACCAAGTCGCTAAGCACCAAGTCGCTAAGACCCAAGTCGCTGGACACAAATCGCTAAAGCACCAAATCGCTAAACAGTCAAGTCGCTAAAGAGCAACTCGCTAAGTATCCAAATCGCTAAGAGACAACTCGCTAAGAACTATAAGTACAAGTCGCTAGAAATAATGAAAGCAAGTCGCTACCCCTTCAAGTCGCTAGCCGTAGTGGAGAATCCACTAACTTGTACTGTTTGTCGGCTTGTCTCAATAGACAAGTCGCTACGATCAAGTCGCTACGCCTAACACTACAAGTCGCTAGAAATTACAGAAGCAAGTCGCTACGAAGAAATTCACAACGAGACTCAAGTCGCTAACTTGAAAAACTTCAAAAACACACTTTTCAATCCAAAACAATTCCAACCACAGTGATTCAAGCTTTCCAAATAAAAACCCAGGCACTTACAATGATTCTAAACACAAAAGTACACCCAAAATTCAAACTTTAACACAAGAAATGATCCAAATGATGCAAAAACCACTAAACTTTTTCAAACTCAAAAACCATCTAAAACCACTAGAAATCCAAGGATATGTAGAGAGATGATCAAACCATGACTCTTGATACCATTTATAACATATTGGATTTCACAAACACATCAAAACATGATCACAAGTAGGCGTTTAATTCAAGGTTTTAGAAAGAGAAAGAGTTAGATGTTTGGGAACTTAGTGAGAGAAAATGAAAGTATTATTATGAGCTCCAACCCTCTACCTTTGGAGGTAGAGGGTATTTATAGTCTTACACAAATCGCCACCTACGGGCTGTGGATCAGACATACAGTGGGTAAAGACCCGTCCATCCTCCACGGTATTACTTAACTAAATACTACTTAACATTAAATAGCTACGACTACGAGCTTTCTAACGATTACATATACTTGAGGTGACCGACACTTTAATAACTGGATTTACTAAATTCTAACAGAAAGAGTCCAACAAAAATAGAAGGAACACTTTCGAGACCAACTGAACATGTTCGATCAAGTACATGCATCATCCTTGCACGAGTGTGAATAATTACTCTTTCGTTGAGACAAACTTTGATAGAAACCTCATGTGATCCACTACTATAAAATCCATATGACGTCTATAGAAAGTCGGTAACTCGGTATAACTTGAGGCTGCAAAAAGATATGGTCCTTTGAATAGTGAATGGTAACATGCATGCAGATAATGCAAAAAAGAGTACGAGTTGAGTGAAAATGCTAAGATAAAAAAGCACAAGGACGATGCAACAAGTTAGTTTTTGTTGCATCATCCTTGCACGAGTGTGAATAATTACTCTTTCGTTGAGACAAACTTTGATAGAAACCTCATGTGATCCACTACTATAAAATCCATATGACGTCTATAGAAAGTCGGTAACTCGGTATAACTTGAGGCTGCAAACTTTGATAGAAACCTCATGTGATCCACTACTATAAAATCCATATGACGTCTATAGAAAGTCGGTAACTCGGTATAACTTGAGGCTGCAAAAAGATATGGTCCTTTGAATAGTGAATGGTAACATGCATGCAGATAATGCAAAAAAGAGTACGAGTTGAGTGAAAATGCTAAGATAAAAAAGCACAAGGACGATGCAACAAGTTAGTTTTTGTTGCATTTGTACCCTGTTATTTTAATATGTGAATGACAGTTGAAGTTATAAAAAGTTCACTACATTTACTTTCTCTCTATGTGGGATAATCTTTTGAAATAAATTTACAAACCATTGAGGAAACTTTAAAAAGTTATAAGTACCAGATTTGATTTGAATATCTTTTATCATTAGTGTATTCATTTTAAATATAAGAGTTTGGGTCATCTTTCTTATGTACGGAGTATTTACGTATCAATTTTAGTCATGTACTTTCCATCCATGTAGGACAAGTTCTTGAAGTAAATTAACAAATCATCTAAGGCGATTAAGAAACATAAAATCACAAGCAGATTCAAAACCATGTAACCTTGGTAATTTTATATCAGAATATCATATGGTTATTTGGGATAATGTAAATATAAATTTAGTTATTTTGTAGCTCAAAATCAAAACATATACTGTCTCTAACATAACTTTCAGTGTGTACTAGTTCCGCAAATTATCATTATCGAACATTTAGTTCATACAACTAATGTGCTTTTTTTTTCTTATCTTAAACTTGAGGAAACAATTAATTTTGATCAAGATAACAAATTATATGATACTTAAAAGTCAAAGAATTCATTCAATATGTAGTAAACATGGGTTATAAGTGATTAATAGATAAGAAGTTTTCTCCGTTGTCGGTTATAGAAGAACAAAATCGCGTGTAGTAATCAACTATGTCCCCAAGAAGTAAGAACTTCGTTCAAATCTAAATTGGCAATTCATGAGAGTTTGTTCCTTTAATCGTTGCAAACTTTAACCATCCTTTTCCCAACATTGTAGCCACGAAGGAGTCCTACAAAAGCTGAAGGAACACTTTCAAGACCGATTGAAACATATTCAAGTACGTGCAATTTTCATGTGCGAATAATATCAATGGTCGTGGAAACACACGGTATACAAACTCATATAATATATCTATATTAAAATAGTGATTGTATCATGCAGATCATGAAAAAATAATTAAGTGAAAAAAAAAAATGCAAGGACGTTTGTTGCAACACCATATATTCACTTAGAGATACGAGTGACTAGTTGGGGTTAAAAAGAGTTCATTACTTTTGCTCTCTATCTGTGTGGGATAAACTCTTGAAATAAATTAACAAATCATGTTGACTTTAAAGAAACATAAGATCACAAAGTAGAAACTATAAAAAGTTAACGTTTTATCAATAGTGTTTTTTTTAAAATAATATATGTGTTTGGGCCATCTTTCTTATGTCTTCACATATTAATCAGATATATAACACGTTAACAAGCTTCTTATATTTTCATGAATGTACCACGTATACAGGTTTGCCGAATTGGCCTTTTGAATATTTGTTGCTACTTGTTATCTGTCAACAGAGATCAACAAATCTAGTTCCAAGAATCCTAGGCCTTAATCATGGCTTAAGCCTAAAATGGCATTTTGTAGTGTCGGGAACGAGCTAAATAAATAAAAAGCAGTCGTATGGCCGACCGACGTTTGGGAATCTGAAAACCAATTCGAAGCTATGTACAAAACTAAAGAACCAACTCGAATATGATTATCGGGTTAGACTGATTCAAACTTGTTAATTTTTTTTTTTTTTTTTTTTGAACGGCGATTTAATTAAAGACTAGCAAGATGCTAGAGAAGCAAATTACAAATGAGTGGATAGAGTGTTACATGGATTACTAAACCACTCTATCCAATTAAGAGAAGCTTTCCTATTCCTACTCGAAAACCAAGTCAATGACGAAAGCTTAATGTCATTTAAGAGCAACTCCTTTCTTGGACACTTAGGCGAGAAGATTGTATTGTTCCTGAAGTTCCAGAGGTGCCACAAAGTGGTGTTTACAGCAGCATCAAAAGCCTTTTTGAGTTTAGGCAGAATGAGGACTCGATCAGCTAATAGGGCCGCATCATCTACAGATGAAACAAGGACACCCAAAACCTTCCACCAAGCCGTAACTAAAGGGTCGAAGTTTGTGGGACGTCCAGTTACGTGGAAATGTAAGTTGGGGATGGAGAAAGCTTCTACAAATGCGTAACCAGGTTAGACCTCACTTATGCCATCAACATGGTAATGGAAAGAAAGTATTTGCCTGGTTTGATAAGTGGGTTAACGAATGCCCAATGATGGATCATTTAACTAATAGGAACATCACTAGAGCTGGTTATAATATTAAAAGTAAGGTGGCAGATGTTGTGCTCAACAATACATGGTAATGGCCCTTATCTTGGCCCCATACGTACCCTGCATTAAGTATGATTGCTAACCCGAATCTTATACACGATCGAGATGACATTCTGCTTTGGATAACTTCGTGTGGTATTGATGTTAAGTTCTCGGTTTAGGATGCATGGGATACTTTAAGAGCTAGACATGGAGAAGTTATCTGGTATCATTTAGTTTGGTCGTTCCCAATCATCCCTCGCCATGCTTTTCTATTATGGCTTGTTATGGATAGGAGGCTGAAGACGCAAGCTAGATTGAAGCAATGGGATGTCGGCGATGCCGTCGACTTAAACCTGCTTCGATGCCCATTGTGCAAGTTACAAAAAGACTCTCACGAACATTTGTTTTTCGAATGTCAATTTTCTTCTGAGGTTTGGCTGTCTATAATTCGTGTGGCTGATCTTCCAAGCATTGCACCTGTTTGGAAGGATATTCTAGCTTGGATTCTACCTATTTCGAAGTCTAATTGTGTCATGAGCATAGTTGGTTGTCTAACGATTGCATCGTCCATCTACTTCGTGTGGCAAGAAAGGAATAACCGGTTATATGGTAAAGGTATAAGACACACTGAAGTTCGAGACTTGATAGTTGATGTTGTTCGTTACAAGCTTGTTTCGATCCAGTTCAAGAATGACCCATGTGTCACGCAAATGAAGAGAGTTTGGAGGATTTCAAATATGGCGTTTAGTACCACGTGAGTTTGGCATGGCTTGCATGGATCATGAGCTATAATTTTTTTGTTGATATATGTTAGTAGCTCTTGTATTCTAGTTGTGGTTCGTATGACTTGAGGTATGTTCAAGTCTTAGTTTTGCTTTTGGCGTGTTTAAAGAGGGGTTCATTACCCCTCTTCCTATGTTCGAAACATATTTTTTATTTTTCAATATATTTCACCGGGTAACAATAACCCATTACCCAAAAAAAATAGCTATAACTTGTAGTTGCAAAAACATATGAGCCTTTAAATGGTAAATGTATGTAGAAGAAAAGGCATAAAATCTTGTAGAAAATACACACGTTCTGATGTTTTATAGATAGTGTTAGCAATTTGTGTTATAGTTGAATCAAACCGAAACTTAATGAATTTTTATCGTTTTCAGCATATTGGATTTTTATCACCTTCGGTTTTGGTTCATAAATGATTTTGTGCTTCATGCGTATCATGTTTTTGGGCATAAAGTTTAAACTTTTGTTTTTTATCTTTGTGTCTCGAGTTTTTAGGCTTAAAACATTTGAACCCATTACGAAACGAAGTGAATAAATCCAATAATTCCTGTAAGCTTGTCTATTAGTGTTCGTTTTTTGGCTTCTAATCCACACATCCTATTTACCACTTGTGTTCTAGTTATATTTCCGGCCATTTTAAAATGTCATTTTACATGTTATGAATGTAAGTTTTGTAATAACTTGCGGTAATTTATGACCCCATGATATGAAAAAGAAACAAATGAAAAGAAATTATAAAAAATCAAACAAGAAAAGACCACACAATTAAATTTTTGTAGACTTTGGTTATTCAATTAAATATTTGAATGACACTTGAGCTTATAAAATGTTCATTACTTTTACTTTCTAACAATGTGGGACAAGATATTGAGATAAACTAACAAATCATGTCAAACATCAAAGAAACATAAGATCACAAAGATTGAAAACCATTTAATTGAAAAACTTGGTATTAAAAAAAGCAAGAAAAATGGTTATCGATTTTGTTGCACCATCTGAAATGATCCCACAAATTGCAATGCTACCATAAGTTCATGTTTGGTATTAAAAAAACCAATTCCTTGTTTATAAAACAATACTCCTTTTCCTTGAAATTATAGAAGCCAAGCTTTTGGGGTAAAAGGATTATACCCGGTGAAAATATTAATGAATGAAATGAGTTTAGGTACATGAAAAATGTGGTAATGAGCCAACCTTTAAAAACCTAAATAGCAAACTATATGCTTGAACAAGCTCAAAGCATAACAACCACTAAACGACTATAATCTAGAGAACATAAAAGATATACAATATGAACCATGTACTCTAAACTAAAGTATCAACTTGTTAATGGTCCAATAAGGGAGCAGTTACGCTATTTAAAGAAGGAAAGGAATGAAACCATGGGCATACTTAAAACAAGATACAAAAGTAATGTATGGTGAATGTGTAAGAGTACAAGGTATGAGGTGCCATTGGTGAGCCATTGGTATGTCAACCTTACCGGCCAACATGCCAAACTTGTGCCAAATGAACTCTTTTGTGTTTTGAGTCACTCCACTAGCTCAAGCCAAATGCACCTTTTGTGTGTGTGTTTTTTCTTTATTGTGAGTGAGTGGTATATTTGGTGGGGTATTTTGCGGGACCTACAGGTGATGGTAGTGGTGTGTTATGAGGGAGGGTTGTTTGAGTTATTTGTGTTTTATTGGGAGGTGTATGATGTGGCGCTGAGGTGACATGCCAATAACGTGTTATTGGGTCCTTGCATACCTTGTGCTCTAAGAAACTTTCTTGTGCATACTTTAAAACAAGATACAAAAGAATAATTAGGTTCAAGAGAATATAACTCATACGACGTTCAATAGAAAAAAGTATGTGAGTTGTGGGCGTCACAACTATGCCCTATGAAGTAATGTATGGTGAATGTCACGTCCTAGTACCAAATTGAAGTTAAGTCATCGTACTAATTTTTTGTATACTAGCTAGCTTAATCCTCACAAGCTTAATTACCTTTTTCCAAAATTTTGGCTACGAAAGAGTAACATGAAGATCTAATGAAGAAAGAGTTAAGTGAAAAAAAAAAAGTGTAAAGTCTTAGGGTGTGTTTGGTTCAAACTCGGTAAAGGAAAAGATAATGATAATAGTAGAGAAAGGAAAGGAAGAAAAGAGTATTCCCTCTAATTTATTGGGTAACGTTTCATTACCCACTATTGGATAATGGGTCATTCCATTATATAGCAAAAACATTAATTTTCATTGCCTTTATTATTACTCACTCTCAAAAACATCCTACAAAGCAATCCTTAATGTTAACTTTGACATATGAATGACAATTGAAGTTACAATAAATTAACAAATCAAGAGTTCATACTTTCTCTCTATCCATGTGGGATTAACTCTTGAAATAAATTGACAAATCATCTTGACACTAAAGAAACAAGATCACAAAGTAGATTGAAAATCATGTTGGAAACATTAGAAACTTAACATTTTAAATTTAAGTACCAAATATAATTTGAATAGAAAAATGATTGGTGGGAATTTAAAGAGAGAAAGTACTTAATACAATTGTACACGTGATTTATACATTAGACATATATTTAAGCTTGTGTTGTAGGTCTAAATAACATAACTCATTTGAATATATTTTATCATTAGTGTTCTCGTTTAAAAAAAGTACATAAATCAGTTAAGATCTTTCCATTCATGAGCTGGTCTAATGCTCTTCTCAGCTCTTTGCATATATCTCGATATGAACCGTTCCCTTTTTTGTTGCTAACATTTAATCTTCTGCCATGACTGACACGCTAAGTTGCACCTGGAGAGAAACGGGGACGGGGATGGGTATCGGGAAACAGAAACATCCTAAAATTCAAAAAACGGGTACGGCGGAAAAACTTCTATGTGTTTTAAATTTTAATATATGACAAAATTTAAAAAAAAAAATCACAATATTCAAATATATATAATTTGATACGATATACCCGATTTGATATATTACTATATCAGGGTCGGTCCTAAGTGTTGTGCTGCCCTGGGCGAGCAGGTCTAAAAATGCCCCTCTAAAACAAACGACACACTAGTCTTTAATTTAGTCAAGCTAGCGTCTCATTCCACACTGAATGTTATTTGATAAATTAACCGTTACAATAAAAATGTTACAAAATATCTTTCAAGTTAAGTATACTTTTGGTTACGTTTTGTAAAGCTAAGTTACTCACGAGGTTTTCTTTCAGGTTCGGGTTATTCAATATTGGTTTACTTTCTCATATCATTTAACAATTAGTGTACACAACTAAGTTCTTTCGTTTATGCACTAAATATTTGAAAATAGTTATGTAAAACCAATAAAACCAGCTTAAGTTCTAGTAATCATTAGCAACATTTTACCAATTACTAGTAGTATAATAATGAAAGTATATGTGACTATTAATTTAAATAGATGTTTACGAATAACTATAGAAAAATTCATTACTACTAGTTGATACATTATGGACTAAAATAACCAAATTTAAAGTTAATGAAGCTGAGAAGTAAATGAAATAATGTAAAATTAAATTTGAAAATAAATTAAAATAACTTAAAAACAAGAAAGTTTGGCTTTTTGACCTATCAGTCATCACCCCTCCTCTTTTAGTCTTTTTATGTTTACTTTTGTCTATCTCTTTCCTCCTTCTTCATTCCTTACATTTTGAGGTGACTGTATATTTCTCCGGTAACATAAAATGTTTTTTTTGAAATATTGCTTCTTTTTCCATTTATATCTTCCATATTCTACTAGACATCGTTTTATCATCATTACCCAAGCTTCATCATATAAAATCAATTCGCAACATCAAAAATTTGATGCCCCCTCTTTATGTGCTGCCCTGGGTCGTCGCCCGTGCCGCCCATAGCCAGGTCCGGCCCTGTACCATATTAATATTATACAATAATATTAAATTCAGTTTATACACGGTATATTTTAGCAGGGGTTCTACTATTGATTAGTACACAGCAATATTTTTACATTGTGCGACAATCTCAAAAAATTTATGCAAAAAAATCACTAAAATATCAGTACAATTAAACCGTACGGGTTTTCTAAAGAAAACTAGCATTACTCCAATGGTTGGAGCACTTGTATTTGAGTCAATAGACTCAGGTTCAAGTTTCATCCTTGGCATTACGTACCCACCTCCGCAAAACCTATAGGTACACCGGAGAGACTTTGTGGAATAAGAGCTCATGGGTCCGAGTCTTGGCTCGTGCTCACTCCAGTTGGTGCCCCACTAGGCAAAGAGAGTTGCCGGAGCTATTCCTTGTGGGGTAGACAATGACTGGTGCCAAAAGTCACCCGGGGTCAGGGTGTTCCCCCAATCTACACTTTTATTGTGGAATTCCAAACTTATGAAAATAACAATTAATGAACTCATATAGTCCATAATCATATACTTTTAATAATTATAAAAAAGGTAATTGATGTTAACGATAGAATATTTATAATTCATTAAATGTTAATTATATATTTATAGAAGGCTTACACACAACCCATCAAGTTGTGTTTAAGAAAACCATTTATTTATTTCTCTCTCTGATCTATTCATATATGTTTATCTCTCCAATCCATCACTTCTTCCTCACCCTTCTTCTACCCCGACCTTTCTTTTTCCCCAACGTACCCTTCTTCTTCAACATAAACACTTCGATTTTTCATTTTCGGAACGGGAAATTAGATAGGTTAACTAAAATTAAAATATGAAACATGACTTTTTGGGCCTGAAACATTTCCCCGAACGTTTCCTAGATAAGGATCGGCGTACCCCAATTGAACAAACGTTTCTACTTTTTCCGAGGACGTTTCCCGGATTTTACCGTTTCTATGACGTTTCCGGTACATTGTACGGCATCCCGACAACGTTTTCGTGTATCCTAGACTGACAGGTACCCTAGCAATACTTTCTCGTCAATTTGTTCCAAATATTTAGCCGCCCCCAAATGCAAACCTCCATCAAAACTATATCTCTCAAAGCGCTTCTTCAAGAGCGACAAAAAGCTCGGTATGTACACGTCATGCTTGTTTTCGAGGTTATAAACTTCCCCTCAATTTTTACATTTGAAAGAACCCCTGAAACTAATCAGAATTTGTAGCTTTTTGAGGGTTAAGAAATGTTACCCGGACCCAATTTTCATTATCTTGACCAGTCATGTTGAGCCTATGGACTGCAGGTTGCGAGATGCATGTTTCTTTAAAAGACAAAAGAAGCTCTTTTCCGTCAACATCATTTGGACCATGAAGAAGTATATCAACTGTTAGACATTTCTTTTCGAGTTCTAAATGCTTTATTTTAGCAAGAGGCATGTCTGCCAGAAAACAAACACTAATTTTGGTCGTTTTTACCATATCGTATCGTTAGCATATTCGGCTTTGGTCTTTAAATGGATTTGTCAATTGTGCTTCATGAGTATCAATGTTTTGGTGTATAAAGTTAACGTTCGGTTTTGGTTTGGTTTTAGCATGTTGAATTATTAAGTCGTTCATTTTGTTTACTGTGTCTCGGGTTTTTAGGCTTAAATCATCTAAGCCCATGAAGAAAGAAAGTGCATAAGCACAATTGTTCGTGTACACTTTGCTTATTTGAATAATAGTTTTTTGTGCTTGTAATCTACACTTCATGTCTATGACTTGTGTTCTCCTTACATAACAGTTTGATACCAAAAATTATAAAAAAACATAAATTTATAGAATGTAAAATAACAGCTCAAAATTGCCGTAACATGAAGATCTTCTGAAAAAATAGTTAAGTGAAAAGGAAGAAAAAAAAAGCCCAAAGAAAGCCTATGCAACATGAGTTTTGTTGCAACAAGTTTTGTAGCATAGGTTTTTTGTGGGGCTTTGAACACATGAATGCCACTTGAAATTATAAAGAGTTCCTTGCTTTTACTTTCTCTGCATGTGGGATAACCTCTTGAAATAAACTAACAAATCATGCTAGACACTAAAGAAACATAAGATCACACAAACCATGTAGGTTTTTTTAGTCTTCAAATATTAATCAAATATAGAACAAGTTAACAAAAAATATCTTATAATATTAGGCATGAAACATGCAAACCACCGTTATAAAATAAAAATATCTATGTTGTAATGTAGATGTTTTCTGGATTTCGATTGCATTATTATTGTTAAAAAAATATAAACACACCTCTACAAAGGCCGCCAACCAATATAGCAGGCATGCCAAGACCGTATGTTAAGTTTATTGCATTGGTATAATCTAATGTTCTGTGTTTGAAAGTTATATTTCATTGCACGTTATGATGATATATTTCCTCTAAGTATCTAACTACTAGGGGTTTACATTTGATATCATACGGGTTGATTGACACATACAAGTTTCTGATGATGACATATTTGGATTCGGGCTTAACCAATAGGGAAGACGGTTCACTTTGAGCTTGAAATCACGCTCTTGTGGTGCACCGTCTATTTGAGCCTTTATGGTGATAAACTGATTTGTAACCTCTATTAACTAGTGGCGATGATCAAAACTTGTTTGTAACCTCTGTCAACAAGTGGTGAATGATCAAAAATTGTGACAAAACGGTAATTTTTCAGATCACTTATTTTATCAGAAAAAATAAATTATTAATTTTCCGACATTTATTGACTATTCAAACTCAAAAATGAGAAGTTATCTCGCTTTTTTCTGAAAAATGAGCTCGCACGCGTATCAACACTACATTATTCATGGTTTAAGTCCAATAAATACATTTCTGAGTCAGTAATAATGAATTTATATTATTCTTATAAAAACACTCGCAAAAACATATTTTACGCGTTTATGCTCAAAAAAGGCAAACCAGAACACAACGACTACATTTTAAGCTCAAACAGCACATGAAATACCTGATGAAGATTCAAAGTTAATTCCCTCCTCTACAATACTCCCCCCAAACCATCATTATCATCACATGTACACCTTAAGAATTGAGCAAGAAAATGACATTATCCACTAATACTTTGTTTTTAACTCTAAATGTACACACTCCAAAACACACACACACAAAAGCAATTCAAAAGTCAAATCCCTCCCCCCTATTTTCTTCTTATTCGGTCGAGTATAGGAAACACACACACTCATTTTCTTTGTTCGAAATTCACAAAAACAAGAGTTATTTAGGTTCTAGATGAAGACTTGGTTTTGTTTTTGTGCTTGTAATCCACACTTCATATCTATGACTTGTGTTATCGTTACATAACAGTTTGATACCAAAATTATAACGAAACTTAAATTTATACAATGTAAAATAACAGCTCAAAATTGCCACAACATGAAGATCTTTTGAAAAAATAGTTAAGTGAAAAGGAAGAAAAAAAAGGCCGAGAGAAAGTTTGTGCAACAAGAACAAGTTTTGTTGCACAAAACTATATCACAAGCCTTAAACACGTGAATGACACTTGAAATTATAAAGAGTTAATTGCTTTTACATTCTATCCATGTGGGATTACCTCTTGAAATAAAGTAACAAATCATGCTAAACTCTAAAGAAACATAAGATCACAAATCATGAAGGAAACTATAAAAATGTTAACGTTTCACATTTAAGTACCAGATTTGATTTAAGTATCTTTTGTCATAAGAGTTTTTAATAAATGTTTGTGTTTGGGTCATCTTTTAAATATTAATCAAATATATAACAAGTTAACAAAAACATTCTTATATTATTATGAATGAAACATGTACATGTTATAAAATAAAAATATCTATGTTGTAATGATATTTTCTGGATTTCGATTGCTTTATTATTGTTTAAAAAGATCAACATTTTAGGAAATACTAGTAGGGTACTCGGCAGCGGGTATTTTGAAATAAAATTTTTCAATGAGCAATGCTTTAAAATCTGAAACGTTTTATGTGACGACAAATTTGCGGATTCCAAGAGTATCATGTAGCATATTTCAACTCTTTAGAATATTATAGTAGGGTACCCGCACGTTGCGGCGACGGGTATCAAGTAATAAAGTTTTCGGCAAAAAATGTTATCAATTTTATGTTTTCTCTTACAATCACTTTACCAATAGCGAAAACATAATGAGTTTGGGCAACTTTAAAAAAGTGATAGATAATAACAAACTAATTCATATAAAAACAATTGAAAGTGGCGTGATTTTGCGTCGCGGTAGTCAACAATGTTATGGGATTATGGTCAAATTAGTTGATAGTGGTCCGTAGTCACAAGTAAGTAGAACCATTTTTTTTATGAAATAAATATATGTAATAATCAACACCTCGTAATATGTAAATAAAATATATTTTAGAATATGTGTGTATCATTAATATTGTTATTACACTTGTCTCATATAGATAAAAGATATAAATAAAAGAGTGATTCTAATATTTACATCTTGTAAAGTATATATTTATGAAAATATTTGTATCATTAATATTGTTTATAACACTTGTTTCACATAGATAGAAGATATAAATAAAAGAATACTTATAATGTAAAGAAAACTTACATTTTTAAGCAATCATTTTGAGTTATCCAAAAAAGTATAATAATTAATATACTAATATATTAATCATTGAATTATCACTTGTGAATTTACATCTTTGCATCATTTGTCTTCAAAAAACTACTCTGATTTTTACAAAAAATCGTTTTTTACTTTTGTGGTTAATTTTATTTAAAATAATTCAAAATTTATTTAGATTGGTTCTCAAAACACTCTTACAATATAATAATAGTTTTGAAACTTTGTAGTTTTGCATGCATTTTAAAACTATATTCATTTGTATGTGTATTTTTGCATTACTAACTATACTAATTCAAAAATAAATAATAAATGAAGCATTAAAATGTTGTGAAAGATAAATTAGTAAAAGCTATTTATTTTGTACATTATGCATAAAAAATTGTAATGCTTAAAAAACACATTAATCACATCTTAAAAAATTTAGGAGAGAGAGTGCTAAATGCTTTATAAGTAGTATACATATGTGTAATATGCATAAAATTAAATAAATTATCACTTGTGAATTTTCATCTTTGCATAATTTGTCTTCAAAAAATTGTCCCGATTTTTACAAAAAACCGTCTTTTAATTTTCTGGTTAATTTTATTTAAAATTTATTTTGATTGGTTCTAGAAACACTCTTACGATATAATAATAGTTTTGGAAGTTTGTAGTTTTGCGTGCATTTTAAAATCATATTCATTTATATGTGCATTTTTGCATTAAAACTATACTAATTCAAAAAGAAATAATAAATGAAGCATTAAAATGTTGTGGAAGATGAATTAGTAAAAGCTATGTATTGTGTACATTATGCATTAAAAATTATAATGCTTAAAAAACACATTAATGACATCTTAAAAAAAATTAGGAAAAAGAGTGCTAAATGCTTTATAAGAAGTATAGATATGTGTAATATGCATAAAATCAAATAAATTATCACTTGTGAATTTACATCTTTGCATCATTTTTCTTCAAAAATTGTCCCGGTTTAAAAAAAAAAAAAAAAACGTTTTTTACTTTTTATGGTTAATTTTATTTAAAATAATTCAAAATTTATTTAGATTGATTCTCAAAACACTCTTACAATATGATAATAGTTTTGGAACTTTCTAGTTTTGCATGCATTTTAAAACCATATTCATTTATATGTGCATTTTTGCATTAAAACTATACTAATTCAAAAAAAAATAATAATAAATGAAGCATTAAAATGTTGTAGAAGATAAATTAGTAAAAGCTATGTATTATGTGCATTATCCATTAAAAATTGTAATGCTTAAAAAATACATTAATGACATCTTAAAAACAATTAGGAAAGAGGGTGCTAAATGCTTTATAAGTAGTATAGATATACACCTCTACAAAGGCCGCCAGCCAATATAGCAGGCATCCCAAGACCGTATGTTAAATTTGTTGCATCGGTATAATCTAATGTTCTGTGTTTGGAAGTTATATTTCATTACTCGTTATGATGTTATATTTCCTCTAAGTATCTAACTACTAGGGGTTTACATTTGATATCACACGGGTCGATTGACACATACAAGTTTTTGATGATGACATCTTTGGATCCGGGCATAACCAATAGTCAAGACGGTTCACTTTGAGCTTGAAATCACGCTCTTTCGGTGCACCGTCTGTTTGAGCCTTTATGGTGATAGACTTGTTTGTAACCTCTATTAACATGTGGTGAATGATCAAAAATGGATATAACTTGTAGTTGCGCAAACATATGAGCCTTTAAATGGTAATGTATGTAAAAGAAAAAGGCATGAAATATGGTAGAAAATAACAATGAAAATAACTATGTTGTTTAAAAAATGTACTAGCAACTTGTATCCTAGTTAATTGAAACCAAAACTACACAAGTTCTGTTAAATTATGACCCAATGTTAAGTGAAAAAAAAAAGCCTATGTGAGTGACACTGGAACATATCAAGAATTCATTACATTTATGGTATTACTTAAGAGAATTACACTTGATGTTTTAAAGAATTCATTAAATTTATTTTCTATCCATGTGGGACAAGGTGATGAATTAGTAAATTAACCACTCATGAAAGACACTTATAGGAAAAAATTGAATAAAAGCTTGAAACTTATTTTTCTTTTTTAGTAATCATGATTTTCGACCTTTTGACCAACTAATTCAGGGGGTTTAAACCCATCGCCACACAGACTCAAACTGCTCTCTCTTTTCAGGAGGTTGGCGTGGCCACTTAATTAAACTTGAGATCTCACACATTTTAGTGATAGTCACAAGCCCTTTTGCCACTAGGCCATTTTTAAGTGGTTTAAAAAAACAACAAAGCAAAGCAAATTTGATCAGTTTTGGGTACAAAAGTAACAATTACAATAGGTCTGCTATTTTGAAAATGGTATTAGCAACTTGTATTGTAGTTGATTGAAATGAAAGCTAAGCAAATTTGCATACTGGATCATGATAATCACGTCCGGTTTTGGTTTCTAAATGGTTTTTGTGCTTCATTTGTATCCAAATCTGATTATTTCTCACCAATTAGCAATTTTGTTTTCGGCATAAACTAGGAGTTTCGATCTCAAGGTAGGTCCTGGTATAACTCTAAGGTATAGTTCCCAACAAAAATGTTGTATCTTTTTTACACAAATAAGATTCGCAAGGTGGTTCCCGGGAACCACCTTAAACACATATAGGTCCGCCTCTTAGAGGTTTCAATATTACTTAAAATGTTGATCTTTCTAAATGTTTGTAATTTTAAACCATAAAAATGCAATCCAAATGCAGAGAATACCTACATTACAACGAGACATTCTAATTTGATAGCATGTGCGGGTTCCATTAATAAAAAAATAAGAAGCTTGCTGTTATGTATTTGATTAATATTGGAATATCTTTAATGTTTAACATGAATTGTTAATTTATTAATTGTAAGAGCTTTTGTCCGACATTGTTAGTATGTGAAAGTAATGCGCACTTTATAATGTCGAGTATCAATAATATTTAATGCTAGTAAGAAAGGCACAACAAAACTTGTTTGTTGTGATATTTCTACTTTCATTTTTATATTTTGTTCTTTCACTTTTTCACTAATCTTTAATTGTAATTTGGCGTGGAGCGGTGTAGAGCTGTTTGAGGCGGTGAGCAATGAACATTTTGTTTTTAGTGGTTGTTTGGCAATAGAGCGTTGAGCATTTTGATTTTTAGTGGTCGTTTGGCAAATGAGTAGTGAGTTGTGGCTATCTTTTAAGAAGACTAATTCTCCAATGCCTGTTTAATAATCTATGGAAAAAGAGCGGTGAGCTGTGAAAATTTAGTATGTGTTTTTGTGTTATCTTGCCATAGATGCATATATCATAGTTATTTGGCCATAAATGAAGGTTGAATATAACCATGTTGTTGTCTTGTATATAACTAACATCCGACCATTATACACATATAATCATGTTCTATTTAAATATGTATACATCATTTTATGTCATTTATAATTACAATTACATGTGTTACCAAACATTTTAATTTTTTTCTTTTTAAAAAAGAGAAAAAAGTTATTGCTCGCCGTTACTGCTCACTCACTGCTACTGTTAACAAACACGCCCGAGTATATAACAATAATGCAATCTTAAATCTAAAGTTTGGATTATAAGCCCAAAAACATTAAACACATAAAACAGACGTTGCGCTTATGCACTTATGCAATCTTAAATCTAAATACTGGGCCAAAATGGTTTAAGCCTAAAAACCCAAGACTTAAAGAAAACACAACAAGCGCCTTTACAATTCGATATGCCAAAAACATGACCCACAAAACCATATAGATGCCAAAACCAAACGGTTAAACTTTATGCTCAAAAATATGATACACATGAAGCCCAAAACCTTTTAGAAACCAAAACGGAATGTGTTCACGATCCAATATGCTAAAAACGATCAAAATTTGTTTAGTTTTCAATCAACTACAATACAAGTTACTAATACTCTTTTCAAAATAATACAGCTAATTATTTACAGTAATTGTTACTATTCTACCAAATTTTATTTTGCATTGTAGTTAAAAGGGTGTGATTTAGTACCTTTTCAAACTTCAAAGATTCATATCTTTTTTGCAACTTCCAAGTTATACGGATGAATACCGATAATATACACCATTAGAAATTTGTTCAGTAAGTTAAAACCCCTTAATTAATTAATATATAAATAAATAAATAACAAAGTTATCAATGAACCATATAGTCGTTGATAATATAGTTGGTATCTTCGAATAAAAAAATTTCTGGGTTGGACACTGCTTGTTGATAAATAAATTTGTTTAGTTTTTTTGGTAAAAGGATTATACCCGATGAATATATTAAAAAAGAAAACTGTTTAAGTACATGAAAGAGAGCTAATGAGCCTCCCTAAACCTAACACTCAATGTTTTGAGCAGGCTCAAAACACAACAATCACATGAAACAAACCGGCTAGAGATTACAAGGATAAATCACCGAACCAAACACAATCCTCTAACCGCATAACGATCACCCTTCATCAGTGATAACACTAGCAATGCTCCATGTTCTTCGCATTTGATCCACTCGAGTATTCTTTTTGAACCGAATAGTTTTCAACTTTAACCGAATCACATCAAGTATGACCTTCGCCACATCATCTGGAACTCTTGCACCTTTCCTGTGAATCCTATTATTGCGCTCCTGCCAAACGAAATACGCGAATGCAGCCACAATGGTCGTGGTGTTGTTACGCCTAGCCATGGGAAGCAACCAAAGCCACTATGTCACTCCACCTTGACGACCCAAAACTCATCTCAGACCTATTAAGAACCCGGTTCCACACTTGCAAAGAATAACCACACTAAAAAAAGAGATGGTCATGCGAATCTTGTTGCATTGCACATAGTGGGCACCGAAGTAAACTCAGATCAACATCATTACCCATGTTCCATTGTCTCATTCTATCTTGCGTAGAAGGCGTCTCCTTATTATCAACCATAGATGAGTAGCATGTCTAGGAATAACATACTTCGATCAAACAATAGGGTACCAATCTACTTCATCCCCATGAACCCGAACCGAGTGCCATGCATGCTTAATAGCGAAAGAAGATAAAGTACCATCACGGTGCTTCCATTGAAGAGTATCAACCTGAACATGATGTAGATACGGAACATTGATCTGGTTTAGTAGAGGAAAGCCATTATACCATGCGCTTGGCCAAGCCCATGCACCATCGATAATAACATCACACTACAAGAAAAGTGCCTATAGTGACCAAAATTTAATGCCGACTTTTTTTTTGGTCACTATTTAGGCAAAATAGTGACCATATAGTACATGGACACTAATATTTGGTCATCTATAAATAGTTAGTCACCAAGCTTAAAAGTGGTCATTAATTTCGTCACTATACATATGCAATATTTTTCGGTATAAAAAAGTGACGAACATTTGTGGTCACTAAATTTTTTAAAAGTTAATGGCGGGAAATATTTGTTTAAATTTATATGTGGCTTATTAGCTTATTTGTGTTTTGGCTTATATTTCATAAGCCATAATTTTTCATCTTATTTTGAGACTTGTAGGCTCGATAAACTTATATAAGCTCATAAGTCTTAAATAAATCAAAATTGGGGCTTATAATATATAAGCCAAAGTCAAATAAGCTCGTAAATCCACATATAAGCTTAAACAAACACCTTATATAAAAAGTGTTATTTTTTATATAAGCCAAACACAAATAATAATTATTTTTCTCCAATTTATTTTACAAACATGTCTATCCAATCATCAAATATTATCTTTCCCTAAAACCACTACTCTTCAATTTAAGCAATTCCTCAATTTATTTTATAAACACTTCCTCCATTAATTTTAAAAGACAATCAAAATATAATAACAGTTTGTTACGTCACTCCATAAACATATCAGAATATTAAAAATACACGGATCTTTTGACCCGACCAGACCAGACCCGACCCGATTCATCTCACACTCTCTTACTTCACTCTTCAATTTCAAATCGATATCACACACTCTTCTCAGTTTCATCTGATCGGAACCCTAACTGCCGGTCAAATCGTAAATACCGCAAATCGTAACTACCGCAAATCGTAAATCCCTAATCGAATCCGATCGGTAATACGGTTTGCGGTAGTTACGATTTGCGGTATTTACGATTTGACCGGCAGTTAGGGTTCCGAATCAGGTGGTTTCATTCTATTTGATCGGTACAAACTTATTCTCTTTGTGATTATTATTTAATTACTCAAGTTATTTTTTTGCTCAAGTGAATACAAAGTGCTCGATGAAATGCTCATGTGATAAAATGAATTTGCTAGTGGCTAGTTTAATAATAGGTTATCTGTTTATTGTACCTTTAAGCTTAAATTTAGGCAGTTGATTTTGCTACTTATTCAAATTGCGATACGGATTCTATGAGTAGTTGCTGTATTACTGAAATTAATAAAACGAAGCAGTTTGTTAGGCGAAATGTTAATTTGCAGCGAGTTTTCGAGTTCGTCGCGTAGTGATTAATGAATGCTAGTTATAGTTTTTGTGAAGAAATTTAGGTATATAGTGATAAAAATCGAGATACGGATGATATGTTTGCAAATATTAGAGCTATAATCAAAGCTTTTAAATCGTTAGCAAAATATATCGCTACTTAATAGATGGCATGTTAACGACTATAGACAGTCAGATGAATATTTAAATTTTATATTATAAGTTTTCTGGCTGAAATAGCGTTGACTCGTAATTTGACCAAGGCTATGAGTAGGTGTTGTTGTTGTGCTACTGAGATACGGATGTTAAGTTTTTCACATATTAGAGATATAGTTGATACTGAGCTAAAACAGGATTCAACCAAGACAGCTGAGCTCGCACAGGTGAGCTTCTGTTAGTGCTTTTGAGGTCACTTCCATATGCACCAAAGAGCTTTCAATGTCGAGCATTACAGGTACTATGTTTCATATTACCCTCCGAACCGTGTACAGTTCCAAATTTCTGTTATGTAGTTCCATTGTTTCATGATTTGGTCAGTTTGGACTCAATAAGTATTGATGAGCTATTATGATTGGCCTGCATTGGGATAAAGGCATGTGATCAGTTTTCATACTTGCTTCGAAACATATCCACTAAAGGCCATCAGTAAACTCTTTAAGTGACTGATGAGCCCTAGCAACATTCCAAATTTCTGTTTTTGCACATTAACTATTATTATAAGATATTGAGAAGATTGATATACTTTTATCAAACTGCATGTGCCAAGTTCCCATGTATCTGTCAGTGTGATAAATCTAAAGAACACTTTTTTGTATTCTGTTTTACGTTATGCTATCAGATGGCCGTGTTATGTTTTGTTGCCTTAAGCTGATATCACAATGCATGCTTGTAATCAGAACTTTCTTATACCTTGTTTTACATGTGAAATGAAACTATCAAACCTTCTACATTTTATATCTGATGCTAAAGTTAACCTTCGTTTATTTCCTTTACAAGTTTTTTGCCATCCCAAATCTTTCTTTTCACTAATTTGCTAATTATTTGTACTCATGCAATGAACTGTTTTTAGTTTGTAATATATGCTGGCTATTTTTTTCACTAAATGCTTTTCTTGTCTACTATTATTGTCAAACGTTAATATTGTTTGGTCACACCTGTCTTTGACAGGATATTGAAGCTACAATTCATTGTGCAGAGTGGCTTTCGATGGTGGGTGGATCTAGCACGGGTGAGCTGCGTAAAAGGCTATGGTGGGTGGATCTTATAATGGTTTTAGCTCAGACCGAAACTGTTTTCTGAGCAGGTATATTCACTCATTTCTTGCATCTGAGAATTCATGGCCTCTATTCTTTTTAATTTATAATGAATTGACGTGATATCGTTTTATCTGTCTTATACCGTCCCCTCTTATAGGTCCATTGTTATAATCTGTTATAGGCACGTCCATTGTAAATTGTCGCTTCTTTATTTAAGATGCACTCGATTTATTTGACTTTTTCATCTTCACCCGCTATCCAACCTGCTTAATTTCCCAACAATTTTTACGTTAGCTGCTAGATACTTATGAAAAATCAGATTTTCAGGATATTTTCTATTGAGATTAGTACTTAATTATAAAGTCTATTAACCTCTTTAAAGCTGTCATTTTAATAATATTGCTTGTATTGGTTACCAGGTTCAAGCTGTGGCTGTCCATACAACAAATAACTACTTTGTTACTGCTTCTCTCGACAGCTCATGGTGCTTTTATGACCTATCATCTGGCACATTCCTTGCACAGGTTTCTTCTTTACATGAAAACAGATAGCAGTGCTAGTTATTTCGTGGTTTCTGGACTTAGATTATTACTGTGGTCAATGCGTAGGTTGAAGGTACATCTGACTCCCAGGGTTATACATCAGCATCTTTTCATCCCGATGGTCTCATTCTTGGAACAGGCACCTCTGGGTATGTTGTTAAAATTTGCGATGTCAAAAGTCAGGTATTACTAGAATCCTTGGTAGATTCCCCGAGTAGCGGTGGCATTTTTTTAGCCATTTACTTGTAAATGATTTGACTACATCTCTAGTGGGTCAAATGGATGAAAGTTGTTCAAAGTGTATTTTTGATGAATAAGACCTTTATTATCATTAGTATTATAAGAATTTGGTCATTATTGAAATAATATTATTTTGAATTGTGACTCAACTCGCCCATTTTACTAAATTTGTTCGTTCTCTTCTGGAAGTCTGATGTTTCTTCTGTTTAATGTGTAGGCCAATGTTGCAAGGTTTGATGGCCATGTTGGGCCAATAAATGCGATATCCTTCTCAGAGAATGGTTACTTTCTTGCTGCAAGTGATCTTTTTTATTTTTTATTTTTTTTATTATTTATTTATTTATTTTTGCAAAAAGGCCTCTTGGAAAGTGCTGCTTAGCTTCAGAACGCACTAACCGTTAGTCTTATTTTTTCAGACTGCTGCTCAAGATGGTGTTAAGCTGTGGAATCTTCGTAAACTGAGAAACTATAGGACGTTTTCACCATATGACGAGAACACCCCTACACAATCTGGTAATTTACAGTTTTCTTTTAAATTATATCTGTTGAGATGATAACTATAGGAGCTAGCTTGGCCTGTTTGGATTTGGCTAAAGATGACATGTTTGACCCGTTTATAATGAATGGGTTATGGTTGATGTCAAACGGGTAAAAATAAAAAGAAAAGAGATTTAAAGGGGATGGGTCAAATGTGCTGAATTTGCTTACCTCTGTAATGTGCTGAATAAACAATTTTGGAGGTGTTATGTGATAAAAATGCAAATGGGTCTACTTTCAACCCATTTCGAAACATTTGACGTTTTTATTTATATCGTAGTTTTTTGTTATACCGTTTGAGTTGTTAAAGATATAAGACATAACCAGAATCGGCCAAACCATTTGTAAATGGGTCAAATTTGCCACCCGTAATTGTATGATATGTGTATCTGTCATGCTCTCCCAAAGTCCTCAACTTTTTTAGCGAAGTGTTTCACAATATAATGTGTCTGCAATCAAGAAGTTCTAACACCTAAATCAGTTAATTTAGTGGAATGCAAAATTCTTTTTGAACAGTTTTAGAACATTTTATTGATAGCTTACCATTGATATTGCAGTGTAGTGGCAGTGGGTTACCTCCATCAGCCTTTCCAATTCCATATGATTCTTTTAAAGGACAAGTTGATTCACATTCTATAGACATTTGCATCGCCACCCCCACTGATGCAATTCTTGATGTGAAGATATGGTTTAGGTGAGTGTTGGGCATAGCATTTATACTTTGGTCAGGCAATCTTAAAGGTCAATGTTTATATATGTTGGTAATTATGAGCCAAGGGCATTTTATCCTAGGCAAGATGGCTTCTTGATATGGGTCTTTTGCCAAATTCAAATTCTGCGACACGAGCAATAGGTTATAGATTATGTAGATGTAATTAGTTTTGGATTTATGTTGTTTTGAATAAATTCTTTTCATTTTTAATACTTATAGCCGTATTAGTGATCATGGGCAACATTTTTTTTGCCATATTTTTGAATAATAATAACCGTATTAGTGATTACGAGCAGCATTTTTTTTTGCCATATTTTTTCAATTAGTGACCATTGTTTTAGTCATAAAGTTCAATAAAAAGTGACCACTTTCCTGCGGAATTACTAATAGCTCTATGAGTCAAATAATTCATCAGTGGGCGTAAGTCAATCCAGGAATCAAACCAAACAGAAGCTGTACTCCCATTTCCAATCTTATATCGCACATGAGGTCTAATAATGTTACGAATGTGTAGCAGCTTCCTCCAACCCCAACTTACATTAGACATTAAGCGAACATCCCAAAAACTACACTTATTAAGTTTATAAGCAGGAATCCATCTTACCCACATGGTTTTTTTGTTCGTTATCAATTTCCAAAAGTCAGATGTCATCAAAGTGACATTAAACGATTCAAGCTTTCTAATTCCAGACCCGCCTTCATTAGTTGGCAAGCAAACATCATCCCACGAAACCTTTACTTTCTCTCGCTTCATGTCTCCTTGGCACCATAAAAAACCATTCATAAGCATCTCGATATCATGAATAATACCGGTTGGAAGAATGAACACGGACACCCAATACAAATGCATGGAAGACAAAACGGATTTCACAAGTTGCAACCGACCTGCAAAAGAAAGCTACCTATTCTTCCAATTGCCAATATGCTTGCGAACACTTTCAACGAGGATTTACAGTCTTTGTATAGCAGTCTAGAGGAAATGAGGGGCACGCCCAAATACTTGATACGAAGAGAACTTCGTTCGAAAGGCATAAGCTGCAACATAGTCGCCTTTTCATAGTCACGCACATTGCACATAAAGATGGTACTTTTAGGAATACTAGCAACTAGGCCTGACACATCTTTAAATTCTTCCAATGCTTCCATTAACACCCTAGCCGATTTCACATCACCACGAGCAAACATTAAAATATCGCCAACAAAGCAAATATTAATAATCTTTAGCTTACTGCATTTGTGATGATATGTGAACTCCTCATTCTGAAACTTTACGTTTCAACATAAGCGTTAGGATCTCCATGACAAGAGTGAAAATAAAGCGAAATAGGATCACCTTGGCAAATACCTTGTTTACCACGAAAGTACCCATGTAAATTACCATTGATAATGATAGAAAATGAAGGGATTGTGACACACACCATAATCCATTTAACCATATCCGCATGAAAACCAAACGCCCATAGAGTGTCCTCTGAAAAAAATCCAATTTACATATCCTACGCTTTTTGAATATCTATCTTGAAGGCACATCTCGGTGGGCCACGGTTCAAATGGTAATTATGCATTAGTTCTTGTGCAAGTAACATATTATCCGAGACAGACCTCCCCGACACGAAAGCTGACTGGTTGTCACTCACAATATCATCTAACCCGTCCTAGTACTAGCTTTAACCAAATGGTGAAAGTATGTTGTATTGGAATCACCTTCACGAAGCCATTGAAGCTTAGCTTTTTGCTTAAGAAAACGCTCCTCGTCCAAACTAGCTTGCGTAAAAGCCTGTAAGTAAACCGCTTCTTCTTCACGAAGGACAACTGACGAAGGATCTTTGTCGAGAGCCTTTTGAACCTCATCCAATTCGTGCCGAAGATTTACCACTCGATTGTGAATGTTCCCTTGAGAATGCATCAGCTTTCTCAATGGCTTTTTCATGAATCATAACCTTTTAACCAGTTTAAACATATTACAACCATTAAGCTCATTTCCCCAATTATCAACGACAAACTTCATAAACTCTTGCTTATAAGCAAGGAAATTAAAGAACTTGAATGGTCTATGGTTGTCCTTTGATAGCTTTCAAACTTTCAAGACTGCTGGAGAATGGTCTGAAATGCGATATGATTGGAAAATCGCATACGAACCAGGATACATGGTATTGAACTCGATATTACTCATCTCACGATCAATTTTCTTCAAGATTCCCATATCACCTTTAGGCTTCTGATTCCATGTATAGTGCATACCTGTGCTATTGACATCCTCAACCTCAATATTATTAACACATTCATTGAAATCACGCATTGAAATATTGATGTATTTCGACCCATGAAATGTATCTTCAATAAACAAGGCAACATTAAATTCACCCATGATTACCCAAGGCATTTGATTCACAAAATGCTTATGAAGCTCAAGAGTTTTCCAAAGATCCCTTCGAGTCATATATGAGTTTGATGCATAAACAAATGAACAAAATAAAGCTTTGCGCCAACTTTAAGAATAACCTGAACATGTATGGCTTGACTCGTGCATGCTAAAACCATAAATTCCATTTCATCATCATTCCACCCAATGATTATGCGAGAACCTTTTGGGCAAAAACTCCCATTCGATGCCCATTTCCACTTCCTACAAACACTGCTACACACTCGATCCAGGTTACCCATGTTAACATGAGACTCAAGAATGGCACACACATTAAGATTATTTTCATCTATAACCTGACGAACCTCCGTTTTTTTAAGGGTGCGGTTCAACCCCCTAATATTCCACGATGCAATGCTATACATTGGAAACATTGACCTTGGGAGTGCTTGCCCCCGTTGGATCAGTTTCGTCATCATACACAGTTTTAACATCATCGTCATCAGATTCTTCTATATCATCCACTGATCCTCAGCTCGTTTTACATTACCCACTGTACGGGAATCAAATTCTTCTTTATCACCACAAGAACTAGCCAAGACCTCAAAAGGATTGGGAGTTTTGTTATCATCACTCTTAGGTTTCCACATTCCTTGACTCTTAGGTTTAGGAACTTGCTTAAAAGCCATATTAGTCTTTGGCTTCACCACAAAGTTTTTATTCATCGACCTTTTTCCCTTGTTTCGCCCTTTAACCACTGGGAATCCATCATCTTGAACCTCTACATTCTTCTTGGGAACTTCTTTTATAGCTTTAGGACATTGATCATCGGAATGACCAAATATTTTACATATTGAGCACATGGGGGGTTTCCATTCGTATTCAACTGTAATCGTTTGACATGTATACCTATCACCCTCCAAATCTGGGTATGCTTATCAAAAGGGAGTTTCCTAAGAAAGCTAAGACCCAATGGGGTTACCATTGTCGGTCATACTAAGTTGCAGTTTTAGGTTAACTCATTTACAACAATCTCAATCTACAAATGTTGTTGTAAAAGGTTCTACAATGATATCGTAGTATATGAATTGACAAGTTCATGACCACGAGCAAATGTAAATATGTAATAAGAAAGCTGAAACTTTTCAAAGCTCCACAAGTCGTCATTCACACTCTTGAACGACTCCGTTCCAGATTCTTTTGGGGAGGAAGCGACGACATCAACAAGATGGCTTGGATTAAATGGGAAAATGTCTTGGCTCCAATGGAATATGGTGGCTTGGGAATAGGAAGCTTGCATTCTTTCAACCTTGCGTTGCTTCAAAAATGGCATTGGCGCCTTGTGAATCAACCAAACCTATTATGGGTCAAGCTTATAAAATCATTTCATGGCCTTGAAGCTGGTTTCGATGGAAATGGCTGTTACATGCATGGTTTATGGGCTGATATTGTAGGTTCTTCCAACTATTTACATTCACGCAACCTCATCCCAAAAGACGTAATGAAATGAAATATAGGTAATGGATCGACTATTCGTTTTTGAAAGGATCTTTGGATTGGAGATGAGCCACTGAAAGACAGGTATAACAGATTATTTCGTTTAGACTTAAATGAAGATTGCCTTCTCAGTGATAGGCTAATCGATGATGTCTGGTCTTGGCAATGGAGAAGACCCGTTTTGCCAGGAAGAACTGAATCGATGTTGCACTCTCTTCTTTCAGAGGTTCAACATACTATGCTCACCTCTAGCCCGGATAGGTGGACGTGGATCTTCGTTGCCATAACCATATCCAAACCGATAACCGAATATTTAGTTCGGTTCGGTTCGGTTATGACCAATTCGATTCGGTTAAGAATTCGGTTCAACTTTTTTCTGTTCGGTTCGGTTTCGATTTTTGGTTAATGTGGATATTACCCGATCCGTGAACACCCCTAGTTATTTCTGTAAACTTTCTTATTAATTAAATGTTTTTGAGCTTAACTTTTGTAAGTGAAAAAAAATAGGAAAAAAAAAAAAGAAAGAACCCGATACACAGACAAACACAACAAACTAGTTTCTTTAGCTTTGCGTATGAATGACATATGAAGTAATAATGAATTCAATACTTTCACTTTCTATCCATGTGGGACAAACTCTTGAAGTAGATTAACAAATCAGGTAAAAATGTTGTTTTATGTTTTACATTTTCGTACCTTTTTAAAAATTTGATTTTTACTAGATATGAACTGCAAACATTAAAAAATATCAATATCTTAAGCAATATAGAAACCTCTACAAAGGCCCCAACCAACTTGGTATGAACATGGTAATTATCATATCAGGTCTAACTTTCTTCGAAAAATCCCATTTGATATGCTATATTTTCCCCATGTTTGAAAGCCAACATGGTCATCCATCTCAAATTCAGGTTTCCCAGAGGCTACTACTATCTCGTCACCATATGCATCGATCACTAACTCAAATCTATCTAGCAGTGTGTCTACATTTATTTTTGTTAAATCGAATAATGTGATACAAAGATACCAATAACTCAACGACCGTTAAGTTCACTGAAAACTTTGCAAGTATTTAAATAACTTGGTCATGTTGTATGCTTAAACACTTCTATACCCTATAGTTAACTAAGATCTAACCTCTCCTTTTAGCATATTGCATCTTTAAACCATTCGGTTTGGTTTCTAAATGGTTTTGTGCTTCAAGTGTATCTTTTTTCGGGCATAAAGTTAAAATGTTTGCTTTTGGCTTCTACATGGTTTTGTGCTTCATGTTTTTGGTAGATTGAATTGTTAAGGCGTTTGTTGTGTTTTCTTTGAGTATCGGGTTTTTAGGCTTAAACCATTTGAGCCCATTCACAAAAAAAATTACATAAGCGCAAAGTTTGTTTTTTGTGCTTAATATTTTTGAGCTTGTACTCTTCATATTTATGACTTGTGTTCTTATTATATACTCGGTTACATGTTACTAATTATATACTCAGTTACATGTTACTAAAGAAGATTAATGAAAAAAAATATATATAAATGATAAAGATAGTTACCACAACAATCAAGTCTTGTTGTGAAGGCTCAATTTTTCATTGAAGACGTTGTTGACACTCGAGGATATAAAACATTCATTACTTTTAATTTCTAACAATGTGGAACAAAAGCTCTTGTAATAAATTAGCAAATCATATTAGACATTAAAGAGAAACACAAGATCACATGTAGATTGAATACCGTATAACCATAATTGAAAAGTTGAAACTCCTGCCCTTTAGCAATATCTATTAGTTAACTGAAAGAAAACTAAACAAACATGTATTTACTTAATTGAAACCAAACTAAACAGATTTTGATCGCTTTTAGCATATATATTGGACCGTTCACACGTTCAGTTTTGGTTCATAAATGGTTTTGTCTCATGTGTATTATGTTTTTGGGTTGTATGACCTTAAAACGTTCGGTTTAGGTTTCTACATGTTTTGTGCTTCAAGTTTTTGGGCATAAAATTAAAATGATCGCGTGTTATGGGAAAGGTTAATGCACTATGCTATTGAAAGATGTTCATGTGGATCACTCTACTCATTTTTTATTTAAGCACGTCAATGGACTACGAAAATATTACATTGTGATCAATCTACTATTTTTTTTGCTACTTATAATATGTAATGAGTTAGTTGAAACCGAAACTACAAAAGTTCTGTCAAATTATATCCCAATGTCAAGTTTAAAAAAAAAAAAAAAAGATTGAAATACACAACATACAAGTTTTGGTTATGGACTTCAATCTCCTAGGTTTGTGAATGACACTTGAATTTATAAAGACTTCATTATAATTAGTTTTTATCGATGTGGGACAACTTGTTGAAGTAGTAAAATAACCACTCATGAAAGACAATGAGGAAACATAAGATCACCAAGTAAATTAAAAATCATTTAACGTTAACTGAAAATCTTTAAACTTAACCCCTGCCTTTCGCCTTTCAGATGGCAAAAAAAAAGAAGAAAAAGAAGCTAATTCTTTCCTGTAGGTGGATAAATTTCATTATGAGAATTAAGTTAAATTACACCCTGAAATCAGTTATAGGATGGAAGAATAAGAAGATTTGCAGGATAACATATAAAAACCAAGAGGTTGCATTGTCCCCTTTCTTACGACTACATAGCTTTCTAACCATAGTGTTAACAATACTTGTAGTGCCCTATAAAGTAATGTATGGTGGATGCCACATCCTAATAGAAAGTTAAATTTAGCTTGATCGGCACAAAATTGAACTATATTGTTCACAAAATTGCGGCCACGAAAGAATCCAATGAAAGTAGAAGGGACACCCACGAAACCGGCTGAGCAACTTCTAATTAAATTTTTGTAATAAACTCATGTAATCCATAGTTTAGAAACCTCAATAGTGAATCTTTTGTGTATGACATATAGTGTTACGAGATGATCCCACAATTTGCAGCTCTATACACCACCTTTTAACTGCAAACCATGAACATGGGTAGAAAATAACAATCAAAATAGCTCTTATTTTATAAATATTGTTAGCAACTTGTATTGTAGTTAAATGAGAACGAAACTAAACAAATTTCAATCCTTCTTAGCATATTGAATGTTAATAGTTTTGTGGTTCATGTGTTATGTGTATCATGTTTTGGGGTATAAAGTTTCGGTTCTGGTTTAGTTTTAGTACGTTAAATTATTATAAGAGGGTCGTCTTCTTTTTCTTCGTGTCTTGGGTTTTTACTTTTTAGGCTTAGACCATTTCAACCCATTGAATTAAGAAAGCAAGTACATAAGTACAACTGTTCCTGTACACTTGTTTGTTAAAATACTAGGTTCGTTTCACGTGCTTAATGATTTTTGGGCTTCTAAACCACACTTCATATTTATGGTATTAGATGTTACGACCATTGTAAAGTTTTATTTGTAGGGTATCAATTTAAGTTTTGTTATAGTTTCTGGTCATTTATGACCTCATGTTATGAAAAAAGAGTCAGTGAAAATAATAGGGAAAAAAATCGGATCTAAATACAAGCCATAACAATATGTACAAGATCATTTAACAAATAAATGACACTTGAAGTTATATAGAGCTCATTACTCTTACTTTCTATCGATGTGGGATGAGATAAGCTATTGACACTATAGAAACATAACATCACAAAGTAGATTGTAAACCATGTAGGAAACTATCAAAACTTGACGTTTCACATTTAAGTACCATATTTAGTTTGAATATCTTTTGTCATTAGTATTTTTTTAATATATGCGTTTGGGTCATGTCGTCACGTATTAATCAAATATATAACAAGTTATCAATCAGCTTCTTATATTTTCATGAATGAAACATGTACATGTCTTATATAAAATGAAAAAATCTCTGTTGCAATGTAGGTATTTTCTACATTTCGATTGCATTATTATAAGATCAAGATTTTAAGCGATATAGAAACCTCTACAAAGGCCTCCAATCAATATAGCAGGTATGCCGAATTGGCCATTTTAAATTTGGGGCTATTTGTAATATGTAAATGAAGATCAACAAATCTAGTTCCAATAAACCAGACCGTATGTTAAATTTGTTGCATCGGTATTCTGTGTGGTAGTTATATTCATTACTCGTTATGATTGACACATACAAGTTTCTGATGGTGACATCTTTGGGCCGCGCTTAACCAATAGGGAAAACGCTTAACTTTTGAGCCTGAAATTACGCTCTCGTGGTGCACCGTCTATTTGAGACTTTATGGTGATGTACTTGGTAACCTTAAATGGTAAATGTATGTAGAAGAAAAGGCATGAAATCCGGTACAAAATAACAATTAAAATAGCTTTGTTGTTTAAAAAATTGTACTAGCAACTTGTATCCTAGTTAACTAAAACTAAAACTACTTTTGTTAAATTATGACCCAATGTTAAGTTATAAAAAAGAGTTGAGTGAAAAAAACTAAACAAATACACAACAAACAAGTTTTTGTGTGTGTGCATGTGTCTGCTTAACTATAAAAATGACACATAAAGTTATATATAAGTCATTACATTTACTTTCCATCAATGTGGGACAGGATGTTGAAGTAGTAAATCAACCACTTATGAAAGACACTAATAAGGAAACATTAGTAAATTAAAAACCACGTAACCTTAATTGAAAAGCTTGAAACATAACCCCTTCCTTTCGTAGTATATTTGTAAACAAAAACAACAAAGTATGGGCGTTGATTTTGGTAAGAATGATGTTTTATATTTTACATTTTCATACTTGTTTAAGAATCTTAATGATCGACAAAACAGTGTAGGAAAGTTTCTTATGCATACTCAAAATCAGATACAAAAGAAACCAATTTAGGTTTAATTTGAGGGTGAAGGCTGAATATACGTAACAAACTTTTCTCAAATTACCCAATATACGTAACATACTTATTTTAATCTCCACATACGTAATATACTTTCAATTATTTACCAATATACGTAATATTGACAGGTTATCACTTTAAAAAGTTACAATAATGGTCCCTGCCGTTTGCGTTGGTTTTCACCGTTAGTCCTTTGACATTTTTTCACTTAAAAAAGTTACAGTAATGGTCCATGTGGTTTGTGTGGAAAACTAGAAAGGGGGGTTGAATAGTTTTTCCGATTTTAAGTTGATTTCAAAAACTTTAGATTCGATATTATGTGAAATCGTATGGATGTTGAGAACGTATAGATCTAATGATAATGCAAGCAAATAAATAAAGTTAAGGGATAGAAAAGACACAACCGATTTATAGTGGTTCGGCTACAAGGTCACCTTCCTTGCCCTACTCCACTCCCCGAGTCACCTACTCGAGAGTTCAAGCACTATGTCAACAAACTCCTTCACTTGGCGGAGAAGCCTTCACAACGTTGCTTACACTTTTTTCGGTACAAAGCTAGATACCGAGTCCGTAGCACGGTGGACCAAACCAACACAACTATTACACAACAAATATGTGAAATTTCAAATACAAGATCTTCGCTACAGAAATCTTGCGGAGTGACAAATCAATCAAGGACCCCTTGCTTGGATGACTTGTAGAATGCTCGTGATCTCGCCTTAGAGAAGGACCTATATGATGATCACAAATAGAAAGAAAGAAGAACAACTCTCTAGATCAAGTGATCTATATGTTAGAAGAGAATGAGAGTGTATGAGAGATTTAGTAAGAAGAGGGGTGAGTTAGAATGAAGAAATGACTCTCTATTTATAGGAAAATTTCTCCTCTGTTCCACGGATCCCACGGATCCCGCCCACTTGGGATCCGTCTAGTGTAATCCTAGGGATCCGTGGTACGCTCCTCTTTGCCCATGGGTTTTTTGGTTATGGGTCATGGGTTGGTCCATGGGTTTTCTTTAGATTCAATGTATCTAAGTATACATTGTATCTAGCCAACTTGGGTATGGGTTATGATCCATGGGTTATGGTCCATGGGTTATGGTTTTTACCCATCCTAATAAACTATTATAACAAATGCTTAATTA
The DNA here is from genome assembly GCA_910596185.1 of Chrysanthemum makinoi. Classification (NCBI taxonomy): domain Eukaryota; kingdom Viridiplantae; phylum Streptophyta; class Magnoliopsida; order Asterales; family Asteraceae; genus Chrysanthemum; species Chrysanthemum makinoi. The sequence continues at coordinate 29,249,196 of OU343221.1, read as the reverse complement.
TTACATTTTTGTATTTAAATGGCTATATGTAAATGCTTTACAAAAATAACATGTATCCTCATAATTATACTGAAGATAACATTACATTTGTTATCAACAAAACACAAAGAGATCGCAAAATATTAATAAACGTTTTTACGGTTTATTTGTATTAACACTCTCCCTTTTTGTTTATGACAAAACATAATGTTATGATGAGTAAAACTTAAGAATAGATGCAAGTTTTGAAAGCCCTTAAGTTTTACTTCTTCTCCCCCTTTTTGTCGAAACAAAAAGTTAACCCTTGGAAGAAATAAACAAACATCTAACTCCCCCTTGACGGTAGCTCCCCCTTGTTTGGGGCGTCAAGAGAAGAAAAATAAAAATCCTACAAAAAGAAAGGTTAGTAACATGCTTATATAATCTTGTGGTTGTCGAGAATCAAGATTGGAAGCCAAGGTATGTAAACAAGGCCTTGTAATAAAACAACAAATTGTAGTGGTATGTATGCCACAAACAAGCATGTAAAAATAAGAACAAGACTTGTTCTTGAAAATGACTTAAAAAGAAAAATAATACTAAAAGTAGAAAATAGTAGTAGTGATTCCTTCCGTGCTTGCATAAGGTTATGGATGGAGGTTTTGATGAGTAATGGTATTGATGCGATCAAGGATGAGGTTGAGTATGAAACGCATTTCTTCCTAACTTCTATTGCAATTTCCCTAGTGGATTGGCAATGTTCACAATGTAAATGATGTGGGTAATGAGTGCGGAAGTTTTCCGGGTTGTTTTGATTTGAGTTATGCCGAAGTTGTGGTGGAAAAATAGGAAAATATGGATCAATATCCGGAATGTTTGTAAATGGTGGTGGAAAGAACCTAGATGTTCTTGTAATGTGATGGGAACTAATGGTGGTGATGTTTCAAGATCTTGAAATATAGTATTTGGAGATGTGGGGGGTGTTGAAAAGACAAATTCTTTTTCTTTAGGTTGGTTAGATCTTGTTGGAGTCTTAAGGAGTTCCAAAAGAGTTATTTTAGGTGGTGATGAAGTTGGTATACTTGTTGGTGATGAGGGGGGTGCTATAATGGAAGCATCTTGTGGTGTGTTATTTGTTGAGGATGAACCATTTGAGGTTGGTTTTGCTAAACAACAAGATCAGATACTAATCCGTGCGGATATCCTAGCATTTGATTGTGGTATTTTGGATGGTGGAAGTACAAAGGTTTGGATATCATGATTGTTTGTACTAGATGATTCTCCTAAAGGGTTTTTTGATGACATGATGAAGTGTGTTTGTGAGAAGGAGATGGAGTATGCAAGCATTTTGGGAGTTATATATATAGAAAACAAAGCATTGTAATGAATGCTTGACCCAAAATGTGGATTAAAATCTAATGATTAGATATGAATTCAAGGCATGTGATCATGAGAACACAAGCATTAAAGAGCATACTCCCAAAATGAAACAAATGTGGATTTTTCATCCAAAGTGAAAAAATAGAAGTTGAAAACACCTGTCACGATCCCACGGATCCTTCCCTTGAGGGATCCGGCCCAAAGATAAAGGCTGGATCCGTGGGTCTGGTGTTTCAGCACAAAATTTTTTTTGGAAACATTTTTGCCTAGTGTGTGCCTATATGCAAACTATTTGGAGTTTCGGTTATCTCGACTCCTAAAAAGAAGTAGAAAATCAACTAGAAGTATAAAACCATCCTATTGAGATAACCCGAAAACACATATTTAGTACATGAGTACGTAATTTTATGTTATCAATGCTCCTAATTCATTGTTGCTTAAATGAATGTACCCGAAAACACATATTAGTTATGTGTCCCCTTTAGCATTCAAAAGACATGAGATGCAATGAAAACGTTTTACTTTGTATTAAAAATGAAAAAGCGATTTGTCCTAGACGTGAGAAATTGCTTTTGTGAAATTGATACGGGAAGGTATCATCCTTTTAGAAAACATTGTGAAAGTAGGTTTTCTTTGAAAATATAAAAAAAAAGAAGACTATAAGTTGAAAAACTCATCTTGGGTTTTGAAAATTCCCGTATTGTTTGTGAGTTGTGCGTGAAATAGAAATCCTAGACTCAGAAAGAAGAAGGCTAGTGTTTACATACCTTGTAGAGTCAAATAAGTTACGACGTTTGTTCCATTAGACCAAGACAAAGACGGAGTAGGTTGAATTGTTCCCGCTTCAACGGTTTGGTGAGGACGTCGGCTATATTGTCTTCGGATGCTACCTTCTCAATAGAGATGTTCCCTTTTGAACATTGTCTCTTAGGAAGTGATGACGAATCTCTATATGCTTTGTGCGAGAATGCAATACCGAATTCTTGCTTAAGTCGATGGCACCTTTGTTGTCACATAGGATGGCTATGTCGCTTAGATGGATGTCGTAGTCTACTAACGCTTGTTTCATCCATAGTGCTTGTTGGCATGCTTTGCCGGCGGAGACGCTCGGCCGGTTGTTGATATTGCTAGTTCCGTTTGTTTCTTAGAAAACCAAGATGTTAAACAACATCCCATAAAAGTACATACCCCACTTGTACTTTTTCTATCAACGTAATCACCTGCATGGTCGAATCTGCATATATACAATTGTTTCTACTCCCGTGCCCTTAGGATACCATAATCCTAATTGTGTTGTACCCTTAATATATCTAAATATTCTTTTACGGCTTCTAGGTGTGATGTTTTAGGGTCTTCTTGAAACCTAGCACATAAGCAAACACTAAACATGATATCCGCCTACTTGAGGTAGAGAAGGCTACCTATCATGCCACGTTATTTAGTATTATCTACGGATTCTCCGTCTTCATCTTTTGTGAGTTTGGTGTCGGATGACATTAGAGTCCTAATTGGTTTTGACTCTTCTAGACCGAATTTCTTTAACATCTCCTTGATGTATTTTGATTGATTGAAGAAGATACCATCTTCTACTTGTTTTATTTGTAGACCAAGAAAGAAACTAAGTTCTCCCATCATACTCATCTCGAACTCGTCATGCATGATTTTAGAGAAATCATCACACATGTCTTGACAAGTGGATCCGAATATAATATCATCTACATATATTTGTACTATGATTATATGTGACTCTTTTCTTAGTAAAAAGTGTGTTGTCAACTAACCCCATGGTGTAGTTGTGTTTAACTAGAAATGACTTGAGTCTATCATACCAAGCTTTTGGAGCTTGTTTAAGACCGTAAAGGGCTTTCTTTAATTTATACACATGTTTGGGTTTTTCAAAATCAATGAAGCCCGGAGGTTGAGCTACATATACTTCTTCATTTATGAAACCATTTAGAAAAGCGCTTTTGACATCCATTTGATAAAGATTTAGATCATTAGCATAAGTATACGCAAGAAGTATTCTTATAGACTCTAATCTAGCCATGGGGGCGTAGGTCTCATCAAAGTCTATTCCCTCTTGTTGGTTATACCCTTGAGCAACGAGTCTAGCCTTGTTCCTAGACACTACTCCGTTTGCATCTAATTTGTTTTTATAAACCCATTTGGTTCCTATTATGGTTTGATTACTAGGTGGAGGAACAAGTGTCCAAACATCATTAGAAATAAATTGATTTAGTTCTTCTTGCATAGCAATTACCCAACTTTCATCTTTTATGGCTTCTTGTGTATTCTTAGGTTCTAAGGTTGAAACGAAACAAAACAAACTACTTTGGTTTTGAACTTGAGACCTTAATGGTCGTTCGTTTAGTTTTCCTATGACTTTATCTATGGGGTGATGTTTGGACTCTTTAATGTTTATTATTTTATCACTTAGAGGTTCTTCTTCTTCATTTATCTTTTTCTTTATTACTATAGCTTCACTTTCTATAATCTCGTCATCGACAAGAGGTGGAGAGGGTTTGGGTGGACTTTCATCAAATTTTATATTTAATGACTCTTCTACCTTCATTGTTTCTTTGTTTAATATGACGTAAGATTTGCTATTTGGCGAGTAACCTAAAAAGATACCTTCGGTTGATTTAGGATCAAATTTTGTAAGGTAATCTTTAGTGTTAAGAATAAAACATTTACTACCAAAGACTCTAAAGTGATTTAACGTTGCTTTTGCCTCAAGTAACTCATATGGAGCTTTTCCTAAGATTGGTCTAATTAAGACTCGATTGAGTATATACGTTGAAGTATCAACGGCATTACACCAAAACTTTTGAGGTATGGATTGTTCATTAAGCATGGTTCGACTCATTTCTTGTAGAGTTCTATTCTTTCTTTCTACTACCCCATTCGATTGTGGAGTGCTTGGAGCCGAGAAGTTGTGAGTAATACCATTAGCGTCACAAAAAAGCTCCGAATTGCACTTCATTATCGAATTCCCTATCATGATCCGTCCTAATAGACACTATGGGACTTCCTAGTTGTCTTTGGATCTTTTTGCTTAATATTTCAAAATAGTTAAAGGTTTCCGTTTTGTTCTTAAAAAATTTTGTCCATGTATACCTAGAGTAGTCATCCACTATTACCAAAGTGTAGTAGTTGCCTCCATAACTTTGGATAGCGGATGGACCAAATAAATCCATATGTAGTAATTCTAGACACCTAGTTGTGGACACCATGTTTTTAGCTTTATGACTTGAATGAGCTTGCTTTCCTACATTACAAGCATCACAAAAATGATGTTCATATTTTAACTTAGGTAGATCTCTTACTAGATCTTTGGATGATAGCGATTGAAGAAGTCGCATGTTGGCGTGACCCAATCTTCGATGCCATAAGGTTGAAGTATCATCCATAGAGGTAAGACATAGTTTGTCTTTAGGTTCATTACCGATTTTAATGACATAGACTCCATGTTTCCTAATTCCTCTTCCTATGTTTATGCCATTTTAAGTATCTTACTACGGTTTCGTAAAAGTACATTGCACTATTATCACATATTTGTCCTATACTTAAGAGGTTAAAGTTTAGGTTTTCTACGTGACACACATCGTTAATGGTTAGAGATTTGTTAGAAATCGTACCTTTACCGATGATTATACTTTTGCTATTTCTAAACACCACATTACCTCCATTTATGGATTCATATGTGGAGAATAGATCCCTATTGCCGGTCATGTGCCTCGTGCACCCGCTATCCTTGACCCATTCATCGGGGTCTAGGTCGACCTTTAAGCACACCTAACACAACAATAAACTCAAAAGTTTGGTCCCCATTTGTTCATGGGTCCATTAGTGTTAAACATTCCATTCATGTTAGACATGTATGGATAAGATGAGTATGCATTCCATGGAGCAAAGTTTTGAAAGGGAAAACCGTTTTGCATGTTTTGATTCCATCCCATTTGATGGTTGCTTTTCGGGTAAACGTTATTAGGTTTCCTAAATGAGTTAGGTTTTGAAAAAGATGGAGCTTTGTTTCTTGCAAAAGTAGGATTATATTTTGGAGGTGGTTGTCTAGTGGTGACATGACTTGGTTTCTTCCTATTAACTATGACAAACTCAGTTCTAGATGAAGAAGCTACGTTATTGCTACTATTTGCTATAGCAGATCCACGGATCCCTTTTTGTACACTAGTCGGTTCCCTTTTTAGGGGATCCGTGGGATCCGCCACAACAGTGGCTAGTTTTTCTAGTTCCTTAACAAATTTTGTTTCTTTACTTTCACTAGTTGATGGATCAAGTTGTTGACTACCTAGACCTTTTTGAATGTTACGAGTTTTAACACTATCGAGTATTGTATCTAAAGTGTTCGTGCTCATTCTAGCAAATTTAGAATCTAAGTGATCCACTAGTGTTTGAAGTTGAAAGCAAAGTTCACATTCACCGCTTGCTATTTTACCCTTCTCTAAACGTTTTAGTTTTGCTTTTAATTCTATGACTTCTTTATCTAAACGTTTATTTTGACTCTTTAAAGCTTATTTTGTTAACTAGTTTTAAGCTAATATTGCATAGCTTATCATATTCATTATGCAATGAGTCGTCATCAAGTGATGAGCTACTATAGTATTCATGACATACCTCGTCATTTGCCATGATACAAATTTCTTCGTCCTCCTCGTCGTCATTCCCCATGTGCCGCTCACGAACGCCTTTTGATCATCCCGTTTGGGACACTTACTAATAAAGTGGTTTGGGTCCCCACACTTAAAGCAAGTACGATCATCCTTTGGCTTCGCGTCCTCTTTGCTTTTCCGAAAGCCTTTCTTATCGTCATACGGTTGTTTGACGTATCTACCCTTTCTTCTAAAGAACTTTTAAAGTCCCTTACCGCCATAGCGTACTCTTCGTCGTCACTACTCGAAGATGAGTTCTCCTAATCGCTCGAAGCCTTTTTGGCTTTAAGAGATTTGTGTTTCTGTTTTCACCTTTGAGGCTTAGGAATCTTTAGCAAGGACAAGCTCGTAGACTTTTAGGTTGCCTATGAGTTCATCGAGGGTGAGGATTGTCAAATCTTTTGACTCTTTGATTGCCGTCACCTTGGATCTCCACTTCGATGTAAGTGCCCTTAGATATCTCCTAACATGGTTACGACTAGAAAAAGATTCATCAAGTGCTTGTAAAGATGTAATAATAGTATTAAAGTTAGCAAATGAATGATCTATAGTTTCCTCATCCGATATTGAAAATTGTTCATATTGTTGAACAAATAAATCAATTTTATTATTTTTAACTTGTTGGTTGCCTTGATGAGTTACAACTAAAGAATTCCAAATTTTTTTAGAAGTTTTAAGCATAGAAATTCTTTCGAATTCCTTTTTCGATAAAGCATTATATAAAACCATTTTTGCTTCACTATTTTTAGAAAGCTTTTTCTTCATTTCATCGTTTAGTTTATCATGAGGTATGTGAATTAAATTTCCTTTATCATCATTTGAGGTAGCCTCAAAATCACCTTCAACAATAATGTACCAAAGATCAATATCTTTAGACTTCACATATGTTTCGAATCTATTTTTCCAATATATAAAACCATTAGTTTCAAGTAGTGGTGGTCGTTGCATAGATTGCCCTTCCTTATAATTTTCAGAACCCATAGTGATCGAAAAGTTTTTAAATACAATT
>OU343221.1:29145766-29242079 GCA_910596185.1 Chrysanthemum makinoi | reverse complement strand
GGTTAGATCTTAATTTAAGTGAACTTAACGGTCGTTGAGTTATTGATTGGACAAAAACAAATCTAGATCGGACACTGCTTATTGCTAGATAGATTTGAGTAGGTGATCGATGCGTATGGTGTCGGGATAATAGATTAGTAGTAGCCTTGTTGGAAACTGAATTTGAGAGACTATGTTGGCTTTCTAACATGGGGAGAATATAGCCTATCAAATGGATTTTTCGAACAAAGTTAGACCCAATGGGATTACAATTGTGTCCTACCAAGTTGGTATTTTAGGTAAGCTCATTGACAACAATCTTAATCAAAAAGTTTTGCTGCGAAATGTTAAGAAAGATGACCCAAATACATATATTAAAAATAATAATAACAATAATAAATAAATAAAATAAACACTTAGGATAAAAGATATTACTATATATCCTTAATCTGCAAAGTCGGTGAGCATAAAAAACGCCTCTATTCTCACGTGATAGGCAGGTGCAAGGTTTTTCATGATAGATAGCTTCCTGGGCTTCCGTCGTTACTAACCTTGGGCTGACGTTTTGAGCCCAACATTGGATGTTATCATGTAATCCGTGAGTCATATCCTAAGTTATTGGGTCTCTTTTGCCCGCCCTCAGCCGCGTTTTTTTCCGAGTCATCCAGCGAATCACATATCCAAACTTCTACCTAACCATCTCTACTCCATCTTAAAAACCCATATCGATATCGCGGTGGACATGGGTATGTATAACATCGGTGTTTTGGTGTGGCGTTTTTACCCATGTCGTTTTTTGCTCCTCAACCGTGGATTCGTGTGTTGGTTCGGTTGGTGGGTTGGTGGTCGATACAACGCGAAGTATCAAGGTCTACTTAATAAAGTTGGATCAGCTAATTTGCTCAAAAACGCTTATAAGCAAGTGCCAAATGAATAATTGTGATCTGAACCACATAATGGGAAAACAATAGTCTTTTCCTAAAGATTTTGAAAACAAAAATTACGATTACAATCGTATTGTTTGCTAGACTTGGTTTTAGTTGCCTTTTATGGAAAAATAATTTATTATTTTCCAGCAAACCATTTAAGGTTATACACCGAGTGTTTGTCTAAGGCTTTAAGCTTATATTGGCCATAAGCTACTTGTCCATATTAAGCTCTCATAGTACATTCACGATTATTTTTACATTTGGTATATGATTAAAAAGTAAGATTTCAACATTTGGATCTGTTGGTTTCACTAATTTTGGTGCAGGTGACATCCATCTTTTCGCTGTACCTATGAAAACACAATTCGGTGAAAAGCTTGAGGACTTTTTGGTGAGGGTGTAATACGTGATCCAGTTTCATCATTAAATAAATGTATACTCTAACGAGCTTGAACATGAACGGGTAACTTTTTAAGTCCATTATGTCATTCTATATGCCTTAATTGTTTGTTTAAGATCTCTAATAAATAACGTAATGTCCTCAACAAGAAATTTGTGGTTAAGAAGGCGGTATCTTCAACAACCACTATCAAGTTATGTAGAAAATTATATCTTAAATTGAAAGATCTAATTTGAACCATTTTTACTAAATTAGCCAATTGTAACACATTCCTTATGTCGGTTAGTTGAGCTAATTTTTCGATCCTAATTGTTTGCTTTTAGGCTATGTAAAAGGGGATGACGTGAAAGTTGCTCTACTAGTCGATGACCAAGTCTTCGAATAGGTATTCATATTATTTCTTCCTTTTAATCTTGGTAACTATCATGTTTGTGATTGATTTATGTAGATCTAATGAATTATATGCTTAAAGATTTATTATGTTTTTGTTTGAGTTCTTAAAAGATATTGTAGATTATTATGTTTATATTAAGGTTAGAAGAATATATTATATCGATATATAGAGATTAGTAAACAGCAAGAGGCAGTGCATAAAATTTGTTACAAATATAAAGGAGATAAGGCATATATTTCTTATCATGCTATTTCGCCCATCTCTGGGTATTTTTAATCAATTATATCGCTTTGTACAATGTCACATCAACAAGGTATCATTTTTTCTTCTAAGTCTTTGAAGTTTTTACTCAAAGTGGTTACTAACCAAACTTTGTCTTCTTATCGCTTGGTAGTTGAATTCGGTCGATGGACAAACGAGTACTTGGATGGTGTCGACATATGCCGCAACATGGCCATTGTGATGGTTAACATTGAAGACATTGCGGTGCGGTTCGGTACCATATCATACTCTTTGCCATAAGGCACCATTTTACAATTTATATCTTGAACTACACATTTTAAACACAAAGAAAATGGAATCGGGCTTTAAAAATGCATGATGATGTGGAAACATTGGTTTCTCAGAAATGTATGGGATACATAAATAGTTAACGGGGTATGGATGGGGTGTTTTGCCTTTTTATTGCGCCATTATGCAAATATTCAAATAGAATGTAATTTCCGGGTATTGTTTGGTTTTGTAACCTGATATTACAACTGTTCAGGAGTGAAGATATTATATTATCAACCGATTCATAATATGATGGTGGCACGTGCTATTTTAGCTTCCACAATGTCGCGGCCATGGTCTAAAGCTTACTCCCAATTACAGGTAATAATTTTTAACGTATAGTTGATTGTAGTTTGATGGTTACTGTTTTATTGTTTTATTTGATGTGTCGGGGACAAGACGAGAAATTTGGAAACACCTGCGTTTATATTGTCGTTCAAAGCTTTTCTTTGTGTCAGAATTGTTAAAATAGTTAAATGACTAAAAATAACTACGAGGGTGTTTGGGTTCACATGTTGTAGGTTAGGAGGACTACGTTGACTTGGCTGTTGGTTTTCAGTTTACGTGATGGAGCTAATCTAGCATCTTGGGTGTATCATAAGGGGGAGGCAAGAGACGTCATTGGCTTATGCACATAGCCAGAACATCCATGTTGTTATTCTGTTTGCATTATTGCTTCAGATTAAGAAAACTATTTGAATTACGGGTACTTTGACTTCATTTTTGATGTTATAGCCTGAGCTCGCATCTCAAAATAGTTTGGAAGCTAAAGTAGGGTCTGTAATGGTGTCGGTTGTCCAAACTTAATGCAACGTATCTACGGTCCTCAAAAAAAAATCTAAAAAAACTCCGCCGCAACGGGGCGGGGGGTTTCCACCTCGTTCTAATCAAATCTTGAACTTAAATGTCAAACATGGTTTTCAATCTATTTGTAATCTTATGTTTCTTTATTGTCAAGATGTCTTGTTAATTTATTTATAGAACTTTTCCCACATAGATAGAAAATAGAAGTAATGAACTCTTTATAACTTCGAGTATTACTCAATTGTTTGTTTAAGTTTCTCCTGTTTCAGCTTTTTTTTTTTTTTTTTTTTTTTTTTTTTTTTGCACTTCAACTCTTTTTTCATGATTTGCATGTTACGGACATTTTAAATTGTTATTTTACATGATATGCATGTTTTCGCTCAACTCTTTTTTTCATTATTTGCATGTTACGTCCATTTTAAATTGTTATCTTACATGGTATCAATTTAAGTTTTATTATAATCTGTGATATCAAAATTTTATTATAATCTGTGATATCAAAATGTTATATAACAAGAACATAAGTCGTAGATATGAAGTGTGGATTACAAGCTTAAAAACATTGAAAAAAAAAGAAAAAAAAAAGAGAGAGAGAGAAAGAAAACGTGCTATCGAATAAGCAAGTGTGTATAAACAATTGTGCTTACGCACTTTCTTTCTTCATGGGCTCAAATTTGGTAACCATGATTTCCGACCTTTTGGCCGACTATTCCCCGGAGTTCACTCTTATTTGTACTATAGCGCTACAGTAGCATAGCTACAGTAATGGGGTTACTGTAGCAACACCTTTTGTTTTATATATATATATATATATATATATATATATATATATATATATATATATATATATGTTACAAAAGCGTGATTATAAAATTTAGTGTTTGGATTTGATTATGCTGTTTGATATCGCAATAATCAGATAATCAGCTTTTCAAGTGTTTGGCAAATCAGATTTTTTAATGACTTCAAATCTAAAATTACCCAAAAGGACATGTTATTAAAAAGTAAATTTGACAAGTTAGTAGATTTGTAAGGCATGACAATATTTTTTTACAAGCTGATTTCCAAAAACAAGCACATTCTTTTGTTACGGTAATTTAACATATAATCTTTTTTGCAATGGGCTTTATAAAGAACTCGTAGGAGAGTATTGGGCTTTAAGAAAATAGAGTATATATGTTAAGAAAATAATTAGGTTAAACATTATACATATGAGGTGAGTTCAATGGAGAACAATTTTTATCTAAAAAAAAATCATGCAATCTCATCCATTAATTTTATCCATCAAACAAAAAAAATATATTTTTCACATTTTTTTTAAAACAACGTATCTTGTAAACTGTAAACCTTCAAGCTACGAAAAATACATTATCGCGACGAGAATTAAATTATCTTTCTATAGATATGCACTTCTATATACTTTCGACGATTTTTTTTTCAAATTTTCCGCCCAGTAAGATCACATGTGATTTGTAAAATCACATATGATTTCACAAGCTACATGCGATTTTTAAAGTAATAAATCACACGTGATTTTTCGAATCACATGTGATTCATCTGGGCAAAAATTTTGAAAAACAAAATTCGTCGAAAAATATTAAAGTGCATATTTATATAAATAATTTATTTCTCGCGTGATGGTATAATTAGTTTCATTAACAATTAACGATTTGCGATATATTTTTTAATTTTAAGAAAATAGATGAAAGTGGGTTTTATTTGATAAGAAAAATGAATAAAGGCGAGAGATCTTTGCTTATTCTTTAGAAAAAAATTGTTCTGCATTGAACTTTTCTCATACATACTATAGCCGCTTTTTGGTATTCTTTTTCTCCTTCTCTGACTCTAGTTGTCCACAAATCTCTACCTTAAGTGACAACCTTATTCAAAGCAAAAAAGTAGTGTAGGCAACGTTTATTTGTGAGGAAGAAACAAGAAGTGTTCTGGGCATTTTGGTAATTTCGAGCTTAAACTGAAAATCACTTTTTGCAGCCGTATGGTAGGAGTTACTTTTCCAAAACCGCGTTTTGGCTTCTTAAAAACGCAGAAAATCACGTTTTGCCTTTTGTCACACAAACACTCGTTTTGGATTATTTGTGTTTTGGGAACGTGATAAGGGCAGATAATCTGCAAGAAAACGCAACCCGAAACACCCTCTAAGTCCAACTGGAACGATATAAAGATACAATGTGCTAAAAAGGATCAAAATAATTTTTCAAAATTTGATATTTTTTAACCAATAATAATGCAATGGAAATGCAGAAACTACCTACGTTACAATAGATAAAGATGATGACCCAAACACATATATCTAAAAAAACACTAATGATAAAAGATAGTCAAATCAAATCTGGTATTTAAGCCTAGAAAAAACCCAAAACAAGGACAAACGCAACAATTTCGGGTTTTTTCATATAGGATTCTTGGAACTAGATTTGTTGATCTTTCTTGACAGATAACAAGAAGCACCAAATATAAAAAAAGACAATTTGGATACACGAGTGGAGGCCAAAATATATGGGATTTTTTTTTTTTATTAAACACTGGTTTTAAAATCAAAACAAATCTAAATTATTCTTTTGTATCTTGTTAAGAAACTTCATGCATAGTTTTTTTCAAATATTAAGTTTTTTAAGAGGTACGAAAATTGTATAATATAAAACAACATTGTTACAAAAATGGACTCCCATTTTTTCTTGTATCATTTTTAGCAATATATTAGGAGGGGCATAGATGTGAAGCATTTCAATTAAGGATAATTTAATCAAACCTAATTGTTCTTTTCTTGTTTTATATTTACCAATATACAACGTAGGGGTTTCAATCTGTTCGGGAAGGTTACATGGTTTCCAATCTACTTGTGATCTTATGTCTTTTTGATGCCTTACATGATTTGTTAATTTATTTCAATTTTTATCCCACATTGATAGAGAGTAAAAGTGATAATCTCTTTATTACTATAGCTCATATGCTATGAAGAAAATGAAAGAGGGCATAGACAAAACTAGTTTGTTGTGTGTGTCCTTTTCTATTTTTTTTTCCACTTAATTTTGTTATTATGTTAAAGGTTTATATTTTTGTCGCGAAATAAATGTTAACCTTACTATTATGGTTAATTTCAAGCGAGTGTTCATTTTCAAATTTCAATAAGCACTATAAAACTCTTTTTTCAGAATAAAAAGTTTGCAATTTTGAAGTGAACAACTAGTTTGGTATGTAGGAAATTATATGTTTTACAAATACGCATATTTGTTATTATTATTGAGAATTTTCGTACTTGGTTCAAATTATCTTCAAAATGGCTGAGTGGTGAGACAACCAAAGGTTTCAAAAGAGATCCGACTACAAACATCGTTGGGTTAACATCTTAGAAAATAATATCAGAAACAACCACGAGAATAATGGTTAAACTACGTACCAATAAGGTCGGGTAGACCAGATTAGACCCGACCCAAACTTGACTACCGGCTTATAGGGGTCACTTAACACAATTACAAATGCTTATTGGGCCCAACCCGATAAACTCAATAGCTTAATAAAATCGGATTAGAGTTAGATTTTTGTCACCTTATCGGGCTCGACTCCAACTTGCTAACCCGAAATATATAGGTTTTCATTAGTTTTGGACTTGCTTCATATCATAAAATCAACCACTACATAACACATCAACATAGAGAAGTTATTTGCACACTCACACAATTTATTGACACACTCAAATTTAGAGTGTCGTGATATTTATACCACCACATCACTTTTACTCTTGTCAACATACCTTGCAAGTTAGAAAAAAAGGAGGTGATTTTCACACTCCACGGAATAATTTGCATACTCTAGTTGTTTGCGTTTGGGATAATGCTAAAAAAATGCATCGAAGTTGACACCTTTTGGGATTGTGTATAACCAACTATTTTTTTTCATTGTAACACAAAACTTGGTAATTTTTTTTATTGTATGTATGACCAGCGTGTTCGAGTGTTACACGTAGACTGTCAGCGTGTCAAGAACTACTTTTTTTTATTGGGATAATGCTAAAAAAATGCATCTAAGTTGACCACTTTTAAGATTGTATGTAGCTAACTATTTTTATTTTTATCATTGTAACACAAAACTTTTGAATTTGTGTTATTGTATGAAAAAAGATATTCAAAATAAGCTTCAAAAAATAAAGCCCGAAATTAGAAATACTTTAGGTTAGGTACATGTTGGAGCTATAAAAATTATTATAAAATCAACCTTCAAAGAAAGAATAGATACACATATAGAACTAGCAATTATTGATAATAGGATACATAATAGAGAAGAAGCCTGCTTGGGTATCTTACGTGAAAATTTACAATATGGAAAATTAAAGTTCAATGTATACCCGAGAATTTCATATCATATACAAGATAAAGATTTTGATAAAACCTTGAGTTTAATACAAGATTTTAAAAAGAGAGATTTCTTTAAACAGCAAAATTGACCTTATTCGATAACTTATGCTATCTCATATGCTATTTCTAACACTCATCACTCTGAATGTTCTAGCATGTATCCAGTCAGGCTAAGCGTTACATCGTTAGTACTTTATATTAACGGCCGTTGGTAAATAACTAAAATTCCGTTTTCTTATGTTTTTAATAGTTTTCATCCGTTATTATATGTTTTCGTCCGTATTTATATGTTTTCGTCAGTTTTCTTACGCTTTCGTCTGTTTTATACGCTTTTGTCCGTTTTCTTACATTTTCGTTTGTTGTCTTACATTTTCATCCATTTTTATACGTTTTCGTCCGTTTTTAAACATTTTCGTCCGTTTTCTTATGTTTTTATCTGTTTTTATACGTTTTGTTTTATACACGTTTTCGGGTTTTCTTACGTTTTTATGTTTTCATCCGTTTTGATCATTTTTATCTGCTTTGTCGCTTTTTACGCTTACGTCTGTTTTCATAAGTTTTTATATGTTTTTGTCCCTTTTTTGCGTTTTCGTCCATTTTCTAACGTTTCCATCCGTTTTTATACGTTTTCGTCTGTTTTATTTCGTTTTTGCTTGTTTTATGCGTTTTCGTTTGTCTTTATACGTTTACGTTACGTTTTACGTTTCGTTCGTATAAAATGAGCAGCGATGTAAAGCTATAAAACGCAATGTAAAACGCAGAGACTTGTAAAACGAACAAAATGTGATGTAAACGTAAAAAATGAACAAAACGTATAAAGCGAAACGTGATATAAGCGAACATAGCGATAAAAGCGTAATGCGCATAAGAAAATAGACAAAACGTAAAACGGACGGCGTATAAACTAAGTAAGAAAACGAACAAAAACGATATAAAAACGGAACATATAAGCACTGAAAACATATAACGAAGCAGCGTAGCGGGGCGGCTAAACGGACGGCAAGGAATGAATGGAAATGTGTGAAAACGAAAAAAAAAAAACGTAAGAAAACTGAATTTGAAGTTATTTATTAACGACCATTAATATAAAATGCTAGCGATGTAACGCTTAGCATGACTCGATACATATAATAACACAAATTCAAAAGTTTTGTGTTGTAATGGAAAAAAATAGTTGGCTACACACAATCCCAAAAGTGGTCAACTTCGATGCATTTTTTTAACATTATCTCAATAAAAAAAGAGAAAAGTATAAAAATAAGCCAAAATCTTTTTTGAAGTCCCCTTTGTGGTCAAAAATGATTAAATGTATGACCGCTACATTTCTTGACTCCACCCAAATTCGCACGTGTCCAAATGAAAGTACACTTTTTGTACTTTTTTTTATTATTTGTACTTTTTGTACTTCTTACTTTTTTTTCTTCTTATAAAGTAAAAAGTATACTTCATTGGACGGCGTGGCGAATTTTGGGTGAAACTTCTTGAAACTTGGGCGGAGGTGCGGAGTCGGTGGTTGCGCATGACCATTTTGGACATTGAGTTAAAAGTGACCCAAGGCTTCATTTCAGCTTTTCTACTCTAAAAGTTCTTGACAGCGGCGTCTACGCGTCAATACGCTTCGGAAACCGGCCGTGGGACACGTTGAAAATCATACATACAATAACAAAATTTACCAAGTTTTGTGTTACATTTAAAAAAAAATAGTTGGGTATACACAATCTCAAAAGGTGTCAACTTCGATGCATTTTTTTAGCATTATCCCCTTGTGTTTTGACATTCATACCATTACATGGGTGAATATAACTAAAAGTAATGTAAGGATATAAATGTCAAAACACAAACAATTTAAATATACAAATCATTTAATAGAGTGTTCAAATCACCTCTCTAGTAGGATAATAAAGTAGTGCTACATCCACATAAGATCCATAAAAAGATATCCACACAAGAGATGTTACATTTGTTGATTGGTGTGTTTAAATGTATTTTCTCTCACTTCTCTTTGCTACAACAATCAAAAAATGACACATCTTTTTTGTGAATTTTTTTGTGTAAATCTTGTGTGAATGTAGCATTACTCTAGGATAATATAATTTCATGATGAAAAATAGTTTTACTATCGAGTAACATATTAAAACCATGCCGACCAGTGATAACTCATATTAGGACGTGGAAACCATAAGCAAAAGAATTGCGTGGACAATGAGTGAGTAAAAAAACAAATTAAGGCATTTGGTTTAGTAGTATGTGTGTTGTCCACCAATTTAGAGGTTGTCGATTCAAGCCTCGCTGGAGATATTTGTGAGATGTATTGTGAGATTTGTGGTGTAAAAAAATTGCCGTTCTTTAAAAAAGCCTAGCTTGGGTAAAAAAATTTGTTTGTGCTTAGCGTTTGTAGCAAAAAATATGAGAACAAAACCGAACCGAAGCCCGAGAAGGACGGCCGGTCTCTGGTTCTAACTTTTCCTTATTTTGGTTTCGGGTCAGTTCGGTCCTGGTCTTACGTAAAAACCGGCCATTATGTCTTTTTGAACCAGACCGATTGAAGGACCGGACCAGACCGAACACATTCGGCCGAACACATTCGGTCTGGGGTTTTGGGCTAAACCAGTCTCAGTCTGATCCGATCTTAGCCCGATGCTCACCCCTATAAATAACCATTTATGGCTTAAGACAATAGAAAATAGATTGTTCTTGGAACTAAATTTGTTGTTCCTTAATTACAAATAACAAATAGCACCAAAAGGCCAATTTGACATACCTGTTGTAATGCTTAAAAATGTTGATCTTTTTTAAAAGGGCATTTTCATATCTACCCAACAAAAGCAAAAGCATGAAAATTTCATATTTACTCAGATGATACTTTAAAGGCTTTTGTAAATAATGCATTCAACGATTGTATTTTAGGTATATTTGAAATTAATGTTGAAAAGAGAGTGAAATATGAAATTATCCCTTTCTCAAACAATAATAATGCCATTACAAAGAGATTTTCGTTTGATACGCGTTTCATTCATGTAAATATAAGAAGCTTGTTGTTGACTTGTTATATATTTTATTAACATGTAAAGACATAAGAAAGATGACCCAAATACATATATTTAAAAAAAATACAAGTGACAAAAGATATTCGAATCAAATCTGGTACTTTTTTATCTATGTTTCTAATGTCAAGATGATTTATTATATTATTTCCCACATAGATAGAAAGTAGAAGTGATGCACTCTTTATAAGCTCAAATGTCTTTAATAGATTAAATCGGGTTTGACACGACGCGACAAACATATGCTTGTTGCGTTTGTCTCAATTTTCGGTTTTTTAATTTATATAACAAGAACATATGTTGAGATATGAAGTTTTGGATTATGTACTTTCTGTCTTCATGGGCTCAAATGGTCTAAGCCAAAAAGCACAAACACTAAGCCAATATCTTCTACTAGTAACAAACAAGTGCATTGGAACAACTCTTTTTATGCATTTTTTTTCATCATGGGCTCAAATGGTCAAGTCTAAAAACCCGAAACACAAAAAAGGCGAAACAAACTGTTAGATATTGTGACTTCATCTCCTAAGGGTAGTTTGGTAATTTTGGTACTACCTAACATAGCTAGTCTTATAAGGGCATTTTGGTAATTTGTTAGTATCTTAAGAAGTAGTCTGATTTTTTTGTTGTATGTTTGGTGGTTGCTGTCAATCAATCTTGCTGGATATATGGTTTGTGACTTGGGATTTTTCCCTTTGTTCAATCATTTGTTGCTTCTGCTAGTTTGATAAATTGAAGGTGTTAGTTGATTGGGATTAGGGATAATTATAACTTGTGTTGAATCGATCGGTTTGTGTAGATATTATCTAAATCTCTGTTTTTTTTTGGATCGATTAATTATTTGGTATTTGCATTTGAAGATCGATTTGGTGTTTGAAGACTTGGTTATAATCAGGTCATTCGAATTTTTTGCTCGATCGTTGAGAATTTTGTCAGTTTGGAAATTTGGATTTTCGTTTGTCGGGCTTTTGAAGTTTGTTGCCTGAATTTGATTGTCACTGGTGAAGATCGTTTGAGCCGATTTGTTTCTTCGGTTGGCCGTTTTGAATTTTTTGGCTAACATTTGATTGTTCATTTTTTGAAGTTATCGGCTTTTTCTTTGGATCGATTTTGTTTCGGATAGCTTTTGGGAATCGATTGTTTGATTTGAAATTGGCTAGTATCTCTAGCCTTTGAAACTTTGAATTAGATATGGTGTTACTTAGGAGTTGAACTCAAGGTGGAGATTGTTAGATATTGTGACTTCATCTCGTAAGGGTAGTTTGGTAATTTTGGTACTACTTAACATAGCTAGTCTTATAAGGGCATTTTGGTAATTTGTTAGTATCTTAAGAAGTAAGAATTCTGTATATCGGTTATTTACTTATATAACCAAAATCAGAAACACACAACTTGTAACACACCCTTTTGATAAATAGAAATATACGAGCTTTTGCTCCAAAATTATGATGTTTGCACCTGTATATCCTTTCGCATTTGTTTTCTGCTGATGCTTTTGTTCTTTTGACTCTGATTATCCCTACCTGACCCTAACACAAACATCTTAATAATTCATAATACTAAAACCAAACGAAACCAAAACCGAGCGGTTATTATGCCCAAAAAATGAAGCTCAAAATCATGTAGAAATCAAAATCTTACATATGAATTTCATGCCCAAAAATATGAAACAAATAAAACACAAAAACCATTTAGAAACCAAAACCGAACGTGATAATCACGATCCAGTATGCTAAAAATGATCAAAGTTTGCTTAGCTTCGGTTTCAATCATCTACAATACAAGTTGCTAATACTCTTTTCAAAATAATAGAGCTAATTTGATTTTACTTGTTTACCCAATTATTTTTTGCATTGTAGTTAAAAGGTTCTGATTGGTACCGTTTCTTCTATCTACATCACAATTCAAAGTTTCGTATCTTTTTGCAAACTTAATTTATTAGGAATTTTTTTAGACGTGAGACGGATTTTTGAACTTAAGGTAGAGTTTCAAATAGTAGGATCACTTAATAATACTACATATGTATAAGAACATGGGATACTGAATACATATATGTGTGCTAGATGTCACAAAAGAGTCACAATTAAGGGGTTTTAGCTGTGGATTGCATGAGTTTATTACCAAAGTTTGTCTCGACGAAAGAGTCATTACTCACATTCGTCATGTTCTTGATTTAACATGCTTAGTGGATCTCGAAAGTGTTCCTTCTACTTTTGTTGGACTCTTTCATAGCCACAATTTTAGGAAAAAGATAGTTCTTGTTTGTGACTATTATACTAGTATACAAAACATTAGTATTGCATGTATTTATTTAACTTTAACTTTGTGGACGTGACATTCACCATACATGCATATATGTGACGCCCACAATTCACATATCTAGTATATATATAGTACTCTATAACTTCCAAATAATAAACATCTTTGAATCAGTCTAGCCCATAATCATATTAGTTGGTTCTTTAGTTTGTACGTAGCTTCGATTAAGTTTTTCTTGATTCCTCAAGCGTTTTCGACCATATGACCGTTTTCATTTAGCTAGTTCTCACAACCCTAACACTACAACCTGCCGTTTTAAGGCTTAAACTAATATTAAGGTAAATGATAATCTAGTCAAACGTAATTGTACTTTTGTATCTGGTTTTGTTTTCAGTATGCATAAGCCAACATCCTTACCAAAATTGACTCCTGATTTTTCTTGTTCAATGTTTAGCGATATACAACAAAAGCAGGGTTTCAGGCTTTTCGGTAAGGTTACATAAGTTCACATGCCATTCACATAATAATAATCAGATATACTGAACTCTACAAAAATTTGTGTTTTGTGTCTAACTTGTTTGATTTCTTTTTCTTTATATATATAATTTGTTTTTGTTTGACTATTTTTCATAACATGGGGTCAAAAATTACACAAATAAATGAAAATTTAGATTGATACCCTGTCACTGTATAAAACAGTCGTAACTCGTAACATGGCCTTTCCAAAAAAAACATGTAAGACAAAGTAAATGTTGACAGTGGATTACAAGCCCAAAAACATTAAGCACAAAAAACAAACCTTAAAAAAAGGTTATTAGAAAAAATTGGGGCTTATGTACTTTGTTTCTAATGGGCTGAAATTGTTTAAAGCCTAGAAACCCAAGACCAAAGAAAAGAACATCGAACGTCTTAATAATTTTACGTATTAAAACTTAAAACCAATCCAAAACCAAACATTTTAAATTAATGCCCAAAAACAAGATACACAAGAAGCACAAAATCATTTAGAAACCAAACCGAATGTTTTAAAGATGCAATATGTGAAAAGGGATCAAAATTTATTTAGTTTTGTATCTACTTTATCCCACATCGATGAAAGAAAATGTAATGAATTATTTATAACTTCAAGTCTCATTCACATATTAAAGGTTTGAACAGGTTCATGACAAAAACTTGTTTGTTGTGTACTCTTCAGCTTTTTTCTCTTTAACTCTTTTTTATAACTTGGGTCATAATTTAACAGAACTCATGTAATTTCGGTTTCAATTAACTAGGATGCAAATGTTAGTACTTTTTTTGAAACAATGATATGTGCTTAAACATATATCTTTTCATTATCAAAACTGACCCAAAATAACCAAGAAAGAGCCGTTTATTGCTAATATTTGTTGTTTCTTTGAGTTTGTGCTTTGTGCAGGTACGGATATGTAAAACACCCAAAGGATCCAAATCAGACATAAATCAGAGCACGAGATTATGAGAGCTTAAGCTGAGCCGGAAGATCAAAATTTTGCATTTATGAAGATTTTATTCTCCGAAGATGATTTTTGGAAGATATAATCAAGTTTGAAGAATTGGCAAAAATGGCCCCTCAGTTTACGCTTTTGGCAAGAATGACCCTGAAGTTTCAAAGTTGCAATTCAGCCTTGGATTATTTGTCATTGCCAATAATGACCCTTGAAAGAGATTTTCAGAATGCACATTTATGGTCCCTCAAATTTCAGCATATACAAGTTTGGTCCTCTAATATGACTTGGATCACTTTTCTAATCTAGGTCCAATACCATAACCACCGCCCAATATATCAAGACCCGTATCCTACCCGTTTACCGCTATTTTGCAGAGTCAAACAACCCACACCCGGTCAAACTCACTCAAAAATAATAAACAATCCCAAACGCGCCCTACAGTACCACTGTCTTCCCCAAATCCAAACGCCCCGTTTACCCACCCCAATCACCCAACATCGTAGCTAGCATCTTCTTTGGATCATTCGAGTTAGGCTGACATGGGGATAAGCTTCACACGTGGCTAATGGAGCTACCTCATTGGATGCACAGCCTCACCATGTAATTGGAGCACTATCATTGGAGGAAGTGCATGATGTGATTGTGTGGTGAGGATTGCTTCAGCTCTTCTATCAAGGATCTCAAGGCTCTTGAAGGCTATAAATAGACCCCTTTGCTCAAATTGTAATCGTGAAATTCACGAGTTTCAAATTAGCTTAATGTTTCTTGTATTTCAATCTTTCAGTAGTTTATTAATGTTTTCTTAAAAGTTTTTATTGTAATCTCAGTCCATTGTAATCTCATTTTCAGTTTTAAAAAAAAAAATAAAAATTTCCAAATATTTCATCTTTTCTCATTTGATCTTGATCATTACTGTTACATTGAGTAATAAGCTTGTGATTTTGTTATTATAAGCTCATATAAGCTCTGTATAGCTTATATGAGCTTTTAATTCATTATATCTTAGTCTTAATCAGTTTTTGATAAAAGTCAACAACGAGTCAAAGCAAAAGTCAAACTGCTTATTGGTCTTTGCTTATTTTCAAATCAAATCTGTCTTTCATAATCTAGAGGCTATGCTTTCATCTTCATTTTACCAGCTAGACTCAAAAAAGGGTAAATCCAAGCATTTTGTACCAAACAGTCCTCAAAAAGGAAGTGTTTGGCACTAGGGTTTTTGACCCGTTTAAGGTACCTTTTGAGTTAGCTTTGGTTGGGTTAATTCAGTTCATTAGTCTTTGTATTGTTTTTAATAGTTTAGTCATATTTTATAAAGTCTATAATAGTTTTTAAGGTCTTGGTACCCATAAGCTGTCAAAACAGCTTATGGTTATAGGGTTGTTAAAAGTATCTCTTGTGTCATCTTTTGAATCATTAGAGTCCTTTTAGATCTTTGTCAAGTAATATTTCAGTGTCATAAAGTGTCAAATAGGTTTGGTCAAGTTTTTGTAGTTGTCATAAAAATCTTTGATGTCAAAAGTCTTGACTGTTAAAACAGTCCTTTCAGTCATCTTCTTAAGTAGTTTTTATAGAGTCAAACTTTTCAAAATTACAAAAAAATTAGTTTTCTATAGAATTTAGTGGGTAAGGTTAGCTTATAGATAATTTTTAAACATCCAACGACTTTTGGATAATCAAATCTGGTCTTATTTTCTGTCCCAATTCAACATCAGCATAACGTCAAGCTCAAAATGCACTTTATATCGGATCGGACTGTAATCCTTTATTTTGGCTTCAAAAGTGATAAGTCTTGGTTTTTGCATTCTTTGGCACATGGTCTAGGTCTGCTTCAGCTCATGTTGGAGATTTGAGCTTGTTTGCTAGCTTATAAATAAGCTCAAAGTACCCCCCCCCTTGCTTCCTTTAACTGTTGTTATTTCAGAACTCAAAATAAGTCTCCAGAGCTTATTAGACTGTAGGTATAGCTTAAATCACTCCTATAAACTTTAGTATAGTTAGCTTAATAGGACCCCCCTTCCCAATAGCTTATTTGTATGCTCCTTATAGCTTATTAGCTTATTAACCTAGTAATCCTTATTTTAGCTTAATCCTTCCTTAATCACTAGCCCATTGCATGCTCCCATAGCTTAAATCTGCTCCCTTTAGATCCTTTTAGACTTCCTTTAACCAGAATTCAGTTTAGTAGCTTGTAGCTTATTTTCAAGTGCTTATTTGGTAGCGGTTTGCCTGCAGCTCTCCTGATCTTACACATAAGCATCATATTTTATATTTTTCATAGAAGCAGAATAATATTTTAGAATTTCCCTGAATTTTTCATAATCTTTAGACTTTGTTTGCTATTTTTCTTAATTTAATACAGTTTTTAAGTATTTTTTTTAATAGCTTTTATTGCAAATAAATCAGAAAAAGTTCCAAAAATAAATTTTCATTTTCGAGATTAAGAAAATTATAAAAGAAAAAATAAATTTTCTAGATTTTTCCTAGTTTAAATTGTAATTTTTAGCATTTAAATTAGTTTTAAATAGATCTCAATTCATAGAAAATAGAAAATCTTCTAAGAAAATACAAAATTAGTTTTGAAAAATCTTTTGAGTTATTTTAGATTTTTAGAAAATAGTTTTATAATTTTCACTTTTGTTTTCATAATTTTTAGTATTTTTAATTAATTTTTAAAGTTTAAAATTAGTATTTAATTCAAATAAATTCCAGAAAAATCATAAAAAAATAATTTTAATTCTTAGTTAATTTTATAATATCATTTTTAGTTAGAATGTAATTTTAGATTATTTTTAGGACTTAGAATAGACGTAGTTGCATTTTATTTACGTTTCTTTTAATACGTTTTAGAATAAATCGCGTAACTTAGGATTCCCCGTAGTTTAAATTCCCGTAATTGCTTTCCCATTCCCCGCAGTATTAGAATCATATCACAAATCCAAAACATCGAGCATTTTAATAACAAACCAATAACGACGTTGCCCATTCACACCTCGTTGGGAAACGACTCGGATTTCCTAATCCGTATCACTATCACTCACGGGTTTTGATTCATTATCCTTTTTCCTAAAGGGATTTTAGATCATTTCTTGTGGTTATTTTTGATATCGATATTGTGGTTTTATCCATACACACATACCCCTGAACTTCAGACGAATCAAACAACAAAGTTATTTTAATTGTTATTTTCTTCAACATACCTTTACCATTTAAAGTCTCATATGTTTTGCAATTAGAGTTATATCCATTTTTGAACATTCACCACTTGTTAATAGAGGTTACAAGAAAGTACATCCATCACCTTAAAGGCTCATATCGTGTGGTCTTTTCTTGTTAAATATTTTTAAAATTTCTTTTCATTTTAATTCTTTTTCATAACATGGGGTCCTAACAGTTTAAAGTGGTCGTATTCTCGGTTTATCCACTTCGTTTCTTAGTGGGCTCAAATGGTTTAAGCCTAAAAACCCGAGACACAAAGATAACATAACGAACGGTGTGGTAATTTTTTAAATGAACTATATGAAATAGCATTTCCAAAAACAGGCCTTCACGTGACATATATTGTGTGCTCATTAGTAAGTTCCCGAACTAAAGATCAAAAACTTGCCTTTGTGTCGCTTGTGAGTCGATTTATTTCTATCGGATAAACAAACTGTGTGGTGGGTATAAGGACGGCCTGACATTAAATTGCGGCTGAAAAGAAGCGGGTTTTAATAAGCTTCGCGCTGACCTAAAAAAGCTTCTCCGCTCGCTTGTGCGTTTGTCTTGTAGAGGTGATTTATTCACTTGGGATTATTGGTTAAGTTCACTGTGTTTCCGAATACCGTTCGTTTTAATTGCCTTGGTTTTTGAAAGTGCATGCGCACTCGTTCTAATAACTACAGACCGATACGTGAAGCCGCTACAATTCCGAGAAGGCGAAATAGACGTACTCCATTAGTCAAACCCGAGATTCGAACTAATCCGATTCCGCCCATTGTCGAAATGGCGGAGGACAACCGATCTATGCTAGAGCAACTCCAAGCACCCACCGAGGGTTATGGAGAAGCCATCGTCGTCCCGGCAATCGTTGCCGATAACTTTGAGCTTAAACACGGATTGATAAATTTGGTTTCGTCAAGCCAATTTTACGGATTTGAGAGAGACGATCCTCACTCTCATATCCGACGATTCAACAAGCTCACGTCTACGATCAAGTACCGTAACGTTCCGGAAGAGGCTATCAAGCTTCTACTCTTCCCATTTTCACTTGAGGGCTGCCGGATTTGGCTCGAAAATCTACCCCCTCGATCGATAACCACATGGGAGAATTTAGTGTCAAAATTCGTGAACGAATTCTTCCCACCGTCTAAAACAACAAGTTTAAAAAATGAAATAACGAAATTCACACAAAGATTTGATGAATCATTTAGTGAGGCATGGGACCGATTCAAAGATTTGCTTAGGCAATGCCCCCATCATGGTTTTACGGAATTACACCAACTTGATACGTTCTATAACGGTTTGAATGAGATGCGATCAAGACTCTCTCATGCGCGCGGTGGTAATTTGTTGATCCGATCAACGAGAGATGCCTTGTTGATTATTGAGAACAAATCTAAAGTTCGTACCTCACGTAGCAAATCGGTTGCTGCCCGGGTGAGTGTTACACCATCGTCCTCGTCTTATGAAAATACGTCTAGCACCGATGCTAAGATTGATAAGCTTACGGACATGATTCAGGCTTTGGTTAGGATTAAGACCGCGAAGGTTAATTCTTCTCCACCCGCTCAAGTCAAAGCGGTGGAAACGACTTGTACTACTTGTGGTGGCCCGCATGCCTACTACAATTGTACCGCCACCGATGGAAATCCTTTCGAAGCTAATGCCGTAACCGGAGGTAACCAATACCGTTACCAAACCCTCGCGTTAGTAATCAAATGGTACCTCCGGATTTTCTCAATCGACTCGTTTTAATCAGATTCAAGTTCGTGGACCAAATGTTCAAAACCAATTCAAAGCCCCACCAAATCAATACCCGAATCAAGGAGTCAATTACAATCAAGGATATCAAAATTCGAGTTATCAAGCTCCACCTTTGCCTTCAAATGAATTCACGAATTACGTTCAACACAATAATGCTACCATCCAAACCATGCACACTCAGATTTCAAGTTTGAGAAATGAGTTTCAATCTTCGTTGACTAGACAAAGCAATGAGTTTAGGAATGAGATTCGACTTCAGAACAACAAATTGGATGCTTCGCAGAATAAACTTGAGAACATGTTGAATGCTGTTTTGTGTAAGATAAGTCAACCCTCGAGTTCGGGATCTCTTCCAAGTGATACCATTCCCAACCCGAAGGGTGAGTTAAAGGCTATAACCACAAGGAGTGGTAAGGCTTATGAAGAACCATCGTTTCCTACTCTGCTGGTGAGGGAGGAGGAACGAGAACCCGTGGTTATTGAAGAGAATGTGCAAACCGCACCCGTCCCACCTTCGGTCGTTCAGACTCCGATTCCGGAACCCGATGTTCCGAAGACTACTTTTACACCCTCACTTCCTTATCCGTCTAGACTTCAAGATCAAAGGATTCGTGATAAACCGAAACCAAATGGAGAAATTTGTTGAGATCATTCAATCCTTGAATTTTAACATCAGTTTCACCGACGCTTTACTCCTCATGCCGAAATTTGCCGCCATGATCAAAAATTTAGTGAGTAATAAGGAAAAGTTGGCCGAAATTGCAAAAACACCGTTGAATGAGAATTGCTCGACGGCTCCTCGAAAACTTCCCGAAAAGTGAGGAGACCCCGGCAAATTTCTTATCCCTTGTGAGTTTCCGGGAATTGTGAAATGCTCCGCATTGGCTGATCTTGGTGCGAGTATTAACTTAATGCCTCTTTCGATTTATAATAAGCTTTCTCTCAGGATCTCACTCCTACTAAGATGACTCTTAAACTCGCGGACCGCTCAACCTCTATTCCGAAAGGAATCGCCGAGGATGTCTATGTGAAAGTCGGACCACTACATTTTCCTGCCGACTTCGTTGTCGTTGACTTTGATGCTGATTCCCGAGTGCCGCTTATTCTCGGAAGACCTTTCTTACGAACGGGCCGTGCGATGATTGACGTTTATGAAGGAGAAATTACTTTACGATCTCATAAGGAAACCGTCTCATTTAACATTAACCATCCTTCGAGATACTCTTCCAATTATGATGATGCTTCTATTAATCGAATCGACGTTCTCGATATTGCTACGGAGGAGTATGCTCAAAAGCTTCTTGATTTTATGGGTGGCAATCCCACCATTCCTTCTGAAAATTTTGAACCATCTTCTGAGCCTATAATTGCCGACTCTTCCCCCTCTCTTACTCCATTCGAGGGAGGTGATTTCGTTTTGGAAGAGATCGATGAGTTTCTTGCTGATGATGAATCGATTCCACCTGGAATTGATGATGGTGTTTATGATTCGGAGGGAGATATCCGTTATCTTGAGCAATTGTTAAATGAATATCCATTACCGTCACTCCCTCCGAAGGAAATTACGATCGAAGAGCTCAAAGAAGTACAAACGTCGGATGAAAAGCTTCCCGAGCCCGAGCTCAAAAATTTACCTCCTCATCTTGAATACGCTTTTCTTGAAGAACCAAACAAGTTTCCCGTCATCATTGCTAAAAACTTGAAAGATGAGGAGAAAACCGCACTTTTGGATGTCCTTCGAAAACATAAAAATGCAATCGCTTGGAAAATTTTTGATATCAAAGGAATCAATCCTCGTTTCTGTACCCACAAAATCTTGATGGAGGATGATTGTAAACCCGTGATTCAACAACAACGTAGGGTTAACCCAAAAATTCATGACGTTATCAAAAAGGAAGTTCTTAAACTCCTCGACGCCGGAATCATTTATCCAATCTCCGATAGCTCATGGGTTAGCCCTATCCATTGTGTTCCGAAGAAAGGTGGCATGACCGTCGTTGCCAATGACAATAATGAGTTGATTTCCACACGCCTCATCACCGGATGGAGGGTGTGTATTGATTATCGAAAATTGAACGATGCTACTCGCAAGGACCATTTCCCGCTACCTTTTATGGATCAGATGCTCGAACGTTTAGCGGGGAATGAGTTCTATTGCTTCCTCGATGGTTTTTCTGGTTACTTTCAAATTCCGATTGATCCGCATGATCAGAAAAAACGACTTTCACGTGCCCTTATGGAACGTTTGCTTACCGACGAATGCCATTTGGCTTATGCAATGCTCCCGTCACGTTCCAAAGGTGCATGATGGCTATTTTCCATGACATGATCGAGAAGTCTATGGAAGTTTTTATGGATGATTTATCGGTTTATGGAGATTCTTTCACTTCTTGCCTCTCTCATCTAGACCACATGCTCAAACGGTTTGAAGACACCAACTTGGTCTTGAATTGGGAGAAGTGCCACTTCATGGTTCGAGAGGGCATTGTCCTCGGCCATAAGATTTCAAAATCTGGGATTGAGGTCGACCGAGCTAAAGTCGACGTTATAGCTAAACTCCCTCATCCCACTACCGTCAAAGGTATTCGGAGTTTTTTGGGTCATGCTGGTTTCTATCGCCGTTTCATCCAAGATTTTTCTAAGATAGCCCGCCCTCTGACCCATCTCCTTGAAAAGGATGCTCCGTTTATCTTCACCACCGAATGCGTTGAAGCGTTTAATTTTCTCAAGAAGAAATTAACTGAGGCACCAATCTTAGTTGCCCCCGACTGGGATTTGCCTTTCGAACTCATGTGTGATGCAAGTGATTACGCAATTGGGGCAGTCTTGGGGCAATGTAAATCGAAACATTTTCAACCCATACACTATGCGAGTAAGACATTGTCTGAAGCCCAACACAATTATCGACCTACTTGAAAAGGAATTATTAGCCGTTGTTTATGCTTTTGAGAAATTTCGACCCTACCTTGTCTTATCAAAGACCATAGTGTATACTGACCATTCTGCCCTAAAGTATCTTTTGGCAAAGCAAGATGCTAAGCCACGATTACTTAGGTGGGTTCTCCTCCTTCAAGAGTTTGATGTTACTATTCTTGACAAAAAGGAGCGGAGAACCTTGCTGCCGATCACTTATCTAGACTTGAGAATCCCCATCAAAGTGTGCTCGAGAAAAAGGAGATCACTGAGACATTTCCTCTTGAGACACTTGGGATGATTGCTAAGAAAGACTCAAACACCCCATGGTTTGCCGACTTTGCAAATTACCATGCGGGCAATTTCCTCGTGAAAGGGATGTCGTCCCAACAGAAGAAAAAGTTTTTCAAAGATGTTAAGCATTATTTCTGGGACGATCCCTACTTGTTTAAGATTTGTGCGGATCAAGTAATCCGGCGGTGTGTTCATGGCCAAGAGGCCCTTGATATCCTTAATGCTTGCCATAACGGACCCACTGGTGGACATCATGGTGCAAGCTACACCGCTAAGAAGGTTTTTGATTCCGGATTCTATTGGCCTACCATATATCGAGACGCCCATGATTTGGTTAAGTCATGTGACTCATGCCAACGTCAAGGGAAGATTTCGCAAAAGGATGAAATGCCGCAAAATGCTATTCAAGTTTGTGAGATTTTTGACGTGTGGGGCATCGATTTTATGGGGCCATTTCCATCATCTAAGGGTAATAAGTATATCCTCGTGGCCGTCAACTACTTGTCTAAATGGGTTGAAGCGAAGGCGCTCCCCACCAATGACGCCCGAGTGGTTGTTAAGTTTCTGAAAAATCTGTTTTCCCGATTCGGAGCACCTCGTGCTATCATCAGTGATCGCGGTACCCATTTTTGTAATGAACAATTTGCTAAAGTTATGGCTAAATATGGAGTTACCCATCGTCTTTCTACCGCGTATCACCCGCAAATGAGCGGACAAGTTGAGGTTTCCAATCGTGGTTTGAAAAGAATTTTAGAAAGGACTGTAGGAGAAAATCGAGCTTCATGGGCTGATAAGTTAGATGATGCATTATGGGCTTTCCGCACCGCATACAAGATACCCATCGGGTGCACCCCATTTAAGTTGGTGTATGGAAAAGCTTGTCACTTGCCCATCGAGCTCGAACATAAGGCATTTTGGGCCTTGAAACATGCAAACTTTGATCTTAAGACCGCGGGTGATCACCGGAAAGTCCAATTGAATGAATTAAATGAGCTTAGGGATCAGGCTTACGAGAATTCTTTGATTTTCAAAGAGAAGACTAAGAGGATTCATGATTCTAAAATCAAAAACCGCGTTTTCAACGTTGGTGATCAAGTTCTCCTTTTAAACTCTCGATTGAAGATATTCTCGGGCCAACTCAAAACCCGTTGGTCAGGACCATTCACCGTTGCTCAGGTTTTCCCTTATGGAACGGTGGAGCTTTCTCAACCCGATGGCCCTAATTTCAAGGTGAATGGCCATCGTGTGAAACATTACTTTGGAGGGGACATCCCATCTATGGTTGTCCCGGATCTCCAAACTTTCCCTAAGGACAACTGAATTCGGGGATCGAGTCAAGCTAGCGACTCGGTAACCAAAAACAGTAACGCTTCGTGGGAGGCACCCCATGCTTATCTTTTTCTTCTTTCTATTTTCTAATAAGTGACGTAAAGGGTTTAGCCTCTTCGATTTCTCGTGTTTGGTTGTTTGTGATGTTGTGTAGGATTTTCCCGATATGAAGACTCTCGTGCTCGAAGTTTGTCTTTTCTTCTCTCGAGTTTCATGATCGATGCTGATGGAAATCCGATATCCGAAATCTTATCGACTAACGTTTATCTTTGAGCATACTTAATAAACGGCTTTTAGATTTTTGTTGATACCCTTGCTTTTAAACATTGAGGACAATGTTTCGTTCTAGTCTGGGGTAGGGTAATCTTCGATTTGATTTGACCGCACTTGCTTAATTTTTGTCGTGTACTCTCGCAACCCCGTTTTTCCTTAGAAAATAAAAAATTGTGCAAAAATGTGAAAAATTTTAAAAATTTTGAAGCTTTTGTTAAGTCTTTTTGATTGAAAAGTTTGCTAGTCTCTTAGATAAGAAGCTATAAAAAGCGAATTCTAGCTCACAAGGCCAAGGATTTGCAAGTTTCCTTGAGTGATTTTAAATATGCATTACTTAATTTCATTTAGACGAAGCATTTGCTAAGTTAATATATGTTTTGACACCTTGTTAAACTTTCCGCTGGTGAGAGTAGGAATAGAATTCTGACTTGACCGGGCGTGTTGAGCTCTAGCTTGTTCCCTTAACCATAGATAATCTAAGAATTATCGGCTAAGCATCCGCGGATCTCATTATTTGGGATTTTAAATTTGCGGAGATCGAGAAATGATAGAGTTACTTATGAGTTTAGATGCTAAGCGTGGAGTAGTTGGTTCTCTTTAGAGCCCATCGAAGGTACTTATGGCTTTTTGTTCCCACAAAATTGTTTCACCCCATATCTGCTAATAATAATTAGAGATGTTGAGTTTTTGGCGATAGTTAGTTCTTTGTCTTCTTTAGAAAATCTTTGCCCATGAGAGTTGGGTACACATCGAGGTACTGTCAGTGTTACGGTGTAATAGACAACTGATTCCTGATAGTTTGCTGCTATTGTTTCTATTGTTATAAAAGCCGTAGGGTTTGGAGTTTGGCACAAAAATTAACATGAAATAAAGCCCTAATGTTTTAAAGTTGAAAAATCCAAAGCTATAAAAGTTGTCTTAGACTTCTATAAAAGCAGCGGAAAAAAGCCAAAGTCATAATAAGATTCTGATAAAACGGTAATCCCGTTGAGTTAGTAGTTTAAAAGACCAAGGGCCTAAATTGCAAAAATGCAAATGTGCCAAAATAGTGTTAAGCCAAACTTGGATCCGGAGATGTCTAAATAAAGCTTCGTCTCGGACTCGTAGATGAGTTGTCTCGGTCGCCATAAAAGGATATTCTCCCTAAATCGTGTGAAATTAGGACCTTGATGTGGACCTCATTCTTGTGTGCAATGGTTTTCGAGGAAAGATGGATAACTAATTAGCGACTTAGCTTTGTATCTTTATCGGAATAAAAGTTATCGAAATGAGAAACTTGAAGAAATTCATTTCTCACAAAAATAAAAAAAATCTAGAGGAAAATAGGAAAATGGGAGCAAAAGGTAATTACACAAGTAACTTCCATGGGTAGTATTAGCATCTAGAGTCATATTTAACAATGATTTCGATTTTATGCTTAGTTTGGGGACTTGTGAAAAATCAGGGACGATGTATTCTATCCGTATGGTCACTTCACGCTGTGTTGTGTTTCCTACTCCGTAATCCTAACGTGTTGGCTGAAAAATGTTGGAGTTATTAATCGACATGAAAGTTCAACAAACTGTCACTCATGACCGGAATGTGCTTAATCGTAATATCTACTTGTGAATTAAAAGGTAAACGGGGCGTTTTTAGAATTAAGGATTTCTTAATCTCTTTTGAGGAATCTTTGCTACTTCTTCATAGGTTTAGTAGAAAGAGATTGAAATCCTTGGTTTTAGAAGCGTGAGTTGATTGCATTGCGTGGGGACACGACAATGGTTTCGTCTGGGGTATTTTGATATGTGCTTAAACACATATCTTTTCATTATCAAAACTGACCCAAAATAACCAAGAAAGAGCCGTTTATTGCTAATATTTGTTGCTTTCTTGAGTTTGTGCTTGTGCAGGTATGGATATGTAAAATCACACAAAAAGGATCCAAAATCAGACATAAATCCGAGCACAAGAGATTATGAGAGCTTAAGCTG
This sequence comes from Chrysanthemum makinoi, assembly GCA_910596185.1. NCBI lineage: Eukaryota > Viridiplantae > Streptophyta > Magnoliopsida > Asterales > Asteraceae > Chrysanthemum > Chrysanthemum makinoi. The sequence goes on along the minus strand of OU343221.1, from coordinate 29,216,135 downwards.
AGCCGGAAGATCAAAATTTTGCATTTATGAAGATTTTATTCTCCGAGGATGATTTTTGGAAGATATAATCAAGTTTGAAGAATTGGCAAAAATGGCCCCTCAAGTTTCTGCTTTTGGCAAGAATGACCCCTGAAGTTTCAAAAGTTGCAAATTCAGCCTTGGATTATTTGTCATTGCCAATAATGACCCTTGAAAGAGATTTTCAGAATGCACATTTATGGTCCCTCAAATTTCAGCATATACAAGTTTGGTCCTCTAATATGACTTGGATCACTTTTCTAATCCTAGGTCCAAATACCATAACCCCGCCCAATATATCAAGACCCGGTTATCCTACCCGTTTACCCGCTATTTTACCCGAGTCAAACAACCCACACCCCGGTCAAACTCACTCAAAAAATAATAAACAATCCCAAACGCGCCCTACAGTACCTGTCTTCCCCAAATCCAAACGCGCCCGTTTTACCCACTCCCAATCACCCAACATCGTACTAGCATCTTCTTTGGATCATTCGAGAGTAGCTGACATGTCAGGATAAGCTTCACACGTGGCTAATTGGAGCTACCTCATTGGCTGCAACACCTCACCATGTGAATTGGAGCACTATCATTGGAGGAAGTGACAGTGATGTGATTGTGTAGCTGAGGATTGCTTCTAGGCTCTTCTATCAAGGATCCCAAGGCTCTTGAAGGCTATAAATAGACCCCTTTGCTCAAATTGTAATCGTGAAATTCCTTAGTTTCAAATTAGCTTAATGTTTCTTGTATTTCAATCTTTCAGTAGTTTATTAATGTTTTCTTAAAAGTTTTTATTGTAATCTCACTCCATTGTAATCTCATTTTCAGTTTTAGAAAAAAATTTCCAAATATTTCATCTTTTCTCATTTGATCTTGATCATTACTGTTACATTGAGTAATAAGCTTGTGATTTTGTTATTATAAGCTCATATAAGCTCTGTATAGCTTATATGAGCTTTTCAGATTCATTATATCTTAGTCTTAATCAGTTTTTGATAAAAGTCAACACGAGTCAAAAGCAAAAGTCAAACTGCTTATTGGTCTTTGCTTATTTTCAAATCAAATCTGTCTTTCATAATCTAGAGGCTATGCTTTCATCTTCATTTTACCAGCTAGACTCAAAAAAGGGTAAATCCAAGCATTTTGTACCAAACAGTCCTCAAAAAGGAGTGTTTGGCACTAAGGGTTTTTGACCCATTTAAGGTACCTTTTGAGTTAGCATTGGTTTGGTCAATTAGTTTCAGTAGTCTTAGTATTGTTTTTGATAGTTTGATCATCTTTTATAAAGTTAATAGTGGTTTTCAAGGTCTTGGTACCCATAAGCTGTCAAAACAGCTTATGGTTATAGGGTTGTTAAAAGTATCTCTTGTGTCATCTTTTGAATCATTAGAGTCCTTTTAGATCTTTGTCAAGTAATATTTCAGTGTCATAAAGTGTCAAATAGGTTTGGTCAAGTTTTTGTAGTTGTCATAAAAATCTTTGCTGTCAAAAGTCTTGACTGTTAAAACAGTCCTTTCAGTCATCTTCTTAAGTAGTTTTTATAGAGTCAAACTTTTCAAAATTACAAAAAAATTAGTTTTCTATAGAATTTAGTGGGTAAGGTTAGCTTATAGATAATTTTTACAAACATCCAACAGCTTTTGGATAATCAAATCTGGTCTTATTTTCTGTCCCAATTCAACATCAGCATAACTGTCATCAAAATGCACTTTATATCAGATCTGTGTAATCCTTTATTTTGGCTTCAAAAGTGATAAGTCTTGGTTTTTGCATTCTTTGGCACCTGGTCTAGGTCTGCTTCAGCTCATGTTGGAGATTTGAGCTTGTTTGCTAGCTTATAAATAAGCTCAAAGTACCCCCTTGCTACCTTTGACTGTTGTTATTTCAGTTATCAAAATAAGTTTCCAGAGCTTATTAGACTATAGGTATAGCTTAAATCACTCCTATAAACTTTAGTATAGTTAGCTTAATAGGACCCCCCTTCCCAATAGCTTATTTGTATGCTCCTTATAGCTTATTAGCTTATTAACCTAGTAATCCTTATTTTAGCTTAATCCTTCCTTAATCACTAGCCCATTGCATGCTCCCATAGCTTAAATCTGCTCCCTTTAGATCCTTTTAGACTTCCTTTAACCAGAATTCAGTTTAGTAGCTTGTAGCTTATTTTCAAGTGCTTATTTGGTAGCAGTTTGCACTGCAGCTCTCTGATCTTACACATAAGCATCATATTTTATATTTTTCATAGAAGCAGAATAATATTTTAGAATTTCCTTGAATTTTTCATAATCTTTAGACTTTGTTTGCTATTTTTCTTAATTTAATACAGTTTTTAAGTATTTTTTTTAATAGCTTTTTTTGCAAATAAATCAGAAAAAGTTCCAAAAAAATAAATTTTCATTTTTCCGAGATTAAGAAAATTATAAAAAGAAAAAAAATAAATTTTCCAGATTTTTCCTAGTTTAAATAGTAATTTTTAGCATTTAAATTAGTTTTAAATAGATCTCAATTCATAGAAAATAGAAAAATCTTCAGAAAAATACAAAATTAGTTTTGAAAAATCTTTTGAGTTATTTTAGATTTTTAGAAAATAGTTTTATAATTTTCACTTTTGTTTTCATAATTTTTAGTATTTTTAATTAATTTTTAAAGTTTAAAATTAGTATTTAATTCAAATAAATTCCAGAAAAATCATAAAAAAATAATTTTAATTCTTAGTTAATTTTATAATATCATTTTTAGTTAGAATGTAATTTTAGATTATTTTTAGGACTTAGAATAGACGTAGTTGCATTTTATTTACGTTTCTTTTAATACGTTTTAGAATAAATCGCGTAACTTAGGATTCCCCGTAGTTTAAATTCCCGTAATTGCTTTCCCATTCCCCGCAGTATTAGAATCATATCACAAATCCAAAACATCGAGCATTTTAATAACAAACCAATAACGACGTTGCCCATTCACACCTCGTTGGGAAACGACTCGGATTTCCTAATCCGTATCACTATCACTCACGGGTTTTGATTCATTATCCTTTTTCCTAAAGGGATTTTAGATCATTTCTTGTGGTTATTTTTGATATCGATATTGTGGTTTTATCCATACACACATACCCCTGAACTTCAGACGAATCAAACAACAAAGTTATTTTAATTGTTATTTTCTTCAACATACCTTTACCATTTAAAGTCTCATATGTTTTTGCAATTAGAAGTTATATCCATTTTTGAACATTCACCACTTGTTAATAGAGGTTACAAGAAAGTACATCCATCACCTTAAAGGCTCATATCGTGTGGTCTTTTCTTGTTAAATATTTTTAAAATTTCTTTTCATTTTAATTCTTTTTCATAACATGGGGTCCTAACAGTTTAAAGTGGTCGTATTCTCGGTTTATCCACTTCGTTTCTTAGTGGGCTCAAATGGTTTAAGCCTAAAAACCCGAGACACAAAGATAACATAACGAACGGTGTGGTAATTTTTTAAATGAACTATATGAAATAGCATTTCCATAAACAGGCCTTCACGTGACATATATTGTGTGCTCACAGTTTATTTGTTTTGTTTAATTCACCACCTGAAAGAAATATTAATTGTTAGATGAGGTTAATGATTGACACGCGCTTTGATCCTTTATGCTATATTTTTACTATTGTCTTTTCTTTAAGTAATACAAATAGCAAATATTCCATGTGATTGAGGTATTTATGAACCAGGTTAACACCTTATGTGATATAATATTAGATTAGTTATTTTGACTATTTTGTTTCTTCAATCTTGCTCTCTAATGTATAGAATTGGATGACACTTACAATTATGCAGCAGTAAGCCTTTTGAGGGGGTTTTTGTTGGTGTGCTTCTTTCAATGTCTTCAACGGCAACGGTAAGCTCGCCATTTATTGCTTCCCATTCATTTCTTATCTCCTTATTTTTATTTTGGGTTTTCTTACTTCCAAAACAATTTTTTGAATACAACCATTATGTAATGTCATCATGTGGTCGTGGTGAAATAAACCAAATGTATGAGTTAACAAATGGGTTTGGTGTTATTTATCAATGTCACCTACCAACCGAAAACTAAAGATGGAGAGCAGATTGGGAGGGGGCGAGCAACAGCTTTGTTCGTCAGATTCGTTTTTGTATGAGGATGGGAGCGAGCAAAAAAGGGGGGGGAGCAAAATCGATTTGCTCGTCACTTTATAAAGTATGTGTCCTATATTGTTACACATCTATGTTGGCGAGCAAATGAAGGAGGCAAGCAAAATGTTTTGCTCGCTATGTTCATTTTGGCAATAGGGGGAGATAGTGTCTGGTTTTGATAATTGATTTGAAATGGGTTGGTTTTGGTAATTCTATTTTTCTTTTCTACATACATTACCATATAAAGGCTCATATGGTTTTGCAACTTTGGGTATGTTTAGCGCGGAGCGGTGTGAAGCTTTTTGGAGCGATAGGTGGTGAGCAATGAGCATTTTGATTTTTATTAGTCGTTTGGCAAAGGAGCGATGAGCTTTTCTATTTTTTAGAAATGCTCAATTTTCCAATGCTTCTTTAAAAAGCTGTGAGCGGTGAGCAGTGAGCTGCACAGCTACTGCTCACAGCTCACAGCTACTGCTCACTACTACAGCTCACAGCTACTTTTGCCAAACACACCCTTTAAGTTATACCGATTTTCAATCATTCAACACTTTTTAGTAGAGGTCAGAAACAAGTTTAAAACCATAAAGGCTCAAATAGACGATGCACCACAAGAGCGTGATTTCAAGCTCAAAAGTGAATCATTTTCTCTATTGGTTAAGCATGAATCCAAAAATGTCACATCAAGAACTTGTATGCATTGGTCAACCCGTGCCTTATCAATCGAATGAAGCCGCAAGTGTTTCTATAAAAAAAACTATAGAAATTCCTGAGCACATTGCATCTGGAGAGGTTAGATCATAATTTAATATAATGTATGCAGTTGCATTTTAACATTAATATTAATACATGGATTGACTAGAAGTGTTTGAACAAACAACTTAACATTACCAACTATGTTGTTTCTGCTTTTGTACTTGATCGAACATTCTCGGTCGGTCTTGAAAGTGTCCCTTCTACTTTTCTAGGAAGGCATTACTTCTTCGGGACATATTCGATAGTACACACGATTATGTTCTTTTATAACCGACTATGGAGAAAATTAACTTGTTATCTATTGATCACTTATAACTCATGTTTACTACCACTTGAATGAATTCTTTGACTTTTAAGTATCAAATAAGTTGTTGTCTTGATCAAAATTAGTTGTTTACTCAAGTTTAAGGAAAAAAAAACTTTTATGAACTAAATATATTAGATAATGATAATATATGGAACTAGTACATGCTGAAAGTTATGTTAGAGACGGTATATGTTTTGATAATGAGCTACAAAATAACTAACTTGATATTTACATTATCCCAAATAACCATATATTCTGATATAACATCATAACGAGTAACGATAGATCTTAAACTATATAACTACCAAACAAAGGCCAATTTGACATACATATTATATTTGATGGAGGTCTTTGCAGAGGTTTCTATATTTGCTTAAAATGTTGATATTCTTTAAACAAGAATAATGCAATTGCAAAAGAGATATTAAAATCAAATTTGGTACTTAAATGTTAAACGTTAACTTTTTATAGTTCCCCACATGGTTTTCAATCTACTTTGTGATTTTATCCCACAAAGACAGAAATTAGAAGTAATGAATCCTTTATAACAAGTAACTTGTTGGGTTGTCCTCTATTTTTTTTTTCTTCTCTCTAATCCTTGGTATCAATTTAAGTTTTACTATAATTTAGGGTATCAAACTGTTATATAACAAGAACACAAGTCGTAGACATATAGTGTGGATTACAAGCTCAAAAACATTAAGCATCAAAAAAGTTTTATGATCAAAATCTATACTATTTTATAATGCACGGATAAACAACTATAACTCCAAGTCTTAACTCCTAATTATCAAAAATTAAGATAAGGAGTTTGAATAATAAGATAATGAGTTTCAATCATGAAATGACATATGTTACTTTTCAACTAAAATTTTACATTTATTTTCAAATTAAAATATCATTTTATCTATTTTTTTAATTATCTAATTTCACCATATTTTCTAAAATGTTTTGCACTTTAATTTAACATCCATTTTGATATATTTTTTTACGAGTTTTTAGTTTTTATATTTTTAGTGGGTTTATTTTATTTTGATTCATATTTTTACAATTTTAACATTTATTTCAATCAATACAAACTTGATTCGTTAAAATCATATATTTTTTGGGGAGTGTTTGACGGATAAGAGATTGTGAGGGTCTACCAAACAACCCAACATAATTACCTTCAAACTCATCAAAATTCCGATCCTCGTCATATCCCTTAACCTCTACATCTTCCTCATCAGCACCACCCCGCCCGATAGCCGCAGCATGTGCAGGACCAATATCAGATCGAGTGGTGAAACCAGTAGCACCACGACCCAATCCTGCTACATAATTACCTGGACATGACCTCACAATCTCTAAACCATTCTTCACAGCTGCTTGCATGATGATTACTTGTTGCGTGATCGCAACATACGACTAACACTAGTGGAAAAAAGATTATTTGGTTCGGTTAAAAAGATTTTTAGGAACGGATTTTGAACCGTCTTAACAAACAGCGTTCCAAAAAACTAGTTCTTTTTTAGTTCGGTTTTTTAACCGTTCCTAAAAAGAGATTTTAAGGTGCGGTTTCTTTTATCCGTTGGTTTCTTTTGAACTTCAATTTGACTATTTGAACGTTCTTTAAAATGAGTTTCTTTTGTCCTTTGGAGCGTTCCATAAAATGGGATTATATTTGACAATTGTTATTACCAACAAAACACCTAGAGAATAACATTATAGCATTAAGCAACCACAACACAAAAAAGAAGTACTCCAACAAAATTTCATTTCAAAAGCAACATATTACTAAATAAACAAAATGGTCTAGCCATACAAAGAGACACAAGCCGTCAACAAACAAAAGATCCACATGAACTTGCATGAAACATCCTAAAATGAAATAAGCATCCTACTTGATTGAAGACAAAGACCTAATACAAGCAACTAAAACCTTCAAACTACACATTAAGAAACCAACAACAGCAACTAGGCATAATCGTCATTGCAATAATCCACGAAAAACTTTGCTCCCACATTCAGTACCCACCCGTCGAACTCATCTTGCCTTTTAGCTCTTGTAAAGTCATGAAGCTATAAACAAAATAAGATAAAAAGTTAATAATTTCACATAAGCGATTGGATTAAATTGCAAATAAACAAATTGTATAAACATTTACCTGATCCGGGAAGGTTTTTGGTTTTATAAACAAAGTTTCAAAAACAAACTTCATCACATAGTAGCCGCATTCCCACAAATCTACTTGTTGGTTACATTGTGATCAAATAACAACTATACATTATATATTATATGTATATATATTTAAAAACTACGTAGTATACACTCAAATAGTAGATGATTTACCTCTAGCATAGTCCATTTGAATGAGTTGTCAAAAGCCCTAAAGAAGAATAGTCTTAAGTTAAAATATTATACACTTTTATTGTTAATGCAATGTGTATATTAGAAATTACTAACCTTTCCACTATGTTGGTCAAATAGAAACTCTTCGAGGTCTTTTTCTTATCTCGAATGTATGAAGCGAATATGTATCCCATCCTTGTCTTAGGGCAAATTAAAAATAACACCCAATGAGAACAACACAGAAAGTTAAACATCTTAGTATAAACAAGGCATGTTAATTAAAATTGTATTATAACAAGCAAAGACTCAGGCGTACTCTTGCAAATAAGGTGCAAGGAATATGCCTTTTTCTTTATGTGCTTCAAAAGTAGTTAGAATATGCTGATGGCAAAATTACTCTCTTGATAGCACACGCGCCATTGGATGATTGTCGGGTTGAGAAATGCACAGGTTTTAAACTCCTCCTTACTTACCATCTCATACATGTTCCTAAATCAAGAATATAATAATTATTGTAATTCATTATAAAGAATTTGTGCTATCATAATTACTAAAACATTAACAAACTTACATGCATTACCAATATAGTATGGTACCATCAAGCCAGTCATTTGTCATCCAACCTAACAAAGACTCGTAATGGGTTTTCTCATACATTCCATCAGGAGATGCAACAATGATTTGTTCGTTTCGGTCATTGCGGTCGATGAAAGATTAGCTAAGGCTTGAATATTTTATGGCCTATTCGGTAACTTCGCCATAGCTCTTTTGATTGTTTTTTATGGCAATGGCTCTTCAATCTACATCAACAAACCATTTTATAATATCAATTAGTTGCGGGTACACTATATATTAGCTTATATTGATATAAAGTTTAAGTAGGATACGATTAATCCAAAACTACTATTATTGATTTGCTCGTAATATATTTGAAATAAAGAACTATGATATATAAACCTGATATATATGATAGCAATTTGCTTTCATAATAAAATATAAAATACAAAATTCCATGATTTACATCCTTCATTTTAAACTAGTACCGAGTATTTGCCTAGGTAACATTTTGGGTACTAAAATTTAGACAAGCACCAAGTTAATCTACACTTCATGGAAGGCTCGTAACCATGTCTTTCTGTTTCAGACATTTATTACATTACTACAGTTACCGATTAATAAATATTGTCAAAGGGGTGCTTGGTTATTGACTTACTTCTGCAAAAAGGGGTGTTTGGTTGCTGCAGCAGGAGCCTTTGGTTGCTACAGCAGGGAGGGGTGTTTGGTATTGAGTTTACTGCTGCAGTCTAACTAAGATTCCACTAAAAACATTAGGCGGTCACAGTTAAATCAGATTAAAACACATCTATCTTGAGTTCAGTCACTTGTGTTGTATGTTGTTTAAACTGTTATGAGGGCCAAGTCATTTTTGCACCAAAATTGTCATATAATTTATCTCCACATGCAGTACTATTAAAAACTATAAAATGAAATCCAAAAGGAAAGTTGTTTGCAATAACTTTGTTGCAGTCAACTTACTTTTCTTTAGCCAAAACCTACCCAACCCGATAACACCCGTATTTGTTACAAAATAAAACTAGAAAAACATACACATGTGTAAATCCAAACATATAAATTTGTTTTTAATGATAACATATACAACAAAAAAAAAATAGAATAATCCATATACGACAAAGCATCAGTTTTTCGATTCTTGTTTCTAATGAAGCAATTTTGTTAAACTAAACAAAGATAAGTACAAACATACAACACAAATGTTCAATAATCAGATCTTAGACCACTAACACTTGATATTAACCTCATCATCCGACACATGAAATCAAATAAAGAAACTGAAAAATATAAGTAATTGCATGCGTTTAATAAAGTAAAAAGTGTTGAATATTAACCTCACAAGATTAAGTGAAAAGCTTCAAACCTTGAACACTTGAACCCTAATTTTACCCCTAAAAATAAGATTATGCCAAGGAAGATTTAATTAGCTTGATCTTTTGTTTTTGGAAATTGGTGTTGAATCAATTGTATAAATATGTAAGATGTAGTGGTTAAAATTGGGATTGTGGGGGGTTTCTTTGCTGCGAAGGAGAGGACAAGTGGGTGACAAGCTAGAAGATTAACCCGCTAATTTTACCGCCATTAGACGTTTAACACTAAATTATTTTATGTAAATCGTATAAATGGTCTTGTATACTCATAAATGGTCGTAGAAGATAAAAATATATAAAATGTCTTATAAGATAAAGTTCATCCGATGATTTAGATTAGGGGCAATTTAATATCTTTTTTCCGTTATAAATTTCATGTATATTTAAATATGTATTAAAAATATTGTACATTAACCATTTAATACTTGCACTTTGAGTATGTATAAAATTAATTATGAAAGTAAGGTGATATATAAAATTAATTTTAAATTATTTAATAGGTTGGACCCAACCTGGTTGTGTGGGCTACGCTTTCTCAAGCAGGGGCCATGTAGCCACAATTGCCGTTTATTAAAAGAAGAAAAAAAAAAAAAAATATATATATATATATATATATATATATATATATATATATATATATATATATATATATATATATATATATATATATATATATATATATATATATATAATTGCTGTAAGATAACTTACGTTAAATTAAATAAAATGAAAATATCCTTTTAGATCAACCTTTTTTGATTTTCTTCCATGTTACACATTCATGTAAACAAAAAAATAATATGAATATATGTTATGTTGGCATAATACACATATTAACATAATAACTAAAAAAAAGTTAAGTTGCATGAAACCTTCTATGTAGAACGACGTCACTCATCCCATAATCCTTCGTTATGGTCGGATCGTAACTATGTAGTTTTAACAATATCATCATCTAACGAAGGAACGCCATCAAAAAAAGGTGGTAACTCGTCAAACTGATCATATTCATTCTCATCGACCACGTTATCAACACCAAGTATACGTCTTTTCCTGTGCAAGACTATGTGCCATCTTGATTTACTTGGGTCATGAACATGGCATACGTGAATGGATAATTTTGCGAAAATGAAGGGGTCAGATGTATAGCCGTTTGTTGAAAGGTCTAAAAGTGTAAAACCTTTCTCCTCTACCAAAATACCTCGTGAGTTGTTAGTCACCCACTTACATTACCCACTTACATTTGAAGAGGGGTATAGTGAAAGTATTATAATCCAACTCCCAGATTTCTTGCATAACACCGTAAAATGAGTTATTGGCATTTGTAGCCCTTGTATCATGATTACTTTTATCAAACTCTATTGTTGAGGCTATTATTGTAACTCCGCTTTTTGCATGTACTTTTTTCATCTTGCATTTCAGTGTAGAATGTATGACCGTTAGTATCGTATCCTTGATAAGATCTAACTACACATCTTAGGCCCTCTCCCAACCTTTCCACTATTTTATCAACATTTGGTTGACCTAAATTTTCCGCCACGATGTCTTTAAGCCAATATGTAAACTCTTCGTTATGCTTAGTTTGATTCCATTTGTTGGTTCTCCCGCGATATGTCACACGTAAATTTTGTATGTGTTGTTCAGTGTATGGAATAAGACATGTCATGTGTTGCAGGTCTAGATAATGGGCAACGTGTAAAGGATGACGGTCTGGGTCGATCATTTTCAATCCAATTGTCCCAAACCCTGAAAGTCTACCCTTGTGACGAGAATGTGGAATGCCAATATTCCCGACACCTTTCACAACGTCATTACCGAATTCAATTAACTCCTCAGCAAGGTATCCAGTTACGATACTACCCCCTGGTCGTGCCTGGTTCCTTTCATACCCTTTTATGACACCCATATATCTCTCAAAATGATACATATAACGTAGGGATACTGGACCACAAGCCTTAATTTCTCCTTCAATGTGAGATACGAGGTGAGCCATGACATCAAAGAAGGAAGGCGGAAAATACATCTCTAGTTCACAGAGCATGAGGATAATATAGCTTTGCCATGAATCTAGCACTTCAGGATCAATCACTTTTTAATGAATCATGTTAAAAAAAAACAAGCAAAGTTTAGTGATTTTATGTCGTACGCTGTTTGAATCCGCGAATACCAATATGATTCATATGTATGATTTTATGTCGTACGTTGTTTGGCAATAATCCGCGAATACCAATACGATTCATATGTGTCATGAACACATGACAATCGTGTGACTTCATACCAACCAATTATAGTCTTGAACTGACACCAATTTCTTACTGTCTGCAGAATAGCATGAAGGAACCTTAATACCATGTAAGCATTGACAAAATTGCGTTTTTCATCTTTTGACATAGTATAACACTCAGGTGGAAGATATGTGCCCCTTTGCCCTTCTTCGAGAGCAAGTTGTAATCGATGCCCATTTCAAGCATGTCTTTTCAAGAATTAACCCTGGCTTTTGTTTTCCCGGTAATGTTTAATAATAAGCCTATCAAGGTATCATGCACATTTTTTTCGATATGCATAACATCTAGGCAATGTCGGACTTCTAAAAGATCCCAATAAGGTAAGTCCCAAAATATTGACTTTTTTCCACTTTCGTTTTGGGATTCGACTATTTTTTTGATTTTCCAAACACGGTGTTTACATTTTGAACTCAGGAAAGTGCATCTTTTTCGTCAAATCGTATCCTTACCCTTCCATTCTCCACCATCCCATCAAACTCCCTTATCTTTTTATGATACGGGTGATTTCTCTCAATCGATCTTTGATGCCCTATGAAAACAGTTTTTTTTTCATTTACTTAACCAACTCGAAGATGTTTGTTCTTCACAAACCAGAAACGCAAATTTACCTTTTGTAGTATACCCTGAAAGATTGTCGTATGCTCAAAAATCACTTATGGTGGAAAAAATCATAACTCGCAAATGGAAGTTCTCCTTTTTATATGCATCATATACATTAACTCCCTTATCCCCTAAAATTTTCAAGTTATCTGTTAACGAAGCCAAATAAACATTTATGTCATTACCAGGTTGTTTTGGATTGGACCTTCAATCAACAATGCATCATCATGTATTTACGTTTCATGCATAACTACGGATAAAAGAACCGGCCAAGTACTATGGTTACTACTCATGTTTATGAACGTATTAATTCTGTCCGAACTAAGACCAAACCGTATATTTCTAATCTCGCCACCAAATTCATGATACTTATTATTAATCTTTCTTCATTGAGATAAATGATCCACATGCCTTAATTTTCCAACCTTTTTACGCTCATCGGAATGCCAACGCAGCAATTTTGCATCTTTCTCGTTCGCAAATAATCGTTCCGGTCTTGATAAGATGTGCAACTAGCATATAATGGTTTTTGTGAGTCCTCAAGCAATGTTTGCAATTTTTCTTGATCATTGTGACGAGTCGTATCCTCCACATTATCAGACATCTCATTTAGGTTTTCGCAATTATCGTTAATGTACGAATCACCATTTTCACTATCAAAAGATGTACGAACTGATGTGCTGTTTTCAACTAGTAATTGACCGTGTTTTGACCAACATGTGTACTTTTGCATAAAACCACGTGTAATCAAATGACACTCAATATATTTGATATCTTTAATTCATATAAAACTTTTCCAATCTATACATGGACAAAAAATAGCAGCACATCCACTATTCACGTGATTATTCTCAGCAAATTTAAAATCTTGCACGCCTTTCAAATAAGCTGGATGAGAATGTCGAATATCTTACATCCATGTACTACAATTCATCTGAAATTAGAAAAACAATAATAATAAAATGTATGTATCATACGCATAATAAGAATAAAGTTGGTTATAGTTGTTTCTAACCCACCTTTGAATAATGCGTGTCTCATACGCATATACATTTTATTTACCGTATATACAAATGTAACAATTATATTACCCACAGACCATTTTTAGTTTATAATAACCTTTCATCATGAAACAAGTGAAATCCTTAAAAAAAAAGTTATAAGATTGCAAAGATCAAACATTATTTTTAACAACCTGTGACATGTATACATGATATAATTTGTACCTATACAATAGTTAACTACTTTACATGTGTAGACATGGGTTACATAAATTCAAATCGGAATGCAATAAAGCCCGACTACATTAACTAATATTTTGTTGTAGAAAGATTAAGGAGCTTACGAATAATATATGGTCATTTAAACATAAACCCGCGACGTAATGAGGTAAGCCAATACTTGTTAATATATAAAAATGTAAGCATATCAATTAACCTATATATGTAATGTAATATATAACTTATGGTAAAAATTCACACAGAAATAAGCGAAGATATTAGTTTACCTTCTGAGATTGAAAGTAAAGTGAGCATATGCTTTGAGAGCTTTAGTTTGTTCAAAAATTTTGTTTTGATCAATTGACGAGAATGATTAAGAAGAAGAAGTACCATTGCAAGACTAGATAATATAAAGCTGAAATGCAGGAAATTTTGATAACATAAAATATGGAACAAATAATTTGATATTTCCCATTCTCTTATAGCTAAACCAATCCATAAAATATGGAACAAACTTTGCTATAAAATACTTCAATCCCACTTTTTGAACTTTTGGAACACTTCACCCACAAACCGTTCCAAAAAATGCGTTCCATAAAATCTGTATATCGATAAGCCCGCTTTTTGAATTTTTGGAACGCTTCAACTAGAAACCGTTCCAAAAAATGCGTTCCAAATAATCCTTTTTTACAACTATTACCTGGACATAACCTCACAATCTCTAAACCATTCTTCACAGCTGCTTGCATGATGATTACTTGTTGCGTCATCGCAACATACCACTAATATTCTTTATGAATTATGGCAATCACGAGTTATTCTTTCTCATATTTAAAGAACGAATAGTTAAGTCGGTGTGTTTAATCCGATATTAAAGGTAAGGCGCATGTTTCTTATTCTTAACATATAAGTCGGTGTATTAAATTAAAGGTAATACAATATGTTTCCTGATATTCACATAAGTTGTTGTAGGTATTATCCATTTATGTTTCCTACAAGGTTTTCAATCTTCTTTTCGTTTTTATGTTTCTATACTTGCTTGTCGCTTTGTTCATCTCTCGTTTTTTTTCTCTCTTTTTTAATATGTTCCTTTAACAAAACTCTCGTTTTTTTTAGGGTGAAAGCTAAAAGATCATGCAACGTACTTTTTCAATCTTGTCACATCTAGCATATGTCTTTAAAAAACACATCTAGCTAAAATACTTTCAAATTTTTTTCGATCTAGCTAATATGACCTGTTGGTAGTAGGTTACCAGGTCACCTTGGCAAAAATTTCGCAGTTGAGTCCTCTAGGACTAACGACCGTTAACTAGATGATAACGACTTAAAAAAAAAACTTTAAAAAAACTTTTACGTTTTTATAAAAAAATTAAAAATTTTACGTTTTTTTTTTTAAAAAAATTTTACGTTTTTTTTTTTAAAAAATAAATTTTTTTTTAAAATTTTTATGTTTTTTTTAAAAAAACATAAATTTTTTTTTAAAAGTTTATTTATTTATTTATTTATTTTTTTTAACGGTCGTTATCTTCTAGCTAACGGTCGTTAGTCCTAGAGGACTAACTGCGCAAATTTTTCGCCAAGGTGACCTGGTAACCTACTACCAACAAGTCATATTAGCTAGATCGAAAAAAATTAAAAAGTATGTTAGCTAGATGTGTTTTTGAATACATTCGTAATATGTTTGAAAAAGTCGTTAACATTTTACTTTCACCCCTTTAGCATGTTCCTTCAACAAAACTTTATTTGATTCCTTGTAAAATACAGCTTAAATTGGTCGTAACATGCAAACCCGAGTATAAAACAAGAATACAAAATGCTATTTTAGGCTTAAACCCATGATTAAGGTCTAGGATTCTTGGAACTAGATTTGTTTATCTTTGTTGACATATAACAAGTACTGTAGCACCAAATATAAAAACGAACAATTTGGCATACCTGCTATATATATGGGTTACACAAGTCAGGCCTTAATTTGCACAGAAGAAAGATGAGTTAATCATATTTAATGTTATTGTTGAAAAACACGTATGATAAAGAATAATCAAATCAAACCAAAATTGGTTTCTTTTGTATCTGGTTTTCAGTATCCATAAGAGCTTTCCTACACAGTTTTGTCAAACAGGCCGGTACGAATATGAAAAATATAAAACAACATCCATACCAATTTCGACTCCCATTTGTTGATGTTTTATGTTTACCAAATACCAATATACGACGAGGCAAGGGTTTCGAGCTTTCCAATTAAGGTTATATGGTTTACAATCTACTTTTGATCATATGTTTCTTTGATGTCTAACATGATTTGTTATCTTTGTTTAAAAGCTTGTCCCACATTGATAGAAAGTGAAAGTAATGAACTCGTTATTACTTTAAGTGTCATTCCTAAGGTAAGAAGAGCAAGACATACCAACAAAACTTGTTTGTGTTAGGTGTTTCGAGTTCTCTTTTTCTTTTCTTTTTTTTCACTAAATTCTTTTTTCTTTACAGCATGATATCGTAAATCACCACAAATTATAACAAATTTTAATATGACGCCCAAAGAAACAACATACTAAAACCATAACAAAACCAAACATTTTAACTTATGCCCAAAAACATGATACAAATGAAGCACACAATCATCTAGAAACCAAAACCGAACATTTTAAAGATAAAATATGCTAAAAAGGATCAAAAGAAGTTTCAGTTTCATTTAACCCACATTTGCTAAAACTACTTTTAAAATAATAGAGTTATTTTTAATTGTTATTTTCCACCATATTTTCCTGGTTTCTACCATATGTATAACGAACTTGCGACACTATATATAGGGCAAACTATTATTCAAAAAAGTACAAAGAAAACTAATGCTAATATATAAGGCAAACTATTACCAAAGGTACCCAAACACTAATTCAAACGGTACCAAACTATTATTCAAAAAGTACAAAAAAAACTAATACTAATAATCCCTATAAATAGGGTAACTAACCGTCATAAGAAAGTTTCTAAATTCGAATCAAACTTGTAGAACAAGTCATACAAATTACCAAATTTACCAAATAACTCTTAAAGTTTAAGTCAATTTCTAATAGTATCCTTACAAAAATCGACTCGCAATTTTTGTTGTTTTTGTGTACCAATATACTATGAAAGGCAGGGGTTAAGTTTCAATGTTTTCAATATATAAGGTTACATGGTTTTTATATTTAGTGACTGATCTTATGTTTCCTAAAGGGGCGTTTCTTTTTTGGAGTGGGATCCTCTCAAGTTGAGAGGATCAACTTGAGTCAGGTTGAGGCACAATGAGCCATTGGATCAAATCCTATGGCTCAAATAAAAAAAACTACTTTTGATTTGAACCATTATATGATCCTATGGCTCAAATAAAAAAACTAATTTTTTTTTTTTTTTAGCTAAGAGAAGTGTGGGGCTCATGTAGGACCCACCTCTATTTAAGCCTTTTATTGAGGATAACTTTATAAATTTTGTCTTGTGCATCTAGACTCACTAAAAGAAACTGTGGATCCCATTTAAAAATTAATATTATTAAATTGATAGGTTTCACTATCTCTTCCTATACAGAAAAAAAGAAACACAGCCTTAGTGTCTTTCATGAGTGGTTACTTTACTACTTCAACGTACACCTTGTCCCACATCGATGGAAACTAAAGAAATTGAATTCTTTATAAGTTAAACTGTCATTAACATATGTAACAAGATAAAATATGCAACAAAAATTTGTTTGTTGTGTATTTAATTTTGGGTTTTGGCCGTACAATAGCAACGTACTTTTTCAAATGTACCGATCTAGTACGCGTACTATTTTTTGTCCCACTTAATGTAACGAACTTTCTGTTTTTGTTCCAATCTACCCATAAGTGACCGGCTACCGGGAAAAAAGTTTGGAAACCGGCTATGCATCATACTTGACATTTTTTATTAAGCGTTTTGGCTGTACAATAGCAACGTACTTTTTCAAATGTACCGATCTAGTACAGTACTATTTTTTTTTTGTCCCACTTAATATAACGTATTTTCATTTTCACAGGTTTTCGTCCATTTTCGTTCGTTTTTGCACATTTTCACACGCTTTTGCATGTTTTTCATCCGTTCTCACACATTTTCATTCGTTTTTACACATTTTCATTCGTTTACATGTTTTCGCCTTGTGATAAGAGTAACAGCTCACTTCATTTGAACGTTTTTGCACGTTATCGTCCATTTTCGCACGTTTTCGTCCGTTTTCGCCCGTTTTTGTTCGTTTCTACGCATTTTTATTCGTTTTTACATGTTTTCGCCTTGTGATAAGAGTAACAGCTCACTTCCTTTGAACGTTTTCGCACGTTATCGTCCATTTTTGCACGTTTTCGTCCGTTTTTGCCCGTTTTCGCCCGTTTTTGTTCGTTTTTACGCATTTTTATTCGTTTTTACATTTTTTCGCCTGGTTTTGCAGATGTATGTCCATTTGTGTAAAAACGTGCGAAAATGTGCAAAAACGGATGAAAACGGGCAAAAACGGCCGAAAACATGCAAAGACAGACAAAAACGTGTAAAAATGGACGAAAACGTGCAATAATGGATGAAAACGTGCGAAAACGTAAAACGCGCAAAACAGACGAAACATACAAAAATAGGCGAAAACATGCTAAAATAGCCTAAAACGCGTGTAAGGCGGGAAATGTGTAAAAACATGCAAAAACGGACAAAAACGTGCAAAAATGTGTAAAAACACACGAAAACGTGCAAAAACGGAAAAAATGTTCAAAAACAGGTGAAAACATGTAAAGCGAATGAAAATGCGTAAAAGCGAACAAAAGCGTGTAAGAACGGATGAAATCATGCAAAAGCGTGTGAAAATGTGCAAAAGCGGACAAAACGTGCGAAAACGACGAAACGTGCAAAAGCGGATGAAACGCGATGTGATAGCGTGCAGCGTGTAAAAACGGACAAAAGCGTGCAAAACGGACAAGAACGTGCGAAAATGGGCAAAAAAAATTTTTGGTGCCGGTTAAACAAGTTTGATGGGGTAGATTGGTACAAAAACAGAAAGTTCGTTACATTAAGTGGGACAAAAAATAGTACGCGTACTAGATCGGTACATTTGAAAAAGTACGTTGCTATTGTACGGCCATTGGGTCATAATCCTAGTGCTTTTTTAAAAAGAAACAAAAGAGCTATCTTAATTGTTATTTTCTACAAGGCGGTGATTTTATGCCTTTTCTATTTCATTATCGAAAGATAGATTAATTTAAGAAATAATTTTACAATATTGATTCAAAGTGCGGAAGTAAAACCCATAAAATATATGTTGTCCCATTAAAGGTTGTATTAGATATGTGTGAAAATACTCCGGATGCCAGTCCTTAACGAATGCCTTTGCCAATGCCCACGTCAAGAAGTAAACCCGAGAAAAACATGCTAAAGTGTCAACACAAAGGTTGGTGAGTTCATAGGTTTATGTTAAAGTATTCAAGTTGGACCATAGTTGTACATATAGCATCTTCATGAATGATACTATATGTAGTAAAAGGCTATTACGTTAGTACCAAGTTCATGCAACCGAAAATACAACAGTGTGCATGCATCTAGAAGCATGATAAGTAAAGGCCCGACAAGTGTATTTCCAGTACACTTGTAATCGATATGATATACGCTCGACATTTACCTATCCGGTCAAACTCGAACGGGGTGTCATCCCCAATAGATCTATTCATAACAATCGCGCTTCCCCAAAGGAAACTAATGGTAGCATAGTGGTATTCAAGGTTGTTACAGGTAATAGTGTAATTAGTTTCAGGTCCGAAAAGAGTTTTGCATGTTTCTCACCCCATAGTTTATAAAGCAAGTAATAAGATTAAAAGTGGGGATATAAACTCACCTTAGCAGTTCGGTGAATAAAGCACAAAGAGATCAAGTGTGATATAGCAGTGGCTCCTACCCGGAACCTAAGAATGAGATGACAAGTCTCAGAATAATGATAAATGTTTGGTTCGCGACCAAAATGATAGAGTATTGAATATACAATTCAATAGAGTGATTTTAGTGTTGATTTATAAATATGACGATATTACCGAGAGTTTGGTTTATTTACTTTTTAAGATGTGTCGATATCGATTAATGTTTTCGTATATTTATATACTTATTAATATATATAGGTTTAATTAGTTATCAACTTAATAATTTTCATATATGAACACTAGGTCGACAAAATACTTGTTTTTATGGAGTCGTTATGAGTTTATAAGTTTTCTAAATATTTTACCAAATTTTCACTGTTTACCCTCAAGTTATAAACTGTACGAGTTTAGCCCTTATACTTTGGAGAAATGACATTTTGTACCCAAATATGTTTCTTATTAAAAAATATCCAGAATTTACAGTTTTGGTCCCTCATAAAAATGTTTTTACAAAATTTGATCCAAAAAGTCATATTTTCGCGTTTAGTCCTCAAGTTCAAAGTTTATACTTTTATCAAAACTTTTATTTGAAACAACTTTTCCATATTTACCATTTCTACCCTAGGATTTTCCCATGCATACGTACATTTACAATATTTATCCTTCAATTTCCAGAATGTTTATTATTGACCCGAAAATTATAATTTATGCAAACTTAGTCCAAAAAAATATATTTTGACTTGGTCAGTTTATTCAACTTTTACGAAAGCTTATGATTAGCTTATAAACTTTATTTTTAAGCTTAACGGGTGTAGAGCGGTGTATTAAAAATTATACACGACCTAGTTTTTAGAAGAAAAAAAGTAATGAGACGTTAGAACTTGTATAAGACGTGTTTTAGGATTAGGTTGGATGTATAAAAAAAGTTTTGCTCTAGGTTTATTTCGTTTTAAAGACTTGTGTTAACTTCGAAACATTTATATGAGCGATTCTTTAAGTGTCACGTTATGTGAACGTGTGATATATATTATAAGCGAGAAAGATTGAAATGAAAGCGAGTAGGATGGAACTTACGACACCCCAAGGGTCGTGATGATTCGAAGAAGTTTTTAGAACGCGACCCAAGTTATCCCTCGTTTCCTTATACTTAAACGAAAAGATCAAGCTTGCGTTTTTGTTTTCTATTTGATCCCGTCTCCACAGTGGACGTTTTTATGTTTGAGATAGTGAGAATGAGATGAGTTTAGGTGTAGTGTGAGAGCTTGTGAGTTCAACAAAGGGTCTTAAGAGTTTATTATATAAAGGAAGGTAAGTTCATCCATATGGTTCTAAGAAAAAGAGAAGATGGAGTTTGTTTGAGCTTGCACGACATATCACCCAAAAAGAAGGGGGAGGGGGAATGACTTGGACAAGTTATGAGCATGGGGAACATTAGATCTAGTGGGTAAAGAGGTCAAGGCAAGTCAAGAGTTTTTATCTACCTATTATATAAAAAGAGAGCCTTTTATTACTGTAGAGCCCTCATCAGACGACACGTAAGCAGCTGTAACACTCTCAAAAACTGCCACGTATGTCACCAATCCAACGGGTTATCAATATTTCCTTTTTACCTATAACCTCTTCACTCATTTCTTTCAAAACACATACTATTTTTTACCTCATTTCTCTCACACATACTAACAAACGTGTTTTTTTCTTTTGTAGAATTGTGCTAGAATCAATCAAATAAATCACATATGGCTTTAAATCTGTAAGTACATATGCAATTTGAGTTACACTTGTGGATTTTCATACACAAATGGATCTGTAAAAGATCTATATGTGTGTGTCGATTGTGTGTATGATTGTTGTGTTATTTATGATGGTGTGTGTAGATGTTACGATAATCAAATTTGCACTGGTAGCCAGAAAAGATGTTGGAGATCCCTTATCGACTTCGACCACCGGCGACCGTGGTCGACACTTGATGGTTAAAGGATGGGCGTGAGTTTGGTTAAAGGATGAATATAATGTCAAATATAAATGTTTATGGTTGATTAATGAAAAATAGTGTACGCCCATCTTTTTTAAGCTTCATTTTCTCGCACCCTCTCTTTTATCTTTCCCACTCTCAAACTACTAAAGCTTCAATGGTAACGCCCTTTATCTTTCCCTTCATTTATACTTCTATTTTTCTGATTTTAACATTTACTAACTTTGAAATTTTACTACATGTGTCTTTTGGGTGTGATACAATTTTGGATACTTTTTTGATGTTAGTTTCGATCTTCGTAGCATGGTGGTGGGGTATGACGTCTTTGAAAAAACATAAGAAAATGACTTATGATCTGTTTAATTAAACGAAAACGTAAATGGTATGAAACTTTGATATTCATTGTTTGTATCTAGCTTGGGTTTGTGTAGTCATAGTGATGATGTGTCTTCAAGAAACATAGAAAATGATGTGATTTTTTGTTAAGACAAAAACCAAGCGTAACTGCGTGAGTAACCTTCAATGCCCCTTCCTTTTCATATATTCTTTATACATTGTAAAATATCTTCTATTATACGTAGTACTACGGAATCTAAGTTATGTGTTTAGCCTCATATTTTCTTAGTCTCGTTGGATCTTTGTGTTTTATGCAGCGACAAAAGATGTTCTCATCCACAACGACGGCGCTGTATCGATGTAAAGAGTATCCAAACAGGTATGCTTCGATTTCCTTTACATGATATCTTCTATTATTTATTTATTTTTTTGGAAGAAGCAAATAAGGCTTTATTAATTATGACAAAATAACACCCATGATGGCAGGGAACAAAAAAAAGTACATGAGATGCGTCTTAAGTTAGAAGCTAAACATATGCATAAACCATCACCAATAAGACTAACATAAGACAACACCTATGAAGCTAGATACAAAATTATCTAGGAGCCATAATATGCAGTGGCGTTGGCGTAATCGACAATCTGTGTGTACATGATATCTAAGTTAAGCATACTGTGTTTCAATTCTATTTATCAGGTTATCATTAGCATGTGATATCTCTTTTCCACTATATTGAATATTATGCCAAGATATAATTTAAAAATGTAGGTGAATGAGAATGGTGATAATAGAGGTATGGGAATGAGATGACAATTGACAAGGAAAGCAAGGAGTGCTTGCAGCAGTATAAAGATCATGTTACAGAGTAATAGATTTTTTCTATATATTAATTAGTACTATATACTGTAGATGTCATACCTTAATCAATGTTCATCGGGCTAAACCGCACCCCACGTTCTCCTTGGCAGGCACCTCAAGTAGGGTGGGTCCCCCTTCCGTACGGCGGCGGCGACTTTTGATTTTTTTTTTTTTTTTTTTTTTTTGTAGTGTTTAATTTAGGTATATTGTATAGTGTATTTAATTTGTGTAGTGTTTTTATATGTATAGTGTATTTAATTGTGTAGTGTTTTTATATGATATTTATTTTACGTTATGCTTTTTAATTGTGTGTTTGTTTCCATTTAATTAATTAAACAATAACATTAAAACATTAAACAAGTAAAACAACAAATGTTTTCAATATTAAAATGAAATCTACTCCACATGAAGATTATTAATGTCATTTATAAGCTCGTAGAGTATTCCACTCGGCTGACATGCGTGATCAACGAGATTTCTTGCCAATTCCAGTGATGCCTCCAACGCCTTTATTTTTGCCTGCAACAAATTGTTTTCAGCCAATAGCATGTTGATCGTTGTATCTTTAGTTTCGCAGTTTGAGCACTGCGTTGAAGAAGAGGCTTCACCAAAGTACTTTTGTTGAAATATTTCCTTCCACATGAAGTATCGACACCCATAGGCTTTAGTCCCTGGATGTTACATGACGAAACAATTATAAGAAATGTATTCTAAACAAACAAGTTATTGATATATTTACGCAAATAAGCAAACGTTTAATTATTTACCTTTGAGAAAGGACATGCATAATACTTCAGACCACAAGTTTTGGGCTTGTGGGATGTTCTTTCAATTATTAATCCACGTTGACAACGACACAAGTAAGGATTTTGTTGTTGCATCTGGCCAAAAAATTTTGTATAATTATTCACAACATAAATTAGTAATATCATGGTTCACAAAATTAGAAGCGTCGAATACATAAATAACCAATCTTGTTATAGATTAATAGTTGATACATGGTTCACAAAATTACAATATAACTAGAAACTAAGATCAATCACGCCCGAGCGTAGTCGCTCAATGATGCTGCCATCTGTCCCCACGAGACTCTAACTCTGAATTGCGTCTCCTCAATCCGTCAATCTCTCGCTCGTACTCGTCAACGCGAGACGGCTGTAACAAAAGATGAGGAAGAACCGGAGGACGGTGTATAAAATTGTCCTCATCTGCAGGAGGAGATATAGCTGGAGAGGGAGGCACATAAGATTGTGAAGAAAGCACATAATCTGGACTCTCAACCGCGGCGGGTGTGTGGTTGAGACAATGAATGTCCCTCCACTGAATGTCATCCGATTCCTGTAACAAAAGATGAGGAAGAACCGGAGCAGGAGTAGAAATCTGTAACAAAAGATGACGAGTCGTTTGCTATAAATCAGTAATCGTCTATACGTGTTTTGTCATTTACAATATAAATCAGTAATCGTCTATACATGTTGTGTCATTTACAATATAAATCAGTAATCGTCTATACATGTTGTGTCATTTACAATATAAATCAGTAATCGTCTATACATGTTGTGTCATTTACAATATAAATCAATAATTGTTTTCTACGTATATCTAAACATCCTCTGTCGTTGAGCAAACACATGTTCCCATGGCGCGGCCTCGGCATTTCTAAAATGTCTCCATTGTGGGTGATTATACGGGAGTGGTGAGTCTTCATCAAGAAAACGCAAAGAACGAAGTGAGCACATTCGTTGTTTCCCACACGAAGAATCACAACCGGAGACAATATTTCTGTTGAATCGGGAGAACCTCTCAGCGGAAGACACAAAAGAGATTGTGAATTGGTTATACATACAATAGGACGGTTAAGAGATGTAGCAATAACCACTCCCATTTCTGGCATAGTCATCCAATAACGCCGGTGCCGCACCCTAAACCAATTCATCGAGTTACGTGTAGATGTAAAGAATCACCCCACATTTCCTGTACAAAACATCCTCGTTATTGTCTACCTCTTCCCTGGCAAGAGCTCGAATTCTGGGCCACATTTCTTGATGATGGCCAAGACCTATGGCAAGAGCTCGATAGCCACAATTTCCATCACCCTCCACGTTAAAGATCCCTAGGATCCAGCGTCGGAAAATAGCTGGAATTTCAGTCATACAATATTCGCTAAAGTAACTGAACGTACAAGTGGTGTCTTAAGTCGCCCTCGCTAGGTCCTTCGTTTAAGTCACGGGACGTTAGAAGGCTCTCCCACATAAGAACTGTGTCTCAGATTCTTTATTTACAGGACTTTTTAGGTTTTGTGTAGTTTCTGCGGTGCCTTGTGGGGTTCTTCGTTCAAATCCGAGAGATTTGGTTTAGACTTGGATTTGTTGTCCTTTGCGCTCGGACGTCCACAATTACTTTCTTTAACAGCAGTTGTTGGGCTGACATGATTCAGGGAGCGTATATACCTCGAGCATGTTTAACATAATTTTTTTGACAAACGACGATGCTCTGGTATAAACACTTTGGAATTTCTGTATGTCATCTTGACAAGAAAAATATTCAGGCTCTTCAGGCCCTTGAGGCTCTTGAGGATATTCAGGCTCATCAGGCTCTTGAGTATTTCGGACAACAGGCCAGGGAACGCTTAGTGTATTCAAAAAAAGGAACTAGTTAAAATTATCGGTATTGACGGAAAGAATAACTTGATAGGCATAAATTTTAAAATACATACCGTTTGCTTGAAGCCAGTACAGTTGGTGATAGCATGGTAAACCATACACTAACCGCATCTGATGACCACATGCATGTGGGTCAACATCCCGTTTACTTTCTGCGAGTATGAGCCTTAAAGCATCCATTGAAACATTATACCGCAATTCGTTAAATAGAGTGCTCTTACAAGCATGCAGTTTCTTGATTTTGCTTATATTCAAAGAGGCTCGTATCGCAGTTTCTTACGCAGCTATAATCTTGTCGACCGAACACAACAACGTGTCTAAGCTGGACTGTGTGGAGCCCAAGTATAACTTCAACAGTGCGTGTTGACCCTCAACTCTACATGTTGTTGTTTGGCCGAAGCTGCGATATTGATCGGTAATGTACGACACAAACATGCGATCGTAATCTCGCAGCCATTAAAATACTGGAAAACATCTGAGAAAACAAAGAATTACTAAAGTGAGAAAACAATCCGAGTAGTTATTTATTAAATAATAATAAAAAAATGTATTATTAAATAACAATTCGAGTACCATTTTATTGGACCAATAAACCACGTAGGTGCTGATAATAATGCCTGAACACTTCTTCGGTTGGAGCTGTAATCATCGAATCCCATGTCAATCTAACGGAATCATACTCCTTTAACGTATCGAATATGTGTCTGCAATGCTTTACC
Source organism: Chrysanthemum makinoi (assembly GCA_910596185.1). Classification (NCBI taxonomy): domain Eukaryota; kingdom Viridiplantae; phylum Streptophyta; class Magnoliopsida; order Asterales; family Asteraceae; genus Chrysanthemum; species Chrysanthemum makinoi. The sequence continues at coordinate 29,190,112 of OU343221.1, read as the reverse complement.
ACATTTTGATTGATATGCCATCGGCAGAGTAATCTGTTAGCGTTTGGGAATTATTCTGCGCATGCCCCAAGCAACGCTAAATCTCTGTCGGTGACGATAACCCGCGGGTAGTATTGTTCTTGTATCACCAACTTAACACATTCCAACACCCATTTGAAATTTGGCTTTTTTTCCTTGTCCAAAAAGCTAAACGCCATTGAGAATGTTGTGTTTGTTGGAGTAACCCCAACAACTGTAAGAATGGCGGTTTAAACATGTTGGTGTTGTATGTGGAGTCCATCAGCATGATTTTCGGATATGTTGTACACAGGGCATATGACGTCGGGTGAACAAAAAATATTTCATCGAGCTCATTTGTGTGGTCATTTATCCTAGGGTAATATGTATAACCTTTACGTCGCAAATGTACTAAAAGCGTTGTATCGAGTCAAATCACCACGACTGTCGCGACGTATCTTTTCTTGTGCATTATACACCGTTTAAATGGTAGACACGTTATTAGGATCCATCTCTTTTATTGAAGAAAGTATAATTCGTGGTGCTACACGCTATTTTGTCATCTGCCTCACAAAAACTAACTCACTTTCTTTTAATCGCATGGCCTGTGAAAAACCATGCAACGAGTCTGGAAAATTATGATTATGCCCCGGACACTTAACCTTCAATATCCAACCATTAAAACGTTTTATAAATTTCGCTAGTAATCTGAATGGGCAATTACATTTGTCGGTACTAGTCTGCCGTTGAAGTTCATCTTCTAAACCTTCACGTGAAGACGTCCCATGTCTAGAACACAAAAATTCGATAGAGTACTTATAGCCCCTATCTGTTTTACTTTTTCCAATAACAATAACAAAACCAATCGATTCAGCAGTAGATCGCACCCAATTAATTAAATCAACTTCAGTACCGAACACCTATACAATATAAAAACACAACAACCTTTTATAAAAAACTTTGATAAAAAATACAACCTTGTACAAAATTTTTTTAAAAACTTTTATAAATACAAATTTTTTTCAAACTTTTATAAATACTTTTTAGTATCTTTATAAATACATGTTTTTATAAATATTTTTAAAATACTTTTATTACTTTTATTAATAACGTTTATTTATAAATACTTTTAAAATACTTTATTTATAAAAACTTAAAACAAAAAACGTTTTATAAAAAAAACGTTTATAAAAAACGTTTATAAAACAACGTTTATAAAACGTGTTTGTGGTAAGTTTGCTACGTGTGTGGTTCTCGAACGTTGTACGTGTTTCGTTTGTATACCACTCTCTCTCACATGCTTGGCAGTAGTTATTCCTGTCTCTCTCTCACTTCTGTCAAACGTAAACGTCTCTCTCTCACTTTTGCATACCTCTCTCTCTCTAAAAATTCTAGATCTAAACATTTTAGATCTAAAATTTGTATCTAACAAGTATTTTACTTGTTAGATTGTTGATGATGTGGTTGTAGTGGTGAGGCTGTGGTGGTTTACGTATGTTTCGTTGTTAAAGTTTTTAGATCTAAAACTTTTTTTAGATCTTGAAACGTATACGTTGTTGAAAAAATCATGAGGTTTGCAAAAAAAAACTCTAAATTTTTTTGATTTTCTTTAAAAGAATGCTTCGTTGTTAAAAAAAAACTCTAAATTTTTTTAGTAGTGGTGATGCTGTGGTGGTTTACGTATGTTACGTTGTTAAGTTTTTAGATCTAAAACTTTTTTTAGATCTAAATTTTTTTTTAGATCTAAACCTTTGTAAAAAAAAGGTTAACTTTGTTTATTATCTTAAAAAATAAATAGATCTAAAATATTGAAACTGATGTTGTGGTGATGATGTGGTGGTATTGGTGAGGTTGTGGTGGTTTACGTATGTTCACGTTGTTAAAGTTTTTAGATCTAAAACTTTTTTAGATCTTGAACGCATTACACGTTGTTGAAAAAATCATGAGGTTTGTAAAAAAAAACTCTAAATTTTTTTGATTTTCTTTAAAAAATTGCTTCGTTGTTAAAATTTTTTAGATCTAAAATTTTTTTTAGATCTAAACCTTTGTAAAAAAAGGTTAACTTTGTTTATTTTCTTAAAAAATAATTAGATGTTTTGGTGATGATGTGGTGGTACTGGTGATGCTGTGGTGGTTACGTATGTTACGTTGTTAAGTTTTTAGATCTAAAACTTTTTTTAGATCTAAACCTTTGTAAAAAAAGGTTAACTTTGTTTATTATCTTAAAAAATAAATAGATCTAAAATATTGAAACTGATGTTGTGGTGATGATGTGGTGGTAAATGGTGGATTGTGGTGGTTTACGTATGTTACGTTGTTAAAGTTTTTACATCTAAAACTTTTTTTAGATCTTAAAAAATAATTAGATCTTAAAAAGAGTTTTGGCGAGGCAAAACTGAATTTGCAGCCAACATGAGCTATAAAGCTAATAATCTGAGCCTTTGATAAGTTGTTTACCTCTTGTGTGTTAAATGGTGAATTAGACATGGTGGTTGATTGTTGTTGTTGATCTGGACCACTTGTTTGTGTTGTTGCTTTCACCTGGGATTATATGGTGCCTGCCAGGATATTGTTGTTGGTGTTGTTTCGGACCAACTTGTTGGTGTAGCTTGCTTTCAATGTTATTTTATGGGTGCCTGCTAGGATTATATTGTTGTTGGTTGATTGTTGTTGGTGTTGTTGCTTTCACCAGGATTGTTGGTTGATTGTTGTTGGTGTTGTTGCTTTCACCTAGGATTATATGGGGTGCCTTTGAGAATCTTAGTACACCTTGTGAACTTTTGAGAATATTAGTACACCTTGTGAACTTTTGCAGTGGTAATTTGTGAGAATCATGTTCAAAACGTGTAACTTGTGTAACTTGTGAAACCTGTGAAACTGGTGAGTCTTGTGCTTGTGCAGTTGTGAGGCTTGTGCAGTTTTATGAGGCTTGTGCGATTTGTGATGTTTGCAGCATTTGTGAGGCTTTTGCAGTTTGTGAGTAGCTTTTGTGCAGTTCATGTGAACTGATGACTTTGTGCAGTTGTGACTAAAACTTTTCCGAGGCGATGATGATTTTGAGCCTAAAACTTTAAAAACTTTTCGAGGCGATGATGATAAAAACCGAATGGACGGTAAAGTGAGATCAAATCTCACTTTGCAACCTTCGGGTTTGAGCCTAAAATTTTCCGGCGATGATGATTTTTAGCCTAAAACTTTCCGAGGCGATGATGAAAACGAATGGACGGCAAGTGGGATAAAATCTTACTTTTGCAACCTTCGAACTGAGCCTCAAAAATTTTCCGACTACGGTTTTTTTAAAAGTTTTAAAACTGAATTTATATCATAAAAAAACTTGTAAAATTGTAAAACAAAAAAAAAGTTATAAAAAAGTGGTATAAGTTATAAAAAAAACTTGTAAAAAAAAAGCATGTACAAAAAACTGTAAAAAAAAACTTGTAAAAATAAGTGGTATAAGTAGTAAAAAATAAGTTGTAAAAAAACTTGGCACGGAAATCGAGAAACTAATCATTACCAATGATTGAATACCCATGATTGGCACGGAAATCAAGACACCCTTTTGCAAAAGTGCAGCCACCCCCTACTCATGGGGTGCCTGCATAGGAGGACCCATGTTCATTTCATCATGCAGGTACTTGCTAATTTGCTATATAAACTGAAGAACAGAACACCTTGCAAGAAATAGAAAAAAAAAAAGAAAATTGAGAAACAAAAGTTAGACAAAAAATAATGGATATGGATCCTCTCATGTAGAACTTTGGTGGAAAAAAATGTTTAGGTAGATCATTGGTCAACACATGAGATTAAACAAGAGTGAGTGTAGTTACGGTTTACGTGTAAGGTGAGAAAAATGAAAGGGATGTTATATAGATACCCTCCCTATGTTGTCACATTATAGGGTTTTGGTCAAACCGTATAACTCGTGATGCACACCGTACAAGTCCGCAATGCAGTCAATCATTGAATACCCTCTTTATAAGAGGGTGTGGATAACTTGTCTCGAAATGAAAACGAGTTGTAATGGTGGTCTCAAACTCTCATTCTCAACAACCCTTTACCTTACCTATTCGTATGTACTTTTATTTTACCAACCTACCATGCCTGACACTTTACATTAATTTATATACTTTTCACGCACTCACCATCTTTCTTCGTGTAAAATACGGAGTAACAAAAAAAATAGATATTACTTCAAGGTAAAATTTATTCCGGGCACTCAAAGTTCATAGGTTGTTTTTGGTACAAAGACATTTAAAGGTTCCGACAGCAAGTTATTATCTTAACACTATCGTTATGAGATATATTCCATATCAAAGTATCTACGAGAAAGATGTAAGAAACCATATGTATTGCTTCAATTTCAAAGATCAAAAGTTTCGAAGATTATATTAAATGTGTATACAAGCACGTACATTATAAGAATTTTACATATATACTTTGTCTACTATTCAGTTACCTATCAACTTTATCCCCTTTTTCTAAAGACTAAAACAAACATATGCTACTCTACATTGATAGTCACAGTGGAGTTTAAACCATCACTACTTGCGTGAGACGCCATAAATACACATTGGATACCGAAATACTCGAAAATGAAATACATTCCAGTTTAAACACTTCCCCCACCACAGAAATCGAACATGAAACAATAAGCACGGCCTAAAAGAATTACCTAGTAGGTAAAAACCGATCCTCTTTTTCTCTCCCAGTGGCGATTTTTAAAAAACCCTTGCTCTCATCCTCAACGTTTAATTCCGCTCCAATAACTCTTGTAATCGTTTCAACCCTGATCAATTAGTGGTATTCAGTCTTGAATATCATTAGTAGATTAGTTTTTTTGGCCGATTATCAGTGTTAGGGGTTTGTTTCAAACGTTTATTCTTAGGGGTTTTTTTTAATCGCTTTCGGTGCTATCTGCTTCCTTGATCAGTTTATTTGCACTATCATATCTTTTCTCTTATTATCCTGCTGGTGCAACTGATTGATTATGGGTTAGTTTTTATTGATCTTCATGATTATAAACCCTAGTTATTAACTAGGGTTGGCGTATAGCTTGCTATCAGTGGGTTTTGTCTGCTGATTGTGAAGTGTTTGTGGTGTTCATGGGTTTCTTGAGGGATGGAAAAAGGGTTCTTAAAGAGTGCTTTGAGTGGCAAGAAGAGTAGCGAGAATAAGGAGGGATCATCGAGTGCTTTGAGTGGCAAGAAGAGTTCGTTGTTGAGTAACTCGGCCAAGAAAGTAAGGAGTACTGATGGTACTATTGGTGATATGGATTCTATTGGTGGTATGGATTCTGATTGTTTTATGGGCCGACAATGGTACTCCTCTTGTTGGTACTGATGGACAAGTGGAGCCGGTTTCACTTGATTCAAGCCCTAGTCATGATGTACACTGCTTCGATTCTCGTCTAAAGACCTAATGTGGATAGCATTGATTGCTAATGCGCATCGAATTTTGATGCAAAGAATGAATAAAATTGACAGGATATTGCTAAGATGGCTTCATCTTACGATGTGAACAACTCGAGTGGTATTAATGGTACTAAAGTTTATTCTGCAATTACTCCTCTGTCGAAGTTTTGATGTGTGTGGCTATGCAATCCCAAATGTATGGTACTAATCATAGTGTTACTTATCTTAATGCTTCGATGGATGGTAAGAATGCTTCTACTTACGGTCTTAATGTAAGTGATTGTATACACAATGAAGTGAGGTCGTTTGCTAATGTGTTAAACTCGGAACATGTATCTAGGAAAGTTAACTTCCGTTCATTGGTGAATGAGAATCGAATTGATAATCATGATACGGTTCTTCCTAAGGCTGCTGGATGTGTTTAACCGCTATGATAATACTCTTGTTGGCTTCTTTGTCGGAAAGAATATTGCATTTCACTTGGTCAAGAATTATGTCACCAATACATGGGGTAAGTTTGGTTTAAAGAAACTTATGAAGAATGATGATGGTGTATTTCTCTTTAAATTTGATTCTAAAGAGGGTGTTGAGAATGTTCTTCAACGAGGACCTTGGATAATTCAATTCTCTATCATTCACTAAATGGACTCCTGATGTGCTATTGTCCAAAAGTGAGGTTACCAAAGTGCCCGTGTGGATTAAATTGCATAATGTGCCATTACTTGCATATTCGTAAGACGGGTTGAGCCTTATTGCTACTCAGGTGGGTAAGCCGATCATGTTAGATGCATTCACTAGCTCCATGTGCGCTGACTCATGGGGTCGTATTAGTTTTGCTCGTGCTCTTGTTGAGTTATCATCGAAGTGAACTTAAACATGTGGTAACTATGGCTATCCCTAAGAAGGATGATAGTGGTTTTACAACGGCTAGTATCAAGGTTGAATATGAATGGAAACCTCCACATTGCATGGAATGTAAAGTGTTTGGGCATGATAATGCTTGTTGTCCTAAGTCTCCTAAGGAGCATCATACTGATGCTCACACCTCGACCTTGGATGTCAATGATGATGGTTTTAAGGTGGTGCAGAATCGGAAAGCCAAACCCCAAGGTCCGAAGTTGTCTAGTGGTATTAATATGGGTAAGGGTCCTAAATTTGCCCTAGGAAGGAGTTTATATCCCAAAGAAGAAGACGTCGGACGTTCCTATATCAAGTATGCTACAGGTACTCCTGTTACTACTTCTAACTCCTTTGGGACACTTGAGGTGCATGAGGACACGGGCATTCAAAGTCCTGTGGTTGATTCTAATACTGAGGAGGCGATGATTGGGGATTCTACTGGTTGTTCTAAGGCGAGATGGGGATAAGGATCGTACAATAGAGGTTAATGAGGATGTGTTTAATAAGACTGGTTCTACATCACATGTATCGCTTGTGAGTGATTCAATGGGAACAATGGATGTTGGGTCTACTCCCATAGTTGAGAAAATTGGTAAGCTTGAAAAACTACTTGCCGGGAAAGCTACTCTTGTGGATGATGATGGTCAACCTATTCCGTCTACCTCGTCTATTAAGAGAGCTAACCCTTTTTCTAAAGTGGGAGAGATTGAGGTGTCCGACCGAAGATGAGGTTGTTGATAATCCATTTGATGAGTCTGCTAATTTATTTGGTGGTGGCCAAGGGTATGAAGATGAGTATGATGAATATGACTTCGATGACTATTCAAAACAAAATTGATCTTCCTGGGAATTTGGATGTCTTTAATGCCATGTATGGCACAACGTTTCAAGGTCCTAGGAAATAATTTCGTTGTGTCATATGTTATCATTTGAGTAGTGTTTTGTTTCTTGTTTAGATAATTGGAAGTATCTTGTTATGTAAGCTCTACGCCTATGTAACGGGCTGATATATGGGATCTCACTCATATACATTGTACTTAAACATTTATTTGGTTAATTTATTTACCAGGGTGCAGGATTACTCCCCTTTACCCAAAAAAAAAAAAGAAAAAGAATTACCTAGTAGGTTATTATAAAAATGGTGTTAGGGTATCCTTGTCTCCCTGGATCCCACACACGCATTAGGATGGCCAAGATTGTGATGTTTTTGTTTTGAGTTTGCTTTGTTGGGTGGTCACATAAACAAAGAAAAAGAAAAAGGCCATTGGTTTGTTTGTCTCCACTTTTACATACATGTATGGGAAACTTAGACCAAGGTTGATGTGAAATGTTATGTTTTGTTTGGTTTCCATTTTTGATTGAGATAATCTACCTAGGCCCCCATAATCCACTTCCCATGCACCTCATAGGGTGTGGCTCACGACCCAATCTACTTTTTTTTTAATTGTGTAGAGTTAATTTGTGTAATGTATTTATTTGTTTAAATTGTGTAGTGTTTTAATATGTATAGTGTATTTATTTGTGTAGTGTTTTTATATGTAGAGTATATTTATGTGTGTAGTTTTTTACGTTATTTTTTAATTGTGTATTTGTTTCCATTTAATTAAACAATAAAACATTAGACATTAAAACATTAAACAAGTACAACAACAAATGTTACTAATATTACAACGAAATCTACTCCACATGAAGATTAATAATGTCATCTATAAACTCATGAGTTTTCCACTGAACCGACATCGCGTGCGGATCAACTGGATTTTTGCCAATTCCAGTTGATGCCTCCAAATGTCTTTATTCTTGCCTTCAACAAATTGTTTTGAGCCAATAGCATGTTGATCGTGTATCTTTAGTTTTGCAGTTTGAGCACTACGTTGAAGAAGAGCTGTTAATACAAATAAGCCGTAAAAACGTTTATTTATATTTTACGATCTTCTAATGTTTTGTCGATAAAAAACGTAAAATCATGTTAACGAAACAAATAAAATACGTAAATGGTTTGAACTAATAGTTTCTAACATATTCACATTTTCACATAAAACACTAAAACAAGTATAAGTGATTTTATGATTTAGTAATACATATGTACAACAACTAGTGTTTACATATTTGGGTAAAATATACACGTAACTAGTATGTAGTATAGTGGGTAATATAAATGGGTAGAAACTTAAGTATCACAACCTATTAGGCAAATACATTGAATGTAGTTGGGAATAACCCAAAACCCATAACCCATGGAGCTTGACCCATAACCCATTGCATGACATCATGCTTATATCATACATGGAGAATATCTATAACCCATGGATCAACCCATACCCAAGTGACCAAGTCCATTGCACTCAAAGATACATTGTATCTAGCTAAAGATCCATGGTTCAACCCATGACCCATGACCCATAACCAAAATACCCATGGGTAAAGGGAGCGTCCACGGATCCTAGCTTAATGCTAGACGGATCCCTTGTGGAAGGGATCCGTAGGATCCGGGGAACAGTAGAGTTTTTCTTCTATAAATAGTGAGCCATTTCTTCATTGTTTCTCACCCTTTTCTAACACACTTTCTCCCCGAATTTAAAACACACTAACCTCAGATCCAAGAGATCTATGTTTGTAGTTTTGTTTTTGTGTGATCTTTTAGGTTCCTCTTAAAGGCAAAATCACCACTTTTGAAGTCGACCAAGCTCAAGTCCATGAGTTGCCATGCTTCCTCATCATCAAGGCTACTGAAGTCTTCTTGTTGATTATTCCTTTCTTTCTTTAAAGAAGTGTAGTGTTGAAGACATTAGTGAAAGATGTCTCAAGTGTCAAGACGGAGATATTAGTGAAGGGTATCTATCGTCCATATCATAAGCACTTGTGGTAGGTGCTTAGAAGTCAAGACTAGAAGCATTAGTGAAAGGTGCTTAGAAGTCAAGACACAAGAAATTAGTGAAAGGTGTCTTGTAGATCTAGTCAAAGGCATTAGTGAAAGGTGCCTTAGATGTACATTCGATATGGTGTGTTTCGATGTACAAGATAGACTAGTATTAGATCCAAGGATATTGATATCCTTGATGATGTTGTAAAGGAGTAGATCTCCTTTGGGATTAGTCGTTGGTGTAGTATGGTAGTAGTTCCTCCATTGCAATAGAACTAGGTGCTTAGCCTAGTACCTAATAAAAGGTAGGGGACGTTGTGAAGGTGTAGTTCACCTTGGAGTGAAAGAACTAGGTACTTAGCCTAGTACCTTATAAAGGGTAGGCGGCGTTGTGTAGGTGTGGTTCACCTTGGAGTGAAAGAACCCGGTGGTTAGCCTAGCACCGAAAAAAGGGTAGGCGACGTTGTGAAGGCTTTTCCGCCATAAGGAGATTGGTGTAGTGATTACGAACTCTCGAGTAGGTGACTCAGGGAGTGGAGTAGGGCAAGGAAGGTGTCCTTGTAGCCGAACCACTATAAATACTCGCGTTGTGGTTTTGTGCTTCTTACTCTTATCCTTTCATTACGTACCTTTATATGCTTGTTCATCAACATCCAACACACATCCAAATAGATTGACATAAGTCGATCTAAATAGATTAAAAGAAAGTTTTAATTGGCAAAACTATTCAACCCCCCCCCCTTCTAGTTTTCCACAATTGGCATCAGAGCTTCGTTACCAAGTTTCTTGAAGTATATTGTACTTTAAAAACTTAATACGATCCATGGTTAATTGAAAACTACAAAGAAGGTTTTTCATAAAAACAAACACCATGTCTTTTAAAACTATATGTTTGGATGTTGATTTGATAACAACATTTTTTGTTTATTTACTTTTTTATTTAATTGCACTAATCTTCTTTGTCATGTTGATTAGTCAAAGCTCATACCCACCAAGCTATAGGAATCGCTTGGTAACAAAAATACCTTCCTTAAGAAGGTATCTTAAACACAAAGGAGCGGGAATCGTCTAAGTGACATTTGTTGTGTCATTTGTAAAGACATTCCTAAGTGCGCTACAGGTATGATTTTCTTTTTATTTTTATTTATAATTAAGTATGCCTTTTTAGGTATTTATATGATTATCTTTTGTTAGGAAGCTTCGTTAGGAAGCTTCGTTATAAGTCTTTTACATGAAGCTTCGTTAGGAAGCCTTTTTTTTTCTCACATACGTGCGTATTTCTCGTCTATAGTCGTGGTATATAAAACTTATATTTTGTTTCTTTTAATCCAATAATAAAACAAAACACAAATTTCAAAAAATTCCTCCTCTCCTATAAATCATCCACTCGACGCCCACTTTACCAAAACCCCACTTTTTCAAATTTTCCAATTTCAAAAATTCCCTCTCATTCAAAACTTCATCCTCCTATCCACTTCATCCAAACCAAAACCAAGAAGAAACATCTTCAACATGGTTTACATCGCCTTCGTGCTCATCGTCTTAACACTCATCGCACTTGTGTTCCCTATAATGAAGTTCACATACGGAGACATTTACTTTGTGTTGTTAATCTACATCGGGGTTATATACCCAATCCTTTGTGTCATTCTTAGCATTGAAATGAAATATTATTAATAGTCTAGTTTATCTAAGTTATTATTATCATAATGTGTTTGTCATTTCTTTTGATTTATATGCTTCATATTCTTTCGTGATACATTAGAAGTCATGTATGCATGCTAAAAGAAAATGTAGGATAAAACACTTTTCGTGGTATAAAACTGTAAAACCTATCTTTTTATCAAATCTGTTTCTGTTACTACAGATCCATGGATCCCGGAGGTTATACTAGCCGGATCCCTTTTGAAAAGGAACCGTGGGATCCGTCCTACTGGAGAACAGTTTTTCATGCAATTTAAAAATCACTTTTCTTCTAAAAGTAATACTCCACTAGAATGTCAAAACTATAAGTGAGTCAAGTGTCTTTCTTGTTAAAAACCATTGTTAATAAAAATCTAATAAAAACGTTAGATAATCATAGGTTGACCACAAACATAACCTTTTATTAACCCATCATTTCTATAGGTTCAACTATGACGCATGAATACGAGTTTGATTTTTCAGTCACTAGCGTCTATACTCCAAACATCTCCCTTAAACCCAACATACCTGGCAATCATGTCCGTGGGTTCAATAATCTTGAAAACCACACGCACGAAGGACGATAGACAATTCTCTACAATTTGAAGAGGGTATCAATACCTCCTTCCGAGCCATAGGACTAGAATGTCTTCTTGAAATCAATGAGAAGATATGTCCAAGGTTCATAATGGAATTCTTCCAAGTTAAACTCGTCAGTAACGAGGATCGCTCTCTATCCCTTTGTTTTTATATCAAAAACCAAAAGTTTACTTTAACCCTTGGGCATTTTGCTCACATCCTCTGGATTCCAAATCATGGACAATGTGCCTTTTCAACTTTCGTGAAGAAAATAGTCCATATTGTTCACATATACCCTCCCCGGAAGATTTAAATCGCATAATATGCAAACCTCGACCATATTACTCCGATCCAAACATTATCTTCACACGGGACATCCGAGAAGAGTACAAGCCTCTTGCACTCATCCTACGTGAGAATGTTTGGAGTCTTAGGGGAAATCGAGAAATCCTTCCCGCTTGTTGTGCTCACGTGTTGTACTGTTTGCTAACACAACAACCATACAATCTCGCCTACTTCTTCGCAAGATGAATTGTAAATCTTCAAGGCTCCAAGAATAAACTCATCCCTTATGTAATGTTCTTGACACGCCTCTATCATAATGTTATGCACTTCCATCCTCAATTTCAAAGTCCGTTGTACGTACTTGTGAACAAGATGATGGAACCGCTAAACATATCTCTCATGAAGACTTTCTTCATTCTTGACTCCACCGACACTCATCAATCACGTAATGATCCTAGCGAAAACACTTAAGGAACCTAGTAGTATTTCAAATAGGATCAATCTTCTTGTACTCGTGCTTTATCAATGTAATCCTATTTCCCTCATGAAATAAAACATCTTACATTTGATATCTTAGTATTAGAACTCCTTTTAGACTATCCTTGAGATATAATGCATTGTCAAGATCATTGCATACCTTTAGTAAAGGTCCTGTTGAGCAGATGGGCGGATCCCAAAGTTTGTGCTAGACGGATCCCTACACTTAGGGAACCGTGGGATCCCAAGAAACGGAAAATGCAATTGCAAGCATTATATTTCAAACATATCCTTAGAACACCTCACACTAGGCTAAACATAGTGTCTTAAGGCAAGTTAAGTCCTTATCAAGATAGGTAGATCCTTCCTACTCACACATAACTCATCTAGATCACACTCTAAGACGCTTGTAGATCTATCGTTTCATTTTTAATCCATTACTCTTCCGCTCTTAAACTCACACTTCATTTTTCACTTGATCCCTCACATCTAGTCTTAGAAATCTTTCGATTATGGCAAATTTGATCATAAATCATCCTTACCTCAAAATTGATCAAAGTTGATCAAATTCTAGTTTTTCCATCTCAAAGCTTCTAGGATATTTTCCAAAACACTATCCTAAGTCACAAACCGATCTCTTGGATCATTTAGCTTCAATTGACACTCTCATTTTTAGTTTCATCCTTGCTCATCCATTAGTACTCTTGAAAGTTCCAAATCATTCCATAAATGACAATCATTAGCTACATCACTCATTACCTTCAAGTACTTAAGCACCCCTTCATTTAAGACACTTAGGAGGACTGAAACACTCAAGATGATATAGATCATAGATCTTAGAAAACATCATTTCCACTTTTTCATAGCTGCTGAGAGCCGGATCCCTAGGATTAGCCTAGACGGATCCCTCTCGAGGAGGAACCGTGGGATCCAGATAACAGTTTATGTCAAATCTTGCTAAAACAATCATTTCAACTCATCTTTCTAACTCAAACATTCCATCTCATCTTAAATGAGTTCCTAGATCAGTAGAAACTCTGAAATTGACTCTTGTGCATGTTAATCATCACATTCCAATGAATCTTAGTGGCTTAAGGCTTAAATGCACTTGCCAAATCTCTTAGCTTATAAACCACTTTGTTAGGATCTCCATAGTCATCACTCTCATCCTAACTTTCAGCACTTTAGAAACCCTTGCAAATCTCTTGAAATCATCTTATCATGAGGAAAACCCCAAGTAGTAACCTATCCACTAAAGAACCACCCAAGAAAAAGGCTCGTGTTATACACGAAATCTCTTCTACCGAATCATCTCCGATCAAGCCAACAAATGATAGGATCTTTCCTCAACCAATCAAACCAATTCCTAAAAGGATAGTACCCACAAAACTACCTATGCCAAACACCACCATACCTCCTAGGCCAAACGATATCATCTCCACTAAACCATCACCATTGGTTCCTAGAGCTATCTCTTTTACATCCCCACTATCAATACCACACCTCTACAATTTAGAGGACTTGCCTCCTAGGCCGTCTCATCCACTTCCGCCGACAACATTTTCCTCATTAGGAGGAATAATGGTACAAAATCAAGGTGTTGAGTCAACACTTGTTCTGCTTCGCTCTTTCATTGCTTTCCATCATATAATTCCATTTGGATTATGAGAAATCATCAAAGTCAACCACCCGATCATATGGAAGTTGACACTTCTCTACCACCACCATCATTCTTGGTCGAACCATTCTCAAATGCGCCTCCACCAATCCCTCCATCATTTGAAGCTCCACAAGCCGCTTCGCTTGATCTTTCGCATCAAGCCATTTCATTTCTTCCAGCACCACTACCTAGCCATGACAAAGATTGCTATCATTGTCAACATGTTGAAAGTTTGATACATGAAGTACGAGAAGATCAATGTTTCATGTTCTATCATCTCCTCGAACGTTTCGACGAGATTAAACCTAAACAAAACTTGAGCTAGAAGATTTTAGTGGTGTCCTAGCATCAAGCGATAGTTGGTTTAGGAATTCCTAGTAATGTATTTTCTTATTTTCTTAGTTTTTAGAGTCATGTATATCATAACTCTAGTTTTATTAAATGAAATTACATGCTACTTGTTATTTTTCTGAGCATATGATTACTTTGTATTCATATCTCATTTTTGTGATAACATTACTTGTTATATCACCTTTCTGAAATTAATCCGCCTAATACGGACCCTCACAATGTCTAGACGGATCCCTACTAGAGAGGGAACCGTGGATCCGTGAGACGTAAAGCTATTTTCTACTAACTTGGACCACATTTGCAGAAAATTGTGAATTATACTTGCTTTCTAACCTTTGTTTTGTAGTTATTCAACTTACACATGAAGAATTTGACATCCTAAAGCTAGGGGGAGCTTTATGTCAAAGCAATACATTGCAAATTACTTGCAATATTAGGTTTACATTTCGTGTCATCCCCTGCAAAATTGCAATCATCAAGGGGGAGCACATTCGTCACTTAGACGAAATATTTTGCAAACTTACTTGCAATCATACTAGATTAGTATCACTTTCTTGACGCCTTTACATAGGGATGGACTCGTTAAGGGGAGTAAAGACGAGATCATTTCCCGTTACATGCTCTCTATTTCTTTTTATTTTTATTTCTTTCACATGTTTTTCTTAAAAACGATGTGTTGCTTTCCTTCAAACACTTTTGGTTTCGACAAAAAGGGGGAGAAGAAAGTAAAAACTACAAATTCAAACTTTTACTAATTTTAGCTTTTCCTTAAAATAATTTTATGTTTTGTCATCAACAAAAGGGGAGATTGTTAATACAAATAAGCCGTAAAAACGTTTATTTGTATTTTACGATCTTCTAATGTTTTGTCGATAACAAACGTAAAATCATGTTAACGAAACAAATTAAATACGTAAATGGTTTGAACTAATAGTTTGTAACATATTCACATTTTCACATAAAACACTAAAACAAGTATAAGTGATTTTATAATTTAGTAATACATATGTACAACAACTACTGTTTACATATTTGGGTAAAATATACACATAACTAGTATGTAGTATATTGGGTAATATAAATGGGTAGAAACTTAAGTATCACAACCCATTGGGCAAATACATTGAATGTAGTTGGGTACAACCCAAAGCCCATAACCCATGGAGCTTGACCCATAACCCATTGCATGACATCATGCTTATATCATACATGGATAATATCCATAACCCATGGATCAACCCATACCCAAGTGACCAAGTGCATTGCACTCAAAGATACATTGTATCTAGCTAAAGATCCATGGTTCAACCCATGACCCCTGACCCATAACCAAAATACCCATGGGTAAAGGGAATGCCCACGGATCCCTAGCTTAACGCTAGACGGATCCCTTATGGAAGGATCCATGGGATCCGGAACAGAGAGTTTTTCTTCTATAAATAGGAGCCATTTCTTCATTGTTTCTCACCCTTTAAACTAACACACTTTCCCCTGAAGTTAAAACTCACTAACCTCTTAGATCCAAGAGATCTAAGTTTGTAGTTTTGTTTTTGTGTGATCTTTTAGGTTCCTCTTAAAGGCAAGATCACCACCTTTGAAGTCGAGCAAGCTCAAGTCCATGAGTTGCCATGCTTCCTCATCATCAAGGCTACCGAAGTCTTCTTGTTGATGATTCATTTCTTTCTTCAAAGAAGTGTAGTGTTGAAGACATTAGTGAAAGATGTCTCAAGTGTCAAGACGAAGATATTAGTGTAGGGTATCTATCGTCCATATCATAAGCACTTGTGGTAGGTGCTTAGAAGTCAAGACTAGAAGCATTAGTGAAAGGTGCTTAGAAGTCAAGACACAAGAAATTAGTGAAAGGTGTCTTGTAGATCAAGTCAAAGGCATTAGTGAAAGGTACCTTAGATGTACATTCGATATGGTGTGTTTTGATGTACAAGATAGACTAGTATTAGATCCAAGGATATTGATATCCTTGATGATGTTGTAAAGGAGTAGATCTCCTTTGGGATTAGTCGTTGGTGTAGTGTGGTAGTAGTTCCTCCATTGCAATGGAACTAGGTGCTTAGCCTAGTACCTAATAAAGGTAGCACGTTGTGAAGGTGTAGTACACCTTGGAGTGAAAGAACTAGGTACTTAGCCTAGTACCTTATAAAGGGTAGGCGATTTTGTGTAGGTGTGGTTCAATTCCTTGAGTGAAAGAACCCGGTGGTTAGCCTAGCACCGGAAAAAGGTAGCGACGCTAGAAGGCTTCTCCACCATAAGGAGATTGGTGTAGTGATTACGAACTCTCAAGTAGGTGACTCGGGGAGTGGAGTAGGGCAAGGAAGGTGTCCTTGTAGCCGAACCACTATAAATACTCGCGTTGTGGTTTTGTGTTTCTTACTCTTATCCTTTCATTACTTACCTTTATATGCTTGTTCATCAACATCCAACACACACATCCAAATAAATTGACATAAGTCGATCTAAATAGATTAAAAGAAAGTTTTAATTGGCAAAACTATTCAAACCCCCCTTCTAGTTTTCCACAAGAGCCTTGACCAAAGTACTTTTGTTGAAATACATCCTTCCACATAAAGTATCGACACCCATAGTCTTTAGTCCCTGGCTGTTACATGATGAAACAATTATAAGAATTTTATTCTTAACAAACAAGTTATTGATATATTTACGTAGATAATCAAACGTTTAGTTATTTACCTTTGATAAAGGACATGCATAATACTTATGACCACAACTGTTGGGCTTTTGTGATGTTCTTTCAATTTTAAGTCCCCGTCTACAACCAACAAGAAAGATTTTCTTGTTGCATCCGCACAAAAGAATTTGTATAATTATTCACAACATAAATCAAGAATATCATGGTTCACGAAATTAGAAGCTTCGAATACATAAATAACCAATCTTGTTATAGATTAATAGTTGATACATGGTTCACAAAATCACAATATAACTAGAAACTAAGATCAATCACGCCGAAGAACGCCCAATGATGTTGCCATCTGTCCCAATAACTCTAACTCTAAAATGCGCCTCTCAATTCGGCAATCTCTCGCCATTGCTCAAACGCCGAGACGGGCCGTAATGGCAAAAGATGAGGAAGAACCGAGGACGGTGTATAAAATTCTCCTCATCCGCAACCGAGATATAGTTGGAGAGGGAGGCACATAAGATGGAGAATAAGGCACATAATCTGGACTCTCAACACGAAAGTGTGTGTGCTGACACAATGAATGTCCCTCCACTCAATGTCATCCGACATTCTGTAACAAAAGATGAGGAAGAACCGAGCAGAGCAGAAATCTGTAACAAAATATGAGGAGTCATTTACTATAAATCAAGAATCATTTACTATAAATGGTAATCCGAATCGTCTATACATGTTTTGTCATTTACAATATAAATCGCATCGCTATACATGTTTTGTCATTTACAATATAAATCAAGAATCGTTTATAAATCGAATCGTTTGCAACATATGTCTCTACTACGTCCTTCTAAACATGCTCTGTCATTCAGCAAACAAATATGCCCATCCCGCGACCAAGTCATTTCTGAATCATCTCCAGCGGAAGACACGCATGAACCGCATGAACGAAGTGAGCAGCCCGGTCTTCCCCCGCAGGAAGAATCACAACGGGTGACAATATTTGTGCTCTCTCTGGACCCTCTCTCAAATGGAAGACACGAGTAGATGCCGAATTGGATATGCATACAATTGGATGGTTAGAGTTGTAGCAATAGCCAATCACTGCCTTCCGGCATAATCATCCAGTAATCGTAGGGTGCTGGACCTGATTCAAACCAATTCAACGAGTTGAGCATATGTGTAAAAAAAGTCCCCCACATTTGGATGTAAATTCCCGGTGATTGTCTACCTTTCCCTAACAATAGTTTTTAAGTCAGCCATATCCCTTCGATGATCAAGACTACGCCACATATAGCTCGATACCCACAATTTCCATCACCTTCCACGTTAACAATCCCTAGGATCCACCGTTCTAAAAAGAGGTGGAATTTGAGCCATACAATATTCGCTCATTATCTGGAATGTATAACTCGTGTCTTAAATCGCCTAGGTTCTTCGTTCAAGTCTGGACGAAGTTAGAAGGCTCTCCCACGTATGAACTATGTCTCGCAGCTTCTTCATTTAAGTCTCGGACTTTTTTAGGTTTTGTATAGCTTCATGCTCGCCTGGGGGTTCTTTATTCAAATCGGGATATTTTGTTTAGCCTTGGATTTTTTTTCCTTGCGCCTTCGGACGTCCCACGAGTACTTCTTTAACAAGAAGTTGTTGGGTTGACACAGCATTTAGGAGCCTATATACCTCCAGCATGTTTTAACATATTTTTTCTTGACAAAAGACGATGCTTTGGTAAAACATTTTGGAATTTTTCTACATCATCTTGACAAAAAGATATTGAGGCTCGCTTTGAGGCTCTTCAGTCTCCAAAGCGACAGTATGAGTATGTCTAACTCTAGGCGAGGGAACAATTAGTGTTCTCCAAAAATTATCAACAAGCATTGCTTTAAATGGAAGCATCCCGTATTCTAAAAAAAGTGACTAGTTAAAATTATCGGTATTGGAGGGAGAATAACTTGATAGGCATAAATTTAATATACATACCATAAACCTGAAGGTAATATAGTTCAGATAGCATGGTAAACCATGACTAACCGCAATTGATGACCACATTTATGGTCCACATACCGCTTACTTCTTAGCGAAAGTATGAGTAGTAAAGCATATTTGAAACATTTTACCGCAGTTCGTTAAATAGTGTGCCCCTACACGAATCACGCAGCTTGATTTTGCTTGTATTCAAAGAGTCTCGTATCGCAGCTTTCTTTGCGCACTATAATCTTGTCGAACCGAACACAACAATGCGTTCGCCGACTGTGGAGCCCAAGTATAACTTCAATAACGTTGTTGACCCAACTCTACATGTTGTTGTGCTACAAAGCTGCGATAATGATCGCTAATGCATACCTACAAAACATGCGGTCATAATGTTGCAGCCAGTTATTAAAAATACCTCAAAACATCTGAGAAAACAATGAATTAATAAAGTGAGAAAACAATTCGAGTAGTTATTTACTAAATAATAATAAAAATGTATTATTGGGTGTACCTCACTGTTTTGGACCAATAAACCGAGGTGCTTGATAATAGTCGTGTGAACACATCTTCGGTCGGAGCTGTAACCATCAAATCCCATGTCCATCTAACGGACGCATACTCCTCTTCCATATAATGCGAATTTGTGTCTCAATGCTTGAGCATATTTTGATTGATATGCCATCGACAGAGTAATCTGAAGCTTTGAGAATTCTGCTCTGATGCCCCAAGCCAACGCTAAATCTCTGTCGGTGACGATAACCCGGGTAATATTGTTCCCTCAGTATCACCAACTTAACACATTCCAACACCCATTTGAAATTTGGCTCTTTTCACAGTTCAAAAAGCTAAACGCCATTGAGAATGTTCTATTTGTTGAAGTAACTCCAACAATTGTAAAGAATGGCGCTTTTAAACAACGTGGTGTTATATGTGGAGTCCATCAGCATGATTTCCGGGAATGTTGTCCATAGGGCATATGACGTCGGGTGAACAAAAAATATTTCCTCCAGCTCATTAGTGTGGTCATTTACCCTGGGGTAATATGTATAACCTTGACGCCTCAAATGGACTAAAAGGAGTTGTATCGGAGTCAAATCACCACGAATAGCGCCGCGTATCTTGTTTTGTGCATTATATATGGTTTTAATGTTAGACACGTTATTCGGATCGCTCTCTTTTAGTGAATAAAGTATAATTCGTGGTGCTACTTGATGTTTTGTCAACTGCTTCACCAAAACTAACTCATTTTCTTTTAATCGCATACAAAACCATGGAACGAGTCTACAAAATGATGATTATGCCTCGACATTACTTGACCTCAAGATCCAACCATTAGTTTGACCTTTATATATTTCGCCAAGAATTTGAATGGGCAATAATTTTAGCGCATTTCACCAAATAGCCGTTGAAGTTCATCTTCTAAACCTTCACGTATCGCAGACGTCCATGTCTAGAACACTTAAATTCGATAGAGTACTTATAGCCCTTATCTGTTTTAGTTCTTCCTTTAACAATAAGAAAACCGTTCGATTGAGCAGCAGATTACACCCAATCAGTTAAAACAACTTCATCACGGAACACCTAAAAAATAAAGAATACAACTTTTATAACTTTCATTTTTAACATATAATTTATAACTTTTTTACGTTTTTTAACAACTTTATTTATTTTTACAACTTTTTTAAAAACTTTGAACCTTTTATAAAAATTACAACTTTTATAAAACCATTTTTAACAACATTTGTATACATTCTTTTTTACAAACTTTTGTTACTTATGTTAGTTTTTTTTACAAACTTTTAAAAAAATACAACTTTGTACATTTTAACAACTTTATTTATTGTTACATTTTTTTACAAACTTTTATAAAAAATACAACTTATAACAAATTATAATTCTCTTTTATAATACTATTTATAATACTTTTTTTTATAAAATTTTTACAATTTATAATACTTTTTATTTATAAAACTCTTTTATAAAATAAAAGAGTACGTGTGTGGTTCTGGTGTGTGTTACGCGTTCCATTCTTGTGGTGTACGTGTTTTCTGTCTTGAGTTGATATCTGTCTCTCTCTCTCTCTCTCTCTCTCAATCCTCACACACGTATAGCATTTCTCTCTCTATCCTCTCGTTTCTCTCTCTCTCTCTATGAGTTGATAGATCTAAAAACTTTTCAGATCTAGATCTAAAAACTGTTTAGATCGTTGGTGATGTTGCTATTGTGGTTATGTTGTGGTGATGTTGCTATTGTAGTTATGTTGTGGTGATGTTTTTGTGAGAAGTTGTTTGGTTTCGTTGACTATTTTTTAGATCTAACAAGCTTTTAGATCTTGAAGAAAGATGAAAACATTTGGTATTTTTTATCTGGTAAAGACTCATTTTTTTTAACTAAAAACTTGTTAGATCTAAAAAAATATAAAGTTGTAGTGATGTTTATGTGAGAAGTTGTATGGTTTCGTTGACTATTTTTTAAACTATTTTTTAAATCTAACAAGCTTTTAGATCTTGAAGAAAGATGAAAACTTTTGGTATTTTTTATCTGGTAAAGACTGTTTTTTTTAACTAAAAAACTTGTTAGATCTAAAAAAATATAAAGTTTTATGGATACTGTGAGTATTGTTTGTTTCAAGGACTATTTTTTAGATCTAACAAGCTTTTAGATCTTGAAGAAAGATGAAAACTTTTGGTATTGTTTATCTGGTAAGGACTATTTTTTTTAAACTAAAAACTTGTTAGATCTAAAAAAAAAATAAAGTAGAAGATGTTTCTGTGAGGTTATCTGTTTTGTGGTGGTGATGTTTCTGTGAGTAGTTTGGTTTCGTTGATTATTTTTTAGATCTAAAAACTTGTTTGATCTTGAAAAAAGATGAAATCTTTTGGTATTGTTTATCTGGTAAAGAATGATTTTTTTTAAACTAAAAACTTGTTAGATCTATAAAATTGAAAAGTGTGGTGGTGATGTTTTCTGTGAGGTTATATGTTTTGTGGTGGTGATATTTCAGTGGTAATGAGTTATTTTTTGTGGTGATGTTTTTGAAGGTGATACTCTAATGAGTCACCCGATTATTTGCTGTGGTGATGTTTCTGTTGAAACTTGTTGGGGTGCCTATGCATTTTCATTACTGGATGGTAAAGTGAGCAGTTTTATCTCACTTTGCAACTTTAAATAAATGCATTTTCATTACTGGATGGTAAAGTGAGCAGTTTTATCTCACTTTGCAACCTTAAATGAATAAATAGGTTTTAAAAAAGGTATGATTTTATAAAAAAAATCTAAGAATTTAGGCATGGCAAATATGAATGGACGTAACAGCAGCCAGTTTGATATCTCACTTTGCAACATTCATATTTGCAGCCAACATGATTGTTTATATCTTATAAAGAGCTAATAATCTGAGCCCACTTTGTGTGTCAAATGGTGAACTAGACATGATTGTTTGTGGTGTTTGCTTGTGTGGGGACCACTTGGTTATTCGCTTTCTGTTGGTGTTGTTGGTTGTTGCTTTCTTGTTGTTGCTTTCTGCTTGCTTGGGAAGTGGGTTATGGTGTGCTTGTGTAGATTGTCCCTTTTAGTTTGTGTTGTAGCTTTCTTGTTGGTGATGTTGGTGTTGTGGTGTTGTTGCTTTCATGTGGCATTATAAGCCCAAGTGCCTCCTGATAGCAGCTCCCTTGAGAATTTTAGTTACTTTCTTTGTGAACTTTGCAGTTTTGGAATCCTACTTACCACATTCATGTTGAAAACGCAGTAACTTGTGAATATTGTTGAACTTGTGAGGCTTTGTGTCCCGAATATTTGTGACTTGTGCGCTAGACTTGTGAGACTTTGTGCAGTTTGAGACTTGTGAGATTTGTGCAGTTTGAGACTTGTGAGACTTGTGCGCTTTGACTTGTAAGACTGTGCAGTTCTGTGAACTTGTGACTTTGTGCAGCTTGTGACTTAAAATTTTCCGAGGCATGATGATAACCAAACCTATGGGACGGTAAGTGAGATCAAATCCACTTTGCAACCTTCGAAGTTTGAGCCTTTCAAAAAATTTTCCGATACATGATGATAACCGAAACCGAATGGACGGTAAAGTGAGATAAAATCTCTCTTTGCAACCTTCGAATCTGAGCCTCAAAAATTTTCCGACTACGTTTTTTTTTTAAAGTTATAAAACTGAAGTTATAGTTGTATAAAAAAAAATTTGTAAAAAAAAGTTGTAAAACTAAAAAAAAAAGTTGTAAAACCAAAAAATACTAACTTTGCACAGCCACAAAATTTCAAGCAAAGACCTATTTTCGGCACAAAAATCGAGAAAAACACCCCCATCACCTCCCCCAATGATTGGGAAAACAACACAAAATGCAAACACCCCATGTAGGGGGTGCCTGCATAGCAGGACTCTTTTGATCACATACACCCACACGCACATGTTAAAAATTGGCGAAAGGTTAAGTTGTGTTCTTTGCTTTTGTGCCTCGTAGCGATAGTTTTTAAACTTTACTAGGCAAATTCTTTGTGTTTTTGTCTTCTTTATTTACTCATGCATGCATGTTATAATTTGAGCAAGGATTTCATTTGTTTTGCTTTTGCTTTTGTGTGTCTCGTTGA
Source organism: Chrysanthemum makinoi (assembly GCA_910596185.1). Lineage (NCBI taxonomy): Eukaryota > Viridiplantae > Streptophyta > Magnoliopsida > Asterales > Asteraceae > Chrysanthemum > Chrysanthemum makinoi. Next base: position 29,166,683 of record OU343221.1, on the reverse strand, counting down.
CTGCAAGAGAAGGAAAGCAAGACTTCTTACTTGACCAAAAGTTTGCTTGTTGGTATCACAGAAAACGGAAATACATATCAACTTTTGCCAAGTTTTTGTGTCACAAGATAAAATAAATGGGGTGTGCTTGGTTCTTGTTTTTCTTGAGTCACAGTAGCTAGAAAAAGAATGCACTAAAGTACTAGTGGAATTTGTTTTACAATTTTATCAAAGGGTGTGTGTACACTGAGAATAAAAAAAAGGCTAGGACCAAGAAGAAGATGCAAAGGTTGGGTTGGGTTGGATTTGGCGGGTAGATGAGAGCCCAATAATCAAAGAGAGAAAGGATCGGGTTTTGTGTTAAGAGTGTGTTAATACAAATAAACCGTAAAAACGTTTATTAATATTTTGCGATCTCTTTGTGTTTTGTTGATAACAAATGTAATGTTATCTTAAGTAAAATTATAAGGATACATGTTATTTTTGTAAAGCATTTACATATAGCCATTTAAATACAAAAATGTAATAATTAAGCATTTGTTGTAATAGTTTATTAGGATGGGTAAAAACCATAACCCATGGATCTTAACCCATACCAAAGAAGACTTGATACAATGTATACTTAGATACATTGAATCTAGAGAAACCCATGGACCAACCCATAACCCATGACCCATAACCAAAAAACCCATGGGCAAAGAGGAGCGTACTACGGATCCCTAGGATTACACTAGCCGGATCCCAAGTGGAAGGGATCCGTGGGATCCGTGGAACAGAGGAGAAATTTGCCTATAAATAGAGAGCCATTTCTTCATTCTAACTCACCCCTCTTCTTACTAAATCTCTCATACACTCTCATTCTCTTCTAACATATAGATCACTTGATCTAGAGAGTTGTTCTTCTTTCTTTCTATTTGTGATCCTCATATAGGTCCTTCTCTAAGGCGAGATCACGAGCATTCTACAAGTCATCCAAGCAAGGGGTCCTTGATTGATTTGTCACTCCCAAGATTTCTGTGAGCGAGATCTTGTATTTGATATTTCACATATTGTTGTGTAATAGTTGTGTTGGTTTGGTCCACCGTGCTACGGACTCGGTATCTAGCTTTTTGTAACCGAAAAGTGTAAGCAACGTTGAGAAGGCTTCTCCGCCAAGTGAAGGAGTTTGTTGACATAGTGCTTGAACTCTCGAGTAGGTGACTCGGGAGTGGAGTAGGGCAAGGAAGGTGACCTTGTAGCCGAACCACTATAAATCGGTTGTGTCATTTCTATCCCTTAACTTTATCTATTTGCTTGCATTATCATTAGATCTATAATTCTTCAACATCCATACGATTTCACATAATATCTAATCTAAAGTTTTTGAAATCAACTTAAAATCGGCAAAACTATTCAACCCCCCTTCTAGTTTTCCACAATTGGCATCAAGAGCTAAGTTTATAAAAGTTTTAAAATAAAATTGTATTTTAAAAACTTTTCAATCACTATGGGTTCTGAAAATTATAAGGAAGGGCAATCTATGCAACCACCACCACTACTTGAAACTAATGGTTTTATATATTGGAAAAATAGATTCAAAACATATGTGAAGTCTAAAGATATTGATCTTTGGTACATTATTGTTGAAGGTGATTTTGAGGCTACCTCAAATGATGATAACGGGAATTTAGTTAACATACCTTATGATAAACTAAATGATGAAATGAAGAAAAAGCTTTCTAAAAATAGTGAAGCAAAAATGGTTTTATATAATGCTTTACCGAAAAAGGAATTCAAAAGAATTTCTATGCTTAAAACCTCTAAAGAAATTTGGAATTCTTTAGTTGTAACTCATCAAGGCAACCAACAAGTTAAAAATAATAAAATTGATTTATTTGTTCAACAATATGAACAATTTTCAATATCGAATGAGAAAACTATAGATCATTCATTTGCTAACTTTAATACTATTATTACATCTTTACAAGTACTTGATGAATCTTTTTCTAGTCGTAACCATGTTAGGAGATATCTAAGGGCACTTCCATCGAAATGGAGATCCAAGGTGACGGCAATCGAAGAGTCAAAAGATTTGACAATCCTCACCCTCGATGAACTCATAGGCAACCTAAAAGTCTACGAGCTTGTCCTTGCTAAAGATTCTGAAGCCTCAAAGGTGAAAGAGAAACACAAATCTCTTGCCCTTAAAGCCAAAAAGGCCTCGAGCGATGAGAAGAACTCATCTTCGAGAGTAGTGGCACGACGTATGCAGCTATGGCGGTAGGGGACTTTAAAAAGTTCTTTAGAAGAAAGGGTAGATACGTCAAACAACCGTATGATGATAAGAAAGGCTTTCGGAAAAGCAAAGAGGACGAGAAGCCAAAGGATGATCGTACTTGCTTTAAATGTGGACCCAAACCACTTTATTAGTAAGTGTCCCAAACAGGATGATCAAAAGGCGCCGGAGCGCACGTGGGGAATGATTTACGAGGAGGATGAAGAATTTTGTCTTATGGCAAATGACGAGGTATGTCTTGAATACTATAGTAGCTCATCACTTGATGACGACTCATTGCATAATGAATATGATAAACTATGCAATATTAGCTTAAAACTAGTTAACAAAAACAAGCTTTTAAAGAGTCAAAATAACGCTAGATAAAGAAGTCATAGAATTAAAAGCAAAACTAAAACGCTAGAAAAGTAAAATAGCAAGTGGTGAATGTGAACTTTATGCTCAACTTCAAACACTAGTGGATCACCTAGATTCTAAAATTGCTAGAATGAGCACGAACACTTTAGATACAATAATACGATAGCTTAAAACCAACAATCAAAAGGGTTTAGGTAGTCAACAACTTGATCCATCAACTAGTGAAAGTAAAGAAACAAAATTTGTTAAAGAACTAGAAAACCAACACAATGTTGCGGATCCCACGGATCCCCTAAAAAGGGAACCACTAGTGTGAAAAGGATCCGTGGATCTCGCAGAGCAAACATTAGTAATAATGTAGCTTCTTCATCTAGAACTGAGTTTGTCATAGTTAATAGGAAGAAACCAAATCATGTCACCACTAGACAACCACCTCCAAAATATAATCCTACTTTGGCAAGAAACAAAGCTCCATCTTTTTCAAAACCTAATTTATTTAGGAGACCTAATAGCGTTTACCCAAAAGTAACCATCAAATGGGATGGAATCAAAACATGCAAAACGGTTTTCCTTTTCAAAACTTTGCTCCATGGAATGCATACTCATCTTATCCATACATGTCTAACATGAATGGAATGTTTAACACTAATGGACCCATGAACAAATGGGGACCAAACTTTTGAGTTTATTATTGTTTTAGGTATGCTTAAAGGTCGACCTAGACCCCGATGAATGGGTCAAGGATAGCGGGTGCACAAGGCACATGACCGAATAGATCTATTCTCACATATGAATCCATTAATGGAGGTAATGTGGTGTTTGGAAATAGCAGTAGAATCATCTAGAGGCACATTTCTAACAAATCTTTACCCATTAACGATGTGTGTCACGTAGAAAACCTAAACTTTAATCTCTTAAGTATAGGACAAATATGTGATAAAAGTGCAATGTACTTTTTACCAAAACCGGTAGTAAGATACTTAAAATGGCATAACCATAGGAAGAGGAATTAGGAAACATGGAGTCTATGTCATTAAAATCGGTAATGAACCTAAAGACAAACTATGTCTTACCTCTATGGATGATACTGCGACCTTATGGCATCGAAGATTGGTCACGCCAACATGCGACTTCTTCAATCGCTATCATCCAAAGATCTAGTAAGAGATCTACCTAAGTTAAAATATGAACATCATTTTGTGATGCTTGTAATGTAGGAAAACAAGCTCATTCGAGTCATAAAGCTAAAAACATGGTGTCCACAACTAGGTGTCTAGAATTACTACATATGGATTTATTTGGTCCATCCGCTATCCAAAGTTATGGAGGCAACTACTACACTTTGGTAATAGTGGATGACTACTATAGGTATACATGGACAAAATTTTTAAAGAACAAAACGGAAACCTTTAACTATTTTGAAATATTAAACAAAAAGATCCAAAGACAACTAGGAAGTCCCATAGTGTCTATTAGGACGGATCATGGTAGGGAATTCGATAATGAAGTGCAATTCGAGCTTTTTGTGACGCTAATGGTATTACTCACAACTTCTGGCTCCACGCTCCACAATCGAATGGGGTAGTAGAAAGAAAGAATAGAACTCTACAAGAAATGAGTCAAACCATGCTTAATGAACAATCCATACCTCAAAATTTTGGTGTAATGCCGTTGATACTTCAACATATATACTCAATCGAGTCTTGATTAGACCAATCTTAGGAAAAACTCCATATGAGTTACTTCGAGGCAAAAAGCCTACGTTAAATCATTTTAGAGTCTTTGGTAGTAAATGTTTTATTCTTAACACTAAAGATTACCTTACAAAATTTGATCCTAAATCAACCAAGGTATCTTTTAGGTTATTCGCCAAATAGCAAAGCTTACGCCATATTAAACAAAGAAACAATGAAGGTAGAAGAGTCATTAAATATAAAATTTGATGAAAGTCCACCCAAACCTCTCCACCTCTTGTCGATGACGAGATTATAGAAAGTGAAGCCATAGTAATAAAGAAAAAGATAATTGAAGAAGAAGAACCTCTAAGTGATGAAATAGTAAACATTAAAGAGTCCAAAGATCACCCGTAGATAAAGTCATAGGAAAACTAAACGAACGAACATTAAGGTCTCAAGTTCAAAACCAAAGTAGCTTGTTTTGTTTCGCTTCAACCTTAGAACCTAAGAATACACAAGAAGCCATAAAAGATGAAAGTTGGGTAATGGCTATGCAAGAAGAACTAAATCAATTTGTTTCTAATGATGTTTGGACACTTTTCCCTCCACCTAGTAATCAAACCATAATAGGAACCAAATGGGTTTATAAAACAAATTAGATGCAAACGAGTAGTGTCGAACAAGGCTAGACTCGTTGCTCAAGGGTATAACCATCAAGAGGGAATAGACTTTGATGAGACCTACTGGCTAGATTAGAGTATATATGAATACTTCTTGCGTATGCTTGTGCTAATGATCTAAAGCTTTATCAAATGGATGTCAAAAGCTCTTTTCTAAATGGTGTCATAAATGAAGAAGTATATGTAGCTCAACCTCCGGCCTTCATTGATTTTGAAAAACCCAAACATGTGTATAAATTAAAGAAAGCCCTTTACGGTCTTAAACAAGCTCCAAAAGCTTGGTATGATAGACTCAAGTCATTTCTAGTTAAACACAACTACACCATGGGGTTAGTTGACAACACACTTTTACTAAGAAAAGAGAGTCACATATAATCATAGTACAAATATATGTAGATGATATTATATTCGGATCCACTTGTCAAGACATGTGTGATGATTTCTATAAAATCATGCATGACGAGTTCGAGATGAGTATGATGGGAGAACTTAGTTTCTTTCTTGGTCTACAATAAAACAAGTAGAAGATGGTATCTTCTTTAATCAATCTAAATACATCAAGGAGATGTTAAAGAAATTCGGTCTAGAAGAGTCAAAACCAATTAGGACTCCAATGTCATCCGACACCAAACTCACAAAAAGATGAGGACGAGAATCCGTAGATAATACTAAATATCGGCATGATAGGTAGCCTTCTACCTCGGCAAGTAGGCCGGTTATCATGTTTAGTGTTTGCTTATGTGCTAGGTTTCAAGAAGACCCCAAAATATCACACCTAGAAGTCAGAAAAGGATATTTAGATATCTTAAGGGTACAACACAATTAGGATTATGGTATCCTAAGGGCACGGGAGTAGAAACAATTGTATATGCAGATTCACTCCATGCGTGATTACGTTGATATAAAAAGTACAAGTGGGGTATGTACTTTTATGGGATGTTGTTTAACATCATGGTTTTCTAAGAAACAAACGACACTTGCAATATCAACAACCGAAGCCGAGTACGTCTCCGCCGGCAAAGCATGCCAACAAGCACTATGGATGAAACAAGCGTTAGTAGACTACGATATCCATCTAAGCGACATAGCCATCCTATGTGACAACAAAGGTGCAATAGATCTAAGCATTCTCACACAAAGCATATAGAGATTCGTCATCACTTCCTAAGAGACAATGTTCAAAAGGGGAACATCTCTATTGAGAAGGTAGCATCTGAAGACAACATAGCCGACGTCCTCACCAAACCGCTGAAGCGGGAACAATTCAACCTACTTCGTCTTGGTCTTGGTCTAATGGAACAAACGCCAGAATTTAATTGACTCTACAAGGTATGTAAACACTAGCCTTCTTTTCTCGAGTCTAGGATTTCTATTTCACGCACAACTCACAAACAATAGGGAATTTTCAAAACCCAAGATGAGTTTTACACTTATAGTTTTCTTATTTTAAGCCTACTTCACAATGTTTTCTAAAAGGATGATACCTTCTCAGATCAATTTCACAAAAGCAATTCTCACGCCTAGGACAAATCGCTTCTTCATTATTAATACAAAGTAAAAACCCGCTTTCATTGCATCTCATGTCTTTTGAATGCTAAAGGGGACACATAACTAATATGTGTTTTCGGTTACATTCATTTAAGCAACAATGAATTAGGAGCATTGATAACACAAAATTACGAACTCATGTACTAAATATGTGTTTTCGGGTTATCTCAATAGGATGCTTTTACACTTCTAGTTTATTTTCTATTCTTTTAGGGTCGAGATAACCGAAACTCCAAATAGTTTGCATATAGGCACACACTAGGCAAAAATGTTTCCAAAAGGAAAATTTTGTGTCACTGAACACTGCATCTAACGGATCCCAAATGCCGGACGGATCCTCAAGGAAGGATCCGTGGGATCCGCGGTAACGTAAGTCGTTTTCAACTTCTATTTTTTCACTTTGGATGGAAAATCCACATTTGTTTCATTTTGGGAGTATGCTCTTTAATGCTTGTGTTCTCATGATCACATGCCTTGAATTCATATCTAATCATTAGATTTTAATCCACATTTTGGGTCAAGCATTCATTACAATGCTTTGTTTTTCTATATATATACCTCCCAAAATGCTTGCATACTCCATCTCCTTCTCACAAACACACTTCATCATGTCATCCAAAAACCTTTAGAGAATCATCTAGTACAAACAATCATGATATCCAAACCTTTGTACTTCCACCATCCAAAATACCACAATCAAATGCTAGGATATCCGAACGGATTAGTATCCGATCTTGTTGTTTAGCAAAACCAACCTCAAATGGTTCATCCTCAACAAATAACTCACCACAAGATGCTTCCATTATAGCACCACCCTCATCACCAACAAGTACACCAACTTCATCACCACCTAAAATAACTTTTTTGGAACTCCTTAAGACTCCAACAAGATCTAACCAACCTAAAGAAAAAGAATTAGTCTTTTCAACACCCCCACATCTCCAAATACTATCTTTCAAGATCTTGAAACATCACCACCATTAGCTCCCATCACATTACAAGAACATCTAGGTTCTTTTCCACCACCACTTATTAACATTCCGAATTGTGATCCATATTTTCCTATTTTTCCACCACAACTTCCGCAAAACTCAAATCAAAACAACCCGAAAACTTCCGCACTCATTACCCACATCATTTACATTGTGAACATTGCCAATCCACTAGGAAATTGCAAGTTAGAAATGCATTTCATACTCAACCTCATCCTTGATCGCATCAATACCATTACTCATCAAAACCTCCATCCATAACCTTATGCAAGCATGGAAGGAATCACTACTACTATTTTCTACTTTTAGTATTATTTTTCTTTTGAAGTCATTTTCAAGAACAAGTCTTGTTCTTATTTTACATGCTTGTAAGTGGCATACATACCACTACAATTTGTTGTTTTATTACAAGGCCTTGTTTATATACCTTGGCTCCCAATCTTGATTCTCGCCAATCACAAGATTATTTAAGCATGTTACTAACATTTCTTTTTGTAGGATTTTTATTTTTCTTCACTCGACGCCCCAAACAAGGGGGAGCTACCGTCAAGGGGGAGCTATAAGTTTGTTTATTTCCTCCAAGGGTTAACTTTTTGTTTTGACAAAAAGGGGGAGAAGAAGTAAAACTTAGGGCTTTCAAAACTTACATCTATTTTTAAGTTTTACTCATCATAACATTATGTTTTGTCATCAACAAAAAGGAGATTGTTAATACAAATAAACCGTAAAAACGCTTATTAATATTTTGCGATCTCTTTGTGTTTTGTTGATAACAAATGTAATGTTATCTTAAGTATAATTATAAGGATACATGTTATTTTTGTAAAGCATTTACATATAGCCATTTAAATACAAAATGTAATAATTAAGCATTTGTTGTAATAGTTTATTAGGATGGGTAAAACCATAACCCATGGATCTTAACCCATACCAAAGAAGACTTGATACAATGTATACTTAGATACATTGAATCTAAAGAAAACCCATGGACCAACCCATAACCCATGACCCATAACCAAAAACCCATGGGCAGAAGGAGACGCACTAACGGATCCCTAGGATTACACTAGACGGATCCCAGTGGAAGGGATCCGGGATCCGGGAACAGAGGAGAAATTTACTTATAAATAGAGAGCCATTTCTTCATTCTAACTTACCCCTCTTCTTACTAAATCTCTCATACACTCTCATTCTCTTTTAACATATAGATCACTTGATCTAGAGAGTTGTTCTTCTTCTTTCTATTTGTGATCCTCATATAGGTCCTTCTCTAAGGCGAGATCACGAGCATTCTACAAGTCATCCAAGCAAGGGGTCCTTGATTGATTTGTCCTCCGCAAGATTTCTGTAGCGAAGATCTTGTATTTGATATTTCACATATTTGTTGTGTAATAGTTGTGTTGGTTTGGTCCACGTGCTACGACTCGGTATCTAGCTTTGTACCGGAAAAAGTGTAAGCAACGCTGTGAAGGCTTCTCCGCCAAGTGAAGGAGTTTGTTGACATAGTGCTTGAACTCGCGAGTAGGTGACTCGGGGAGTGGAGTGCAAGGAAGAAGGACTCTTGTAGTGAACCACTATAAATTGGTTGTGTCATTTCTATCCCTTAACTTTATTTATTTGCTTGCATTATCATTAGATCTATACGCTCTCAACATCCATACGATTTCACATAATATCGAATCTAAAGTTTTGAAATCAACTTAAAATCGGCAAAACTATTCAACCCCCTTCTAGTTTTCCATGTGAGTGTTAGGGTTACTAGTTTTTACAACACAAGCACAATAAAGAGATAAGAGAAAGATCGATGAACAAGACACAAACCAAACACATAATAAAGAGTTGTTATGCTGCTATAGTGAAAGAGAATGAATTGAACAACCAACCCTCAAGTGAGGGTTTACATGAGGTATTTATAGGAGTAGTAAAACACCAGTTCATCCTTTTCCTTATTGGACTAGGACTAGGCTTATGGGCCTTCTACATAAGCCTAAGGCTAATAACTAACATAAAGGCCATATTAAGCTAACTATAACATATAAATTACTAACACTTGAATTAAGGTTTAGAGTGACCAACAATCTCCCTCAAGTGTTGGTGATGAATACAAACAAGTGAAAGTGCCGATGTAATAGTAGCTTTGACGTGCCTTCGACATTCTTTCTTGTAGAAGAATTGCCTTGATTCAACAATCTCCCTAGTAGAAATTGTTTTTAACAGTTCGCTTTGACGTCATCCTAATCTTTTGTTCTTTGATCATTGTTCTTGTGATGGTAGTGATAGTATGTTGTTGTTGTCTCCCATCAAGTCACAGCCTCCGCTAATACGCTGTTCCTAAAGTTGTCTCCACGCCATCTTCAACATGCTCACACGCTTTAACGTTGGAATTCAAGATCGATGAAGTTCTTTGTCTTTAAACTTTGTAGATTCTTTTGACATCGAGAATCATTCTCGCCAATTTTCGTGTTGCCTTTCGAGAGAACTTCATGATGATGCATGAAATTCACGGAAGAATCTCGCATCGACGCTCCAATCTTGAAAGTCATAAGAAGAAAATATAAGAAAGGTTAGTAATAATGCGGATTCAAGTTCGAACTTCGAGGTGTTAAAGATAGTGTGAAAACACAACTCTAATTCTCACAAAGGCCGCTCCTTAACTGGAGTCCCACAGAGATACGATGTACCAAGTACATCTACGGCGATGAGCCAGGTACACCAAGCATCACCTCACGACTATAGACCGCTGAGATACACTAAGCGAATTCACGGAGTTACCGAAATGACCGGCCGGCCGTGGTGTTTGATGTTGACCTCGGCAGAGTTTCATTCAATCACTAGGATCACAAAGTAACCTCTCATAAAGTTTCGACAGATTGCTAAGATCAGTGAAGGACTCATAACGCACCACTGATGTTCTTATTGTTGAACACCAAGTGATGAAATGTCAAGTGTACCTAAGAGATCTTTTGATGAATCTCGTGCTCTAGACTCAATGTTATGCTTTTTTCCCCGAAAGCGAGATAGGAGAGGTCTCCTTTTCAATACCAAAGCACCGAGAAAGCCATAGTTTACTTTAGGTTCCCCTTGAGAATGAAACAAGCCTGTTGGAGAACTTGTGTGGCTAAGAAGGTTTATGCATGCGCTGCCATCGGGTCCATGACCATTTTTAATTTTCAATATACTCTGTCATCTATGACAACCAAGAGTATATGAATTGAACTCGTAACTCTAAGTTGAATAATCTGAGGCTATTTTTTTCACCCTTTTCTTTACATTTCTTTTTAATTCTTCAACTCCTTCTTTCCCCATTTCATTTTCTCTTTTACAATCATACCTAAGGACTTCTAGTTCTAACTATTTGTAGTGTCCTTGGGTAGATCCCTCCTGTCAAGGGATCATCAGGATCGGGTTATTCCTAACCTTAATCTCCTTATAACTTCATTACCATAAAAACCATTTTCAAGAAAATCTCTAAAGTGTTTATGAATGAAACATTTTGAACTCAGAAGAGTTTGATCTTTTGCAGTAAATACCCTCCACATGTGCTTAAGAGTTTGATAAATCAAGACATGAGGAAATAGCGACACTTTTTTGAATTGATCGACTCAATGCATAATTCCTTTGCGAGACACCATTATGTATAGTTAAAGAGATACATGTGAGCTTTAGGTGACAACTAGCTCTAATAACTACCTTGAAGATGTGGACAACCCCGAAGGTTGTCAAACCCACAAAGTTCATGTCTATCAATAGCTTCTATAGTACAATTTACTTGGATAATTCTTGGAAGACAAATCTTTTCAATGTATGACTGTCAGCCTCCTCAATTCATGGGAAGTTTTACACGAGAATTCATGAGCAAAACACAACATATTTCTTATCACGTATTTTTTCTCCCCTCAAAAAATGGCATATCAATGTTATTTTGAAGAAATGTGAGAATAAATATGACCATTTTGAGTTTTGGGAAGATAACCACTTAAGAATTATTTGTGAACAAAGATTTTAGTCAATACCTCCCCTCAACAAGTGATATAAACCTGAGGTATTGAAAATCATAAGGGGAAGTACTTGTTCTTTTGAGCAATACCTTGAAAAGTGAAAGGTTTGATAGGTTTTACCTAAAGTAAGAAGCTTTCCTTTTATAAGGATCAGGGCACTGCTGCAACTACGTGGTCCTTTTCTGACAAGAACGGGTTGTACACTATTATGTGCACAAGCCATTGTCATAATAAATCACATCCAAAGTTATAATGAAAGAAGTGTCTTAAAAATGTGTAGTCCAAAGGATGTTGCCAGATGTGAACGCTGAAAGCCTGATGTTAATCCTGTCGGACCACCAACAAAGCTTCCAATCTTCCGAACTGATCCTTCAATACAACCGTTCATCAATCATCGTGATGATCCTCTTCACATCCCTTCGATCCTAAGAATTCCATCGCTTAGGAGACCCAATCTTTTGATGTATATCCTTCAACCGATAAGCCAATCCGTCCCTAACCATATTCAAAGTGATCCCAAACTTGTGAAGATCTCTACAAGCCATTAAGAAATTTCGAAGTTCATCATGTAAAACGAATTCAATGGTTGGCTGATGAGTGTATATTGAGAGCTGGTTGATGTCTGGAAGATCAAGCCGTGGTGGGAGTGAATGACACGTCTGATAAGATTCAACTGCAAGCTGGAGATCTTCTACACGCTCTTTGATGACTATGCGTCTGATGAAGATGAGCAATGACTTGATGAATTCACGCTGTACTCAGCTTGAAAATTGTCTCATGCGATCAGCATTTTGGCAAGGTACATATCTTCAATGTCGTTGATAGACAAATTCTCAAAGTCGCTTCAGAGAGAATGCATAATCCCTTTCGCCTTTGCTGACCACAATATTCTTGAGAAAAGTGTAGTCCCATTGGACGAAAAGATCAACGTGTTTGATGGCAATGATAATTTTAGTACTCGAACACTTCATGTTGAGATTTCTCAACCCCGTAGTAGATTCTTCGGCGTTCCGGCCAATGGTGAATCCCATACATTGCATCGCGGTCATACTCTTCCACTTTGTTGGAGAACAAGTGGTTAGATCTTTCCTCGATGGCTATGCGGTTAGAGTATATTGCTGCGGGAATGGAAGTGTCAAAGATGTAGAAGGATTTCCTTGAACCATCGCCACCGGTAGAAGAAAATCCAAGTCTTTGTTGAAGAAATATCGAATGGAAGTCGAGGCTCATCCGGTTGGCCAATTATTGGTAGAGGTTTAGACCACCGTGTAATATGGAGGGTTGTCCCGCTTTTGTGAAGTCGATGTTCTTCTGGTTGAGCCAATCCATGTTGTTAGACATAGCTCGAGCAATGTTTTCAAGGTGATATTCGACCTCAATGGTAATTCTGAGCTATTTTAACAGCTTGAAAAGCTTCATTCTTGATTCACGAACTCCATTTCGTCATCTTCTTTACTCGAATTTTTTCTTAACTTAGCATGCTCCAATGTATTACAGCTCACCGGATCTTGACCTTCCAGGTAGGAGTGGAATTAACAAGTTTAGAAAACCAGTCAAATTCCTCTGTGTTATCGTCATCTAGCCATGATAGACGCCACCACTTCTTTCTTCTTTCTTAGGCCTAGAAGAGGGTTCTAGTTTCTGTACTTTGTCGGGAGAGGCGGGTTGTTGTTGGGTCTCATGGTATTCCTCATCTTCACCACCGATACTCAAAATGATCACCGGTTTTTGAGTCCGGGCGGAGTCGAACCCGAGTGTTTATCCTGTAAGAGCGAGGAGGATCTTGTTGCTGGAGTCCTTTCAGTGGAGGTTGCATTGAATCGAATGGAGGATGATTCACCGAGACTTCTTTGCCGTTTGGGCTCATTATCCTTATCCTGATCTTTGTCCCGCTGCTCTTGAACGTTTGGGCCTTTACAACTTCTTCTCGATGTTTATCCGAGTTGGTATTCCAGCAATACTTCAAATAATTTAGCTTCGTGTGAGGCAAACATTGCAGAGCGTTTCGACATTTGAGCTACTAGCCGGTTCACCAATTCATCATCTGAGAAGATTGTGGATTCAACTGGATTGATGCTCAAATTCATGGGAGTTGATTTCATGGCTTGCTTGGCTAGATGTAAAGAGATTCAGATAAAGTTGTCCGGGTATACATCTCCTTTGTCAGCTTAGGAACGACCTCCATGAGGAACTTGTGAGAGTATCCTTTGATCATCTCTTCCATTTTCCCTTGAAGATCATCTTTCATGAGCTTCAGGACATACTCCCTTTCAACTTTCATCTCTCTCGCCTTGCTCATCATGAAGATATCAGTATCCGGGTCGCAAGAAAATCAGACTTCTTCTTGTAATATTTTTCTCCTCGATCTGCTTTGACAGCCTTTAACGATTTCGAGATTTGCATGAGACATCCGAGATGCAGTTGGCTTCTTCACTGATTTGGATGATGATTTGGTTGGTCTTTTAGATGGTGGTGGTGAAGAATGAGAAGAAGAACTGATGATCTAAGAGACATGAGGAGACTCAGGGTCCTTAGGAGGTTCCGAGGTTTTCTCCTTGGGACATGTTGGACTGCCTGAACAAGCTTATCATAATCACCGCCATCATCTTTCCGACTTAGTCTGTCATCGGGCCTTTTGTTTCATCACCGTAAGTCTTTTCAGCTTCAAGGAATTTGAACTTTTCCCCTGTAATCAGTTTCAAAGGCTCTTCATCTGAGCTTTCTTCATAGGTACAAGCATCGAGTCTTCCTTTTCCTTGGTCACGGAGGACTAGGAGGTTTAGGTACTGCTAGTGTCATCTTTAGCCGCTTCGTAGTAGAAAGTCTCTTCATCTAATGCAAGACCTTCCGAAGTCCTCAATACCAGTCATGCGGTTCAGCTTAGGGTAATGAATAGAAACGCTTCCTTAAGGAATGCCCTCTTTCTTGAGGACTGGGAACGCCCTCTGACTTCAGTAAGCTGCAAAGACTTCCTCCACTTCCTCTCGGTTTTCCCTTGTACCGAAGATTTTTCATCAAGAAATCCAACTTTGTTCTCTTCCACCGCAACCAAATATCTTTATAAGAATAGAGCCGTTTGAGTTCATCTCGAGAAGGTGATCCCAAGAACACAAAGACCTTGTTTCTAGTCATGACTCCTTAAATCACTGTTAGTGGGTTCTACCAACATGTCATGATTTCGGTCATTGATTCTCGTGGAAAACTAGAAGGAAGGGGGGTTGAATAGTTTTACCAATTAAAACTTCCTTTTAATCTATTTAGATCGACTTATGTCAATCTATTTGGATGTGTGTGTTGGATGTTGATAAACAAACATGTAAAGGTAAGTAATGAAAAGATTAGAGTAAGAAGCACAAAACCACAACGCAAGTATTTATAGTGGTTCGGCTACAAGGTCACCTTCCTTGCCCTACTCCACTCCCCGAGTCACCTACTCGAGAGTTCGTAATCACTACACCAATCTCCTTATGGCGGAGAAGCCTTCACAACGTCGCCTAATCTTTTTCCCAAGATAGGCTAACCACCAGGTACTTTCACTCCAAGGTGAACCACACCTACACAACGTCGCCTACCCTTTATAAGGTACTAGGCTAAGTACCTAGTTCTTTCACACCTTAGGTGAACTACACCTTCACAACGTCGCCTACCCTTTATTAGGTACTAGGCTAAGCACCTAGTTCCATCACAATGGAGGAACTACTACCACACTACACCAACTACTAATCCCAAAGGAGATCTACTCCTTTACAACATCATCAAGGATATCAATATCCTGGGATCTAAAACTAGTCTATCTTGTACATCAAAACACACCATATCGAATGTACATCTAAGGCACCTTTCACTAATGCCTTTGACTAGATCTACAAGACACTTTTCACTAATGTCTTGTGTCTTCACTTCTAAGCACCTTTCACTAATGCTTCTTTGTCTTGACTTCTAAGCACCTTTCACTAATGCTTCTTAGTCTTGACTTCCAAGCACCTACCACAAGTGCTTTATACTATAGACGATAGATACCCTTCACTAATATCTTCGCCTTGACTCTTGAGACATCTTTCACTAATGTCTTCAACACTACACTTCTTTGAAGAAAGAAGGAATCATCAACAAGAAGACTTCAATAGCCTTGATGATGAGGAAGCATGGAAACTCATGGACTTGAGCTTGCTCGACTTCAAAGGTGGTGATCTTGCCTTTAAGAGGAACCTAAAAGATCACACAAAAACAAAACTACAAACATAGATCTCTTGGATCTAAGGTTAGTGAGATTTAACTCGTGGAGAAAGAGTATTATTGGGGTGAGAAACAATGAAGAAATGGCTCACTATTTATAGAGGAAAAATCCTATCGCTCCTCGATCCCACGGATCCCTTCCACAAGGGATCCGGCTAGCACAAAGCTAGGGATCCGTGGTCCGCTCCTCTTTGCCCATGGGTATTTTTGGTTATGGGTCACGGGTCATGGGTTATGGGTTGATCCATGGTTTTCTTTCTAGATACAATGAACTTGGTTAAGTGGTATATATAAAACCATGGGTTGTGGGTCAAAACCATTTGCTAGTATTTTACCCATTTAGTATACACTTAGTTTTTACCCATTTTAGTATACTTAGTTTAAGTATATGTTTAACCCAATATGTAAACACTAGTTGTTGTACACATGTATCTAAATCATAAAATCACTTATACTTGTTTTAGTGTTTTATGTGAAAGTAATGTGTTAGAAAACTATTAACTCAAACTATTTACTTACTCTATTTGTTTCGTTAAAATGATTTTACTTTTGTTATTGACAAAATATTAGAAGATCGTAAAATATAAATAAACATTTTTACGGCTTATTTGTATTAACAATATCCCCCTTTTTATTGATGACAAAACATAAAATTATTTTAAGGAAAAGCTAAAATTCGTAAAATTTGAATTTGTAGTTTTTACTTTTCTCCCCTTTTGTCGAACAAAAAGTGTTTGAAGGAAGGTAACACATTGTTTTAAGAAAACATGTGAAAGAAAAAAAAAAAAATTAAAATAGAGAGCAAATAACGGGAAAGGATCTCGTCTTTTACTCCCCCTTGACGAGTCCATCCCTATGGGCGTCAAATAAATGATACTAATCTAGTTTGTTTGCAAATAATGCTAAAGATATCGCTACGAGATCTAATTTGCTCCCCTTGATTATTGCAAAGGGATGTCACGAATTGTAAACCTAGTATTGCAAGCACTTTTGTATGTATTTTTTGACATAAAGCTCTCCCTAGCTTTAGGATGTCAAAGTCTTCATATGTAAATTGAATAACTACAAAACAAAGGTTAGAAAAAGCAAGTATAATTCACAATTTCCAATAATGATTCCGTTAGTAGAAAGAAAGTTGTTTCACGGATCCCGCGCTTCCTCCTAGTAGGGATCCGCCAGCAAAACTGAGGATCCGTCTGGCCGATGAATAAAGTCAAAAAGATTGGTATAACAAGAAATGTTAATATTAAAAAATATGGATTATATATAGTATACTCACATTCCGTAAATATAGAAGTACATGTAATTCCATTTAAAGACAGAGTTAAAAAGGTGAAAGAAATACATGATACGAATTTGAATTGAAATGCTTAGCTGGACACTGACCACAGAATCTTCTAGCTCAAGTTTAGGTTTGAATTCAGCTTAAACGTTCGAGGAGATGATAGAACATGAAACGCCGTCTTCTCGCACTTCCATGTATCAAACTTTCAAAATGTTGACAATGATAGCAATCTTTGTCATGGCTAGGTAGTGGTGGTGGATGAAATGAAATGGTTTGATTCGAAGGATCAAGTGAAGCGGCTTGTGGAGCTTCAAACGATGGAGGGATTGGTGGAGTTGCATTTAAGAATGACTCAACCAAGAATGATGGTGGTGGTTGAGAAGTGTCAACTTCCATATGGTCGGGTGGTTGATTTAGATGATTTGTCATAATCCAAATGGGATTATATGATGAAAACGCCGAGAAGGAAGCCGGAGCAAGTGTTGACTCAACACCTTGATTTTGAACCAATATTCTCCTCCTAATGAGGGAGTATGTTGTCGGCGGAAACGGATGAGACGGCCTAGGAGGTAAGTCCTCTAAATTGTAGAGGTGTGGTGATGATAGTGGGGATGTAAATGAAATAGCTCTAGGAACCAATGGTGATGGTTTGGTGGAGATGATATTGTTTGGCCTAGGAGGTATGGTGGTGTTTGGCATAGGTAGTTTTGTGGGTACTATCCTTTTAGTAATTGGTTTGATTGGATGATGAAGAGTTCTATCATTTGTTGGTTTTATGGAGATGATTCGTTGAGGAAATTTCGTGTATAACACCAGCTCTTTTCATGGGTGGTTCTTTGGTGGATAAGTTACTACTTGGGGTTTTCTCATGATGAGATTTTCAAGAGTGAAAGTTAGGATGAAAGTGATGACTATGGAGGTCCTAATAAGTGGTAATAAACTAAGAGATTTGGCAAGTCCATTTAAGCTTCAAGCCACTAGGATTCATTGGAATGTGATGATTGACATGCACAAGAGTCAACTTCGAGGTTGGACATCTAGGAACTCATTTAGGATGAGATGGAGTGTTTGAGTTAGGAAGATGAGTTGAAATGATTGTTTAGCAAGATTTGACCTATAATGTTCACGGATCCCACTGCCTCCTCGAGGGATCCGCTAGGCTAATCCTAGGATCCGTCTCTCCAGCTATGGAAGATTGGAAATGATGTTTCTAAGATCTAAGACCTATATCATCTTGAATGTTTCAGTCCTCCTAAGTGTTTTAAATGAAGGGATGCTTGAGTACTTGAAGGTAATGAATGATGTAGCTAATGATTGTCTTTTGTGGAAGGATTTGGAACTTTCAAGAGTACCAATGGATGAACAAGGATGACACTAAAGATTTAGAATGTCAATTGAAGCTAGATGATCCTAGATCGTGTTGTGTCTTAGATAGTGTTTTAGAAAATATCCTAGAAGCTTTAAGATGAGAAAACTAGATTTTGATCAAATTTGATCAATTTGGAGGTGAGAATGATTTATGATCAATTTTGCCATAATTGAAAGATTTCTAAGACTAGATATGAGGGATCAAGTAGAAAATAAGGTGTGAGTTTAAGAATGGAAGAGTAATGGATTAAAACGAACGGTAGATCTACAAGCATTTTAGAGGTAACCTTGGTGATTTATGGGAAAGATTAACCTATCTTGATAAGGACTTAATTTGCCTTAAGAAACTATGTTTAGCTTAGTGTGAGGTGTTCTAAGAATGTTTTTGAAATACAATGCTTGTAATTGCATTTTCTGTTCGACGGATCCCACGGTTCCCTAAGAGTAGGGATCCGTCTAGTGTAATCTTTTAGGATCCCTATCTGTCTCAGCAGACCTTTACTAAAGGTGTGCAATGATCTTGACAATGCATTATATCTCAAGGATAGTCTAAAGAGAGTTCTAAATACTAAGATATCAAATGTTTTATTTCATGAAGGAAATTGGATTACATTGATAAAGCACGAGTACAAGAGATTTGATCCTATTTTGAAATACTATTAGTTTCCTTGAGTGTTTTCGCTAGAAGGATCATTATGTGATTGATGAGTGTTGGTGGAATCAAGAATGAAGAAAGTCTTCATGAGGAATATGTTTAGCGGTTCCATCATTTTGTTCACAAGTACGTACAACGGACTTTGAAATTGAGGATGGAAGTGCATAACATTATGATAGAGGCTGTCAAGAACATTCCATAAGGGATGAGTTTATTCTTGGAGCCTTGAAGATTTGCAATTGCCATAAGAAGTAGGCGAGATTGTATGGTTGTTTTGTTAGCAAACAAGCATAAACATGTGAAAGCACAACAAGCGGAAGAATTCTTTTGATTTCCCTAAGACTCCAAACATTTTCACGTAGGATGAGTGCAAGAGGCTTGTACTCTCTCTCGGATATCCTTGTAAAGATAATGTTTGATCGAGTAATATGGTCGAGGTTTGTATATTATGATTTAAATCTTCCTGGGAGGGTATGTGTGAAGAATATGGACTATTTTCTTCACGAAAGTTGAAGAGAGAATCAAGAGACCAATCTTCAAGGAAGGCATTGTCCATGATTTGGAATTCAGAGGATGTGAGCAAAATGCCCAAGGGTTAAAGTGAACTTTTGGTTTTTGATATAAAACCAAAGAGATAAAGAAATATCTCTGTTTTTAACGAAGTTCGACTTGACGAAGAATTCCATTATGAACCTTGGACATATCTTCTCAAGTGATTTCAAGAAGACATTCTAGTCCTATGGCTCAGAAGGAGGTATTGATACCTTCTTCGAATTTTAGAGAGGTACTACACACGCCCTTCATGGAAGTGATCTTCGAGATTATTAAACCCACTCGACATGATTGCAAAGTGTGTTCTCGAGAGATGTTCGAGTGTAGACGCTTAGTGAGTGAAAAATCAAACTCATATTCGTATGCTATAGTTGAACCTATAGAAATGACAAGTTAATAAAAGGAGATGTTTGTGGTCACTTATGACACCTAATGTTTTACTAGATTTTATTAACAATGGTTTTTAATAAGAAATACACTTAACTTACTTATGGTTTTGCCATAATGTAGAGTATTACTTTTAGAAGAGAATGAGGTTTTTGATTTGCATAAAAAAAACTCAAGTTTCCAAGAGGACGGATCCCACTTCCTTTTTCAAAGGGATCCGCTAGTATAACTTCCTCCTCGGATCCGTGGATCTCAGAAAATTGAAACAAGATTTTATAGTTTTTATACCAATTAAAAATATGTTTTTATCCTACATTTTCCTTTAGCATGCATACATGACTTCTAATGTATCACTGAAAAGAATTGAAACATATAAATCAAAAGAAATGATAAACACACTATAAAAACAACCTAGATAATCTAGATCATTAATAATATTGCATTTCAATGCTAAGGATGATACAAAGGATTCGTAATGATCCCAATATAAATTAACAACACAAAGTAAATGTTCTGATGTGAACTTCATCATATAGGAACACAAGTGAGCAGAGTGTTAAGGACTATGAGCACGAAAAGCAGGTAAACCATGTTGATGACGGATCTTTTTGGTTTCTGTTGAGATAATGAGGAGAAAGATGAAATTTTTTGAAATTGGGAAGATTTTGAAAGAGTAAGGATTTGGTAGAGTGGCCGATCGGTGGGGTTTTATATAGGAAGGAGGAATTTTTAAAATTCGTTTTGTTTTATTATTGGGATGAAAAGAAACAAAACATAAGTTTTATATACCAATTTCATTTTTAGACCGAGAAATAAAACACGTGATACAGAAAAAGGCTTCCTAATGAAGCTTCATGTACAACATGTATAAGCACAAAAGATAATCATATAAATACCTAAATAGTATACTTAATTATCAAGCAAAGTAG